>OZ010722.1:13959451-14129869 GCA_963932345.1 Ophion ventricosus
AAGTCAAATTCGACGATATTGGCGTGTGCTTGACTGAGGTTTTGTCAGTGACTGTACATCTGTTTCAACTGGACAACAAAAACATTTCTCAATTTGTAAATTCAATTAATAAGTTAAGATAATCTTATTATTATCAATAATCGCCCAAAAACTCGTTAAGTTTATAACTACGGTAAGTTTATAACTATAAAAAATGAAGTATTTCCGTTTCAAAAAGATATGAAATCCCCCTAAAAAACTTTAACAAGTAAAAAAAAACGCCAAGTAATAAAAAATGCCCTCGAAAAAATTATCGGTTGTTTCACTATCTACAAGATTCTAATTAACCTCGAAATATTTGTGATTTTTTTCAAACAATAGTTTTATTTAGATTCTAATTTTTCAACTCAAACGTACAAAAGAAGTGAAATAACTTTTTATGAAAAAGCCAAGCAAATTTACCAGAAACGTACAGAAAATTACCAAACTCTAGTAATACCATTTTTGTCAATATTTTGTTTTCAAAAACCATTTTACTCTTATAATAAAAGTACGAATCACGATTATATAAAAGTACAACGTATGCATCACACAAGTACTGTATGTATGTATCACTAGAAAAGCTGGGCAACGACTTGGCGTGCATGGTTAAGATAAAAAGCTCGGCGAAGGATGACGTTTTCTCAACAACCTGACCATTAGTTTAAGAAAAACATAAATTGACGCAATTTATTATGTAACTGCAAAACAAGTTTCTGATTCCGCAAAGTATAACTTAAAAAATCAGTGATGTACCCCTAGACCACACGGCTCTTGAAATCTCACTTTATTTGCATACCTTGAAAAGTTGTGTGGAAGTATTCACTTTCTACTCTATTGCAGAACCACCATACATCTCATGAAATCTATTGCGTCGTATAAATTTTGGTGTAATGAACATAGTTTTGGCAGGCTGAAGGTTTGAACTACGGTCCGCACCACTTGCTGGTGGAAAAGGAATATCGATATTACTCTCGACACCTATCGCTCCATTTCCGATAATCTGTCTCAGTACAGTGGAACATCTCATTTCTAATAATCCTGTATGCCTGATGTGATGTTACAATTTGAAATAATCTATGTAGATAAATTGTTGCAAAAGTTACTTTTGCAAGCGGTAGGGACGTTTCTGTAAGAAAATCCTGTATCTTCCCGAGCTTTTTTTCTTAACCATGCACGCCAAGTCGTTGCCCAGCTTTTCTAGTGATACATACATACAGTACTTGTGTGATGCATACGTTGTACTTTTATATAATCGTGATTCGTACTTTTATTATAAGAGTAAAATGGTTTTTGAAAACAAAATATTGAGAAAAATGGTATTACTAGAGTTTGGTAATGTTCTGTACGTTTCTGGTAAATTTGCTTGGCTTTTTCATAAAAAGTTATTTCACTTCTTTTGTACGTTTGAGTTGAAAAATTAGAATCTAAATAAAACTATTGTTTGAAAAAAATCTCAAATATTTCGAGGTTAATTAGAATCTTGTAGATAGTGAAACAACCGATAATTTTTTCGAGGGCATTTTTTATTACTTGGCGTTTTTTTTTACTTGTTAAAGTTTTTTAGGGATCTATAATTACTAGGTAATTGTTTACGATTTGGAGAAAATCTCGCACGACATTCATGAAGATTAGTTCCCGCGAATTCCGCCAAGACGCGCATCTCCGAATGGCGTGCACTGAGAAACTGCCAGCTGCTATTTGGCCATGTTTGAACGAGGTAAAAAATCGAGCTTTTGTTTTTCAAAGAAAAACATTGTTAAAAACAAGTTTAGTGTTGTGGTACGTGCGACGATGTGTCTATGAATATTTTCATCGTGCGATTCACCTGGCGAACAGCGAATGACGTGGAGGTATGTATTCGTTTTACTCACGTATTCTTTTGTAGAATTATTTTTAAAAGCGTTTATAAAAGTTATAAAAGACTTTTCGAAAATGCAATGGACTTGTGACGGAGAAAATCTTCGTCGCTATGCACGAGAGCGCTCCGGACGAATTTGGGAGGTCTCTTATCGCCTAGACTTAAACAAAGCCGAGCACAAGGGTTCGACTGTTTCGTGGCCTCACGTCATCATCGGGCTAGATGACGACGTGCAAGAGGGAAGGCATTAGAACGCTAAATCTCGAAGACGACGGACGTATTTTCCCGAAGTTCCCCTTTGAGACATACATTAAAATAATCCACCGAAACGTTATTCAGACATTATTGTACTGAACTCTCATACTACGTTATACATATTTTAACACGTTTGTGTGTAATAAATATTGTTAAAAATCGTAACTACGACAAATCAGAAGTGGGATACACTTGCGCTCTTCTACATCGCAAGCTGTACCGAAAACTCAGTGACACTTTAGTGCCTGTTGTGGATAATTTATTCTACTGGTGAAGAGGAGTTTCCGGTTGGTTGCTGCGAAAATGGGACGCAGTAGAGCTCATGGAACAAGCGATAGACGTGGCCGAAGGAGGTCCAAACTACGAGACGAGGAGTACTCGGAGGACGAAGCGGCGTCGGGGAAGCGTGGCTCGAAACGATCTCATGAGAGTCCGAGGAGCCCAACGACGGCTAAGAAAACAAATTCGGTCCCAGAAAGCAGTGCTTCAGCTGCGAAATCTACCGTGGGTGACACAAATTTTGCTAAACTTGCGGAGGTATTATCAGGTATCGTAAAAAAATGAACACTTCAAAGTCAGGCAGTAACGTCATAAACGAGAAGTTCTTACCTGAATTCGACCCGTCGGAAACAAATCTGTCTACGACGGATTGGTTGGACAAAGTAAATACGAGTGCTATATTGTATGGTTGGGATGAAAAGACCGAACCTTATTTAGCGGTGTGCAAGCTTCGGGGCAACGCGAAAGTCTGGTATAACGAATTGCATGATTCACAGTTGTCGTGGCCGGCATTTTCGCATGCCGTTGCAAAACAATTTCCCGGGGAACTCAGTTTTGGCACATTAATGGCAGACGCTGTTTTATACAAAAGTAGATCTGGTCTGGATCTTCAAATGTATTGCTTCAAAAAAGTAGGAAAGTTGAACAAGCTTAGACTCGAAATATCAGAAGATAAAATTGTTGACTTCGTTGCACGTCGAATCCGTAACGACGGTATTCGCACTACAGTTTTGGCATCTCGCTGTAAAACCCTTCATGAATTAAACGATTGCTTAGGTATTTTCCGGGAGCGAGATAACAGTAAGGCCAAAGAGTCAAATAAAGGTCAGTCGCGCGACGGCACGGCTGGAAAGTTGAAATCCCGCGATGAAAAGAAAAGCATTTACTATCGGTGTGGCAAAATGGGTCATAGAAAATACGATTGTCCCGAAAAAGATGATAGCTCAACAATAATAAGTAGCGAGAACAAAAAATCGAATGAAAAAAGGATAGTAAGCGTACGAGCGAATTTTGTAAGAAGGTCGGTCACACAGAAAGTTATTGCTATCGTAAACGGGGGACAATGAAGGCTTAATGACTAATCCGTCCCAGGGGTACACTAGAAGTCCGAGAAGTAAATAAACTCGAGGTGCGAAAACCGTTTAAAACGTGTCGTATAAATAATATCGAAAATGAATGTATCATCGACCTAGGGAGTGATTGTTCAATAATACGTGCCTCCGAAGCAAGGGCACTTGGGTTAAAATGGCTTCAAACAAAAGAGATATTGTCAGCTTTCAATCAGGCGCTAGTGACGCCAATAGCTCGCGCCGAAACCCAACTTCTGATCGATGATATAATCTTTGAGATAGAGATTTTCATAGTCCCGGACGAGCAGTTGTCGAGAAAAATACTTATCGGGCGCGACATTCTTGCGAACCCTGGAGTAATAGCAACCGTGGATGCAACGAGGATAAAGATTGTAAAAGAGAGCGCTCGTGCAATGCCCAACGAGAGACCCTAAGATCATGACTAGATTAGTAGCACTATTAAACAGATACCGCTCGAGTATCGCGTTAAATATGGAGGAACTGGGCAAGGCGAACGGTACTATAATGAAGATTAGATTATCAGATGAAGAACCAGTGCATTATCGACCCCGAAGACTATCTTATACGGAGCGTAAGAAAGTCAAAGAAATAATTGAGGAATTGGAGAGAAACGGTATTATTCGGGAAAGTAAGTCGCCATACGCAAGTCCTATTATACTGGTATCGAAGAAAAACGGCGAAACTCGCATGTGTGTTGATTATCGAGCGGTTAATAAAAAAAAAACCAAGCCTGACCCACAACCCTTACCGCACATCGATGATCAAATAGATCGATTGTCAGGCAAAAGGTTCTTTATTTCTCTAGACCTTAAGTCAGGATTTTATCAAATCCCAATGGAAGAAGACTCGATCGAAATTACAGCATTCGTGACTCCGGATGGTCACTATGTACTTTTGCGGGTGCCTTTCGGTCTCAAAAATTCTCCCGCAGTCTTTCAAAGGGCTATCAACCGAGCTTTGGGCGAATTAAGGTTTTCCATTGCTCTAGTATATGTGGACGACATACTCATACCAGCGTCAAGTATTGACGAGGCGCTTGAAAACCTCGAACTTGTGATGGGGGCTCTTAAGAAGTATAATTATACACTAAACTTGACAAAGTGTGAATTCTCGAAACGATCATCGATTACTTAGGCAGAGAGATATCAGCAGAAGGGGTACGACCGGGTAAACACAAAATCGAAGCTGTGCTACACGCGGCAGAATCGACGAAAGTTAAGGAACTGCGGTCCCTCCTTGGTCTTGCTAACTATTTTAGGAAGTCTATTCAAAACTCTGCTAGGATAGCCGCGCCATTAACGGATTTATTACGTAAAGACACCGAGTTTAAGTGGGGAAAAGATCAGTTCAACGCGGTAAGCGCGATAAAGAAAATGCTTACGAACAGACCGATTCTAGCCATATACGACCCTAAGCTTGAAAACCGAGGTGCATACAGATGCCAGCTCTATCGGGTTAGGGGCGATATTGATACAAAAGAATAATAACGAAAAGCGAGTCCTCTCTTACTACAGTCGTAAAACCTCTGCGGAGAAACGAAAATATCATCCTTATGACCTAGAGACGTTGGCGGTGGTCGAAGCACTCAAGACGTATCGAGTCTATTTATTAGGGATAAAATTTACTATAGTTACAGTCTGCACAGCAGTCCGAGAAACGGCTGTAAAGAAAAGGGTATACAGCCACGGGTCGCCAGATGGTGGGTTTACATGTAGGACTATGACTTCGACATCGTATATCGACCAGGGGCCTAAGGGGCACACGTCGACTTTTAAGTCGTAACCCGGTCGATTGTATGCTCACAAACATAACCGATAATGAATGGATTAAGGTATCACAAATGCGACACCCTGATATCAAGATTATCAGTAAATATGAGAGACTGGGCTGGCTCAACCTGATACGAAGCAGTACTTTGAAAAATTGGAATTAAAGGGCGGATTGGTTTTCCGGCGAACAGATATGGGAAACAAGTGGGTAGTACCCCACAAGTTGTGTCATGATGACCGAGGGTATTTCGCCTTAGAAAAAAATCTTGAGAAGGTCAAGGAAAATTATTGGTTCAAAGGTACGCGGAGATTTACTCCAAAATACATTAAAGCGTGTCTAAGTTGTTTGTATTACAAATCTATGTCTGGGCGTGAGCCGGGCTTGCTGCACCCGATAGAGAAGGTCGCCATCCCATTCCATACTATACACATTGATCATGTGGGTCCGTTCATAAAGAGTAAACGTAAGAATGCCCACATACTGAACATAGTAGACGGCTTCCCGAAGTTCTGCGTACTTGAACCCGCACGAAACACGAAGGCCAAGTGGGTTATAAAGGTATTGATGCAATTATTTGCAATTTTTGAGTGCCCACAAGGATCATGAGCGATAGAGAGAGTTGTTTTACATTCCATCGCATTTGCTGTGTATTATCGAGATTATGGTACCCAGCACATGTTGAAATGCCGTGTTGAGCTCTGTAGTACGGCGGATGCTGCGCTACTAGCGTCGATACAGGGGACACTCGACCAGGTGGATCTGACAGAGCAAAGAGGCCAAGCGTGCTACTGATGGGGACCAAGCGAGTCAGAAGGCCCGGTTTAACGCACGAAGGTTCAAGCCACCACAATATGCGGTGGAGGATATCGCCATGGGTCACCGCAGTACTGCCACATGATGGCTATGAAGTTGAAGACCTGAGAGAACTTAAAAAAAAATCTCGGGGTCAAGAACGTGGTTGCGGTGGACAGTATGCTTAAATGGACTACGGTCGACGCCCTGGGTTAGTATCAGGTGAGGTACCGTTTATTAACGACCTGTTCTTGTCATTTTAGGTATGTGAAGCTAAGTCGGTGTACTTTAGAGGGCTTCAGACCTGATAAGAGGTACAGGCTATCGATGGGGCACACTTGAAGGTCAGCTCGGGTGACTAGTAATGCGGTCGGTGGGCTTGGTGAGACACCGACGTCGGAGGCATTCACTGGCTGGAGTCTGACGGAGTACGACGATGTACTTGGTGCCGTGGATCCATCGAGCAGACGGTGCCGCTGATGACGGTGCCGCTTGGATATTACAAGGCGATGCCTTGGGCCGTAGTCAGGGGTACTCTAGCACGATCCTTGGTCAGGGTCGTGTGGATGGAGCCCCGTGGCGAGGCGGGACCATTTAGCCGAGTCGATTGAACTCTAGCGCGATCCTTGGTCAGGTTCGCGCGGATGGGGTTATTCGGCGGAGGCCGGGACCATGAGCAGCAGAAGTCAGTTTGCTTGTTGCCGAGGTGGCTCGGTCGCCCTCTCGGATGTATATGGCACCTGGCGAGGCTGGCGACCAGTTTGAGCAGCAGAAGTCAGTTTGCTTCTTGCCGAGGTGGCTCGGTCGCCCTCTCGGATGTGTATGGCACCTGGCGAGGCTGGCGACCAGTTTTGAGCTCGAGTTGAAATCAGATTGAAGTGCACACCCCTTCCATAAACCTCATCCTTGCGCAAAGAGTAGTCGTTGCGACATGGTTCGTGCATCCAGATGAACTTGATCACTTCATTAATGGACAGCAGGAATTATGTTGCGATGCCTACTGACTCCGAAGTATATACTCGGTATACCGGCGTCTAACGAAGAAAATGCTAAATTGGCATTTCAGGTTCAAAGGTGAACTCCTCCAGGGAAATCATTTGGACAAGCCGAGGGCGGCTTGATGGTCAGGAAGGCCGAATGACGGAGAAAATCTTCGTCGCTATGCACGAGAGCGCTCCGGACGAATTTGGGAGGTCTCTTATCGCCTAGACTTAAACAAAGCCGAGCACAAGGGTTCGACTGTTTCGTGGCCTCACGTCATCATCGGGCTAGATGACGACGTGCAAGAGCGAAGGCATTAGAACGCTAAATCTCGAAGACGACGGACGTATTTTCCCGAAGTTCCCCTTTGAGACATACATTAAAATAATCCACCGAAACGTTATTCAGACATTATTGTACTGAACTCTCATACTACGTTATACATATTTTAACACGTTTGTGTGTAATAAATATTGTTAAAAATCGTAACTACGACACTTGTTCTTTCCATTCAACTTGATTGTTACCAGTAGCTCTACTCGCAATAAAGTATATGCGAAATCTCACAAATGGATGTGAGGTTAAGATATACTTTCCCCGGAGTATTGTAAGATTGAAAACTCTGAGCAATATTTTGTGACTTTTTTTAGATTCTGTGGGTCAAGTTCGTGCCACTGAACTGAATGACGATGATGGGCAGGCGAAGCTTATTTCGCATGCAAAGGGCTGCGGAAAGGAAAACGAACATCCAGCAGCGAGTGACGGTGCTGTCACTCGGAGTTCTTTACACCATCGAGGCGAAGGTTAAAAAAATTTCTGACAAGAAGAAAGTTTCTGTCATCCGAGGTAAGTAAGAATTCATTCACAGTGCAAAGTCGTCGACAATGACGTTGCATGTGTAGAAGTCATGCCTTCTTATGCAATAAGCCTGCAAAGATCCTGCTGCGAAGCACGAGTATTTACTTGTGCTTCGCAGCAGGATCTTTGCAGGCTTATTGCATGAGAAAGCATGATTTGTACACATGCAGGTTTGTTGCATGAGAAAGCGTGATTTGTACAGAGAAACGGAGGCAATATCATCGCACGTATATTTGTATCGCTTCTTTCCTGCAAATATTTTCTTTCCTGTGCAGTATGCCTGCGACGATCTTGCATAAAGATGCTTGTAAAGATCTTCCATCTATTACTCTTTGCGAACCACAGTTTTTCTCTGCAATGTGCCTGCGAAGATCTTACTGCGAAGCACAAGTACATCTCTTAATGCATGAACCTGTGATTCATTGCATAGTGCATAAAACTGGGCTTCGCACAGAGCGGGCTGCGCTCAGTTATAGATGCAAGGTTTTCGTTGCATCTTTATGGAACATTTTTGCAAGCACATTGCACTGGCAACTGTTGTTCGCAGAGATCATCATACGCGATATTATCGCAGGCTCAGTTGTATCGCGTTGTGCCCGCAAACATTTTCTTTCCGGTGCCATATACCTGTGACAATCCTGCACAAAGATGCCTGCGAACATTTCGCGTAAATTGCTCTTTACGAACCACACCTCTACAATGTGCCTGCGAAGCACACGGACATTGCATTGCAAAAAACTATGCGCTTTTGCTGCGGACCATATATTCTTGCAATACAATATTTGTGTTCTTCGCAGCAAGATATTCGCAGGCACACTGCAGAGGAAGCTGTGGTTCGTAAAGATCAATTGACGCGAGGTCTTCGCAGGCATCTTTGTGCAGGATTGCCACAGGTATATTGCACCCGAAAGAAAATGCTTGCAGGCACGAAGCGATACAAATGAGCCCACAATGACATTGCGTCCATTGTCCTCTGCGAACCTCGGTTTCCTGTGTAATGTGCTTGCGAAGATTTTCCACAAAGATGCCTGCGAAAACATTGCATCTACGATTGAGCACAGCCTGCGCTCTGCGAAGTCCAGTTACATGCGTTATGCAATGTACTTGTACTTCGCAGCACGATCCTCGTGGGGACATTGCAGAGAAAGCTGTGCTTTGCAAGGAGCTCAAATCGTAAAAGGAGAAGATCGTGAATGGCATGCAAGTTATTCGTAATTAAAAAATAAAATGTTAATTTTTTTCTATGTGCAATTTTAATTATCAAAACTCTTTTGTAAGTATATTGGAATTAATTTCATTAAAAATAAATATTTTATTTAAATCTTGAATAATATTCATTTTTCCTTTAATAATAATTGGTATATTAATAATTATATTTATTTATATATATCAAGATTAACTAATAATAATTTATTTAAAATTAATTATAATAATATTATATTAAATTTAATTAAATCTGTATTAATAATATTATTTATAATATTAATTTTTCTATTAAATACATCAAATTTAAATAATCAAGAATTATGAAATTTTTATTTTAATAATTTTGAAAAATATGATGAAATTAAATTAAATGAACTTTTTAATTTTAATAATTTTACCTTAATATTTTTAATATTATATCTTTATTTTTCCTTAATTATAATTATAAATATTTGTTATAACTTAAAAAGACCTCTACGACAAATTATTCTATCACTTAAATTATTTTAAAAACCTCTGGTTCTATATACTTGTTATATTTTAATAATTTTCTATCTTTCCGCGTCCCAACATTACCGTCGCGCCTTCATTTGTTTTTACCCGCGGGCGCGGGTAGTATATGTAAAAATTTGCGTCACCGTAGGTGCTACGAGCGAACAACGGTGCTAGATATGACAGTCCGCATGCCGCGAGTTAGCTTTGTTTACGCGAGCTTCAAGAGGTCGTTTGGATTTGCCTGCGTGCGTGTGTTTCGTGACTGAGAAGCGAATTTCTTTTATAATGCTAGAAAAATAACTTTATATTAGACTGTGACGTCATGATTTGTGGACTGTGATATCTATAGTCATAATTGGAAATAAAATAATAATGGGTCAACCACAAATGAAGAGGTCGCGCAGATATGCCTTCCGGCTAACCTACGTATTCTTCTTATTATTATTTCCACGACATTATTTTCCATTTCATGATATTCTTTTTGAAACAATATTTCATTTACATTTTTTTGATATCCTAATATTACATTGGCTTATTAATTACGTAATTCCCATATTTATAAAGGTTGGAAATCAATAAAGGATCGCGTGAAAAACATAATACAAAAATAACCAATAGAACAATGCGGGAGGACGTGTCAGGCAATGAGATAAAAAGTATCGATATAAAGGCAAATTGTACGAGCATGAAAAAAGTCGGAAACATGTAGGATCTAATAAAACCCGAAAAGCAAATAAGAGGAAACCATAAACACGACACAAAATGAAAGATCGTGCGATGGAATGGATGAGAGACAGACAATACAAAGTAGTAAAGGAATGAGAGAGAAAAGGACAGAGAAGTGTAAAGAGTCGAAAACAAGCCTAAAAGAATAAAAATGAAAAAAAAAGATTGCAGTAAATGAATGAACCATAACAATCTATAAAAGGAAAAGTGACTGAATAAGGATGGGGGGGGGGGGGCAAACTATTCGAAATGAAGAACGGGTAAATAAAAATGACAAACTATTGCAAAAATTTTGAAAAATATAGAAAATCTACAAAAGGAAAAGGACCAATTTCATAAATTCTTTGATGAAAACTTCAGATTTTTAAGGCTGGAATAGCTTGAACTTTTTAAGTTTATGTCGAAATATAAAATTTTCTATTTGGGCCATTTTACTTGACATTTTTAGGCTGAAAATGGTTCCATTTATTCAGTTTATTTCGAAAGATGGCCCAAATAAAATATTGAATGGGCAGAATATTTTTATGAAATACTCATATGAATATTTTGAAATACTCGTATAAATATTTTGCCGATTAAATATTTTAATTGGACCGACACAATAATATATTTGGCCCATAAAATACTTTGTTCCGGTCATGTTTCGAAATAAGCTTAAAAGATTGAAGCAATTCCAGCCTCAAAAATCCCAAGTGTTCAAAAAATTTATAAAATTGGTCCTCTTTTTTCGTGGATTTTTCATCTTTCCCCCATTTCTTGCAATAGTTGGCAATTTTCATTCGCCCATTCTTGCTTTCGACTTTTTTGCGCCCCCCACTTATCCTTATTCAGTTCCAATCTGTTCCTTTTGTAGATTTGCCATCCTTTCTTCATTTTCTGCAACAGTTTTTCTTTTTCATTCATCCGCGCTTGCGTTCCACTTTTGACGCACTCTTCTCTCCTTTTCTCTTTCATTCCTGTAAAACTTTGTATTTGCTATCGCTCATCCATTTCATCGCACGTTCTTTTATTTTCTGCTGTGTATATTGTTCCCTCTTATTTGCCTTTTGGGTTTACTGAGCTTTCTTCATGTTTCCTATTTTTTTATTGCTCGCATATGTTTCCTTCATATCAGTACTATCACAAGAAGCACTCCGCATTAGGGGTTTTAAAAATCCCTAGAATATGTGTTTTATTATTTGTTTTGAAAAATATTTGTCCGGAGTTTCAAGTTAATACACGCAAGGGAAGTTTTCTATACAAAATTTTACACCCCATTTCACCCCTTAAGAGTTGATTTTCGAAAAATCCTTATCCAGTGCACCTTCTACACCTTCTGAGGAAGTCATGTTCCAAGTTTCAAGTTGGTACACGAAAGGAATATAATTTGTCGTACCCACTTTTACGCCCCATTTCACCCCCTTAAGCGTAGTATTTCGAAAATCATTCCTTAGTACATTTCTACACCTTCCGAGGTACAGTGCCTGCATTTAATGCCTGGACATGCTCATACTGCTCTGTGAAGTTACTGCGATCGGTCGATTTTCGAACGCATTTCAGACTGGTGTGTCAAGAGTCATTTCTAACCCGTGAGGCGATATAACCTCGGGAAAAAATGACAGCGCTGAGACGTCGCAACTGCAGCGTGAAGGCAGGCAACGAAAATGTTGAAAGGACGACAATTATGAATGCGAAATTTGAAAAAAGAACATACAGACGTCATTTCAAAATAAATATAAAATATTAATTCGATGAGTAATAATATCCGGAACAACAATAATAACGCACTGAAAAGTGGAGAAAGAATAAATTAGAAACAGACACGGAACATTTTCTTATTATATTATAGTATTAAAAACATTTATTGTATGAGCATGCATCAAAGATTTTAAGAAACAAGTTTCGTATCTCAAGTCAATCTCGGTTTGTATCAATGTTTTTTACAGCTCGGAATTAATCCAAGTGCAAGTGCAAGTGGTCCTGTTGTGGAAAAATCTCTTCAATCCGAAAACATTGCACAAAACATTGGATCCTTTTTTCCGTGGGCTAGTGCAATGGCAGCGGTTCAGAAACGCTCTTTGAAGCATTGCGAAGCGGATTTTTTTTTTGTAAATTATTTAAAGGAAACGAATCTAACTACTGTAAATATGATTACAATAAACAAACATGGAACATTATTAGAATAAATCGTCTTGCCCATTGAATTCGTCTTGATACTGGAAAAAAAATTATTGTATGTGTGTTGTTTAAAGTTTAAAAATAATAAATGTCGAATCTCATGTAAACATCTGTTTGAATCGATGTTTTTTTACAGCTGGGAACTAATCCGAATCCGAGTGCAAGTGTTGCTGTTGTGGAATAATCTCTACAATCAGAAAAATTCGTGCTAAACATTGGATTCGTTTATTTTCATAGTCCACTGCAGCAGTAGGACTTCTGAAACGCTATTTTCGTATCGAGGGAGGTGAATATTTAAATATCCTTCATAGGAAACGAATCCGAACATTCTGAACATTATTTCGATAATCAGACATAAAACATGATTTAAATAAATCGTTTTTCATATTAGAGTCGTTTCGATCCTATAAAAAACATTTATAGTATGCGTATTTATAAACGTTAAAAAAAATCAATGTCAAATCTCGTGTTAATCTCTGATTGAATAGATGGTTTACAGCTGGGAATTAATCCGAGTCCAAGTGCAAGTATTCCTATTGTATAATAATCTCTACAATCAGTAAGCATCGCGCGACACATTGGATTCGTTTACTTTCATAGCCCACTGCAGCAGAAGTAGTTCTGAAACGCTGTTTTCGATATCAAGGGAGGTGAATTTTTCAAAGCCACTCACAGGAAACGATTCCGAACACTCTGTACGTTATTTCTATAATCAAACATAAAACATGATTTGAATAAATCGTTTTTCATGTTGGATTCGTTTCCATCCAAAAAAAAACGATTACAGTATGCGTACTTATCAACGTTAAAAAAAATCAATATTGAATCTCATGTAGATCTCTGTTTAAATCGACGTTTTTTACAGCTGGGAATTAATCCGAGTCCGAGCGAAAGTGTTGCTGTTGTGGAATAATCTATACAATCAGAAAACATCGCGCAAAACATTGGATTCGTTAATTTTCATAGTCCACTGCAGCAGTAGTAGTTCTGAAACGCTATTTGCGTATTGTAACGTAGCCTATTCGAAATTCCCTCCCGGCGTCGAATTATGTGCGATTCGGGCTTAAATTTCGTTTCGCGAAAAGACTGAATCGTCTTGAAGTCCCGGGGAGGGGATTCTTATCCCGTGCGAGGACACGTTCGCAATTAACAGAGATCCTCGCTCTCTTTCGTCCCGGGGCTTCTTGCAGGACAACACGGTTTTCTCTCTTTCGAGTCATCTGTCTGAGAAAGAAAAGGGAAAAGGATCGTCCACGAAGATACGCCTGACCAGCAGCATCTTCTTCGTACAAAGAGGATCAAAGATCCACGGGTCCAGTCCCCGGGACACATGAAAGAGCCAACGTGGGAATTTGCATCGCAAACGAGATAAGTCCCCTCCCATCGTTAAAATTAAATCGTGTCGAGCTACAAAAACAAACGAACTATGTGAACTTTACAAAAAAAGAAAAAGAGACTTTAAGACATTGAATCACCGAATCAATGGAGGAATATTTGACGAATGACGAATAAAAATTGTGTGCGTATAGGTGTAAAGAAAAATATTAGATGTTAGCGTTGTGTGACTAATGATGAATGAAAATCGTGTGCACTGAAAAATATCAGATGTTAACGTTTTGTATCTTAATTTAAGTGAAAATTAAAAGAGATGTTACAAAATGGCGCCCGAACAAGTGACTCGATATAATTATAAACTAAACCCATAAGATTTCGAAATTATATTGAGAACCTTGGACAAAATAAAATAAATAAATAAAATAAAAAGATATTGTACAACCAGCCTATGGCTGAAAAAGAAAACGTTTATATAAGCAAATCTGGAAGAAAAACTGTCCAAAAATTTCCGAATTACACCTTCACAGCTAGAACGAGACATAATATAAAAGAAAAAATGCCGGTGCTCCCGGATGAGAGTGACAGAATTATTGAAAAACGAAGAGATATCGAAATGGAGAGAGCGGATTTGGATCGGCAACGACGCGAGATCGAACAATTGCGTAACGAATTGAGTGCGAGAGAGATCGCAGAACAACAACAACAAACGCTAGTTGGTCAAGGCCAGCGTTTATCGAGAGAGCAGGAAATCACAGCAATCGTGATTAATGTCCAAAATTTCCAAATTGAAATTAAAACTCCCAAATTTCATGATGAAATCGAAAAAAATCCGGTGGAGTTCCTCGAGGAGATGGATAGATTCTTCAAAATAAAAAAACATAGTAAATGAAAGAAAAATAATATTTGTTGAGCAAGCCTTGGAAGGAAGGGCGGGTTTATGGTTTAATATGAAAGTGAATATAGATGATTATGAGGAATTTAAAATAAAGTTCCTTGAAGAATTTTATTCTATACCCATACGTGTTCAGTTTAAAAATGTTTGGAATGAGACTAGATACGACACACGAAAAGAGTCCTTACAGACCTATTACTATCGTCAAGCAAAGAAAGCGCGATACTTCATTCCCCAAGTCACTGAATATGAAATAAATTATAACATTCAAATAAATTACAACATTCAACAATATCCATTATGGGTTAGAGAAGATATGGTGACGATTAATTGTAGCGACAGTACCGTGATCGCGCAGACTTTAGCAGGTCTAGATGCTATACAAAGGGAGCGGTCTAAGGCACATGAAAACAAACAATTCTATCGCGATGAAAGAAACCGTCAAGGACCAATAGTCAGGAAGATGAATGTACGCAATGATCAATATCGAAGGAAACATTATGATAGATCAACACAACAACCTGAGAGAGAACGATATTATAATCATTCGAGAAATTATAATTATCCTTCCAATGGTCATGGAAATAATGTAAACAACCGATGTTTCTTCAGATTACCAGATACTAGTGTTCCCCCTCCAATAATTTCGAATAATCAAGATCATCCGAGAACTAATAAGAATCATAATTCCTTAACATTGAACAGCAATTTAAACTAAAATGCGACCCGCTCAATAGTGGTCCATTGGCGCGTCCATACGATTTTGATTTTATTAATGAATTAACAGACGAAGTTTTTGGAAAAAAGGACCACGAGGAGGGATCGAACTTTCAATCACTCGCAAAATGCCCACATGTGAAATTTCAACTTAAAAATGAGAGTATAATTACTTTACTTGATTCTGGAAGTCAGATCACGGCAATTTCGGAGGATTTGTATAGAAGGTTAGAAGGTGTGCAAAGAATGGAACTACTCCCAGTATCTAACGTTTTTGTGACGACAGCAGTTGGAAAAAAGACTACAACTATAAAGCATCAAATATTTATAAAATGGGAAATAGATGGAATGAAGTTTAGCTATCCTTTTTTTAATGATTCCCGGTCTTACTTCATCTGTAATACTAGGTAATGACTGGATGTTACGAAACGAGGCTATATTGAATTATAAAAACCTTACGCTCGAGATAAGAGGTAGAGTCTTATCCGAATCCGTGGTGATATTCGAGCGAAGCGCTCCTGAATTCCTGCGTTGCTCGCGCAAGGATAACAAGTTGCATGTATATGTTATTGACTTTGATGAAATTACTTGTAATATGGAAGATAGTGTAAGCAATAAAGAGGACACAAGTGAATCTCGCTCAGAATCGGTTGGTAAATTAGGCGACATTAAATCGGGAAAGTTTCTAATGATCGGATCAAAGTGTATGGAAACTGACCAGCAAGAGCCGAGTCAAGTCCAAAACCAACTAGAAATAATACGAAAACAGAATGAGAGGATAGAAGAGGGCATAACGAAATCCCAAACGGACGATAAAAAACAATTGACGAGTTATCAAGAAGCGAGCGGTGGGGGAGTTTCGGAGGAGCTTCGAGCGGTCGCGAATTTTCTAATATCGCTCACGGTGGAGGAGAGGCGGATTTTCGAAGAAGTTTTAAATAAATATCGATTGTTATTTTCCAGTAAGCCCGGCTGTGCAAAGGGGTACGAGCACGAGATAAAATTAAAAAGTGTTGGTACTAAGATAAGACATACGTATCCCGTACCAGTCCAATTACGAGAAGTAACAAGACAAACAATTCAAAATATGATAGAAACAGGTGTTATCGAACGAGCGGCTAGTCAATTCTGTAACCCCTTAAGAATTGTTAGAAAAGTCGATGGGTCTATCCGAGTATGCTTGGATGCTAGATTCATTAATAATGTTATCGAAGATGATCATGAGTCCCCGCCATTAATAGGCGAGCTCCTTCAAAAGTATCACGGTGCTAAATATTTTTCAAAGATAGACTTAACTCAAGGTTACTGGCAAGTTCCTTTGAAAAAAGAATCTCGACAATACACGGGGTTTTTATTTGAATACAAGATGTATCAGTTTTGCCGTATTCCATTTGGTTTAAAAACCGCCGGTAGCGGGTTCATACGAGCTTTGAGTATGGCGTTAAAAGATGACTTTGAAAAAAATATATCGTGTTATATAGATGACATCCTTATAGGCACCGCGACATTCGAAGAACATGTCCGCGTATTAAGCGGAATTTTTCAAAGGTTACTTGACTATAATTTCACAATTAAATTGCCCAAATGTTTGTTTGTGCAATCGGAAGTTCCATTTTTGGGATTCATTATCTCGTCTCGTGGGATCTCCCCAGAAAAGAAAAAACTCGAGGATATCGTAAGATTTGAAGCACCCTATAATAAAAAACAATTACAGCAGTTTCTAGGTATTTGCAATTATTACCGGCAATTTAATGTTAAGCAAAGTTTTTCGGTTGATAGATTACGGGAATTATTACGAATGGAAGGTAAATGGGAGTGGACTCCCGAGCATTCGGAGGCTTTCGAAAAGTTGAAAAGCGATTTTAAGAATTGTATCCAATTGAGGCATGTAATCCCGAATGCTCCATTTCGCCTTCAAACTGATGCTAGTGATCGCGGTATCGCGGGGATCCTCTATCAGCTAGACCAAAAGGGCGATCATAATGTCATAGCTATAGTTAGTCGGTGTTTAACGCGGCATGAAATGAATTATACGACTACTGAAAAAGAGCTGTTAGCGATAATTTACTCTATCGAGAAGTTTAGAGTATATTTAGTTGGAGTGGTATTTACAATAGTAACCGATCACCAATGCCTAACATTTCTGAAGTCAGCTAATTTCCGTAACGCCAGGATTACGCGATGGTGCTTACTACTCCAACAATATTCGTTTGTCATCGAATATTGTAGAGGAGTGGACAATATGTTAGCCGATTTTTTCAGTCGGCATCCTGAGGGACGTAGAAGAAGAAGCTAATAAGATATCATATTTGCATCGGTGTTTTTTGCCGGTTGTATTTTCCACGGAACCATCGCTTTTGTGAGTTGCTCGTTTAGATCACGATAAGGACCTCTCTCGAGCGTTTCAAGATCTCGGTCGACTGCAAAGAGATGACCCTACAATCCGAAAAATCATGAATCAAAATGAGGATAATCAGGATAGTTCGCGAATTCAGGTGTACGAAGATATTATATTTTATATGGAGAACTCAGGTACCGAGTGGAGGATTATGATTCCGCAGCAACTACAGGAGCCTCTGATAGAATATATACATAGAAAGCTCGGTCATGCAGGCGTGTTTAAAACAGTGCATCATTTAAAAAGATTTTATTATTGGAGAGGCATGTCCAAACAGGTGAAAATTACCGTGTTACATTGTGATATATGTCAAAGAGTAAAGTATCTTACCATGTCAATGGAGGGTGAATATCAATTTATTCCATCATCAAGGCCAAACGATCTCGTAACGGTAGATTTTTATGGGCCTCTTCCCAAGGCCAGGGGAGGTGCTCAATATATTTTTGTGATCCTAGATGCATTCTCAAAATATGTTACCTTATATCCCATGAGGAAGGCTACGGTCAGGGCTGCGTTAAAGAGAATATTCAATAGCTTTATTCCTAAATTTGGTGCACCAAGAAAGATCCTTTCAGATCACGGTACTCAATTCACTTCTCATCAGTGGCGAACCTCGCTGGAGTCACATAATATCACGGTACTATTTAGCTCCATTCGGCATCCACAATCCAACCCAACGGAACGCGTAATGCGAGGGCTTGGCAGGTTATTTAGGACGTTCTGTGCGGACCAACATACGAAGTGGGGTCAATTTGTCCCGCAAATCGAGAAGGTCCTAAATCTTACCGTGCATCAAAGTACCGGTGTGTCACCGTTGGAGTTGCATTTCGGAAAACCAATTGAAGAAGAATTAAATCAAATTATCCAATTCCCGCCAACCCAGGCTCGCTCTCATGAATATATTATAACCTTTGCTCGAGAAAATACGAAGAGAAGTTTTGAAGCTCGTAAAAGAGCTCAAAAGTCTGTGTCTAAAGTATCTTTAGATGTGGGCGATCTCGTATTATTACGCGTGCGACATTTGTCTAATTCATTTGATAGAGTTATAAAAAAGTTCTTCCATCTTTACGAGGGACCTTACCGGATTGTTCGCAAACAAGGCGAGAATGCATTTGTTCTGACAGAAAAGGATAATGTGATGAAGGAAATTGGCCTTTACAATCAATGGAACCTGCGGAAATATTACTCTAAATCTAGTTTATCCCATGACAATTAAATTATGAATTTGTGGGAATACGTTATCGTTGCGTATTGAATTCCGCTCTCTTCATGCTAAGTTTAAGTTACTGTAAATATCCTTTCGAGTATACTATTGTAAACATTGTTATGACAAAATCGACAGCGATTGAAAATGTAGCGCGTGAAGTAAACTAAGTGTGTATGCGTGTGTGTGAAATGGTCGGGGATCACGAGAAATCGAAAAATTTGCCGAAGCAATGACTTGATCGCGGAGAAAGAAGGAAGCTGCGTAGTATAAAATTACTCCTGTAATATTGTCGATATCATAATGGCTATGCGTACATCGTTGTGTGTTGTGTCACATTGGGTAATATTAGATTGATATGAACGTGATGTGATATAATGAAGTGTGCCCCTGATTACGCTTATAGTCGAGAAACCGAGTATTATGTATATCCGCATTTGTATATTTGTTGGTGCCTCTTATCCTTGTGTGGGATGAGGCATCAAAGGGGAGGATTGTAACGTAGCCTATTCGAAATTCCCTCCCGGCGTCGAATTATGTGCGATTCGGGCTTAAATTTCGTTTCGCGAAAAGACTGAATCGTCTTGAAGTCCCGGGGAGGGGATTCTTATCCCGTGCGAGGACACGTTCGCAATTAACAGAGATCCTCGCTCTCTTTCGTCCCGGGGCTTCTTGCAGGACAACACGGTTTTCTCTCTTTCGAGTCATCTGTCTGAGAAAGAAAAGGGAAAAGGATCGTCCACGAAGATACGCCTGACCAGCAGCATCTTCTTCGTACAAAGAGGATCAAAGATCCACGGGTCCAGTCCCCGGGACACATGAAAGAGCCAACGTGGGAATTTGCATCGCAAACGAGATAAGTCCCCTCCCATCGTTAAAATTAAATCGTGTCGAGCTACAAAAACAAACGAACTATGTGAACTTTACAAAAAAAGAAAAAGAGACTTTAAGACATTGAATCACCGAATCAATGGAGGAATATTTGACGAATGACGAATAAAAATTGTGTGCGTATAGGTGTAAAGAAAAATATTAGATGTTAGCGTTGTGTGACTAATGATGAATGAAAATCGTGTGCACTGAAAAATACCAGATGTTAACGTTTTGTATCTTAATTTAAGTGAAAATTAAAAGAGATGTTACAGTATCGAGGGAGATGAATTTTTAAAAATCATTCACAGGAACCGATTCCGAACACTCTGTACGTTATTTCGATAATCAAACATAAAACATGATTTGAATAAATCGTTTTTCATGTTGGATTCGTCTCGATCCTATAAAAAACATTTATTGTATGCGTGTGCATCAATGTTTTTAAGAAACAAGTTTCGCATCTCGAGTCAATCTATGTTTGTAACAATTTTCTTGGCAGCTGGGAATTAACCCAAGTGCGAGTGGAAGTGGTCCTGTTATGGAATAATCTCTACAATCCGAAAACATTGCGCAAAAAATTGTATTCATTTCTTTAGGCTTTATTCATTCCATAGGCCAGTGTAAAGATAGCATTTCAAAGACGCTCTTTTAAGCATTACGGAGCGTCTTTTTTCTAAATTATTTAAAGAAAACGAATCCAACTACTGTAAACATCATTCTAAAAAACAAACATGAAACATTATTTGAATAAATCGTCTTGCCCATTGGATTCAATATTTTTTACAGCTGAGAATCAATCCAAGTGCGAATGCGAATGTCTTTGTGCTAAAACAAACTTTTCAGTTAGAAATAATTGAGCAAAACATTGGATTCATTCCTTTGTATAGCCTAGTGCCATGGTAGTTGTTCTGAAACACTCATGTTTTGTGTATTTTTATCATATTTCATCATTCGGAGCTTAAATAATAAAGAGAGAAACAAAAATGTTAGTTTTGTCTCACTTTTTAACGGGCGAAAAGCGCCCCGAAAACGGCATGCATTATTATTCCACTTTCATTGGGCAAGATAATTCCATTATTCTGCTAATTACAATACAATATTTCCGGGATATTATATTGAATTTATATTGTTTTTTCATAGTCATTAAAGATACAATCATGGTAAAAGTGATATTGTAAAAAATCGTTTATTCCGTTTTCGCTTATTTCTATTTTGTTGAATGACTCAGTAACTTAAAGACAGCTTCCGATACACTAATGTATCGTATGAATTTCAAATATATGCATTCGTCTGTTTTGAACTGTCGTAAAAGTCAGTTGACAAATTGCCCAGCCTCAAGAAGAACGTAATGTTTTTGCTAATTATCATCCTTCCGTTCGCGGTCAAATCGTAGGCATGCACAGGGCCGGAATGCTTCAGAGTGAGATTCGAAATCAGATCGGCTGTAATAGGAAAACTGTCAGTTTGTGGATCAGACATCACGCTAGAGGCGGCGCGAACGCACTTTCCGATCACCGCAAAAATAATAAAAGGCCACTAAAAACCACCCCTGAACAAGACATTCAGTTGTGCGAGTTCGTAGAAGAGAATCCGTTTACCACCATCCCCGAAGCATTAGAAGCGACGGGCATTCCAATATGTGCAAATACGGCTCTAAGCCGCTTGAAAAGTGTCGGTATTACCGTCCATCGGCCGGTGAAGAAAACTCCACTAACGGAGAACCATCGTGAGCAGAGAATAATTTTTGCTGAAGAACATTTGCTATGGACCCCTGAACAGTGGGCTGAAGTTATCTGGTCTGACGAGAAGGTATAAGCTGGCCGAAACTCCGTATTCAATAACAAATAATGTGTCATAACAAATTTTTCCGTGTACCATCTTGACATGGTTTTTCAACTATTTTTCATCGTTTACGAAACTACCTCCACAAACAAATATGTATTTTGTTCGGTTCTGGCTTCGTCCTTTAGGGAAGATCTGTAAACAATTGAAAATAATGAGAAAACTTTATATATGTAAATCTGTAATGCAAAAATGTATTTGGCTGCTGTTCACTCGAGAACCACTGAACCGATTTCGATGAATCTTCCATAGGAATAAAGTTCACGAATCAAGATATTATGTAGACTGTATAATATTCTGATAAATTGTTTTTTACAGAAAAAAAACAATTTTTGCCTCCATGTCCAACCTTATAATTCACCAGTGTTCAAAAAAATGCATATAAATGAAAAAGACGCATTACCAATTTAAAGATAATTCGAGAATAAAGAGCATGAGCGTTCGCTATGCAGTTCCAATTTTAGATAGAAAAAAAGTTACAGTTGTTTTCGTGAATTGATAAAAAATTTGAAAAGTTTTATATTATTCGAACAGAAATTACTAAATTTTGGTAATTAGTACATCATTTTCATTAATATCACAGTTGCATTAACAACGATATTTCTTACCACGGGCACAGCCGCGGGGACAGCTGATGTGTATGAATTGTTCCTTGTTTCGATTTATTTTATTGTTAACTCATACTTTCTATTAAATTTTTTTATTATAGAAAAATATGTATAGAATATTCACTCTCCAAAACATTACAGAAATTTTGAATGGATCTAGATTTAGCGTCTAAATTTCCTAATTCTATTGACCTGAATTTTGCCCGCATCACATCCCTTGTATGTTGAGGCGCATTAATTATTTCCATAACGATCTCTCTCCCAATAGGTTTTTACTTCCTCGGCTGACGGTCGTCGGCATGTCTATCGCCCGCGTGCTAAAGCTTATGAGTCAGATGAAAGGTACGTTGTCGAGAAGCAATGGAGTGGCAGGATATCTGCTGGCTTCTGGGGGTGTATGTCCGCGGCGGGCGCAATGATTTTATGCGAAATCCCACCGCGCATGAATTCCGCGGACTACGTTCAAGTCTTGGAAAACACGATGCTCCCGTGCGCTAGGGCTCGATTCCCCATACATCAGCACCCGACCATTCGCTTTATGCAGGACAACAGCGCAGTCCACACGTCGCGAGCAACAACGGCCTGGTTCTCCGACCATTCGGAAGTCGAGCTGATGGACTGGCCCAGCAAATCCCCAGACTTAAACCCGATCGAGAACCTCTGGAGTATGTTTGTTTAGCACTTGCTGGCTACTTGAATTAAAGAATTTTTTTCTTCAATTCACGGGCTAACTTCAATTTTCTTTAGTTTCAATGCTTTGAGCAGTTTGAAAGGTCGAAAAACGAATGTTTTTCGAATTTAATTTTCAGATCTTTACATTCGAGAATGCAACGTGCTGATTAATGTTGAGATTCGTCTTCATCCATTTTTTATCTTCGTTATAGTTAAGATCTGTATGAGCACGGTGCGACGTTCCTCCCAGTTCGAGGTTCTTTAGCCTCTATGAAACTTAAAAAAGTTGGAGACCTTTCCCAACCATAGAAATACTTTGGCCAGCAACCTTTATGAAACTTACACAGTAAAAATACTGAGTTTGTTCGAAGTTCTCCTTCAATTGACTCTGGCCGAGTTTGACAAAATTCGATGCGATGATCCATGTCCCTATTGCCACGAAAATGTAATAGTTCATTGCTCTGATCCTAACCATTGCTCTGATACATGTCACTTAAATTTTGTGTTTTTTTTTCGTTTGTGCAAAATGTTGAAGTATGACTCTAGTGAACTATTAGTAGTTTCTAACCCTTTGCCAAAACGAATAGGTGTGATGGTCCGAGATTGGGTGTCTGGACTGGACCGAAACAGAGAAGCTCTCGTGGCTCACGTCAACCGCGTTTGGGCTGAAATCCAGGAGAGACAAGATCTGTGCTTGAACCTGGTCAATTCTATGCCCAATAGAATGCAAGCCGTCATCGACAATGATGGGTATTGGGTCCCGTAAACGCAGCTTTTGCGTCACGTTTTCTGCACTTTGTTTTTTGTTTATAATTAAACTTATCGAGTAAACAATTAGACGAATCGTTTAAAATAATTTGTATGTATCAATGTTTGTATTATCCAAGCTGCAGTGAGCGACCCATATGTTTTTTGGTTTGTTAGTAGCCTCGAATATTCTCACACTTTGATGTACTAAACATTTTAAATACATTTTTTCTTTGATCTCAATAATCAATTAAATGTTTAATGTTTATTATTGACTCCCAGCTGCCCACACAGGCAAGAAGACAGAATTTATACGTTTAACTGCGATCAGCTGATTTTGAAGATCTCTTGATGCAGGTGATATGATATCCCTTCCTCTACGATACGAATTGATGTCGTAGTAACGCGCGTCAATTTTTTGTCGATTAGTAACGTTTGCCGATGTTGCTTGCCTACTCGCAGGCATTTTGTTCAGTTGCTCTTGAGCTGTCATTCTTAATAAATACATAAAATGGCAACAAAACCGTACATGGCCAGTGTTGATCGGAAATTCGATAAAAACATTCAAAATATGCCGGAATTTTTTGGGCGTCTTATTGTCGGGCTTTCACAATTGGCTGGTGATGACATTCATGATCTACGATCAAAAGACCTTGATTTTTTAATAAATTTTATATATTCGTGCCCAAAAACGAAGAAAAGACGAGATTAAATACGGAAATTTGTCAATAAACAGCGATATTATCTCCACGACTTCATCATGACGAGACATATAGAAAGATGAAAAAACGGAAGCCTGCGAACTGTAAGTATTATATTTTATGCTTTATATCCCTGTATGAAATTAACGTAGCAGTGTCTCTCTCCCTCCCACCCTCCCTCCCTCCCCCCTCTCTCTCTCTCTCACTCACTCACTCACTCACTCACTCAAGTAGTAAGGGGGCCACTATGGCGCCCCCCACTCTTATCCCCACTCCTACCCCCACTCCTCGAGGTGCCCGTGGTGGGGGCAGCCCGAGGTGTTGGGTGGTAGGAGTGGGGGTTATCCGTGCTTCTGCCCCCCTCTCCCCTCGCGGTGCCTATGAGGCAGACCGGGAGGTAGTGGGGGGTGAGAGCGGGACGGTGGTTGGCGCCATAGTGGCCCTCTTTTTTATTTATTTGGATTTGAAAAAACCGTAATTGAAAATGGGGTTTTATTTATTTAAAAATAAAAAAAATAGCACTCACCGCTGTTGCCGTTGCTGCTTCTGCCGGGTCGAGGAACACACACACACACACACACACACACACGCGCGCGCGCGCGCGCGCACGCACACACACACACACACACACACACACACACACACACGCACACACGCTACTCCTCGTCCGCCCACCCCTCTACCTCGTCGTCGTCCTCGATGAAGCCGTCGTCGGGCAACCCCGCGTCGTAAAAAACATCAACGTCCAGCTCCTCGATGAGCATGGACGCGATGTCAATGCCATCGCCGCTGAACAGGCGTGCGCACGGGCGCGGGGTATTTTCCGCGACGGCGACGACCACGCGGTGCTCGCACAGCTCGGCGAGTGCGTCCGAGGCAAAGGGGATGCTCTCGATATGTGCGAGCCCCGATATCGCGCACTCGATCTGCAGAGCCGCGAGGAATATACAAAACGGTGCGGGGGTATAAAGGCACCCGGGGGGGTAATACGCACTATAGCCCTCATCGGGTAAAAAAACGTCACTATGACCATCGTCATCGCACGAGAGAATTTCCCCCCTAAACACACCCGCACTGTTGCCCGGCACCACCACGCACGAGGCCCCCGGCCCAATCTCATCAAACGGCAGGATCGATCCCGCGCGCCGTGTCACGTAAAAATCGTACAAGTTTTCTCGAAGCCAGGCTAAAACGGCACCCGTATCGACCGTACGGATCAGCACGCTCATGCCGACCACCGCCATAACACGACACGGGAATGCTCCGGCTGGGAGTTCCGTCACACGCGGAAACATTTTTGCACTTTAAAAAAAAAACGATACGACACGCGGGTAACAGCACTTCTGGGCTGTTGGAGATCTCGCGAATGACTGAAGGGCCGCGAGACAATCAAAGAGCATCTTTTGCAAATTTTGACAGCTCAGCAATCTTGTCGGAAGACGCCCGACGAGCGCGCGAGGTAACCGATACACGGTTGACTCATCCACCGCTAAGATCCTCGCCGGAGATCGCGAATTGTTGGCTCCACGCGCGCGAGGTAACCGATCCTCGTGGTCGCCCCGACGGCGAGCTCGTTCGATGTTGAGCTCATCTTTGGAGCTCGCGCTGACAATTGCGCGAATTTCTTGACCCTGAACCTCGTGTGTGACCACGAGATATTGCAGGATGAATGATAATATTGCCCGATGCACTTCCGAAGGCGCAATAAATTTAAAGAAAGACAGAAATTAAGTGCCCTAGCTGTAGCAGAAGAGAGAGAGAGAGAGAGAGAGAGAGAGAGAGAGAGAGAGAGAGAGAGAGAGAGAGAGAGAGAGAGAGAGAGAGATCTTCTCCTGTAGAGCACTATAAGACAGAGAGAGAGAGAGAGAGAGAGAGAGAGAGAGAGAGAGAGAGAGAGAGAGAGAGAGAGAGAGAGAGAGAAATTGCTGTTACTTTGGGGCAAACATTTGTAAGAGCGAGCACAAAATAGATATGGTGTAATAAAATGATAGAGAATATGTACGGAAGTACAAAGCAAAAACTGGAGAAAGAGAGAGAGAGAGAGAGAGAGAGAGAGAGAGAGAGAGAGAGAGAGAGAGAGAGAGAGAGAGAGAGAGAGAGAGAGAGAGAGAGAATACACTCATAGGACGAAAAAGAGATCTCCTGCTACACGATCGCACGCGCGCGTGTCTGTGTTGGCCTAAGTGAGAAAGAGAGAGAAGATTGCGCGAGTAGTAGCGGGAGAGAGAGCCCGACGATGAGCGAGAGAGAGGAATAAAGCGCTTGCTCTGTAGTGGGAGAGAGATCTCCTACTAAGGTTGTCGTGCATGTGTGTAATGACGCGCACGACCATGTATATCGGTGCAGTGTGATAACCCGGCGCCCACCCCGAGGGGTATCATACGCTAAAACCACTAGGGCTTCCTCGCTTGGCGTGGCTCCGCCAATGCAGCATCTTTCTTCCTCGCTCTCGTACGTCGCGGCTCTTCCAACTCACAGGGAAAGTCCCCCTGCGCCGCACTTCCTCAGGCGACTTTTTCTCCACGCGGTGCATCGAAGCACGGCGAGCCGTATTCTCGGGCTCTCCTCTTTGTGTGGATATTCGTAGTTACTATAGTACGCCGACTTCTTCTCCACGCGGTGCCTCGAAGCACGACGAGCCGTATTCTCGGGCTCTCCTCTTTGTGCGGATATTCGTAGCTGCTATAGCACGCTGTGATCTTCGCACACACACTACCACATACATGCGTATCTCGCGCGTATATGCGGTTTCACATATAGAAAGCACTCGCACAGGTATTTTCTATATATGTATACAAAGTACCTTATAATCGTTCTGTATTTTTTTAAGAGAACGCAGATTTCAGCTTCATAATTTAAATTTTCGCGATTGCGTTTCAAATTTTCATGGTTTTCCCTGATTTTTGATTTTTTATTTGCATTCTTACAATCGATTTTCATTTTTCAGAATTTTCGTTTTGAATTTACTTTTGATTTTGATGATTTCGATTTTCATTTTAATTCAGATTTTGATTACGATTATAATTTTTATTTTGTTTTCGATTTTAATTTTTATTTCTGTTCTCAATTTTTATTTCTGCTTTCAGTTTTTATTTTAGCTTTCTTTTTTCACTTTGATTGCGGTTTTGTTTTTATTTTGATTTCAATTTTTATTTCTGATTTTCGATTCGATTTTGATGATTTTAAATTTTGCTTACGATTTTGTTTTTTATTTCGCTTTTAATTTTGAATTTCATTTTTTTTTTTTTTTTTTTCATTCTGATTACTGATTTTGTTTAATTTTTATTTTTATTTTTGATCTCGACTTATACTTTAAGTGGAATTGAAAGTTCTTCATAATGAATATAAAGATTTGACGGACGCGCTGCTGATACTCTCCAGCACGGTTTCGCGACAGTCAGCAAAACTGCAACTGCGTGAAATATCGACTTACATGCTCGGGGAGAAATCTCAAGATTTTCAAAAAGAGCATTTCTTCCAAATGTGTAAGGCTGCTAATGCATTAGCGCCTAACAAACGCACATACGCATGGTTCGTAGTATTATGAATCTTTGAAAAAAAATTCAAGCAACTATCAGTTGCTTCGATTTTTATTTTTGATTTTCATGATTGATTTCGATTTTTTATTTTTGATCTCAACCATAATTTTGATGCCGATTTCGAAAAAATAAAATGTTGTAGCATACCTTAAGCGAAAATGAAAGTTCTTTATAATGGATATAAAGATTAGGCGGAGGCGCTGTTGATACTTGCCAGTACGGTTTCGCGACAGTCAGCAAAACTGTAACTGTGCGAAATATCGTCTTACATGCGCCAGGAGAAATCTCAAAATTTTCTCAAAGAGTATCACTTTCAAATGTGTTGAGCTGTTAATGTATTAGTGTTTAACATACACGCATACACATGACTCAATGTATTATGAACCTTTGAAAAAATTCAAGCAACTATCAGTTGCAAGCCAGTCCGCGGACAATACAT
Organism: Ophion ventricosus; assembly: GCA_963932345.1. Taxonomy (NCBI): domain Eukaryota; kingdom Metazoa; phylum Arthropoda; class Insecta; order Hymenoptera; family Ichneumonidae; genus Ophion; species Ophion ventricosus. Next base: position 13,987,908 of record OZ010722.1, read on the forward strand.
TTCTCCGGAGCGATCATGTCTAGCCGTAATATCCGTGCGTGCATTTTAGATCTCTTGCGTTTAGCCAAAATGCGTAATACGCAGCTTCGACGAAGGTGCAACAACAACTGGTGCAACGAATTACGTTATTTGCCGGAAAACTCTCTCTTGAGCCGTCTGAAATATGTGTTATGGTGGACCCCGCTACGCACGATTGTGACAGCTTATAATAGAGGCCTGTTCAGAGGATACAGGATGCTTCTGTGTGCGTTTGCGGAGCTACAGCGCAGAAATATCGAGGATACGCCGGGTGTGCGGAATCTCATAAATGAAATACACGGTAAGTCGTGCTTTAGCCTATGTGTGTGAGGCCCTTTTATGTAAGATATGGTGGTAATACCGAAGTGACTGTAGATTATCGTCAACTATACGATGCATCTTCCGATGAAGAAACTGACCTCATTGAGGCGACACGGGCTGTGGAGGAGGAAGAAGCAACACACGCTCGTATCGATATTCCACATCTGTCTCCCATATCAGATACTGCAGAAGAAGAGTCTCTCCAGGCTATCCTCAGTCCTCCCAATATATTTGAGGATGCCCCTGAACGTAAGAAAATCTGACACCATGGGTATCTGTATTTTGGCTTAACCGCTATAACGGTGGTATGACATATTCAGATGCACACACGCCGTGTGAAGATGAGCAGCCGACTACATCTAGCATGTGTAATCCCTCTGAGATTTTTACCGGCAACAACGAGCGTAAGTAGTAATAAACGGATGTCATGATACATTTTATATTTATTTTTTATTTTTTTATTTTTTAATGATAATAAAGTGGAAATATATGTAGATTTGGACCCTCGGCTCAACAATGAGGGTCATGAGGATGATAATCAGTCTGTAAGCGAGAGAGGTAACATTGTGCTAGAGCAATCGGTGCGCGAGCTTACCAACGACGATAACGATCAACAATCTATCGAGGAATACGATCATCGGGAAAACCAGCTTTGGGAGTATCCTATTGACCTTGATTTGGGCCAACAACAACAGCAGATTGAAAATATCCTCCAGCTCAATGATGCGTGGATAAACCGTCTTTTGGATTCTACCACTGACTCGGGTAAATTACCCTGTTTTACTTAGTATACTTGTTTTCATGTATGTATTTGTGAATTTATTCTTCGAACTCTTGACTAATTTGAAAAACAGAAAGTGAGCGATCATATTTTACGACAGGTTATACATTAGCATCCCTTTTGTTTGATGAAGACCTTTTGTAGACGTCCATGGTTAAAATTAACAATAATATCAGGTACAGCTAGCTAACACTCATTTAATAGATGGTGTTAGCAATTTTAAGCATACTCGCTCATCTTTACAGAGGTACAAGGGGGCGGCGGCCGTAGACGACCGCGCGAGGATAGGAGCGACGAGCCCTCCGACGATGTGCGACCGCCAGGCACACGTATTGAGATCATCGGGGACGCGCGTCGATACTTCAAACATTTCAAACTCCGCGGTCGAGAAATCATCATGCGTATCTGTCAGCCTCCGTCCGGAAGTCACATATTACAATGGTTGGAAGGAGCATTTCGTGATCTTTTGACGCATATTACAACATCTTGCGAAGCTAGCGATTATATAGGTATATCATTTGCCTCGAGTAGTTTGCCACACGGTCCCGTATGGCTTTCGTTTCGCCCCGTCAGAGATTGCTCGTTCAACGATATTTGGCAATTAATAACTAGTGTTGCACAAAGTGCAGCATCGCTAAATGTTGACGAAACGTGCACAATAAAAGCCAGTATTGTCAAGGGTGTCGAGGGTACAGGTAGAAAATCTCTAACACACGAGAGCGTGAAAAAAAAATCTATTCTTACAATTCGGAACAATGATAATTTGTGTCTGCCGCGGTCACTAGTGGCGGCGCGCGCCTACGCCGAACGGGGTGAAGTACGATCGGGTAGCTTACACACAAATTGGCAAAGTATGAGGCGTATTAACAGCTCCATGCAGAGGAATGCAGCTCTTGAATTGACGAAAGCCGCGAATGTTACAGTACCGGCGAACGGTTGCGGTGTCCATGAGATTGCTCTCTATCAAGATTATTTAGCGCGAGACGGTGTTGCTATAGTAGTTTACGAGTTTTTAACTCTGGGGCGGGGAGTCGAACCATTGTTCGATGGCACGCAAAAAGTCTTGAACACTTTTGGCACCATTCAGCACACGCTGCATATATTGTATTACGAACGGTCGCATCATTTCCAGCCAATATTAAATTTACGAGGGGCTGTCGGAAGTCGCGATTTTTGCTCCTCATGTAATTCGCAATATCGTAGATTCGGCCACAAATGTTCAAAAAAAAGTGCCCTCGTTGCATAACCTTGCCGCCATGCGACCCTGGCGTAAATGCTACGATCAGGTGTGGTATGTGCCTTCGCAAATTTTACGGTAAACAATGCTTTGAAAATCATTTGGCTGTTAAGCAATATCGGCGGCGCAAAACAAAGAGCGTTTGTGCCTCTCTCAAGCGATGCCGCGATTGCTTGAAAACACTACGGCCACTGGATAAAAGGAGGAAGCATATTTGTGGTGTGATCTTTTGCAAAACATGTAGAGCAGACAGGCCCAATAATCATATGTGCTTCATGAAGCCCATTCGCGAGGGTAAAGATACGGGAAAAATACTTTTCATATTTTATGATTTCGAGACTCAGCAATGTGCAAATGTACGCGGTGATACAGATACTTTTATGCACGAACCAAATTTGTGTGTAGCTCATAGAGTTTGCACGTATTGTTGCACGCGTGATTCTATAACCGAGCCATGCGAACATTGCGGCTCTCATGAGTTTATATTTAGTCATCATCCTGTGGGTCAGTTGGTGGAGCTTGCTATGCAACGAGTCAATAATTTCTCGCGTACTATCTGTATTGCTCACAACGCTGGAGGCTTTGACGCACAATTCATTTTGCGCTATTTCATTGAGGAAAAAAAGACTCAGCTATCGCGTATAATTATGAACGGTACAAAGATTATCTCGATGCGTCTTGAAAAACTTGTATTTCTCGACAGTCTAAATTATTTTCACATGCCTCTCAGCGCGTTGCCTAAAGCCTTTGGTCTCACAGACTCTATCACTAAAGGGATTTTCCCTCATTTGTTCAATCGGCCGGAAAATCAAAATTATGTAGGACCACTACCACCTATAGCGTATTATTCCCCCGACACGATGCGTTCTGCAGAGCGCGAAAAATTTTTAGCCTGGTATCGCGAGTCAAAAGACGCCAATTACCAGTTTGACTTTTCGAAGGAGCTTGTAAGCTATTGCACAGACGATGTCACGATATTGCGGCGTGCATGTATGGCTTTTCGCGAAATGTTTATAGCCAGAGGGCGCGTCTGCCCGTTTGACGAGGGCACAACAATAGCGTCAGCCTGTTTTCGCGTCTTTCGTAAAAAGTTTCTAAAAGACAATTCGATCGGTATTATTCCATTGGGTGGTTATAGGTGGGCACACAAGCAATCGAAAAAGGCGATCGCATGGCTCGTTTGGATGGAGCACTCTCTTGGCCACCGCATCATACACGCTGGCCGTTCACGCGAATTTAGATTACCTCAGAATTTGCTAGTCGATGGGTACTACGAAACGGCTGGTGATGGTGCTCATGTGTTACAGTTCCACGGTTGTTATTGGCACGGCTGCCCCAAATGTTACATCCTTAATAGAGATCGTAAGCAGCGCAATGGCTCAACTATGGACGAGTGCCTAGAAAGAACGATAGCCATATCGAATAGAATTCGCTCGAGTGGTTACCAGTTAACGGAAATTTGGGAATGTGAGTGGGATCGTCTTTTGGAGGCAAACTCTGAAATTCAAGAGCTCGTACAGGACCACCCGTTAACAGCAAAAGAACCGTTAAACCCGCGCGACGCTTTCTACGGGGGGCGTACGGAAAACATGGTAACGCTCTATGATGCAAAAGAGGGGGAGCGTATACGCTACGTAGATGTCTGCTCTCTGTATCCGTATATTTGCAAGTTTGGTAAATATCCTGTGGGTCATCCAAAAGTATTTATTGCTGAAGAGTGCTTAGAACTGACGGGTTTCGCTAATGATTTAACGCACATTGAGGGCTTGGTTAAATGCACTGTATTACCGCCGCGCAATCTTTACCATCCTGTATTGCCTGTGCGTATGCATCAGAGGCTACTGTTCGCTTTATGTCGCACCTGCTGCGAGATTATGAATCAGGAAGAGTGCACTCATGATGATGCTGCCGATCGTGCGTTCGAGGGTACGTGGGTAGTCGATGAATTGCGAAAAGCCGTTTCGTGCGGCTACACAGTACTCGATATAGCCGAAATCTGGCAATACAAAGTAACACACTTCAATCGTGACACACAATCGGGCGGTCTATTTGCCGAGTACATTAACACGTTTTTGAAAATCAAGCAAGAGGCGAGCGGATGGCCTGAGAATTGCACGGTAGATGAAGCAGCACAAGAGCGTTATATTGCTAATTTTGAGCAATCCGAGGGTGTTCATTTGAATCGCCAAGCAATAGCCAAAAATCCGGGGTTACGTTCGCTCGCTAAACTCTGTCTAAACTCGTTTTGGGGTAAATTTGGTCAGCGCGAAAATCTGCCGCAAACAGTCGTAGTATCGACGCGAAAAAAACTTATGGAATTATTAACCGACCCCGGCTGTGAAATAACCGGTATGCTACCGGTGAACAACGAAACCCTGTATGTAAATTATACTAAAATTGACGAGGCTGTGGTACCCTCGAATATAGCTAATGCCGTAATTGCCGCATACACCACAGCTCAAGCGCGCTTAAAGCTTTATAGTTACTTGGAACGTCTGGATCGACGCGCTCTGTACTGCGATACCGACTCCGTTATTTATGTGACAAGGCAGCAGGCTAACGAATACGAGCCTCCAATAGGTCAGCTGTTAGGCGATTTGACAGATGAGCTGAGCATTTATGGTGAGAACAGCTACATAAAAAGTTTTATTTCCGGCGGGCCCAAATTTTACGCATTCATAGTACGTGCTTCTGACGGATCGGAGAGCGAAGTTTGCAAAGTTAAGGGTATCACGCTTAATTTCGCAAATAACTCGCTAATAAATTACGAATCTGTACGGTCCTTCATTGTTGGCGACAGAGAAGACCCTATTGTATTGAGCTATGATGCTATTAGGCGTACAGAACTCCACCACGTTGTAACACGAACCGAAACAAAATCGTGTAAACCGTCAAGTATTAAACGAAGGCGCAATGGCGAATACGGAACGCTTCCTTACGGCTACCGTCGTTAGACACTGTAAAATATGTTTCACTTGTAAATAAATATATCTTTATAAAAACGCTGCACCCCCATCGTATTTATTGTTACGTCAGAGGGTGGTTTTCCTCATTCACTGCAATGGACACGAGGTGGACGCATCCCTGGACTTCAATGATTTGCGGTCCGACAGGTTGCGGTAAAACGTACTTTGTGAAAAAATTTTTAAAGTTCATCACACGTATGAGCAGTGAGCCATTCGAGAGAATAATATTCTATTATTCCGAGTGGCAGGCGGCATATACGGCGTACGGCTCGACTATAGAGTTCCGAGAAGGGTTACCCCAGGCTGCAGATTACGCGAACGATCCACGCGCCAAACTCCTAATTATCGATGATTTAATGCGTGAAGCGTCGAACAACAGTGTTGTCGACCTATTCACCAAAGGTAGCCATCATAAAAATTTGAGTGTTATTTTTATAACGCAAAACTTGTTCCATCAGGGCCCCGGCCAGCGCGATATCTCTCTGAATGCAAATTATATAGTTATTTTCAAAAACCCTCGTGACCGTGCCCAAATACAACACTTGGCCCGACAGGTATGCCCAGAAAATCCGCGTTTTCTACAAGAAGTTTATTACGACGCAACTTCGCAGCCGCATGGTTACCTGCTGCTAGACCTGAAGCAGTCGACACCTGATAATTGTCGATTTCGCGCATGTATTTTTCCCAATGACCCTCACCATTTTGTTTACGTGCCACGAAAAAAATTTAAAAGCGGCGACACATCCGGAGAATTGCCAGTCCTACGTCTATAATGACACGCTACGGATCGTCTCTCTGTAAGAAGAGCACGGCGATATTGAACGCCCTCCAGCATCTTAACAAAGATCAGCGTGAGGCCGTTTTGCGGAAAGCAGATCCTCGCATAATACGTTGTATCTGCGAGTAAGCTTTGAACGTTCTTCGTGGTAATATACCTCTTAAAGCAGAACAGAAGAAAAAACTACGCCGCCACGCACCCCTTCTACGACGCTTAGCCTCGAAAAACGGCTGCTGGAAGAGTAAGAAGAGGTTTGTCGTTCAGAGCGGTGGTTTTCTACCCCTACTGCTCGCGCCCATACTAGGTACCGTATTATCGAGCCTAATCGGTGGACGCTGATAATGGAGCATGCCAGAAAAATGGTTTTGGTGCCTGAGGAGAATCTACTGCAGCTCAGTACACACAGACAGCATAATTTCACTAATGATAACGAGAATAGGTCCACGAAACAAGCGGAGAAAACAATTGAAGCGACTCTGAGTAGGCTGGATGTGGAAATGAACGAGATTTTGAAATCTAACGCGTACGAGGATGAGCGAGCAAAGTGGCTGGCGTATCTGAGTGTACTACAGAGGTATCTACATTTTATCGATGGAGAACGAGCACAACAGTATCATGCTCTTATGAAGAAGAAAGAGGATGCTGTGCAATGTCCTACAACCAAAAACCAAAGCTCTACGACACATATGAATGATTCCATTATCATTGAGAGCGTGCCTTTGAAATTTCGCAATAAAGCGAAACTTTTATTACGACGTTTGCATGACGCGCCTCCGTCAGATTTTTCTTGGGACTCAGTCGTCGTGGTTTCCGCTAAGGGGGAGCCAATCAAGGACTCAAATATCATTGATCTCGTGAACGACGCTATGCGTGCGAGAAAGGTAGCCAAACCAACGGGTCGAAAAGCATTCGCAAAATTTTTGCGGGCCATACAGACACCTCGAGAGTTCGTGGGAAACGAAGAACTATGGCAAGAGGCGCGAGCCAACTCAACATTACGGTCGCGTAGCGATAGTACCACCGACGAAAATGACGGAATCATCAGTGATGCCGGTCATTCTGAGTTTTACAGCGGTAGTGAGAGCACCAAATCAACTCACAGTGTACAGAAAGGTTCTGGTTGTGGCGGTTGCAAGAGAAGACGAGTGGCCTGGGCCAGTCTTAAACTGCGAGCATGAAAGTACTCGAAAAAGTATACTTTGACCCTTCCCATGAAGCGTCTTTCACAGGCGCTACCAAACTGCTGCGTATAAGTCGTCAAAAAAAGATTTCGCCCGCCCAAACGGTACAGTGGCTTGAAGCTCAGCATGCTTATACCAAGCACAGACAGGTGAGGCGCCGCTTTCCGCGCCGACACTACAACGTGCGGAACATTGACGATGTCTGGGAAGCTGATCTTGTAGATCTCCGCTCACTTAAAAGTTATAATGATGGATATGCTTATCTTCTCGTGGTCATAGATGTACTCAGGAAATACGCATGGGTCGAGCCCTTGCGCGATAAATCTGCAGCAACGGTGGCTAACGCATTGGCGTACATACTCAAACTGAAGAACACAAATGGGCGATCACCCGTTTACCTGCAATCGGACAAGGGTAGAGAATTTACGGGTGCCGCCTTTCAGGCTTTCTTGAAGAAAAAAAATATTCTGTTTCGCACGACGCGTAATCCCGATATTAAAGCCGCTGTTGCAGAGCGTTTCAATCGAACGCTAAAAGAAAGAATGTGGCGCTATTTCACGTACTCTCACCAGAAACGCTATATAGACGTTTTGAATAATATAGTTTCCGCATATAATCATACGCTGCACAGTAGTATTAGAATGACACCTGTATCTGTGACGTTTCTTACAGCTGCCAAAGCGCGCGATAATCTGATGCGCCGATACAAGCAGCCCAAACAATACCTGCCTCCTAAATACAGGGTGGGCGATATTGTTCGTATCAGTAGTGCGAAGGCTGCCTTCGCTAAAGGGTACGAGAGTGGATGGAGCGAAGAGCTGTTTAAGATACATAGAATATCATTGAGTAGCTGGCCCGTTGTATACATCTTACGTGACCTCAACGACGAGGAAATTGACGGTATTTTTTACGAGGCTGAATTATCGCGAGTCCAAGCGAGCTCAAAAGGCTCCAGAAAAAAACAACCAAGATGAAAGACGAGTTTTATGTTGTTTTACCTAGCAATAGTAGCATGAAGTACTATCCTGATAACAGGACAACACAGTACACGACGCACTTGCCGCAGAGCATAAATGTGCAAGGTAAATGGGCCGTTTCTTTGGCAGAGATACACATACCTATGACTATCCTACATGTACCACCTGAAGGTGAAAAAAACTTTGTCAATGTGGTGACGAACATTACGACGCCTGGAGCTAAGGCCGACATCGATTTTAAAGATGAGCGTGCCTGCGTACAGCCTGGAGTATATCGCAGTGTAAGCACCCTACTCGAAACGATTAACGAAATACCGTGTGTGGTGGACCACTTGAAATTCGAATACACGCGTAACGGTTATGTCTCGGTAGAGCGTGTCTGTGTCGAGTGTGAAAATTTGGAGCATGCTTTCCACTTTTCCCCTGTAATTAACAAAATTTTAGGTTTCACCCATTGCACGGGCCTTGTGGTGCAGCACGATGCTCGGTATGTTGCACCGCAGCCGGCTAGTCTCACCAACGGGATATCTAATATGCTCTTTGTTTATACCGATATCTGCGAACCCTACATTACGGGAGATGTACATACCCCCTTGTTACGCGTTGTTCCCTCTGATGCTGATCATAATTATAATTACGGCTCGGTGAAAATCAAAAGTTTTTCGCCACCCCGCTATGTGCCGCTTTTACGCACCAGCTTCCAGACAATAGATATCGATATAAGGGATGAGTTTGGGCAGTTGATCCCATTCGAAGGTGGGACACTAACCGTTACACTACAGTTTAAGCGTATAGATTAGCCGTAATTGTAGAGATAGAGAAAATGGCTTACTACGACGAGTATTTTGATACACAGACGGGTGGGGCTAGAACCGGCTATGGGGGAATTAGTCAGGTATACATAGGATCGTCAAACCAGAGAGGCCATGGTATAGGCAGCTTTCTCGGGGGACTTTTTCGTCGAATTTTGCCTCTCTTAAAACAGGGAGCACGCACTGTCGATAAAGAGGCTATACGTTCAGGGATTAATGTGGCGGGCGATATAATGGATACAGGAATGCGCCCTCGAGAGGCCTTCAAATCGCGCTTGCGTGAATCGGGTATGAATTTGAAGCGGAAGGCTGAAGAAAAACTCAATAGTCTCATGCAGGGTTCCGGATATAAGCCTTCGAAAATTCACAAACTTGTACATTCAGTCAGCGGCTACAGTGGGCGTAGGGTCGACCAGAAAAAGAAGTCTGTAGCGTTGAAAAAAAAACGTGCGGGGCGTATTAAAAAGAAGAAGAAGAAAACAGCTGTGAAAAGAACAAGTAGAAAGGTAACAAGTGTCCAGAGGACAAAGAAGAAGAAGAAGCCGTCGCGACCTAGGACAGTGGCCGATATCTTCTCGTAAAGCTATTTTATAAAATGGCATTCTTACATACTCACTCGTGTGAGTGTTTGAAGTCTGAGCTGGAGCTATTTACATTACCACCGACTCAGACTACTATCGAGGGAACGCAATGGCTACACTACAAGCCGATTTCATCTCTAACGGACGATTCACCTATTGAGTTTGTGGTACCTGGGCAGGGTGATGAATACATCGATCTTGCCCATACAATGCTAAGTATGCGCGTTCAAATACGTTTAAACTCTGTAAAGGCCGACCCTGTAGTTACAGTCGGATCTGTTAATAATTTACTTCATTCGATGTTCAATCAGGTGGACGTATTCTTAAATCAGAAACTTGTGTCACCTCCCAATAATGCTTATGCCTATAGAGCCTACATTGAAACATTATTGAATTATGGCCAGGGTGCAAAAACTTCGCATCTCACAACCTGCCTATGGTACAGTGATTCAGCCGGTAAAATGGACGATATAAGCGATACAAACATAGGCCTTGCTAATCGTCGTGCGCTTCTAAACTCCCGCGGAGAGGTTGATCTGCTCGGCCATCTACACTGTGATATCTTTAATCAAGAGAGATTTCTGATAAACGGCGTTGAGATGCGTCTACGTCTTGTACGTACGAGTGATGCATTCTGCCTTATGACAGCGTCAAAAGATTACAGTATTCACATTACTGAAGCGTCACTCCTTGTACGCCGTGCAAAAATAGCCCCAGGTATACTATTAGCTCATGCAAGAGCATTGTCCAAAGCGACAGCGAAATATCCACTGACACGCGTAGAGGTTAAAACCATCTCTATGCATGCCGGTGTACACGGCGATACTTTGGACAACGTTATACTTGGTCAGCTACCGAAACGTGTAATCATCGGTTTTGTCGATAATAAAGCGTTCAACGGTAATCGAGCATTGAATCCATTTAACTTTCAGAATTATAAAATTAATTATCTTGCTTTGTACGCCGATGGTGTACAGATACCGTCAAAGGCTCTCCAGCCTCACTTCACCGACACGTCCCTATACGTGGACTCATGTCATACGCTATTTTCCGGTACGGGCATTCACTTCCTTAATCAAGGGAACTCAATCTCGCGCACGACATATCCCCGGGGATATTGTCTTTTTGCGTTTGATCTTACGCCTGATCTTTCAGCAAACAGTAGCAGTCATTGGAATTTGGTAAAGCACGGCAGCGTCAGGATAGAAGTACGATTCGACGAAGCGCTAACCTCAACAGTTAATTGTGTCGTGTATGCAGAATATGATAACGTGCTGGAAATTGATGGATCACGACAAGTCATTGTAGACTTCAGTGGTTGAGTAGCGCGGCGGTCTTCAGTTCACATTAAGCATTCAAAGGCTAAGCGGCATCATGAATATCGTAATTGACATACAAGGCCTAAGGGATAAATACAATAATTTTGTGCCCAAAGAAGTGGCTATCGTCTCAATCGATTCATCGTTCTCCGACCAATGGATCGTTGCACCGACTCATCCGTATAGACAATTACCGCTGGATGTGAAAAGATCGAACACATGGGTCACGCGTAATCACCACGGAATAATATGGTTCGATGGTTATACGCCACTACGTACAATTGAAAAAATATTGAGGTCAATTGCAGCCGAATCTAGACGGATATTTGTACGGGGTGCCGATAAATCATCCTACCTGGCGCACCTCACAGGCTGTTACATTATAAATTTGGAAGACGACGAGGACGATACTTCATTTCAACACCTCCCAGGAGCCGGTACACGTTGCTCGTACCACTCAGTGATACGCAAAAACCATACGTATAAATGTGCTCTGAATAATGTGACGAAAATCAAAGCATGGCTCTGTCATAGCGAGCGTTACGATTGCTTATGGGAATATAGGACTACTGCTGGCGTGTCGCCTGGCTTGACCGATCACGACGAAGAAGAACAAAAAACCCCTTGTTATGAACAGTATTCAGATTCTGGCCTCTCTCCGTGATATACAGAACCACTCCGTGGGCGTATATCCTGCAGACCGTATACCAAAGATCTGGACAAAACCAACGGCTATTGTTGCGAATACCGATGGACACAAGCAACCGGGAGCCCATTGGGTCGCCATGTACGTCGATCGAGCTGGACACGGATGGTACTTCGACAGCTACGGATTGCCCCCAATTGTCCCACAGCATCTCATGCGACTCCGTAGAAACTGTAAACTCTTCCGGTACAGCACTAATCAACTTCAAGCTCCGGATTCGCAATGCTGCGGACATTATTGCATTATGTTTCTTCATTATATGTGTACTGGCTTCGGCATGCATAAGTTTAGAAGTGTGTTTTCAAATGATTTATCACGCAACGACAAAATAGTTAACGGCTATTACAATGCTTTCGTCAATAAGAACAGTAAATATAATAATGAGGGTGCTGCCGTCAATAGCGACGGTGGCAGCAGTGGCAGAACCAGTGGCCGTAATAATTGCAACTCTTTCAATCATAAAAGTTTGCACTGTGTACAAGGTTGCTGTTCCCGTACTCGCCAATTGTAATTCACCATAATACTTCGATAAATAAATACCGGTAATATTCTGTCTATTTATTCTTGTCATTTAATCATTTCATCGGATTGCTTTAGCGGCATTGGAGAGGCTTGCGATCATGCACGTGCCGCTACGTCAGCAGGTTTTGCAAATAACACTCGATTTGGCGTGCGCTACTCACACCACCCGTGGGTGGCGGTGGTAGGGATAGAGGTAGTAGTGGGGGGGAGTGGCGATAATGGGGAGAGGGGATTAGTACGGGGCCATACATCTTGGTGGTCAGATGTTAATTGTTACGGAGCCGTGGCAGAGGTAAATGCAACGAAGAAAAATACGCGAATTGCGAGCCCGTATAGAACTTTTCTCGCAGAACATTGCAATTCTTAAAACTCTCATACAGGGGAGAAGCGCTCTAAATATTTTAACACGAGAAATCACGAAACTCGAAATCAACGATGGATTTCTCGCGAATCAACAAGATCGGAAAGATGGCTGCCTTCTTGCCGACGAAGAAGGTGTCGGAACTTTCGCTAAAAACGGACTATAAAGTTTCCGATATACGCCTGGTGAAAACGCGGTTCGGCTCACGCATTATCGTAGAAGTGAATAAGGAGTTTATTTGCTTTCTACCCGCGAGATTTTTGAATATACTCGAGGAAGACGAAACGCTGTTCAAGCAAATGATAGCAGCGGCTCACGAAAATAATCTCCTCATGGAATACCTTGGCTCCGAATACAATAACATGGAGTTCAAACCGGCTGTTAAATAATAACGCCAGTCTGCGAGAAGAAGTCATGGCGTCCGAGCAGCCGTCCTCCCAGCTCTCCCGACCATGTAAACGTGCCTATAAACTACGACCATTGCTGCTGCAATCATTTTACAGTCTGAATAGCCAATTGACGAAAAGCGTGTGGCTAGGCATAGATATTGCTGATGCTGGCCAATTGCACCCCATTATTCGCTTCATGTGCGATACCAACGGCTGGGCAACCCTAAATACATCATCATGGCGGACTTTTCAAAAATATCTCACAACCAGCATTGCTGCATACTTCAACGAAGAAGAAGAAGAAAATATTACGAATAATAATATCCCTACTATTCATACTGTTGTGGCCTGCGATGACTACATTCTGGAATACGGTGAATATTCCGAACAACCCGTCGTAACTATTCAAAATTTCAATGAGTACGGGGTACACGCTGTACATCGCGCGGAGCCATTCTTCACCTTCGTAAAAGATGACTTCATCGAGCTGAAATTATTGGAGAATCGCATAAACGATTACACAGCGTGGCTTCACCGTGTTACTGCCGATGTGGGAAAATGTAAGGACGCGCTTGTCGCTGCAATTGCATCAGAAATTTTCAACACAACGGCGCGACGTTTACGGCGCCGGATTCTCAAGAAGCATACCAAAATTCGGGAGACTGTCCAACGTTCATTAGCCACAGTGACCAGCGAGCTCTCATCGCACGCCAGAACAATCGTCACCGATAATCTCCTAAATCATCAATTGAAACGTATAATCGCAAGCGATATAATGTACATTTGTAAATAAACCTGTATGTATCTGTAAAATAAAAAATAAAAAAAAAGCGGGCCACTATGGCGCCAACCACCGTCCCGCTCTCACCCCCCACTACCTCCCGGTCTGCCTCATAGGCACCGCGAGGGGAGAGGGGGGCAGAAGCACGGATAACCCCCCACTCCTACCGCCCAACACCTCGGGCTGCCCCCACCACGGGCACCTCGAGGAGTGGGGGTAGGAGTGGGGATAAGAGTGGGGGGCGCCATAGTGGCCCCCTTACTACTCACTCACTCACTCACTCACTCACTCACTCACTCACTCACTCACTCACTCACTCACTCACTCACTCACTCACTCACTCACTCACTCACTCACTCACTCACTCACTCACTCACTCACTCACTCACTCACTCACTCACTCACTCACTCACTCACTCACTCACTCACTCACTCACTCACTCACTCACTCACTCACTCACTCACTCACTCACTCACTCACTCACTCACTCACTCACTCACTCACTCACTCACTCACTCACTCACTCACTCACTCACTCACTCACTCACTCACTCACTCACTCACTCACTCACTCACTCACTCACTCACTCACTCACTCACTCACTCACTCACTCACTCACTCACTCACTCACTCACTCACTCACTCACTCACTCACTCACTCACTCACTCACTCACTCACTCACTCACTCACTCACTCACTCACTCACTCACTCACTCACTCACTCACTCACTCACTCACTCACTCACTCACTCACTCACTCACTCACTCACTCACTCACTCACTCACTCACTCACTCACTCACTCACTCACTCACTCACTCACTCACTCACTCACTCACTCACTCACTCACTCACTCACTCACTCACTCACTCACTCACTCACTCACTCACTCACTCACTCACTCACTCTCACTCACTCACTCACTCACTCACTCACTCACTCACTCACTCACTCACTCACTCACTCACTCACTCACTCACTCACTCACTCACTCACTCACTCACTCACTCACTCACTCACTCACTCACTCACTCACTCACTCACTCACTCACTCACTCACTCACTCACTCACTCACTCACTCACTCACTCACTCACTCACTCACTCACTCACTCACTCACTCACTCACTCACTCACTCACTCACTCACTCACTCACTCACTCACTCACTCACTCACTCACTCACTCACTCACTCACTCACTCACTCACTCACTCACTCACTCACTCACTCACTCACTCACTCACTCACTCACTCACTCACTCACTCACTCACTCACTCACTCACTCACTCACTCACTCACTCACTCACTCACTCACTCACTCACTCACTCACTCACTCACTCACTCACTCACTCACTCACTCACTCACTCACTCACTCACTCACTCACTCACTCACTCACTCACTCACTCACTCACTCACTCACTCACTCACTCACTCACTCACTCACTCACTCACTCACTCACTCACTCACTCACTCACTCACTCACTCACTCACTCACTCACTCACTCACTCACTCACTCACTCACTCACTCACTCACTCACTCACTCACTCACTCACTCACTCACTCACTCACTCACTCACTCACTCACTCACTCACTCACTCACTCACTCACTCACTCACTCACTCACTCACTCACTCACTCACTCACTCACTCACTCACTCACTCACTCACTCACTCACTCACTCACTCACTCACTCACTCACTCACTCACTCACTCACTCACTCACTCACTCACTCACTCACTCACTCACTCACTCACTCACTCACTCACTCACTCACTCACTCACTCACTCACTCACTCACTCACTCACTCACTCACTCACTCACTCACTCACTCACTCACTCACTCACTCACTCACTCACTCACTCACTCACTCACTCACTCACTCACTCACTCACTCACTCACTCACTCACTCACTCACTCACTCACTCACTCACTCACTCACTCACTCACTCACTCACTCACTCACTCACTCACTCACTCACTCACTCACTCACTCACTCACTCACTCACTCACTCACTCACTCACTCACTCACTCACTCACTCACTCACTCACTCACTCACTCACTCACTCACTCACTCACTCACTCACTCACTCACTCACTCACTCACTCACTCACTCACTCACTCACTCACTCACTCACTCACTCACTCACTCACTCACTCACTCACTCACTCACTCACTCACTCACTCACTCACTCACTCACTCACTCACTCACTCACTCACTCACTCACTCACTCACTCACTCACTCACTCACTCACTCACTCACTCACTCACTCACTCACTCACTCACTCACTCACTCACTCACTCACTCACTCACTCACTCACTCACTCACTCACTCACTCACTCACTCACTCACTCACTCACTCACTCACTCACTCACTCACTCACTCACTCACTCACTCACTCACTCACTCACTCACTCACTCACTCACTCACTCACTCACTCACTCACTCACTCACTCACTCACTCACTCACTCACTCACTCACTCACTCACTCACTCACTCACTCACTCACTCACTCACTCACTCACTCACTCACTCACTCACTCACTCACTCACTCACTCACTCACTCACTCACTCACTCACTCACTCACTCACTCACTCACTCACTCACTCACTCACTCACTCACTCACTCACTCACTCACTCACTCACTCACTCACTCACTCACTCACTCACTCACTCACTCACTCACTCACTCACTCACTCACTCACTCACTCACTCACTCACTCACTCACTCACTCACTCACTCACTCACTCACTCACTCACTCACTCACTCACTCACTCACTCACTCACTCACTCACTCACTCACTCACTCACTCACTCACTCACTCACTCACTCACTCACTCACTCACTCACTCACTCACTCACTCACTCACTCACTCACTCACTCACTCACTCACTCACTCACTCACTCACTCACTCACTCACTCACTCACTCACTCACTCACTCACTCACTCACTCACTCACTCACTCACTCACTCACTCACTCACTCACTCACTCACTCACTCACTCACTCACTCACTCACTCACTCACTCACTCACTCACTCACTCACTCACTCACTCACTCACTCACTCACTCACTCACTCACTCACTCACTCACTCACTCACTCACTCACTCACTCACTCACTCACTCCCTCCCTCCCTCCCTCCCTCCCTCCCTCCCTCCCTCCCTCCCTCCCTCCCTCCCTCCCTCCCTCCCTCCCTCCCTCCCTCCCTCCCTCCCTCCCTCCCTCCCTCCCTCCCTCCCTCCCTCCCTCCCTCCCTCCCTCCCTCCCTCCCTCCCTCCCTCCCTCCCTCCCTCCCTCCCTCCCTCCCTCCCTCCCTCCCTCCCTCCCTCCCTCCCTCCCTCCCTCCCTCCCTCCCTCCCTCCCTCCCTCCCTCCCTCCCTCCCTCCCTCCCTCCCTCCCTCCCTCCCTCCCTCCCTCCCTCCCTCCCTCCCTCCCTCCCTCCCTCCCTCCCTCCCTCCCTCCCTCCCTCCCTCCCTCCCTCCCTCCCTCCCTCCCTCCCTCCCTCGCTCGCTCCCTCCCTCGCTCGCTCGCTCGCTCGCTCGCTCGCTCGCTCGCTCGCTCGCTCACTCACTCACTCGCTCACTCACTCACCCCCCCCCCCCCTCCCTCCCTCCCTCCCTCCCCCCTCCCTCCCTCCCTCCCCCCTCCCCCTCCCCCTCCATCCCTCCCTCCCCCCCTCCCCCCTCCCCCTCCATCCCTCCCTCCCTCGCTCGCTCGCTCGCTCGCTCACTCACTCACTCACTCACTCACTCACTCACTCACTCACTCACTCACTCACTCACTCAAGCCATTATTGTGGCCCTTTATCCTCTATGAAACTTAACCAGTCATTGTTGGAACTGGAAACAGTTAATAGATTTTAATAAGTTTCGTTATTCCCACTCTGGACCCATAAGAACAAATTTATTATTACCGGAGAAATTTCATTCGTCAATTAGTAAAAAATCTTTTGCTTTGCAGTGAATCTTTCATGGAAATTGGGATCGCTGCAAAAGAATATCTATTTCGTTCAACAATGCGCCCAACTACGGTTGTTCGGTTAATATTTAATGAACATAATTTGATAACTACGTGTTCTTAGTGACGCGGCAACGTCTTTACCCCAAGTATTGAAATGAAAAGTATAAACATCCAATGCAAATCGCTCCGCGTATCTATACACGGGATTTGACTCTTTTCCGTTGTGCTCAGACTTCAACTCGACGTGATATAGGATTCCATCTGACTTCCACTGGTTTGAAATCAATTATTTCGATTTTTTTTTTCCAGAGGAAACTTCATAACTGAAAAGTATGAAGAGAGCGGAAATAAACAAATTGCGGTAATTATATTACGACTGAGGAGGAACAAATTAATGAAAAATAAAACTCGAAGTTAAAATTTAATAAATTGAGAAAACGCGATTGTTTTCTGGCTGGAAATTTTTATTGCATCTCTTCTGAGGTTTTCATCCAAGTCGTTTCATCCAATTATTTTGTGGGAATTCATGTGAACCGTTTCGAATCTGGTAGTTTCATATTTGATGCAATAACTTATTGTTAGTTGACCATGGCGTTACCGACATATTTTTTTTTGTAAAATTAAAACTTTTACAAACCCATTCAAACTTGGGAGAAATCACTTCTCTACCGTTATTGATTGCTTCGAGAATTGATTTTGAAAACAATTGTCTTTTTTTGGTCTTCCAAGGCTAAGCTAACCTCCTACTAAAAGAAAATGGAGGCGTGTAAAATATTATATGTTTTTCATTACTTCAGATTAATCAGCATCGTGTGCATATAGAATCCCCGGATTTTTTGGGATTCGAGAAGGCATAGGACGAGATGGTTCAAGAAACCTGGCAGCATTCTGTTTTAATTGTTTCCGATTCTTTATAATTGTATTCCGGTTCGATCTCCAGATTCTTGAGCAACGTTCTAGGTATTACATCAGCATTAACATCAATCGTATTTCATTATAAAAAATAAATATTCTCAAAAAATGGCATGAGTTAGTGTATTTTTAATTTCGTAATCATTCAATGTTGATAGACATTTTATACAGTGGTACACATCCGAGAGTCGTAGACAAATTTTGAACTCGTCGTGAAAATAGATAAAGGGGTAAATCTTTTCACGTTGGAGGAACCGATTATTTGTAATCCCGAGCAATCGATCGATTTTTGATCAACTCGATTTGTTCGCAACGTTCGAATCCCAGAAGACACAAAGCCTACATTGCTGATCACTACCAAATCTTGATGGGAATATGAAAGAACCTGTCACGTCGCGAGCAAAAGCGCATAAAGCGCAAAAGCGTATATTATTCCACAACAGGAACACTTTCACTCGGACTCAGATTAATTCCCAGCGGTAAAAAACGTCGATTAAAACCGAGATTTACATGAGATTCGACATTGATTTTTTTAACGTTGATAAATAAGCATACTGTAATGGTTTTTTATAGGATCGAGACGAATCCAATATGAAAAACGATTTATTTAAAAAATGTTTTATATTTGATTATCGAAATAACGTTCAGAGTGTTCGGATTCGTTTCCTGTGAGTGGCTTTGAACAATTCCCCTCCCTTGGTATCGAAAACAGCGTTTCAGAACACTTCTGCTCCAGTGGACTATGAAAGTAAACGAATCCAATATTCCGCGCGATGTTTACTGATTGTAAATATTATTATACAATAGGAACACTTGCACGTGGACTCGGATTAATTCCCAGCTGTAAACCATCGATTCAATCAGAGATTAACACGAGATTTGACATTGACTTTTTTCAACGTTGATAAATACGCATACTATAAATTAAAAAATCCACGTCCCTCGATACGAAAATAGCTGTTCAGAAATACTGCTGCTGCAGAGGACTATGGAAATAGATGAATCCAATGTTTAGCGCGATATTTTCTGATTGTAGAGATTATTCCACAACAGGAACACTTGCACTCGGACTCGGATTAATTCCCAGCTGTAAATAATATCGATTCAAACAGAGATTTACAAGAGATTCGACATTGATTTTTTTTAACGTTGATAAATACGCATAAAATAAATGTTGTTTATAGATAGAGACGAATCCAATATGAAAAACGATTTATTCAAATCTTGTTTTATGTTTTATTATCGAAATAACGTTCAGAGTATTCG
Source organism: Ophion ventricosus (assembly GCA_963932345.1). NCBI lineage: Eukaryota > Metazoa > Arthropoda > Insecta > Hymenoptera > Ichneumonidae > Ophion > Ophion ventricosus. Next base: position 14,007,816 of record OZ010722.1, read on the forward strand.
GATTCGTTTCCTGTGAAGGATATTTAAGTATTCACCTCCCTCGATACGAAAATAGCGTTTCATAAGTCCTACTGCTCCAGTGGACTATGAAAATAAACGAATCCAATGTTTAGCACGAATTTTTCTGATTGTAGAGATTATTCCACAACAGCAACACTTGCCCTCGGACTCGGATTAATTCCCAGCTGTAAAAAAACATCGATTCAAACAGATGTTTACATGAGATTCGACATTTATTATTTTTAAACTTTAAACAACACACATGCAATAATTTTTTTTTCCAGTATCAAGACGAATTCAATGGGCAAGACGATTTATTCTAACAATGTTCCATGTTTGTTTATTGTATTCATATTTACAGTAGTTAGATTCGTTTCCTTTAAATAATTTACAAAAAAAAAATACGCTTCGCAATGCTTCAAAGAGCGTTTCTGAACCGCTGCCATTGCACTAGCCCACGGAAAAAAGGATCCAATGTTTTGTGCAATGTTTTCGGATTGAAGAGAATTTTCCACAACAGGACCACTTGCACTCGCACTTGGATTAATTCCGAGCTGTAAAAAACATTGATACAAACCGAGATTGACTTGAGATACGAAACTTGTTTCTTAAAATCTTTGATGCATGCCCATACAATAAATGTTTTTAATACTATAATATAATAAGAAAATGTTCCGTGTCTGTTTCTAATTTATTCTTTCTCCACTTTTCAGTGCGTTTTTATTGTTGTTCCGGATATTATTACTCATCGAATTAATATTTTATATTTATTTTGAAATTACGTCTGTATGTTCTTTTTTCCAATTTCGCATTCATAATTGTCGTCCTTTCAACATTTTCGTTGCCTGCCTTCACGCTGCAGTTGCGACGTCTCAGCGCTGTCATTTTTTCCCGAGGTTATATCGCCTCACGGGTTAGAAATGACTCTTGACACATCAGTCTGAAATGCGTTCGAAAATCGACCGATCGCAGTAACTTCACAGAGCAGTATGAGCATGTCCAGGCATTAAATGCAGGCACTGTACTTATGTATGTAATTTTTTTTTAAATTAAATCTTATTTCTGTGTTGATATGTTACCAAATTTCTTCATTACCGATCATTTACGCGGGTTATATTCTATGGAAGTAGTATAGCAGATGTAAGTACACGTTGAAAAAACTATACTGATGGTAATAACGATGAAGGATATAAAAATTTTCATACCTCATTTCATGAATTCAATGAATTTCATTCATTCATACATATTTTCATAAGAATAATAATTATTATTTTTGATGAAAAATCTCGACGTTCTTTACACGTGTAACTTGCTAATCGAGAATAGTAATTATTATTCTTAATGAAAAATCTCGAACGGTCTTTACACAGGCTTCCAACTTACATTAATCTCGAAACATCGAGAATATTTTATGTAAAATAAAGAAATCTGAAAAATTTCTTTTTTTAAATACTGATTATCCAAACATTCCCTAGATGGGAAATTCGTTGCATATTCAACTTTTATTGTAATTTACTAAGAGTTATTAACAATTCTACACTTGTTTACAACTACATAGTGCGAGGCGCAAAATCGTCGTAGGAGTATCAGGTTACAGAGATAAGACACTCGGAACATTCGCTCATAAGACTGCAGTTTGATGTAAATATTCGTGTGCTTGTATTTTGCGGTAGAAAAATAGTTCCTCACGGTGACGCATATCAAGTAACATACGCCGGCGGGTATCAAGTTACATATCCGTGATAAGAAGCTCAACACCAATTCGATATACAATGATTAACCGCTTATATTTATCATCACAGTAAGAAATCATTCGCTAGTCAGACAAAGATGGAGATAAGCTGATAACTACGCTTTTTTATTGGTTCAGCGCAAGCAATAACTGTACCACTTAAAATGAATACTTTTATTCCCTTTATTTTTCAAATCATACATAAGTATTACATTTTTTTATGCATTCTTGCACGCAGGACAGTTTTTTTATGAAAGGAATTTTATTAAAGGAATGGAATTTTATTAAAGGAACGTTCATCGTCGAACGTTCCGGAACATTCGGCGATCATGCCATTTATTTAATAAGAAAACTGTCCTGCGTGTAAGAATGCATAAAAAATGTAATATTTATGTATGATTTAAAAATAAAGGGAGTAAAAGTATTCATTTTAAATGGTACAGTTATTGCTCGCGCTGAACGAATAAAAAAGCTTAGTTATCAGCATATCTCTATAAATGATGACGTTTCCATTTCCAAGAGCATACGATGGACATTTCCAAGATCGTTCGATTGCGCCATCGAGCCTTCTGCGCAGAACCTGCACAGTAGCCTCGTCGGCGCGACCTTGCTTTACTGTGACATCATCCATAGAAGCTACTACGTTCCACGATGATCGTGATGATGTCGGCCCATTTCCAAGAATCGCGATGACGTAATCGCTTCGAGAACCTTCTAGAACTTTCGCGATGACGTAGGTTTAAAGTAGGGAGGGGGATTCACCTCGAGACCAAACAAAGGAGGGGGATGACCTCATCGCTTCGAAAAGCGTCCAGAACATTCGAGAACGTTCGCGATGACGTAATCGAGAACCTTCTAGAAGGGATGACGTAATTTTTAAGATAGGGAGGGGATTCACTTCGCGGCCAAACAAGGCAAGGAGGGGGATTACATCAGCGCTTCGAGGCCAAACAAGGGAGCGGACGACGTCACCGGAAATCCGTTGGGCACGGGAGATGGAGGGGAATGATATCACCGGGAATGCGAATCGGTTATGCAGGGTGGGGCTGATGACGTCATCGCTTCGAGAACCTTCCAGAACTTTCGCGCGCGCCCGCTGATGACTCATTTTGACATCATTTTCAAGGTCAAAGTGGTCCAGAACTCTCATAGTATATCTACTTATTGAGACCTTCCAGCCGTGATTTTGTACGGCGTCGGCGTATGCCGGCTTCTCTTTGATGGTAGCATCGACTTCGTTTACTGATTTTAACACATTTTGCTTCGTAATTTCACTCTTCCCTCACTTGGGTTTCGTGCTTGTTGGGCGCCAATGTTTTTTTGGAGGTTGAAATTAGTCGGAGACACGTTTAATTTGGCTATTCACTTTTTCTTGAAGCGAGACTGTCGCATCTCGCTACTTGCTCGCCATCTTGCTTGCTACTACTTTTTTTCTCAACTGACGCAGAGTGGCGCCACTTTCGGAAAATCCCGATACATTTTCAATCGGAAGCATTCTCCCGAACAGTAGTATATTCGTTTTCGGTGGTGGAGCCATTAATAATATTCAATAAGGCTGATCTTCTCTTCTAGCTTCCGTTTGAGCAGATAATACTTTTGTCCATCCATGGCAAAGTGCTGATCATTCAGCTTAAAAGACTAGCAGGTGACGCAACGTGGAGCTTTATTTTTGTTGCCACAGTCCCGCATTTCATGACTACTATGAGTAGTGCCCACAGCGAGCCTTAGCTCCACAGTTACTGGCTATGTGACCGAAACCAAGATATTTATAGTACTGTACTTTAACATAGTCGTCAATGGGGAACGAATTCCACCCTACGTGGAAAAATACGTCCTCTGGTTAGAAAGATGTCGCGTACTTTTGCTGTCCCCTCTATACCTATATTCCTGGTTGAGCGACCTTTGCTTGGGGCATAAGCGTTGAGCACCAGTACAGAATCTTCTTGTTCTTCTGGAGCATTCAGTAGGAGAATTTATTTTGCCAATGCGTCTGGCCCCACATCGGTCAATACAAAGCGTTTTCAAAAGTTTTTAATTTCTCTAGATCCACCGTGTCAACCTCTAGCCTAATCCCTTCATCCGTGAAAAATCATTTAGGTCCTTGAAAACTGCGGCCTTAGTTGCTTCTGACAAGGAAAGGTCGCGAGGTCGATCTTTCCGATTTCCATGAAATTTGGCATACTTGTAGAATGGGTGATAATAGGTGATATGTATTTTTTTATATCTGCGGAGCCCGATTTTTTAAAGTGGAAATGCAACCTTGAAAATTGGTGTGTTTTGCGTTTTTCGTCGGTAAAGTTTTAGCGAAACGAGATATAAAAAAATTCAAATAACAACAATACTTATTTTTTCGTATACTATACATTGGAGATATGAACGATGCAGATAGTGACAAATTTCATATTGTTTATTGCAAAAATGAAACTTTTCAATTGTATCTCCGAGAATTTATAATCGATTGGGATGTAAATTTGTATACAGATAGAAAATGGAAAAGTAGCAGGTACGTGATTTATCTTTTCCCGATATCTCACAATTAAGGGGTTGAAACTGCCCTTCGATTTTCAAGCCAAGAACATCGTATAATCAGTTAGCCTTTTCGCATTCCTGTCTACATTCAGGTCAATAGAAGTACGTGTTATGACGCTATTGCATATTTGTAACATTCCATCCCCCCTCCCTCCCCCGTCGGGCACCCTCACGAAAGGCAAACGTTTAACGTTCTTACCGTGCGGCATGGACGAAAATTTGTAGAAATAAAAATGGCCTACAAGGAAAGTACAATCAGTCAAAATAGTTGATACAAATGTTCTCGTTTTGGCAGAACACCGCTCTTAAAGGGTCAACGCATCCTTAATTTTTTTGTTCTTTCTATAACTCGTGAACGGGCTGAAATAAAGATAAAGTTTAAAGGGAAAAATGTTGTATTCTTCGACTACTAGACGTTCACGATGATAATGATGAGTGCAGCAATAAATGGCGTGTTGTTTATTGCAATAATTCTTGAAAAATCACTATTGAGTTCTCGGCTAATATGGGAACAGGTAAGGCTCGCAATCACGGACTAACTTCGTGCTTCGGGAAGCAACTGGGTTACAATTGTATATTGACGAAGAAATTCTTCCCCGACACGTACTGCCTTTGAAGATTACAATATAATCGCTAAAATGTTCTCACGCTCATGTATTCAGGAAACGGTTCAACTATATGTTTTTTATGGATAATACTTATTACAATAATGATAGTCATGATAAAAGAGTTTAAAACAAAGAGATTTCTTAAAACGCCCACAAGTGATAATAGCTGCTTCGCCGCATATATCGCAAGTCAGTGCATCTTGTGAAAAGCAAAATTCTACCAGATTTTCGAAGTTTGGTGGGCTTTCTTCTTCGTAACGACTTTCGTACTACACATATTTGAACAGGTTTGTAAACCGTGGAAAAGAAAAGTGGTTGTGTGTGACGTAACAATATTGTCCCTTAAGTGCAGATTGATGACGTAATTCTATAATCTCCCTAAAAAACTTTAACCAGTAAAAAAAAGCCAAGTAATAAAAAATGCCCTCGAAAAAATTATCGGTTGTTTCACTATCTACAAGATTCTAATTAACCTCGAAATATTTGTGATTTTTTTAAACAATAGATATATTTAGATTTTAATTTTTCAACTCAAACGTACAAAAGAAGTGAAATAACTTTTCATGAAAAAGCCAAGCAAATTTACTAGAAACGTACAGAAAATTACCAAACTCTAGTAATACCATTTTTCACAATATTTTGTTGTCAAAAACCATTTTACTATTATAATAAAAGTACGAATCACGATTATATAAAACTACAACGTATGCATTACACAAGTACTGTATGTATGTATCTCTAGAAAAGCTGGGCAACGACTTGGCGTGCATGGTTAAGAAAAAAAGCTCGGCGAAGGACGACGTTTTCTCAACAACCTGACCATTAGGTTAAGAAAAACATAAATTGACGCAATTTATTATGTAACTGCAAACCAAGTTTCTGATTCCGCAAAGTATAAATTAAAAAATCAGTGATGAACCCCTAGACCACACGGCTCTTGAAATGTCACTTTATTTGCATAATTTGGAAAGTTATGTGGAAGTATTCACTTTCTACTCTATTGCAGAACCACCATATATCTCATGAAATCTATTGCGTCGTATAAATTTTGGGTTTAATGGACATAGTTTTGGCAGGCTGAAGGTTTGAATTACGGTCCGCACCACCTGCTGGTGGAAAAGGAATATCGATATTACTCTCGACACCTATCGCTCTATTTCCGATAATCTGTCTCAGTACAGTCGAACATCTCATTTCTAATAATCCTGTATGCCTGATGCGATGTTACTATTTGAAATAATCTATGTAGATAAATTGTTGCAAAAATTACTTTTGCAAGCGGTAGGGACGTTTCTGTAAGAAAATCGTGTATCTTCCCGAGCTTTTTTTCTTATCCATGCACGCCAAGTCGTTGCCCAGCTTTTCTAGTGATACATACATACAGCACTTGTGTGATACATACGTTGTACTTTTATATAATCGTAATTCGTACTTTTATTATAATAGTAAAATGGTTTTTGAAAACAAAATATTGAGAAAAATGGTGTTACTAGCGTTTGGTAACTTTCTGTACGTTTCTAGTAAATTTGCGTGGCTTTTTCATAAAAAGTTATTTCACTTCTATTGTACGTTTGAGATGAAAAATTAAAATCTAAATAAAACTATTGTTTGAAAAAAATCACAAATATTTCGAGGTTAATTAGAATCTTGTAGATAGTGAAACAACCGATAATTTTTTCGAGGGCATTTTTTATTACTTGGCGTTTTTTTTACTTGTTAAAGTTTTTTAGGGGGATTTCATATCTTTTTGAAACGTAAATACTTCATTTTCTATAGTTATAAACTTAACGTGGTTGCAGCGTCATTTGCTCACTCTAGTTAGTGTGGTATATATTTTTATTTGCATATCCAAACGTTAAATTTATTAGGATGGTGGATTATTTCGCCGACGCTACGTAAGACGGAACGGTACCCCGGCTCCATCGGTATGGCAGATCGGGATAATAGATACCCACGGATTTCCTAAACGGCTCTTCAGAGTTTCACGAAATTTGACCAGACAATGTTAAATTGATAGACGAACGGCTGTCTCCTCATGAAATTTGTTGAATCAAAAAAAAAAAGTAGATTGTTTTTGTGTTGTGAGAAGTCCAACGGAGTCGCGGACACTTTCAACGCGCGAGTCACCTGGGTGACGTTTTCGTCGAGATAAGTTTTTTTTCGTATTTCGTCGAGGTTAGGTTTTAGCAATTTCAGACTAAGAATTCTTTTATCCATCCAGTAATACCTTAAGTATAAAAGTTATGAAAAGAATTAATATCTAAGATTTTTTGGTCCAATCCGGAAAATGAGGTTGAAGTTTGCATCGTTGGAATGAACCGTTATTTTTCTTCATTTTTTTTATTCCTTTATTTTCATCATGAAAATATTATATCATCAAGATTTAGGATCAAGCAATTAATTATGCTAAGTTTCAAATAAATCGACTGAGTAATTGTCGAGAAATTAATAAAAATAATAAAGAATATCGCCTTTTTTAAACAATTAATTAATAGCAATCATTGGCAAATTTATATATTGAGTTTTTGGGCAATTATTGATAATAATAAGATTATCTTAACATATTAATCGAATTTACAAATTGAGAAATGTTTTTGTTGTCCAGTTGGAACAGATGTACAGTCACTGACAAAACCTCAGTCAAGCACACGCCAATATCGTCGAATTTGACTTCAGTTGGTATTGAAAGTGGAAATTTAATATTTTTCAGTGTTAATTTATTATTAAATTAGCTGCTTGGAAGGCTAAACTTGTACGATATGATCAAGACTTGTAAATTTACGATTCGCCCATTTTGGACTAACTTTTTGTCCGACGGTCAATCCAGTAATACCGTAAAATTAAATAATGTATTGTTTTGAATAAATTATAAATAAGGAGAAGTAAATATTCATGTGTTTTACAATTTTCATCAACAGTAAGCCCTGAAAAGTAGCTTTATAAACTTTATTTTTCAAACTACCCCAACATATTTTTTCCATTTCTTTATTTTTATTATTATAGAGAGTAATCTTTGTGCAAATTTAACTTGTCTAAGACTGTGTGAAAATGTTTTAATAATCTGTTCAGCATGAAAATAAAAAAAAATTTGGGCCATTAAAATGACTAAGTTTTTGATGCATGTTACAATACAAACTTCAACGTCATCAAGTTGTATACTCCAGAAAGTACCGCACTTACCGATCACAATCGTGGTCGAGAAAAAAAAGCAAAAATACTTGTTTAAACAATTATTTTTTTCATTACTTCTACTCTTCATTTTTGCAGCGCGTACGCAACAATCATATTTGCTGAGGGGTACAGAAAGTACCGCGCTTACCGATCACAATCGTGGTCGAGAATAAATTCTTTAATTGTTTACACAATTATTGTCGCATTATTTTTACCATTGAGTTTTACAACGCGTAAATAGCAATCATATTTACTGAGAGGTATAGGAAGTACTGTATCTACCGATCACAAACGTGGTCGAGAAAAATCAAATTGATGATTGTTGAAACAATTATTTTTGAATCATTTTTTACCGTTATGCTTTGCAGCGTGCAAACAGCAATTATATATACTGAGAGGCAATCATATATGCTTAAATTACCGTATCTACCGATCACAATCGTGGTCCAGAATGAACGCATTCATAATTGTTTAAACAATTACGTTTGCATTATTTTTATTGTTAGGTTTTGCGGTTCGCAAGCAGCAATTTATTTGCCGAGAGGTACTGAAAGTACCGTATCTACCGATCACAATCCTGGTCGAAATAAACGATTTCATAATTGTTTAAACAATTATGGCTGCATTATTTTTACCGTTGGATTTTACATAGCGCAAGCAGCAATCGTAATTGTTAAGAGGTTTGAAAGTACCACATCTCCCAATCACAATCGTGATCGCGAAAAAATGCCAAAATAATTTTTTAAATAATTATTCTTGCATTATTTGTATCGTTACGTTTTGCGGCTCGCGAGTAGAAATTTATTTGCTGAGAGCTACTGAGTGTACCGTATCTACCGATCACAATCGTGATCGAGGAAAAATGCAAAAATAATTTTTTAAACAATTATTTTTGGATTATTTTTAGCGTAACGTTTTGCGGCTCGCAAACAGCAATCTATTTGCTGAGAGGTACTGAAAGTACCGTATCTACCCATCACAATCGTGGTCGAGAATAAATGCATTCACAATTGTTTAAACAATTATGTTTGTATTATTTATACCGTAAATATTTACTGAGCCAATCGCTACACTCAACAAGGACTCTTGCTGCGAAATTCGTGTTTTTGAATTTCTTGCGAAGTTGGCGTTGAAAAACGAAAATAAAGTTCTTTCTCGACGCTGACTGTGTTTATGTATGTTTGTGCACGTATATACGCTCACGCGGTATGTACGCGCTACGCAGGGTTAGCCCACGGGAAGATAAAAATCTTCAACCGCGTGCGGCCGACGTCGTAATGCACACCGACACACACGCTCACACGCGTTGCGAGACGCAGGAAGGCATTTACAATCTCCCGGTAGGTGGCAGGAGCTCATACGCGTTCTGCCCTACCGACTCGAGCCGGGGCTGCGTCGAAGTCTTGCTGCGGGTACCGTTCCGACTCTGTATGGCCGACAGAGGCCATACATTCGAAGAACCCGACTTTTGACGTTTCTAGCGCGCCATCGTTTGTTTGTAGTAGCATTGCCCTGAAGTGCGCAAACAGTGCACTTCAGGATGAAACGCTGGCTTTCCATATGTTAACGCTTTCCCCAAAAGGACGTATGTAGTATAGCTTACGATGCGACCGAATAACTTTATTCCTTCAAGAAAACCGAGGAGTCTGGAACGTCCTAAAGTGTTGAAGAATTTTTGTGGCAAAAAAGTCGCTCGGAAATTCGACCAAATATTACGAGATCTCAAGTTTGAGTAGGCGGATCGAAAAATGACTCAAACAAAATCGATAGGAAAAAATTACATTTCATTGGTAAAATGTCATTAGATTTTCGATTCGTCTCAGCGTTTTCGCGTAATGTCGATTATAAGTCAAAAAGTCGTCCGCTAAAGCCCATCTTGGTGTATAAAGAGTGCGCGGCGTGTCGTTGTTGTGAGAGTCGTTTTTTTTTTTTTATTACTTGGCGTCGAGATGCTGCCGCGTTTCTTAATCCATCCGGGAAAAATTTGAAAAAAAAATCGCATGTTCGGCATCCACCCTTGCAGGCCGGTGAAGTTTTTCAATAATTCTCATTGCGTTAAATAACGTTGTAACCACTTTTTCTTCTATAGCTATCAGTAATGACTAAAGTCATCCAAGAAAAAATTGAAAACCAATCGCATGCTCGGAAACCACCCTTGCAGGCTGATAACATATTTCAATAATTCTCATTGCGCCAAATAACGTTTTAACCACTGATTTATTTTTTGTATCTATCAGTGATGACGGAAACCATGGGGGAAAAATATTTTTTTTAAATCGCATGTTCGGAACCCACCCTTACAGGCGAGTGGAATTTTTAAATAATTCTCATTGCGCTAAATAACGTTATAACCACTTTTTTTTTTACATCTACCTGTGATAACGAAAATCATCCCCGAAAAAATTAGAAAAAAAATCGCATGTTTGGAACGTTTAACCACTTTTTTCCGTTTTTATATCTACCAGTGATAACGAAATCCATCCGGAAAAAGTTTGAAAAAAAATCGCATGATCGGAATCCACCCGTGCAGGCCGGTGAAATTTTTGAATAATTCTCATTGCGCTAAATAACGTTATAACCAATTATTTATTTTTTACGTCTATCAGTGATGACGAAAAGCACTAGGGAAAAAATTGATAAGAAAATCGCATGTTCGGAACCCATCCTTACAAGCGGGTAGAATTTTTGAATAATTCTCATTACGCTAAATAACGTTATAACCAATTTTTTTCTTTTTTACATCTATCAGTGATGACGAAAACCATCCGGGAATTTTTTTTTAAAAATCGCATGCTCGGAACCCACCCTTGCTGGCCGGCGGAATTTTTGAATAATTCTCATTGCGCTAAATAACGTTATAACCAATTATTTCTTTTTTACATCTATCAGTGATGAAGAAAAACACCCGGGAAAAAATTGATAAGAAAATCGCATTTTCGGAACCCACCCTTACAAGCGGGTAGAATTTTTTAATAATTCTCATTACGCTAAATAACGTTATAACCAATTTTTTTCTTTTTTACTTCTATCAGTGATGACGAAAACCATCCGGGATTTTTTTTTTTTAAATCGCATGCTCGGAACCCACCCTTGCTGGCCGGTGGAATTTTTGAATAATTCTCATTGCGCTAAATAACTATATAACCATTTTTTTCTTTTTTACATCTATCAGTGATGACGGAGCCATCCGGGAAAAAATTGAAAAAAAAATCGCATGCTCGGAACCGTTATAGGCGGGTGGAATTTTTAAATAATTCTCATTGCGCTAAATAACATTATAACCACTTTTTTCTTTTTTATATCTACCAGTGATAACGAAGTCCATCCGGAAAAAAATTGAAAAAAAATCGGACATTCGGAACCCATCCTTGCAGGCCGGTAAAAGTGTTCAATAATTCTCATTGCGCTAAATAACGGCGTAAACACTTTTTTTCTATAGCTATCAGTAATGACGAAATTCATCTGAGAAAAAAAAATCGCATGCTCGGAATCCACCCTTGCAGGCCGGTGAAATTTTTGAATAATTCTCATTGCGCTAAATAACGTTATGACCAATTTTTTTTCTTTTTTACATCTATCAGTGAGTAGATAAGTGGTGCGGGAGCTATGACAAAATTCCTACTACTGACATTTTACCGACCTACTTAGCCAAGACACGAACCATTGGTTTATGTCCGAGCTAAGTCAGGTTCGAATGGTCGAGTAGGATTTTGTTCAGAGCCCCCGCACCATTATCGACTGTCTCTACTTACCGGTCGATGGTTCCCTTGGTTACCGGCTGATGGTGGCCCCCCCTCACGAATGGAGGGGCACGGAGACGTCCGACTCCCGGCGAGGTCGCGCAACGATTGACAAAGAGTCGTGGTGCTTCGTAATAAAAGGGAGCCCCCCCCTCCCCGCGCCAGAAGGAGGGGCGGGAGGAAGAGTGGGGGGTCTCATTTCTCAGAAAAATCGTTTAAACATTTGTGGGTGGTGAGTCATCGGGCGCTGTGCCAAAGGGACCCTCCCCCGCGCCGCGCGACAGCTTTGTGTTGAAACCTGTCAGCGAATGACTTTTCTCAGAATTTGTTTATCCCGGCAGCGGCGAGCGATTGAAAGGAGGTCAATATGGCCGCCGAATTTCGTGACATTTTTTCTACGCATTGTTTATCGGACGTAAACCTGTCAGCGAATATCAAATCTGAGAATTTTTTTATCCCGACGGCGGAAGAGGGGGCGGGGGATTTCGTCAGATTTTTTCTACGCATTGTTTATTGTCATTGGACACTTTTCGGCGCTTGACAAAGGAGTCTCGCTCTCAAGTGCGATCACAGGAAACAGATCAGTGTCAAAAGACTGCTGTTTATAATATCGTGTCGAGCCATGCGACTGCACGTGCCATTTTCATGCACACGCGTGCACACACACGCACACACACACACACACACACACACACACACACACACACACCCAATCAAAGCTATGGGATAAACGTGGTCACTAGGGCGATACGGGGCTGTCGGCGATTCACGGAAAAAATAGACCACCAAGCTCTTGTCGAGGAGTCGCCATTGAAGTCATGCGGCACGGAGAATCGTGCAAGAGAAGTGCGCATCGAGAGATTGTTGAACAACATTCGACAATTGAAAGGAGAAATAGACTCGTGGTCGCAGATTCATTCGCTGGCGATAATGTTTGAAAAAAAAGTGAATTTGGAACCATGGAAGAGCTAACGTCCGTAAAATCTCTCCCTCCTCGTTATTGGTCGAGGAGTGAGAGTGGCGGGTGTGCTGGAGGGGGGGGGGAGTATATAATCTCATGAAGACGGCTTCGAACAATCAGACGAACGGCAAGTGAAAAATGGAGGCGATCAATAAGGTTGGCAAATATGCCGATTTTCTCCCGGCGAAAAAACTGAACGAGCTGACAGCCGAGTCGGAATATCCCATCACCAATATACGGGAAGTGAGCACCAAATATGGAAAAAAGTTCGTGATCGACATCCGCAACAAATTCACCGTGTTTCTACCGACGAGGATTAGCAAGGCGCTTGAAGCGAGTCCAGCAACATTTCAGACGATGTTGGCAGCAGCGTACAAAGGCGATCTCTGCATGGTGTACATCGGTGGAAAGTTTCACGGCATGGAATTCAAAAATGTGTCGAGCGAACCTCGCGATCGCGGTGACGATTGACATCAAGTGAATTGCGAGTGAAAAAAAACGTGAAGAAACTTGTCGCCCGAGTCGCTGTGGGGTCTCGAATTCACCGAGGGTCGGACGATGTCGGCAGAGAAAATCCGGACCAGCGAACTTTGTCAACGTGGATCACGGACGATTTTGCCACCAGCAGCAGACATGTGTGTTTCACCAAAGCGCTTGATCCAGAAGCTGCGCCTAGATATCTGACGAGAAGAAGAAATCTACGAAGCCCTCAGCTATTTGGAGAAAGTTTGTGTAAAAAAGAAGAAAAAAAAACATTTTGTAATCAATAAAAAAATTTATTTTCTCATATCCTCTTTCAACCATTTTCCCAGACATTTAACATTTTCATAGGCACACTTGAATTTCGGGTCGAGAGTCGTATGGTAGGGACATCCGTTGTTTCGTAGCTCTTTTGACGCAAGTTTGTGCAACGATGGGCAGTTCAGAGTCTACAGTTCGATAATCTCCGTTGCTTGGTCGGTGAATTTCTTCAACCACAACGATTTCTCCAATCCCTTGATGTAGACGATTCGAGCGTGTTGTAAGATTGATCGAATGAACATGGGGATCGTGTCGTGTGGAAAGTCGCCATCTTCCCATCGCAAACCATGGTAATTGCGTTCCAACCACATATTCGTACTCTTGTACTTTGCGGGCAGCGAATGCCAGACGTACAGTGGTTCGAAGAGCAACGTCAGAGGCTTGCTGTCAACACTCGTCACCTCGACAATTGATATTTCCTTTGGGACGAATTGGTTGATCGGTCGCTTGAAGCCTTGCACGTCAACGATGAACTCCATGATGATGACTGAGGTGGCGCGCGACCACCATTTTTTTTATATCAACTTTCTGACCCCGCCACCTATCGGATTGTACTCGACAATACGATCATGGAGAATGAGACAGTATGCGGAAGTATTGGCGGGAATATTGGTCTTTGATTCAAATTCGATGCGTACGTCAACGGGGCCGGATTTGAGAGAATCGTTCTGCTTCGAGCAATCAATGACAAGGAGAGGAGCATACTTTATGAAACCCAATTTTTTCAAACATGGTTCGGGCTCTCTATTGTAGTACGAATATTGAAAGTTTGCATACATTTGATAGAGAAGCGCATATTGGTTCTTTGTAATGTCCAGATTCAAATTCCCATAGGGATAACTTTGCGAATTGAGGTAGAGTTTAACATCAGTGATGTCACAATTATCGAAATTGCTCGCATTTGCGCTTTTCTTATTTTTACGATCAGTCTGGAAGGCTAGAATCACATATCGCGGCTTCTCAAGTTGCGTAGATGTCTTCACGGCCCACATGTGTTTTGAGGTCTCGGAGAGCATTGGGTATTCGTACAATTCCCACGAACGGAAAGTCATGGGTATCGGTGTGTCTTTACCGATAAAATTGAGGAGCTGAATTTTACGTTTATCGGAGAGTGTCACGTATGGTACGAGCCATTCTACTTTTTTCAATGTGAATTTAATGTCGACGTCACCCGCCGCTTGCCATATAGCATTATCATCAGTCTTCGATCTCAATAGAATCAATTCATGCTTCGCGTTTACAACAATTTTTTGATAATCTTTAGCGAAACCGAGGATCATACTCAGCGGTATGCATACGTCAAAATTCCCATCAGAATCTGCGACAGCGTGCCCGCTGCGGGCATCATACCAACCGGCATTCTCAAGCTTATAGTTCTTGGATTGACTCGCGTATCCCTTCATCGAACTCGTTATGCCCACATTTTTACATCGATCTATTTCCATGGCATTGAGCTCATATCTCACTTCGTCGAACAAATAGCAAATGCCATTATTTGCGAAATGCGTATTGGCAGCCAGTGTACCATCGGCTTTGGCGACTCGCCCGCATACGCGTAGCAAACTTTGACTGGGAAGTATGCATATGTCTTGATGCTGAATGGAAATACGTATGTCATCACTGTTATTAAAGGTTGTGGATGCATACGGCTGATGAGCATGAATCTCATAATGCGCGATGGAATCATCGAAGATGACGGGTGTTTTGATATCAGTTATTTCCGCCTCCATCTCAAACAACATACACACGCAATGCAGATTATATAGTTTTTTATGCGATTTTTCCACGTATTCGGAGACCCAATCTCTTCAAAAACAGCATGTTCTGCGTTGTTAGCGACGTGCGTGTCCATCGATTACTGGCCTCTCTCCTCGACGGAGTATTCTTTTTATAAGAGACTCTATGAAAGACTATGCCCATTGCGATTTAATGTGTAGTCGTATGGTAATTGTTTCACCGCGAAAGTTCACCAAATCACCGTCCTGATCCACTATTCGGAGCTGAATATTGTCTATCGTCTTGCTCGCGATTGGTAGATAAATTACGTGCGATGGAACCTCGATGATTTTATAGCCTGGTGGTACGGATGGGAAAAACTCGTGGATTGTGTGTACTCTTCGCTCGTTAATATAGGCGCCTGCTGTGAGGTTACATTCGACACGCAAGGCGTTCACTTTGAGAATGATCACTGGATTATCCGATTGATGCTTTTCACCAGCTCTCAGTTTACGCGGCGCAAATCCTAGCATACGTCCAATAGAATCGGCGGACGTGAAATATATTTCATAATTACACTCGATTTCACTGCGCAGCGTATTGTGGTTGAGCCTAATGCGAATGCTAATTTTTTTTTTGCTAGCTCTTTTTCCACGTATGTCGCAATGTCGTCTATTTCATAACTCCCAGTAGGAATGGTAAAAACGTCCTTGCCAACGTAAAATTTGTTGTGTCCAATGTCTATATTTGGAATAGAATTGTAGGTTAGGAGTTCGATAAGTCCGAGGGTATAAATCTTGTGGGGGGCGAATTCAATGGGGGGAAAGTATTGAGCCTCGAGCACAGACGATGATCCCGATAAGGTCAACGTAAGACTGTTATCCATAATGGTGTTTGACAAACTGACTCGATGTCTTCATTATCATCCACTTTTATATAGAGAAAATTTCTCTCGTCGATCTAGTAATTGTTGACAGAGAAACTTGAGGCACAAATTACCACATTCAAATGTACCGTATTTCTGGTACCCCTTATGATTATAATTTACGCTACCCACACCGAAGTATTTTAAAAGTTCAGCTGGTGGTTGAAGATTGCCGAAACTATCGAAATACTGGACTCTAATGTCAGTTTTTTTGTACGCCACCCAATGTGTGCCAGACCCCATATCCTCATCGAGATTTACAATGGCACATTCGTGTCGCCATGGACCACCCTTGGGCAATTGATTTCGCATGTAAACTCCACGAAAATAGGGGATTTTCATAATTTTGACGTATTTCAGTAAATCGGCGTCGGTGAGTGGTCGGTGAGGTAGCTCTACTTTAAGTTTTTTGGCGCGATGAAAAGACCCATTCCCTGTTTGTACGGCTTGAGATGCAAGCCTTTGCCCAATGCTATTGCTTCAATCGTTCGATTGTGACGCTTGCTTACTTCGAGCTCAAGTTTCGCTGCTTGAGCGGCCTTGACCGCTTTGACTATGTTGGCCGTGCCACCGGCTAGCGCTCCCGCAGCGCTAAGACCGGCAAAAATGGGCACGAGAAATGGTAGGAAGCCACCGATTTTACGAGGCACGGGTAACACTCGAGGGGTACGCACTTTGCGCGTGCCACTTGCGACCCTCTTGACAGCTGCTCGGGCACCCTTTAAGGCTGACGCAGCGACTACACTTGAATCTTCACTCTTGACCATGGCTTCTTTCGCCGCATCGATAATTTTCTTCAAGCCAACAACTTTTGTCCCCCTCTTCTTCTTCTTCTTAATCCCCATGCCGAATTTTCTCTTTGTTTTCATGATGCCTGTTACGGCAAGCGCATTTGCTTTCTCCCCAATACTAGCGTCCCCGGCGCGAACTCGTTGCCAAGCTCTCTCCTGCAATATTTTATCCGCAGAATGTCTAGCTTTGAGGTTTTCACGATTTTTCGAATACGGGATATCGTGCTCCTTGCAAGCTGCATCCAACGGATTTATTCCAGGCAAATGCAATTCAACGGGAAGATTGTTGATCATACGATTGAGGAGACCTTTACCGGACTTTCCGCGACGTTTAATCATGATGAAGGTTGACCCTCGACTGAAGTGGTAATCGATATAAAAGCTCGTTTTATATGAAAATTATGTCAGTCGCGACAAAGATGAAGAAGAAGCCGTGTGGAAGGCTGCCGGTAATAAACTTCGATGAATTTACACAAATTCGGGGCGGGGGGGGGGGGGGGGGGGTAGAGGGTGGACGAAAGCGTCATGGTGATTTACTGCCAAATACGATTCGCGCAGTATTCTGCGGTCCCTCAAACTGCGGAAAAACCAACGCGTTGCTCACCCTTGTAATACACCCTAACGGCCTCAGATTCGAAAACGTTTATCTCTATTCAAAGTCGCTGAAACAACCGAAATACCAATTACTCGAAAAATTGCTCAACCCAGTGAAGGATCTCGAATATTATCCATTTAATGAGCATGAACAAGTGGTGTCACCGAGCGAAGCACGACCAAACTCGATATTCATCTTTGAAGATATAGCGTGCGAGAAACAAGACAACGTCAGAGCCTTTTTCTCCATGGGAAGGCATGAGAACGTTGACTGTTTCTATCTTTCTCAAACATACGCTCGTATTCCTAAGCATCTCGTACGCGATAATACGAATTTCATAGTTCTCTTCAAGCAGGACGATTCGAATCTCAAACATGTGTACGATGACCATGTCAATACCGACATGTCATATACACACTTTAAAAATATATGCTCCGAATGTTGGAATTCCAGCAAGTATGGATTCCTTACAATTGACAAGGATAGTAGTATCAACGAGGGTAGGTATAGACGGGGATTCGATTCTTTCCTGCGAGTCAATAAATGACGTGCTCTTTGCTCGAATGCAAACAATATTGCAAGTGTTGTGAAACTGACAACAGCATGAAGCGTCAACAACTTTTGCAAGAAAAAGACGTGCTGCAGCGAATCGTCAAGGCTAGTGATGCAATTAGATGAAAACATCGAATGATAAAGATGGGCAAAGACAATGCTGATCAGGCGATGAAGGATGTCTTTAAGCCGATAGTCACACCATTAGAAAAGCTCGTTTCTCACAAGAACGAGATGCCGACAATGAAACACGAGGAGGAGAAGGAAATCGAGAATGAAATGAGAGAAGAAGTAAAGAATGAGTCACCCAGAGCTTCACCTTCAACAGAGATGTATGAAGATGCCAGAGATTCACCTTCCACAGAGGCGTATGACCACAAAGATGATGATGATGAAGAAGAAGAGGATAAAGATTATTCATCGGATCGCGCCAATGAATTGATAAATAAATATCTCATACTATTACGCATGGGTAGAAAGAAAAGCCTGGATACATCGTATGGAGTACGAGTTCTCGCGAATGCGAAACTAATGATTGGCGATTCGCGCATAAATTTCGATTCTCAGCATATTCGTGTGGGGGAGAAAGATTATGCAAAAACTGCTGGATTAGTGGAGCTTCTATTTAAAAAAGTGCCAAACGTCGGGATTCTCGAACCGACGGATTTGAAAAATTATGAGAATATTATCATTGCCACGAATGCTCATAAAAAATATTATCGTCCCGACGGAGCTGTGCGACGTGAAAACAGTCACAAATTCAAGATTTATATTTCAAAAATAATCCGTGCACGTACGGGTCGGGGGATGCCCAAGTATAAGAAAGCTAGAAAAAATATGCATTTTGATTATGTTTACTGGGACAATCCGAATGAGCTTGTAGATCGCCTTCGATTACTCCACGCATCTCAAGCGGCAGGCAACTCATCGCATTCCAATGAAATCATATCGATTATCGAAGAATTGCGTGAGGCTGGAATTATTTATTAATGAAGCAAAGTGATAGTTTTTTCACACATTCGCATGTTGAACGTTGATGTGTGTGGACTAACCGCGCCATGAATGATGACAAAAAAACTGACGCTCGTGCGAGAGCTGCATAAGCCTGCGCGAAGAAATTATACTCGTCGACACGTTGAAATTCGAGGTCTGGATGAAACGTGGCAAGCCGACATCGTAGATTTGTCATCGTACGCGAGGCAAAACTCACAACATAAGTACCTCCTAACCGTCATCGATATATTCTCCAAATTTTCCTGGGCCATACCGTTGAGAAGGAAGAGCGGTAGAGATACAACGACTGCAATGAAATGTATACTACGTCAGGGCCGTGTACCCAAGAACTTGCAAGTTGACCGTGGAAAATAATTTTATAACTTTGAGTTTGAAGAGCTTATGAAAAAATACAATATTAACATGTACTCAACGTATAGCAATTTGAAAGCATCAATCTGCGAGCGTTTCAATAGAACGTTAAAAAATAAAATGTTGATGCAATTTAGTCTACGTGGAAGTTATAAATGGATGGATATTCTGGATTCTCTAATGACCGAATACAACAGCACCGTGCATCGCACCATCAAGGTGAAACCAAAAAATGTCAATACGGCAAATGAGAAACAGATCTTCCATCGTATTTTCCGCCAGCCTCGAGTAGGAAAAAAATCACAAAAATTCAAAATTGGCGATAATGTGCGAATCAGCAAATTTAAGCATGTATTTGAGAAGGGTTACACGCCAAATTGGACAACCGAAATATTCACGATATATAGAGTGAAAAGAACGAATCCAACGACGTACAATCTCAAGGACCATCGGAACGAACCCATCGCCGGCTGCTTCTACGAAGAGGAGCTCCAGAGCGTCAAGCATCCCGACATTTACCTCGTTGAGAAGATTGTGAAGAAACGCCGTGATCGAATGCTCGTCAAGTGGTTGGGCTTCGACGATGCACACAACAGTTGGATCGACAAATCAGAATTGACAAAATGAAGAAATCAAATAAAATTTTTATTATTATACAAAATAGTTGTAAAAAAAGTTTTTGAATAATCATTCAAAAATTCGTAAAAAAATGTTTTTTTTCTCCCTTTGACCGCAAGAGTTCTCTCTCCTTGGTATTCTCGGGAGATGTTTGCATGCGTGCGTAACCCACTCGATTCATTGCTCTCGAATCTCGAATCTCCCTCCATCTTACGCTCATCTCATACACGATTTGCTTACGTTTTAGGCACGAAAGACTTCAACGTCTTTTGTTTTCGACGATCATTCTCCGCTTAGGGGAGGGGAGAGGTATTTTTGGCATTAATTTTTATACGGATTTTAGTTATTTACAGACCATTGTACAGCTTAGGGTTTTTTCATCTCACTCTAACGCTTATCTGATACACGATTTGCTTATGTTCTAGACTCGAAAGACTCCAACGTCTTTTGTTTTTTTTTTTCGATGACCCCCCACCCCCCTTAGAGGAGGTGATGAATTTTTGGCATTGATTTTCATACCGTTTTTAGTTATTTACACACCATTGTACAGCTTGGGGTTTTTTCATCTTAATATTCCATATCGTCGGAAGCATAACCCCATGGAAGAGTGTCCGTGGAATCTGGGATTAGCACTCTTTTGTCATCTCTCCAGCTGAGAGCAACTTTATTTTGCATCGCCGTGTGAACAATGTGTTTTTTACTCATAATCAATTGTTGCGCCTTGACGAGGTTTTCGTGCGCAAACAAGCAATTTTTGAAATTGTTGAATGTGATGGATTTCAGGGTTGACCGCCTAATGACCTTAGCTCTCTTCTTTACATCGCCACAGTCGAGGATCTTAAATGAGTACAATTTCGCTCTCAAGCCCACAAATTCTGTCATAATATGGCCATTGTTTCCATCTTTCATGAGGCCTGATACCCTTTTATTTCGCAAGGGCATATCGTAGGGATTGTTTGGGGAATAATCGGACGTGTCAAACTTGTCAATGTCACACTTGATCGTTTCGTAAATGTCAGGCACGCTGAAGTGATAAATGAGACTATCAGTATCTGTATACAACAATTTTGCATGATTGTTAAATCTTTCGAGTATGTAATTGTAGTGAAAATCGTAAATCCAGAGTTTGGAGATATCGAGAATTGAGAATCCTGTGTAAATGGGCTTATTAAATAGAACGCATGCTCTATTGAGCTCGATTATAATGATGTCATTGTCAAATATGGTGCAGCTATGGAACGTTGGCTTGGCGATTTGCGCTTCCGCTCCCCAGCGCCCCTTCCACTTTGTTACGAGTCGCACTTCCCGATGTTTCCTCACATTTTCCATTGTTTTACCAAATACCGCATTGTTCATGAGTTTATAAAATTTTTTCTCAAAATCATTGTTAGATTTTTTTCTCAATTCCGTATTTACATCAATGTATTTTTTTAGCCAAGCGCGCTGCTTGAATTTGAGGATTCTGTGCATTTTTGTGACGCGAAGTCCCAATTTCAAGCATTGCTTCAAATTTCGATAATGAATTACATACTTTTCTTTTCGCATTAGCGTGGTTGTTAATTTTTTCTGAGTGCTCCCAGGCGGGACGTAGTGTTCGGGGCACAAGGGCAGATCTTTGTGTGTGTTGTGTAAGTCTCGAGGATACTCTAAATCAACTTCAAGAATGTATCCCGTTTCACCGTCATCCGGAATACTCTCGATACGTTCCTCGAAATCGTCTACCCAAACAAACGCGCCGTAAGGCAGTGACTCACACATAGCTGCACCATACAGATTATTAACATCGTAATACATTAAGTATGACTCTGGCTCGTTTGCATTAAAATCATCTTTCATGTAACGATTATTTGCTTTCGCGTACCTATTGCAGCACTGCGCTACTCCACCACGAATACCTCTCTCGATGAACATCAACATGTCAACGTCGGCCAAAAGTTCGAGTTCGACATTGGTACATTTTAACATTGCATCAAAGGACAGGCCGGGGGCGGTGAAATAATGCAATGGATCGAGGTCATATGTGCTGATGCAATTTTGACGAAAATTTTCAAATATGTCCGTCAGTAGGAGTACATCGGTTTTCAAGTA
Organism: Ophion ventricosus; assembly: GCA_963932345.1. Taxonomy (NCBI): domain Eukaryota; kingdom Metazoa; phylum Arthropoda; class Insecta; order Hymenoptera; family Ichneumonidae; genus Ophion; species Ophion ventricosus. Next base: position 14,030,008 of record OZ010722.1, read on the forward strand.
CAAGTCGGAATATTCCCCCAACGTTTTAATGTCAAAGACTGTCCAAATTTTGCAAGCGTGTGCGTAATCGTCCACCGAGATATCCTCATTATTGAGTCGAGGGAAAAATTTATCTTTAGCGGGCAATTCCGTCTCATCGAGTCGCTGCCAAGAGTCCAAGTAGTCAAAGGGAAACACACCTTTCCTCGTCAATAATTCCAATTCCCTGGGGTTAGCGCAATGCTTACGTGTCACTATTTCTTGATCGTCTTTCAGATAAGATGCTAATTTTTCAATGCTACCCGCCATAAATCTCATAGAGTCGATGAATCGGTACTGCACGCGTGTGCCTTTGACGCACTTTGAAAATGAAATATATTTTTCCTTGTTAATGGGGAGAAGACTGATCGATCCCTCGAATGTTCGAACCAATGCGACTATTAAAAAGTATGCATCGTATCCCGACAAATTGTGAAAAATTATGGGAACAACGTGGCTATTTTTGTAATTTAAATTGCATCCTTGATGAGTAGCACCACGAAATTTCCCCGTAAAATGACAATGATCTCGGACTCTCACTTCATTAGGAGCAAAAGATTTTTCACAAACATGACATTTTTCAGCTAACTTGAAGCTTCGACTTTCGTCCACGCTGAAAGGTTTCATCGGTACGACTGTCTGAAAAATTACACTCAATGAGTGGGCCAGTTCTTCCAAGTCACGCATGAACCATTCAATACAGTATTTTCCACGATTCACTCTGTACTCTGAGAGCGCGTCATTAAAACTACAATGCTTATAGTAGGCAATACTGTGGGGAGTATGCTTCTGATAGTTTACAGTGTTAGTCTGCGATGCTGCGACCGGTTCGATCAAACATTCCAAATCTGCATAAATTACGAATAGAACTATCTCCTTGTGCTTGTAATTTTTGAATTTCAATATTGTGTTGGTAACTTCGGGAAACATAACTCGGCAATTATTACTACAGTCCTTTTTGTGCCTTTGCAATATTTCTTCTGTGATGAAGTAGCACAAACATCGGTCGCAAATCCACGTATAGCGTTTTCCCCTGGAGGTCTGCGCACTCACGAGCCTCGAAATGTTTTTAATCCACGCAAAATGATGATACACCTTGGGAACACCTGCGTCCTCCTCCTCCTCCTCCTCATCGATTCGATCATGAGTAGATGAATAGTTGGTTTATCCGTCATTTGTTTACTTAAATATATCGGCACAATTTTACTAGTGCCGTCTTTTGTCACGCCGTCAATCCCGTACACGTGGATCGATAAGCCATTCGATTGCTCAAATTTTTTAATATTTAACAAACTCATTGGAAAATCCAGGCCTTCATAGTTGAGCACCTCGCTGTAATGAGGATACGAACTCTTACGTACAGGATTCCCCCTAGGTGGTGGGGAGAGAGCTGCTGTGACGGACCAGAGAAAACAATATGGGTCATTGTTTTCAATATTGATGACGGCCCGTTTCATTTGTATATCCCGCGGGAGACGCGTGTACGTGGATAAGCTTCCTCGCAGTGGTTCGTACTTGTTAATGTTCACAAGTAGATGTGAGATTTCATATAATGTCCAACCAGACTCTTTTTCCTGAAAGTCCTCGATTTTCGTCGAGAGTTTTGATTGGACGTACTCGATGAACGACTCGCTAATATCGCTCGACGGTAAGATGATTGCGTTTTTCGTTTGAAATGTCTTTTCCTCCTCAATGATTTCATTCACCTTCATGAGGCGAAATTTGCACGCTAATGTCACATTCACCTTCACGTTACCCTCCTCTCGCACAATGTTTTCCAATTTTGCGATAACCACGTGCATCGCATCTTCGAGGAAACTTTGCACATCTTTGTGCTCGAAATTCACAATGGAGCCCGTCTTTATCCGACTTTGAAATGCCGACTCAAGATCGACCCACTTTAGTTTATCACTAGCATCGCTCACACCACCACCGCTTACACCAGTACTGCTTACACCTGCTCCACGCGCGATTCTTTCCCTCAACGACGACAATCTTGCTAATGTCGATTAAATTTTCAATTTTTGACCAACGTTAAGCCCCGGTTTTTTCAATGTTTTCCCCAAGAGCTTGAAGTGCACATCACAATACTTTTGCCACTTTTGCGAATACCGCGCACTCTTCAACATATCGATAATTTTGTCGCAATCGTCCATGATGACTGCTCAATGAATCGAAATCAAATACGCATGTGGAAGGGCTGATGAACATATTTGAGAGAAAAATCTCTATATAACCTCACGCGCGCGTCTGTGTGTGTGTATGTGTGTGTGTGTGTGTGTGCGTGTGTGTGTGTGTGTGTGTACGGGGACGCGCGCCCGCCCGCTCGAACGTCGAGTTTGTATACACAAGATCGAGTTCTAAACAGCGAGTTGTTGTGGGACTTTTCAATCTTGAACTCAATATTTTTTTTCTTGATAGTTCTCTGCCTTACCAACGAGAGGGTGACCACTCTGAAATCATCCGTGACCCCGTTTGTTCAAACTATCGCACGGTCGACACCTCTCACCTCGTCTTTTGATGACTGCCGAAAGCAGTGTCCGATGACAATAAACAATGCGTAGAAAAAATCTGACGGAATCTTACCGCCATATTGACCCCCTTTCACTCTTCCGTCGGCGGGATAAACAAATGGAAAATTTCAAGCATCCAATGACTCACGATAATAAACAATGCGTGTAAAAAAAAGGTGACGAAATCCCACCGCCTGACCCCCCTTTCACTCTTCCGCCGCGGAGTTTATTTATAAACAAATGAAAAATTTCAAGCGTCCGATGAGTGACCACAATAAACAATGCGTAGAAAAAATCTGACGAAATATCGCCGCTTGACTCCCTCTTCCGCCGTCCGGATAAACAAATTCTCAGAAAAGGGCGTTTGATATTCGCTGACAGGTTTCAACACGTCAATGCACAAAGTTGTCTCGGGGCGAGGGGGGGGGGGGGGGGGGGTCCTTTGTCAAGCCGCCGCGTGCGAGACATTGTGTGACTCTTAAATCGTGAATTCAAATTTTGTTTCTCGATAGTTTTCTGCTTTACCGACAAGAGGGTAACCACACATTGTGCAAATGGTCGGACGGTCGACACCTCTCACTCAACGCCTCTGATGACCACAGAAAAAGCGTCTGATTTCTACAATGCATAGAAAAAATCTGACGAAATCCCGTCGCTCCCCTCTTCCACCGCCAAAATTTCTAACGTCCGATAAAAACAATGCGTAGAAAAAATCTCGCGAAATTCGGCGGCCATATTGACGTCCTTTCACTCGTCCGCCGCTGCCGGAATAAACAAATTCTGAGAAAAGTCATTCGCTCACAGATTTCAACACAAAGCTGTCGCGCGGCGCGGGGGGGGGGGGGGGGTGGGTCCCTTTGGTACGGCGCCCGATGACTCACCACCCACAAATGTTTAAACAATTTTTCTGAGAAATGAGACCCCCCACTCTTCCTCCCGCCCCTCCTTCTGGCGGGGGGGGGGGCTCCCTTTTATTACAAAGCACTACGACTCTTTGTCAGTCGTTGCGCGTCCTCGCCGGGAGTCGGACGTCTCCGTGCCCCCCCATTCGTGAGGGGGGGCCACCATCAGCCGGTAACCAAGGGAACCATCGACCGGTCAGTAGAGACAGTCGATAATGGTGCGGGGGCTCTGAACAAAATCCTACTCGACCATCCGAACCTGACTTAGCTCGGACATAAACCAATGGTTCGTGTCTTGGCTGAGTAGATCGGTAAAATGGCGGTAGTAGGAATTTTGTCATAGCTCCCGCACCACTTATCTACTTGAGTGATGAAGAAAACCATCCGGGAAAAAATTGAAAAAAAAATCGCCTGTTCGCAATCCAACCTCACAGGCGGGTGGACTTTTTGAATAATTCTCATTGCGCTAAGTAACGTTATAACCGATTTTTTCTTTTTTACATCCATCAGTGATGAAGGAAACCATCCGGAAAGAAATTGAAAAAAAAATCGCATGTTCGCAATCCACCCTTACAGGCGGGGGGAATTTTTGAATAAATCTCATTGCGCTAAATAACGTTGTAACCACTTTTTCTTCTATAGCTATCAGTAATGACTAAATTCATCCAGGAAAAAATTTAAAACAAATCGCATGCTCGGAAAGCACCCTTGCAGGCTGATGACATATTTCAATAGTTCTCATTGCGCCAAATAACGTTGTAACCACTTTTTTTATTTTTTGTATCTATCAGTGATGATGGAAACCATGCAGGAAAAATATTTTTTTTAAATCGCATTTTCGGGACCCACCCTTACAGACGAGTGGCATTTTAAAATAATTCTCATTGCGCTAAATAACGTTATAACCACTTTTTTTCTTTTTTATATCTACCTGTGATAACGAAAACGATTCCCGAAAAAATTAGAAAAAAAATCGCATGTTTTGAACGTTCAACCACTTTTTTCCATTTTTATATCTATCAGTGATAACGAAATCCATCCGGAAAAAAATTGTAAAAAAATGGCATGTTCGGAACTCATCCTTGCAGGCCGGTAAAAATTTTCAATAATTCTCATTGTGTTAAAAAACGTTGTAAACACTTTTTTTCTATATCTATCAGTAATGACGAAATTCATGGAAGAAAAAATTGTAAAAAATCGCATGTTCTGAACCCACCCTTGCAGGCTGATAACATATTTCAATAATTCTCATTGCGCTAAATAATGTTATAACCACTTTTTTATTGTTTGTATCTATCTATCAGTAATGACGAAATCCATCTGAGAAAAAAAATTGCATGCTCGGAACCCACCCTTGCAGGCCGGTGAAATTTTTGAATAATTCTCATTCCGCTAAATAACGTTAAAACCAATTTTTTTCTTTTTTACATCTATCAGTGATGACGAAAAGCATCCGGGAATTTTGTTTTAAATCCCATGCTCGGAACCCACCCTTGTAGGTCGGTGGAATTTTTGAATAATTCTCATTGCGCTCAATAACGTTATAAACCATTTTTTACTTTTTACATCCATCAGTGATGACGGAAACCATCCGGGAAGAAATTGAAAAAAAAATCGCCTGTTCGCAATCCATCCTTACAGGCGTGTGGAATTTTTAAATAATTCTCATTGCTTTCATAACGTTATAACCGCTTTTTCCTTTTTTATGTCTACCGGCGATAACGACATCCATCCGGGAAAAACTTGAATAAAAATCACATGTTCGAAACCCACCCTTACAAGCGGGTAGAATTTTTGAACAATTCTCATTACGCTAAATAACGTTACAACCAATTATTTTCTTTCTTACATGTATCAGTGATGACGAAAACCATCCGGGAAATTTATTTTAAATTGCTTGCTCGGAACCCACCCTTGCTGGCCGGTGGAATTTTTGAATAATTCTATCAGTGGTGACGGAAACCATCCGGGAAAAACTTGAAAAAAAATCGCATGTTCGGAACCCACCCTTGCAGGCTGGTAACATTTTTCAATAATTCTCATTGCGCAAAATACCGTTGTAACCAATATTTTGTTTTTTTATCCTTTAGTAAGACGAAATTCTTCCGGAAAAATATTTTTACAAAATCGTATGTTCCAGGATTATCGACTTTTTATTTATTTTACCGATCGATTATTTTTTTGTGAAGCCCGCATCGTTCGACTTACATAGCGTTTAATATCACAAAAAATGAATACATATTTGAAGTGATAGGATAACTGCACTGTAACTGAATTTTTTTGTATAACCATCAAAATCAAACAGTCCATTATGTATAACGAAAGAATTTGTGTTCATATATACATAAACACAAATGTGCAGTTATTCTATTACTTCAAATGTATTCATTTTTTAGTTCGTCATATTCTTTCGCTGACAAATGTCGAAGAGAAACATTTCACGACGAAAGTGTCGCGACTGGGATTCGAACCTGCGACCTCCCGATCCGCTGGCCGGCACAAACTAAATTGGCTAGAACGTTATTTAGCGCAATGAGAATTATTCAAAAATTCCACCGGCCGGCAAGGGTGGGTTCCGAGAATGCGATTTTTTTATTTATTTTTCTCGCATGGATTTCGTCATTACTGATAGATAGAAAAAAGAAAAAAGTGATTACAACGTTATTTAGCTCAATGAGAATTATTGAAATAAGTCACCAGCCTGCAAGGGTGGGTTCCCAGCATGCGATTTTATTTTCAAATTTGTCATGGATGAATTTCGTCATTACTGTTAGCTATAGAAAAATAGTGGTTACAACGTTATTTAGCGCAATGAGAATTGTTGAAAATTTTCACCGGCCTGCAAGGGTGAGTTCCGAACATTCGATTTTTTTCAAATTTTTCCCGGATGGATTTCCTTATCACTGATAGATGTAAAGAAGAATAAATTTGTTATAACGTTATTTAGCGCAATGAGAATTATTCAAAAATTCCACCCGCCTGTAAGGATGAGTTCCGAACATGCGATTTTTATCAATTTTTTCCCGAATGGTTTCCGTCATCACTGATGGATGTTACAAAGAAAAAATTGGTTATAAGGTTATTTAGCGCAATGAGAATTGTTCAAAATTCCACCGGCCTGCAAGGGTGGTTCCGAGCATGCGATTTTTTAAAAATTTTATCCAGATGGTTTTCGTCATCACTAATAGATGTAAAAAAGAAAAAAATTGGTTTTAACGTTATTTAGCGCATTGAGAATTATTGAAAAATTTCACCCTCCTGTAACGGATGGGTTACGACCATGCAAATTTTTTCAATTTTATTCCGGATGGTTTTCGTCATCACTGATAAACGTAGAAAAGAAAAAATTGGTTGCAAGGTTATTTATTGCAATGGGAATAATCGAAAAATGTTATCCCCTGTGAGGATGGGTTCCGAACATATGATTAAAAAAAAAAAAAATCCGGCAGATCTTCGTCATAACTGATAGATATGAAAAAAGAAAAAGCTGGTGACAACGTTATTTAGCGCAATAAGAATTACTAACAAATTTCAGCCCCCTGTAAGGGTGCGTTCCGAACATGCGATTTTATCACAATTTTTTCCCGGATGGACTTCGTCATCACTGATAGATATAAAAACGAAAAAATTGGTTACAAGGTTATTTAGCGCAATGAGAAGTATTGAAAAATTTCACCCCTCTGTAAGGGTAGGTTCCGAACATACAATTGTTTCTTTAATATTTTTTTTGAACGACTTTTGTCATCACTGAAAGATATACAAAATAAAAAATTGGTAACATGTGTATTTAACGCAATGAGAATTATTGAAAAATTTCCCCCCTCTGTAAGGGTGAGTTCCGCACGAACGATTTTTTTTCCAGATGAATTGAGTCATCACTGAAAGATATAAAAAATAAAAAATTGGTTATACTAATTATTTTGAACAACAGAATATTTTTCCATTTTCATTACACATTTTTAGGGGTAGTTTGGGTGTTAATTTTTTTTTATGATTTCTTCGTCATGTTCGTATTCTAAATATACCCGAAAATACAGTCCAATATTGTTTTGTAATTCTTTTTTTCGTTGCGTTCCAACGGTGCAAACTCCAGACTCATGTGAAAATAGACGTCTCGTATACGGCATTTTAATTTTCCGACCGATCTCGCAATCCTAAAAAACATACAGTTCACTGAAACCTTGCACAAAAATCAAACAGAGAGCAATTCATATCATTTGCATGTGCTTTTTTTACCCGAAAAGTCTGATTACATTTTCAATGTCATGAAAAACTTGCACTTTGCGTAATATCGGTAGATTTTTAAATTATACAATAGAAGTGCAAAGAAAAGACGGATGCCCCTTTGTAGGGTCAAATATTAATTTGACGAAGGATCTCTTTGTTGCGAAATGTAAGCTAAAGAAAAAAATCAGACAACTCTTTTCAGGGCCAAAAATAAATGTGACGAAGGTTCTTTGCATCGCAATTGAGACCTCTCAAAATTCTTCAAAATTATGGATCTGACGGCAATTATCGATTTACATAATAACGGTAAGAAAAAAATTGGGTACTGGAAAGTGAAAAGTTAAATCTGTTCATTGCTCACACAGCAAAACATTTATATTTGTCGTATCGAGTGGCAAAAAATATCGATCAACCTCCGATCATTTACAATAAGTGAAAAATGTCTGTCCCTAGGATAAAGTTAAGTATGAAACATGTTTCAATTGGTTTATTTGCTCGATCACAGGCAACCAAAAACGAGTGAGTTAAAGTATCGCGAGACATAAATATCAATTTGACTCGCATCGAACATGCAGAATGAAAAAGTCTAAGCGTTTCACGTATCGAAATGAAAGAAATATGAATGTGTGTTGAAAATATATGAAATAATAAAGAAAAGTGAGAGAGCGCGTGAATCTCTCTTGAAAATCTTCGAAAATATATTAAATAATAAAAAAAATGTGCGAGAGCGCGTGAATATCCGCGACCCGCACTGACTCGAGCCAAGAGGCTCGAGTCAGTGGGAGGAGATCGAGCGCAGTCGCCTGTTGGTAGGCAACCCGTCCAACTTCACGTCACGCACCGCTAACAGAGAGACACAGTGCGCCAGGTGCCACTTAGTTTCTCGCAAGCACTCACAGGGTTTGGCCGCTATATAAGCGTGACACCGGACCACATAAATTCGACAAGCTTGTCCAGACATCAGTCGAGCTCACACCTCGCAGTCGTCAGTCAGCGTCGCCTTCTACAACGGCGCACAGGAAATTATCCTGTGTGAATCACACTAGCGCGAGAGGCAGTAGATATCATTTTGCTCATAGCCCTGGTATTCATGGCACGTTATAATTTCAAATTATTTATCTATATATATATATCGACGGAGAAGTTATTTTCGCGGTCGCTCGGAACGGAAAATTCTGTATCTTCTCGAGCTTTTTTCTTAACTTGTGTAATTGTGTGGCACCAACTTTGTATTTTCAACGAATGGTGATATCAATTTTTTGTTATAATAGAATATGATTTTTTTCAAATTAAAGATTTTTTAAAATATTACTCCTAAGCTTCAACAATTTTGTGTACAATATTACTAGTAATATAAAATTGCTTGGCGACTTCATAAAAATTATTTCACTTTTTTGTACATTTGAATTAAGGTAGTACGTGCGCGAATGTCCTCATTAGAAACAAAATTGATTTTTTGTATGCTGTAGTACAGCGATACAGAATTACGTCCACGAAAACTCCGCACACCTTACCGGGGAAATACTATAGTAATTAATTCACGAAATCAATGCATTTAACCCACAACATATGGGAAATCCGTGCGGATCGAACTTTGGGACGGAAATAATAATAGTGTGCGACCAGATACATGCCATGCGAAAAGCGAAAAATGTCAAGAAAACTGTCGCGATCACGTCTGTTTAAAAAAAATATAGGTTACCGGACATTTCGAGCAGATATTATCGATTGAAGCGACTACTTATTGCCTTTGCTGGCCGCGTTTAGCATGACGGGAGAGATGATGTAGATTTGGCAACGCCGCATGCCATCAGCTGGGCTCATACCCGGGCGGCCGATCGAGGCGGTCAATTTGAATGCAACGACACAAGTTGCAGGCTCTTCACACGATAAATTTGCTCAATAATGATAAATAATCATGGGTTGAATCTTATGTAATCGAGTTTTTATCATTTGTTTTATCTTTGCGACGCTTCTCCATACTCCATGTTGCAATTGTACATTATCATTACTGTATTTTTTACGACGTTGAAGTTTGCATCATTGGAATGCGATGATATGTTTTTTGTCATTTCTACATTTCGATGTTTCGATTGGTATTGAGAACTTTTTTTTAAATTTTAGCTCGGAAATCTTCGATAAGAACATGCCATAATGTTTGAGCAATTCTCGCAGCACAAATTGGTTAAAAAAATGGAGGAAATGAAAAAGAATTTATTTTCGTTGCATTCCAACGATGTAAACGCCAACTTCTTTTTTTCGATTTTCTGCAAACTTTGAACGGGGGAAAAAAAAGGAAACGGTTTGCAGGTATAATAAGTCATAGTTGAAAATAAATATTTCAGCATATATTTGAACAAGGCTTAAAATCGAACATTATATATATAAACTCTCTTTAAGTTATTACAGATTTTTGTGGAATGTGCGTTTTTCCGATATAAGCTACGATCACGTTAAGGATTCGATTATTTTTCGTAACTCTCGGTCTCCATCTGACATCTTCGCCGAGGAGAATTCGAATCCCTTCAGCTCCTGCATTTGCATAAGCAGTTTCTAGAAGCTGCTTAGTGATCCCAGCCTTTGCTAATTTGTTTAGCATGCCAGCTGATACAAATTCCTTCAATGCAACTAGCGATTCCTTGTTTCGAGCGGGTGCAACGGCCATCTTCGCTACATCTAATATTTCTTGTATCGCTTACGCCTTACTGCTAATTACATCTTCGCTTAATCCACTACTCGACACTAGTCTGCTTAGGATTGACACGTCGTTAACAGCGTTGTGGGCCCCCTTTAAGGCACTAAAGCCTAACAGATCTTCAGCGAGAGCGATTTGACCGTAACCTTTCTTATCTTTCTTTCGACTCGGAAGGTGTTCGCGAAATAAAATCAGGGTATCAACAAATCCTTTCACGATCGATCGGAATTCGTCGAGCAGTCCGTAATCTCTCATGCAACGTAGTATCATCGGCGCATCAAACCTATCACCGATCATGAGCCCATGAATATTACGATATAATAGCGAAAGTGTAAAACCACGAGATTAGATAGTATTTTTGTCCGGCGTAGAAGTCCGGTTAAATAGTCAACATAAACGATTATTAAAGGTTCAGTTTTTAGTTCAATTTCTGATGAACGGTTAAGCATTACCTAAAGCCATTGTGAGCCGCCAGAATTACGCCATCTCCGATGTTGCGCAAATACTCGATGAAATTTTTCAGCGCCATTTGAGGCGGCGTTGTATTCACTCGAGTGTCGTTTAAGTAAAGCTCACCCCCGCATACTTGGAGTCCTGTGATTGCCGCTGCGCTACTCGATATGCCTCTTGACGGTACTGAAACCAGCCTGAGCTTGTGAATCATCACCTGGAAAAGAGAAGTATTTTTTCTTTTGACTTTTCATGCAAATTGTTACGTTTCTTTCTAACGTATAGTCTGTACGAAAAATATATTTCGTTCTATTCGTAATACGTAATGTAATACATAGGCGAACCGGAGGTTCCATCTATGAGTTCGGAGACGCAAGTTAATCCGCTCTCGGTTTCGTAAGTGATCCCTTCGCACTGCTGACTCGAAGCTCCTTTTCTCGATCGTTCATTTTTATGAAACAGGCGTCGTTTTTTCATCTTAACCGTCCTCGATTTTTCGCTCTTCGATCTTCGTGTTAATTCTTTTTTCTTGCGAAATGGCCTCGTTATGCTACTTGGGGACAGTCCCAATATCTCGTTCACCTCGTCAATGTAAGTAACTCCGTTGTTTTTTCGACATACCGATGCTGTGATACGAAAATTCAACGATTCAGAACCAGCGTAGAATTTTGATTTGGGAGCTTTGCTTGCTACGGTGTGATTGAAGGATTCATTGGCCTGGCTAGAAGCACAAGGTGCTAATTTTGCCGAGTTTTGAGCAAAACGCGCGAATATTGCAGTTAGCGAATCACGGAGTCCGTGATCGGTAAGCGGTTGACCTTTTGGAAGCCTTTTGTGCTCGTAATTTCTTCCCAACGTTTCATAACCGCACCAATCCCCGCAGTTATCATGTTCGCCATAAGGGTGACAAATAATATTTTTTATTGCCGATGCCACGGCCTTGGGATCGCCTTGATTTTGCTTCAACGCAGAACTGAAGCAGCGCGAAAGATATCGGTTTACTTTGACCGGCAAATGTAAACCATACAGAGCATTGCTCAGAGCTTTCGACGCGTGATTGAGATCCGACCATTTCTCGATTTTCATCGCTGATTCTCGTCGGACGGCTGCAATTGTTGATGAGTCGTCGTCTCCTATGAGTATCGTAACCCTGGCTTTTCCGGCTTTCAGCATTTAATTTTTTGCGATCGTTTCCACAGCCATATGCGGCTCCATAGATTTCGCGCTCCCATTAAAATTCTTGCGACAGTCGTGATCGTCCTGGCCATGTCCGTGAGCGCACATAGCACATGCCTTACTCCGTACAGCATATGCCAAAATCTTTTTCGAACGGTGGCCGATCAGAGACAGGTGCGCTGTGAAATCAAACAGAACAGTTAATATAAAGTGCTCAGGTTGTAACATCAACAATAATCGTGAGCACTAAACGAAGTCAACCGGAGAGGCTATTATATGCGTGGCCTGTGCCCCGCTTCTGCCATCCAGCGTCAACCGATGCTGCAATATCCACCAGATTCTTAGGATTGTTGACTGTATGACTTTCCGCAGAAAAAACATTATCGTTGTCATGCTCGTTTGGCGCTTGAAAACAGAAAAGTATTAAATCGTCTAGCGTTCATGTGTTGCACTAAGGAATTTTCATTTTTTTTTATTTACGAGATTCATTCATACACTACGTAAGGTGCCGGTTATTCGATAATGAGATTACAATAAATATACAGGAAAATGGAAGTCCGTTCGAAATTCTAGTTACACCTTACATGAATATATATACATGGTCATACTCACTCAGCTTGCGCTTCTTCTGTTCGCCACCCGCCGCAATAGTCATTGCCTTCTCGATTCGTATACTTTCACGACAGGTATTTTCCGCAGCCTTTTCAATCGCTGGACCAACGAATCGCTCGTGTCGTTTTACGAGTGATGGTGGCAAGGCAGGGATATTCACAGCCGAAAGGAATGTATTTAATGTTGCCTCTCCGATCCCCGCATCAACCATACCTGTATTACACATAAGAAAACCAAAAGTTGTAGGAAAAATTCTCAGCGTAAAATTAACATTGATAGGAAATTAAAAAGAACAATTAATTTTATAGATGCACAGTTAGTTTTTCAATTGGACTATACATGTTACATACCTATTGCAGCTTTACTGTCTACGTCGTACAACCGACGATTCGCCTGAAGTTTGTTGGTCTCGACGATATGATTCCTGTTGCACTGTACACAGAGCACATCGAGCCTGCTCGCCAGGCCGAATCTCTCCTCATTTACAACATTTCGGAGTGAAAGAGGGTTGTTGCAATCACTGCACCAGAGATTTTGACCGAGAGTATCCAAATCTACAACGCGACGTCCGGCACCATCGAGGGTTCCTGCTTTAACCTCACTTCTTGAATCCGCATTTTTTTTCCTCGATGCACGCACGTTGTTTCGCCATGCGTACACTTTACTCGAAACGAATCGTCCTTTATTGCGTCCGTGATTGGAACGAATGCTATGGCGATCCATATCGGCATACACCCACTACAACACACGCTTACACTCACTTAAACAAGCGCACGCCCGCAATTTGTCGGGAACGGCTGAGAGTACAGCGTTGCCACAGATATTGCCAGAATTATGAAATGGCGGTTGGTGAGACCACTCAAGTCAAACCTGATTGCTATTTTAGTACTTCACTTTTCATAATAATAATTGAACACGGTTATCACAAACGCTTCTCAAATAATTATTTTCTTATGATGAATATTATTATACCTAAATATATTGTATTTTTCTTTTTTCGGACTCGAAAATTTATAGATTTCCTGTTGACTAGTCAATCCGCTATTACTACCTTAAAGAAACATGATGAAACCATTGTTAAAAAGAAATAGAAAGAATATTTTGAGATGTTTGAGATAAATATTTTGAGATAAATCAGAATTTTTCATATAGTAAAACAAGCGATAATGATTTCGAGGGGTTTTCCATTACTTTGCTTTTTTTGTACTTTTTTTTTTAAGTTTTTAAAAGAGACACATTTATTCGCACACGTCTATCAGTGAACTGCCTCCCTTTATGGAAAACAAATGATAGAAGAGAATATACGAATGGCCACAGAAACCTCTTTCACTCTTGCGTAACGTTTACCCCCTAAAAAACTTTAACAAGTAAAAAAAACGCCAAGTAATAAAAGATCCCTTCGAAAAAATTATCGGTTGTTTCACTATCTACAAAATTCTAATTAACCTCAAAATATTTGTGTTTTCTTTCAAACAATAGTTTTATTTAGATTTTAATTTTTCAACTCAAACGTACAAAGAAAGTGAAATAACTTTTTATGAAAAAGCCAAGCAAATTTACTAGAAACATACAGAAAATTACCACACCCTAGTAATACGATTTTTCTTAATATTTTATTTTCAAAAACCATTTCACTATTATAATAAAAGTACGAATCACGATTATGCATGACGATTATGCAATCACGATTATGTACAACGTATGCATCATGCAAGTACTGTATGTATATATCACTGGAAATGCTGGGCAATGACTTGGCGTGCATGGTTAAGAAAAAAAGCTCGGCGAACGATGACGTTTTCTCAACAACTTGATCATTAGGTTAAGAAAGACATAAATTGACGCAATTTATTATGTAACTGCAAACCATGTTTCTGATTCCGCAAAGTATAAATTAAAAAATCAGTGATGTACCCCTAGACCACACGGCTCTTGTAATCTCGCTTTATTTGCATAATTTGAAAAGTTACGTGGAAGTATTCACTTTCTACTCTATTGCAGAACCACCATAAACTCATGAAATCTATTGCGTCGTATAAATTTTGGTGTAATAGACATAGTTTTGGCAGGCTGAAGGTTTTAATTATGGTCCGCACCACTTGTTGGTGAAAAAGGAATATCGATATCACTCTCGACACCTATCGCTCCATTCCCGATAGTATGTCTAAGTACAGTCAAACATCTCACTTCTAATAATCCTGTATGCCTGATGCGATGTTATTATTCGAAATAATCTATGTACATAAATTGTTGCAAAAGTTACTTTTGCAAGCGGTAGGGACGTTTCTGTAACAAAATCGTGTATCTTCCCGAGCTTTTTTTCTTAACCATGCACGCCAAGTCGTTGCCCAGCATTTCCAGTGAGACACATACAGTACTTGTGTGATGCATACGTTGTATTTTTATATAATCATGATTCGTAGTTTTATTATAATCGTAAAATGGTTTTTGAAAATAAAATACTGAGAAAAATGGTATTACTAGAGTTCGGTAATTTTCTGTACCTATCGAGTAAATTTGCTTGGCTTTTTCATAAAAAGTTATTTCACTCCCTTTGTACGTTTGAATCGAAAAAATTAAAATCTAAATAAAACTATTGTTATAAAAAAATCACAAATATTTCGAGGTTAATTAGAATTTTGTAGATAGTGAAACAACCGATAATTCTTTCGAGGGCATTTCTTATTATTTGGCGTTTTTTTTAAATTGATAAAGTTTTTTTAGGGGGATTTCATACCTTTTTGAAACGGAAATACTTCATTTTCTCTAGTTATAAACTTAACGTGGTTGCAGTGTCATTTGCTCACTCTAGTTAGTGTAGTATATTTTTTTATTTACATATCTAAACGTTAAATTTATTAGGATGGTGGATTATTTCGTCGACGTTACTTAAGGTTACTGAAAAAATATCACGTTTCTTATTGTCTTCGAATTTCTAATTCGCCGTGCTCGAAAATGTATGTTTTTCCTATATTGAAAGAGATCAGTATGTTTATATCTTTTGATATAAATGCCTGAGGACGAACTACAGTAAAATTTCAGTTATGCTTTTTTTAAGGGGTACAGCAAGTATGACGTATGAGAATAACGTAGAAGTGTATCACATCCGGAAGGGATGAGAGCATAATATTTCTGTTTCCCTCTTTGTTGCCTACGCCTAGCGCAATAGCACGGGATGAGGGTAAAAAGGGGATGTGTGTGAGATAAGTGAGATTAGGAGATTTTCGCAAGTGGGTAGGTGTTCGAGTAATAATTCGACAGGCTTCTGTTCGATTGACAAGATATTATTTATTAAAAGATACTAGTCGAGTTAAGGTGATAAGGGCTACGACGTGTAGTACAAAAAATATATAGTTAGCTTACATTCGTTGAGTGTTTGGTCGCTCGCTCGGTCGCGTGGATGTTTATTGTCGCTCGGAATTCGAGGGCCTTCGCTCTTGGCCTAGTGCGCTCATTGGTACAATTTTTGGTGAGACGCTCGCGAGATTAGATGACGGTGCGGGTGGTTATTTAAATGGCACTTGGCGTGAACCGAGGATAAAAATTATACGAGTGTAAATAGAGGATCTTTGAAGATTTAAAAAAATTTCCTTGACTTCTTTTCAAGAGGTACGATTGTATTGTTTCGTAAACGGTCGATGGAAGATCGATTCGGATGGAAGTTAATTAAAGAATACTTGTTAAACTACTGGGTTAAGACTTATTCGGATGGAGAACGATAGAAGACTGAGTCGGATGGGGAACGATAGAAGACTGAGTCGGATGTGGAACGATAGAAGACTGAGTCGGATGGGGAACGATAGAAGACTTAGTCGGACGGGGAAACCATAGAAGACTGAGTCGCACGGGGAACGATAGAAGACTGATTTGGGCTTTTGGCGTACTGACCCTTCTTGGTTCGGTTATAATTTTTAACAGAGTGGGAGTAGGGAGTGATTCAATCTTTGATTTTTCTTCTTGGAAGTTATAGTACTGATGGAAGGGGAATTGCGCTCTTTCTTCCCTTTGCTAATCATGAGCGCATGATGTGCGTAGCCAAAATTCGATGCTGCGGCGTTCGCGATAGCGCGGCGGCCGCTTGGTTCATATGCGCTGGTTTTTGTCACACTACGCTCTGTTTACTGGGTCGACTCTCTGGCCTAAGAGGTATAGAATCGATTCACTTTTTGGTTCTACGTGATACGGCTGTCCGTGGAATATCCGCTCGGGACCATGTTTTTGATGAAAGCTAGAGGAGGTGATGAAGTTTGACGTTACTCGAGTCGCTATTTGGATTCTGTCGTATGGCTGTCGTATGACGTATAACTATACGTGGAATGTACACCTAGGACCGTGTATTTATTGAAAGCTGGAACGGATACTTGAATTATTATTTACGTCTGCTTGCGGTGTGTACGCTCGATCTCGTTCCTCGTTGAGACTCAACCGGACGAAGAACTTTGGATAGAGGGTATCGCACGCGTTTACGCTGTTATATATTAGAATTTTTAATATATATAATACATATGTGATGGCAAATGAGGATACTGAGAATAACCGAGGGAAGAGCCATCCTGCATATTGGCTAGGATGTAACCAGTGAACTACAGTATGTACCTGTAAGTCTTTAGCATTTGAAAATGGCAATTGGTGCATAATTCACAATGTTTCTTCAATAGCAATACGTCTATTACGATAATGTTTGGTTTTCCAATTGAAAATTTGATGGGTAGTAAAGAATTAATGAGCCAACTCAAATTTTTTTTATTTTTCGTTTAGCATTTTTGTTTAATGCAAGTTTTTAACATCAAAGCTTTGCCGTTTTAGACTACCAGATAACAGACATGTTTGTATAAATAACAGATATGTAATCACAGTTAAATACATGCCTACATAGCACTGTCCCAGAATTTTACAGTGGAAAACATCAAGGTACGGGTTGTAAAAATTGTTTCATACTAGTCTGTTTTTTTTGTATCTCAGAACACTGATTAAGGAGTTTCGGGACAATTAGGGAAGTGTTACCATTTGATTCAAATTTATACATTTCCTTCAATAAATTTATACAAATTCTCTCTCATATACTGAATGCACCTTCCAAATTTTAAATCGATCGTCTACATCGTTCCTATAAAATTTACAACTAAAAGAACCCTTTTTAACATAAGGCCAAGTGTCACACGTCCAGTCGGTAAAAATCCTACTGCCAAGTTTTCCCCTAGACGAATCATATTTCTGGAAAAAGAAGAAAAGGCGGTTGTTCGTCGTTCAACAGAGCGGAACGTGTTTCTTTTCTTTTTTTCCCAAAAATCAACCATTTCAGAAATCATTGGGAATCGGCAAATCAGCCATCTCTCTCGCACTCATGGCCGCTCGGTCGGTGTGACACTTGGCCATAAGGCGATATTTTAACTACCTACACGTATCGCTGAATGGCAGTTTTACTTACGAAATAGTGTGAAAAATGTTTGAAATGTTATGAAAAACTGTCAAATCACTCAGTACATTATGAGAAATTCGTCCTCAGTGTCGTAATGTTAAATGCTCCATTTTAAAAAGTGTTTCTTCAATTGTAAATCTTATAGAAATGCTCGATTTAACATTTGGAGGGTACATTCAGTATATGACAAATGATTTACTGTAGACATTTGAATTTCTTTTATTTGAACTGACTAGATTTTTCGTTAAATCAAATTTTTTCCTGTTGCATTCGATTATTAAAATTATTTATTTATACAAATCAAGATCTATTCAATATCGTCTAACAACTAAATATTTTATTTATTCCTAATAAATATGTGATTTGGTTCCACCTGGTAGTACAAGACAAACGAGTCAGATGGATAAATATGACACGATTCAGTCTCTTAGCAATGTCATGGCTTTGTTTTCATTAGAAGACTGTTGTAACATTCTGCAGATGAAGAAAAGGTTAGCATTTCTATGCTTAAATAGTCGCGCCTGTTAATAAAAGGCACAACGATACCTTTCTTTTTTACAAGCTTTTATTTAACTTTACTTGTTGTGAGATGCAATACGGAAAATCGATATTTCACCCACTTCCCGACTACCTAGAGTTTTGAAATTTTGCAAATATGACAATGCATGATTTAACTTTTAAAAAATAATAAAGAAAAATAATATCAAAATAATGACTTTCTGTGAGATGCAAAACGGAAAATAGATATTTTACCTATTTCCCGACTACTTAAAGCTCTGAAATTTTGCAAACATGCATCTAAGAAGTGACAATGCATGATTCAACTTGAAAAAAATAAAAAATAATTTTTTTTAAACAAGCTTTTATTCAATGTACTGAAAAGTAGAAAATAATATTTCTTACCAAGTCACCTATATGTGACTATAAATAAAGGCTTGGGGCGCTCAACGTTTTAAAAGTTTAATAAATTTGATTTGAATTCGAAATTGAATTTGACACAATATTAATTTGGTAAATTATTATCACACGTTTATATACAGTTTACCGATTTTTGTTTAAGAAATGTAAGGTTGTTTTACAGTAAATTAAATACAGTTTATATGTTAACGGATTTATGTAAATTAAAGATTATATGTCTAAATTTTAAGCGCCCCAAGCTTTTATTAATAATCACATACAGATGACTTGGTAAGAAAAATGATTTTCTACTTTTCAGTACATTAAATAAAAGCTTGTTTAAAAAAAATGATTTTCTTACATATAAATTATTTAGTACTTTTTAGTATTTAATTTTTGTAAGTCGAATCATGCAGTGTCACCTCTTAGAGGCATGCTTGCAAAATGTCAGCGCTCTAAGTAGTCACGAAGTGGGTGAAATATCGATTTTCAGTTTTGCATCTCACAGAAAGTCGTTATTTTATTTTTTATTTTTTATTTTTTAATGTTGAATCACGCATTGCCAGTTTTGCATCTGACAGAAAGTCGTTATTTTTATTTATTTAATTATTTATTATTTTTTTAAAGTTGAATCATGCATTGTCACCTCTTAGATTGCATGTGTGCAAAATTTCAGACCTCTAAGTAGTCGGGAAGTGGGTGAAATATCGATTTTCCGTTTTGCATCTCACAACAAGTGATAAATAAAAGCTTGTAAAAACTAACGACTTTCTGTGAGATGCAAAACGGAAAATCTATATTTCACCTACTTCCCGACTTCTTAGAACTCTGAAATTTTGCAAACATGCCTCTAAGAAGAGACACTGCAATGTTTCGACTTTAAAAAATTAAAGACTAAAAACTAGAAAATAATTTATATGTAAATAAATCATTTCTTTAAAATAAGCTTTTATTTAATGTACTGTGAAGTAGAAAATATTTTTTCTTACCAAGTGACCTATATGTGACTATGAATATAAGCTTGGAGCGCTTAAAATTTAGACATATAATCTTTAATTCTTATAAATCCGTTAACATATAAACTTTATTTAATTAACTGTACAGAGACCTTAGATTCCTTAAATAAAAATCGGTAAACTGAGTATAAATGTGTGATAATAATTTCTCAAATTACTATTGTGCCAAATTCAATTTCAAATTTCAAATTCAAATCCAATGTATTAAACATTTAAAAAGTTCAGCGCCACAAGCTTTTATATATAGTCACATATAGGTGACTTGGCAAGAAAAAATTATTTTTTACTTTTCAGTACGTTGAATAAAAGCTTGCTTTTTAAAAAATATTTCTTTACATATTAATTATTTTCTACTTTTTAGTCTTTAATTTTTTAAAGACGAATCATGCAGTATCTCCTCTTAGATGCATGTTTGCAAAATTTCAGAGCTCTAAGTAGTCGGGAAGTGAATGAAATATCGATTTTCCGTTTTGCATCTCACAACAAGTGAAGTGAAATAAAAGCTTGTGAGAAATAACGACTTTCTGTGAGATGCAAAGCGGAAAATCGATATTTTACCCACTTCCCGACTACTTAGAACTCTGAAATTTTGCAAACCTGCCTCTAAGAGATGATATCAAAAAGACAAAATATAAAAACCTGCATTCTTGTTTCCTTTCGCCTCAGTCACTGTCGCACGACTTTTAAAAATTTGGGTCACGGCGCAGTCGCCCATGAAAACTTGCGTCCTTCCTTGCGGCTTCCTCCTCCGAATCCCAATTGATGTTGCCGAATGCGTTTTGAATCTGCTGAAACATTTCGAACAACTATATTACGACAATTGTAGAGATCCGTTGAACCGCTAGAAGTTCGTAAGGCCTGCTTTTGGGACCATATATTTTATGAACGATGCGTTGTCTAAAACTTGAAAGGTACAGGAAGAAAGGACGATCCATAAAAAATAATATATTTTTTTTCTCTAGGTGCTCTGAAATTCAGGAAAAGAGAAAGAGAAGCGGTTCGGGAGAAAAATTGGAAACAAATAAGAACAGCTGTCTGTTCGATATGGTAAAAAATGTATCTTTATTGGGATTCTTTGGTCTGCACTTAGGACGGCATAAATGTCTGGAAGTTTAGTAACCCGGTACCTCAGTGTCTTTTTCCTTCCTTTGGTCTCGTCGCCTTCCGAGTCGGCATCATACGGCCTCTAGGGTTCTCAACGTCGCTGTCACTATCCTTGATCAGATTGACGATCTTACATCGCATTTGAATCTCTTTGAACGATGAAATGACTATCGACGTCCGCTAAAAAAGACGACACGAGACGTACGTACATGTTTTTCTTAAATTTTGTCGCATAATTCTTTCGGTAGGAATTGTGGATGAAAAATAGACTCACACATGGTTGATTTGTTATCGCCTTTTTTTCGTATACTCGACGGCCCCGAACAGGTGTAAATAAATAAAGGAGTACGTTCTTCCGCGTACGTGCCGGGATCCGCGGCGAGAATCTGCGAGTATGTACTAACCAAAAACGATGGAACTATTCATTACAATACAATATTATGACGTATACGGGGGTCGTTGGTTTATAAATAAATTTTGTAACCGTATTTAAGGCTGTTTTTTAATGAACTTATATCCACTTTCACTGCTTTTCCACTTTCGCGCTCTAACCCTACTTGGAGGTTAAAGCCGACAGAGGCCATACATTCGAAAAACCCGACTTTTGACGTTTCTAGCGCGCCATCGGTTGTTTATAGTAGCTTTGCCCTGAAGTGCAAAGCTACTATAAACAAACGGTGTACTTCAGGGCAAACATGTTACCCTCGCAGTTTCGGAAATACGAAAAACATACCGTATTCATACCGTATTTGCATAGCATAATACTGTGGATATACCCTTTTTCTACAGTATTTTTACCGTCACTTTGTGAATTATAAATACCGCAGTTATGCCAAAAATATACCCCATGAACTCGGTATAAACTTGGTATAAATATGGTATCAAATTGGTTGATACTTTGTATAAATCTTACAAATTCTCAGTGTGAAATTGGTATAAACTTGGTGTATTTAGGGTAAAAACGTCAATATATTGTGCGGAACCAAAAAACTGCGGTTCACGTATTATACTAGAAAATTATCAGGGTAACATTCGTATAAATATATGAGCATTTTTTTTCATACAAACTTCTCACATAAACTCGAACAAAAAATCAACTGTATTACAATTATAATAAGGTAATTTTTTTACATTAACTATTATCATTGGCATTTATCACAATCAAGATTTGGGATACGTATCTAGTTATATTATGAATAGTATAAACCCGCGGCTTCGCTCGCGTTGATACACATTTTTTGTTGTTTTTTTAATCATTAAGAACGATGTAACAAAGTGGTACAAATTATATCGATAATGAAAAGTTTATTGAGCATTATCTGGACGCTCCTTATTTTTACTGCGCTCGCTTTTCAGATAATCGCCTACCCATTTTCATATTTCCGTCCTCACGTTGTCCTTGTTTTTATTGGGCAGTTTAACCGTTTTTTACAATTCCATGCAGATCCCTGGAAAATGAAAAAAATTTATAATAAGATTTATGAACAGTAAAAAATATTATTTTTCAAGTCAACTTACTGATAATCTTCGCGTAATAATTTTCTGATGCAACAGTCGATTCAGGTTTGTCTTTATGAGGCCGAATTAGTAATGTTTGACGCTCTTCGCGTGTCCAAACATATCGCATTATTACATTCGCACGTTTGCGCATGTCTGCTGCATTTACAGCAGATAAATAGTGGTTCAAGCTCATTTTTATTCCGGGTATAATTTCCACCTGCGGGAAAAATGTTGATGGGCCAATATTAATTGCAATTAAAAATATATTACAATACGAGTTGAATTCATTTTGATACTTTAATTTAATTTAATTTACCTGATTATTCTCTAACTCATGATCGATATTTTCATCATTGTTGTTATTGACTGGATTTTGAAGATTATTCATGGCGTTCACGATGTTCATGATTTTGTTAGGCAGTTCGTCTTTTTTCACCATTTGATTTTGAATGGTTTTGAAAGTCCGTGACACATGAGTTAATCGTTTAAGAATATCTCTGTTCCATCGAGATTCAGATTCAGGGGGCTTTTGAGGATCCATGTGACCAGGTGACTGAGATCTATTCGAGCGACATCGAGCGCGAGAATTCCTGTTTTGTGTTGAAATAGATCTATGCGAGCGAGATCGAGTTCGAGAATTCCTGTTTTGTGGAGAAATGGATCTGTCCAAGCGAGATTGAGCTCGAGAATCCCTGTTTTGTGTTGAAATGGATCTATGCGAGCGAGATCGAGCTCGAGAATCCCTGATTTGTGTTGAAATGGATCTATGTGAGGGAGATCGAGCTCTAGAATCCCTGTTTTGTGGAGAAATGGATCTGTGCGAGAGAGATCGAGCTTTGGAACGATTCCAGGAACTCCCACGACTTGATGAATTCGATCTCAATGACTTTCTAGAAGTCATTTTTGGTCGTATGAAATCTGAATTTGGACTTCCACTTCTTGACGACGCAGGCGACGATGGTAAAAATGGAGAACGTTGTTTTGAATTATTTCGTTTGTCAGGTGAAGATGATCGAGATCTCGATATGACAGATGCATTCTGTGATAATAAAAAAGAGTTTTCCAATTAGTCCATTGTCAGTATGATTAATTAAAATTTAATTTTTTGACAATCTTGAAAAATGTACACTATCTTCGTCACAGAAATCCGCATAAATAGCAGCAGCATTTAAACGTGATGGTTCCCGGTTTTTTTTCATATGGTTGGATAAAAAAAAAAAAAATTAATAAATATAAAACAATGCAAAAAATGTTCGTTTGAAAATTAAAAACTTGACAAACATGAGTGTGCTATGCTTCGTCAGAAGCATTGAAACTGTAATCACAAGAATTTTTTACTACTGCCAAATAGTAGGTTACGTCCCAAATGTCACTAGGTTATGTCACGAATTTGTTCGTACTTACTTTTTCATTCGCAGCGACCTTTTTAGCGGCGATGGCTTCAGTCTTTTTATTGCAATTATTATGACTGGTACCTGGAGTGTCCAAACTCTTGCGATTTTGGATCCGGATTCTTTTTTTAATGTTCGGTTGATATTCGTTGCGAAGCACTTCTTTGTTATCTAATTATTAAAAAAAATAATCTATTTCGTATGCTATATGTAATATTATGTAATTCGACTTACTATCGCAATCGATAAATTCGACGGATTCCTCTTTGGTATTGTTATCACAAAAAATCAAGTCACGACGACCCAGGTCATCACGTGTTGCAGCGACGCGTTGATTATCGTGTATTTTAAATAAATATTTTGAAGGAACTATCACGTAATCAGCACAAGACGTAATTATTAGTGAAAATTCGGCCATTGTATGAAAAAAAACTTAATAAGTAAACGTGGAGAACCATGTACATAACCCTTCAATACAATATTTGTTATGGCCAAACAGCTGATGACGCCATTACCCGTACATGAGATGCGTTGACTATGCGCATGCGTAAGTTCCCCGGTATACATTATATGGGTGCATCTTCATGAGACGAGCAATATTTGTTCTACATATATCATATGTGTGTCACTTGATAATAGAGAGATTCTCTACGCGACAAAACATCTGTATATTCTATTAACAAATAAATTATAAAATATTCAAGAATCAGAAACAAGAGTAATATTACGAGTAAATTATCATGTAAGTACATTGGATGCTGTAAGTGGGTCAATTACGTTTGTCATTTTTTAGGTTAAGGATGCTCTTGCGTTAGGCGAATTTAAAGATTAATTGTTGAAAATTCGTATGAACCTTCTTAACAATCATCTCAACTGTGGGTTAAATTTGAGAAAGTTTGACCGTATAGAAATCGTGTTATTCGTTGCAAAAAATCGTCTTTTTTTGTAACTTCCCATAAGACTTCATGTTAAAGTTGCGATTCTGAACACTGAATATTTCGATTACCAGACGGTGAAACCTTCTCAAATTTTTTACACATTATAATACGACGCTCAAGAAAATTCACTCAAAATTTCAAAAAATTATCTTTGAAAAATTGTATGTGCTGATGATTTTGCCTTCACTTTATATATACCATTATGATTATAGCTCAAGAACATCGTTAAAAGAATATTATTTTTATACTTTATATTGAATTTAGTTTATTTATTTATTTATCTTTTACTTTCAGTTTTTATTTACCCAAGTCGATAATTTTCAAACAAAAATGAATGAACCTGATAAACAGTGTAGTCTATCAAGAACGGCAATTCGCCACGGGAACGTTAAACGACTTCGAAATTTTGTCGCAGCTTTTCCAACGGGCACAATCTCACCTCCTGCTAATTTCTTCGAATGTCAGGTAATGAACTGAGTATCTTTACAGAAATAAAAATAAATATAGGTAACAAAACAAAATATTATAAATTTTAATTTGTATTCTGAGCCTATCACTTTTATTTTTAATTTTATTTCTGAAATAAATTAATAACGTGCGCTATTTAGTAAACAATTTTTTTGCAGCCATCAACGTCAAAAAAACTAAAATCTGATTCTTCCAACTGTTCCAATACGCACCGTGGTGACAGCAACCAAACTCATGAAATGGAATATAATTCAAATTTAACTGGCATTTATCCCCATAATGACTAGGGTAACACGGACTTTGCCGAAAATATTAACGCAAGAAGTAGCAATCATGATGTTAATAATGATGGTGGAGAGAGTGATGATGATAATGAGGATGATGAAAAGGAGGATGATGATGAAGAGGAGGGTGATAGTGAAGAGGAGGATAATGTTGAAACCACAACAGAAGAGGACAGTAGTAGTGAAGACGATTATGCCCGTGATAATAGTAATCGTGCTGAAAAAAATGAAGATTGCGTATTCCTCAACATCGGTTATTTACCTGGCGGCAACATGCCACTCCTCCCAAAGCGACAAATATCATGAAAAGATCATTTACTTGCAGTACTTGCACTGTCGATACGACACAAAATGACTTACGAAGCAACGTTAGTGTAACGTGGCCCTTTCCAGTCCGTATCTTTTTACTTCTCGCAGACTCTTTGTACCCCTAGACCGCACCCCCGCGCTATAAATTATCGTTTCCTGGACTGCACTTCGACCCGATGCCTTGTACTCCGTTCCCGACTTTCCCAGGACACAGGTATAATCGACTGCATTCCAATCCCTCTTCACACACCTTACGTGACTAGTCCCCAAATTCCTCCTCTACGGCCCTTTTTATCGCTTCTGTTCCCACGGACCCGCCTAGTCAGTGCAGCTGCTTTTCCTAGAATCCAGAATCACACGTGTGCTCGTTTCCCTTCGAATTT
Source organism: Ophion ventricosus (assembly GCA_963932345.1). Classification (NCBI taxonomy): domain Eukaryota; kingdom Metazoa; phylum Arthropoda; class Insecta; order Hymenoptera; family Ichneumonidae; genus Ophion; species Ophion ventricosus. Next base: position 14,056,310 of record OZ010722.1, read on the forward strand.
TCCAGACGCTTTCCCAAAAATCCTCCCCACTACGACCACTCTCCCACGGCCGATTTCTTTATAAACACCACTCGCGATAGTTTGTAAGGCATTAACTCCTAAACTGTACTGGACGAATGTTGTAACCAGCTCCGTTGAATAAATCTTCCTCGCGATTCGATTAAAGTGTCAACCGCGTCCTCGCATCCAAAAACCGCGCTTCGAAGCCAAGCTGGCCACCGACCTTCGTAACTAAGAAAAATCCATTTTCCAACATAACAAGATTGGTGCTAAGTGTGGGGTTCGCCAGCTTTAAGTGTTAGAAGTTTGGAATCGAGTGACTACACCAAGAATCAACAAGGAAGATAACATCAACGCTGGATTCGCACAACAAATCGGTGAGTAAAAAATCATTTACTCAATACCGCGAAACTGTGAATATCGCGACCGATTCCGAATCCGAAGCCACTAGCAACATGTCGCTTTCAAACATGAACGAATACCTAAAGAACGCGATGAATAAAGTGTTCGATCGACAAGGGGATAAAGAAAAACTTGGACATGAGAGAGAGCAACTCTCGCGAGCTCCAAGTGTAATCTCAGAAGAACAGTTCGAAGAGATCACGCCGAAAGAAGCAATAGAGCTTATTAAAGAATTTGACGGAAAAAATATCGGGGTTGAGGCATTTATAGCGTCAATCGAAGACATTCGACAACAAGTAACGCGACAGGACTATCTACGTCGTTTAATAATCGCGAAAAGAATAATAGGTGACGCGGCGCACGAATTGCAAGAATACGAAGTCGATACGTACGAACGACTTTACGAAGGACTCCGCATTCTATTCGGTAACTTACAGCCTGTTGGTGTTTTCCGTGACAAACGCTCGCGCATGTTCCAAGGAAGGAACGAGACCGTGTCAAAATTCCCTAACAGATTCCTCGAAATCCAAAACCAAGTGCTAGCAGTGCTCGTGAACTCTACTCCAAATGAAAATAAACGAAAACTAATAATCGAGTACGAGAGAGAGCAGGGCCTCGAACAATACTTGTTGGGACTCCGAAAAGAAATATCCACCGAAGTACGTGTGCAACGACCGGACAACATTCGAGTAGCCATCGCCAAGGCTCAAGCCGCGGAAGCCTACGACGATACTCGGGAAATGATGACGCGCAACCTCAACATCGCTGACAAAGTGCCAAGTATTGCTCCACGTCATCGGACACCTCCAGTTCCAAGACTGCCCACAAGTTCACCCGGAACACAGCGAGTGCAAGTGTCCTGCAATTATTGCAAACGCATCGGTCATCTCGAACGTGATTGCCGCACCAAGGTATGGGAATCACAAAACCAAAAAAACACTGTCACACAGCAACCGGGTTTTCGAAGAGGTGCACCACCACCTCGCCCGCCTTTACGAGTCAACGACTTGCCTGTGGATGAGACAACCGAGGTCAAGGAAGAGGGGCAATCCCTCGAGTTAACACCGTTGGATGCGCAAAGCGAGTCGTCAGACTCTCCATGCGAGACGTACGAGGACCTGGAAGATTTCTACTAGATACTGGAGCCGCCATCAGCCTTATTAAACTAAGCAGCCTCAAGGGAACATCACTGGTCGACAAAAAGGCCAGTGCAGAATTTAAAATGGGCAATGATTTACACAAATCATTGTTCGTTACACAACAAGAGTACGAGGGACAAAAACTGATTTTTCACGTCGTCCCTGATGACTTTCCTCTCGAGGAGGACGGATTAATCGGCGTCCCCTTTATGGAGCAATACCAAACATACATCGGTATCGGAAAAGACAACTTCCTGCAGTTTAATGGAAAAAGACTCAAGTTCGAACCGCTAACCATCACAATTCCAGCAAGATCCATTCACTTCATCACCATACCAACAAACATTGCAAATGGACCAGCCCTCACAAGCGAAGAAAATTCAGATTCCATAGTACCTTGCGTATTCGTAGCAAAGGACCATGAAGCCCGAGTGCCAGTAATAAACGACTCGGAAGAACCCAAACGGGTTACGGTAGACTTATTGCGTGCGATACCCTTCAAAGAACTTACCCCTCTACCGGCAGAGGCGCGCCGAGACGCACCGGCGGACGCACTAAGGATTCACCATATTAAAGAACACAATTCGTCAGAGAGAATTCGAATGCTCAAAGAAAATGTGCGTTTACAGCACGTGCCACTAGAACTAGCGGAACAGGTGTGGGACATCGTGTCGTCCTACCCCGACGTGTTCGCTCTACCTGGCGACCCACTGCCAGGTACAAAAGCGGTCAAACACCGCATCATTACCAGTGACGATGTACCAGTAAACGCCAAACAGTACAGGTATCCTCCGGCGCATAAGGAGGAGATCGATCGACAGGTCAACGAGATGCTGGAACAAAGACTCATCGAGCCAAGTGACTCTCCGTACAACGCCCCACTCTGGGTGGTACCAAAAAAATCTGACGCATCAGGAAAGAAAAAATGGAGAATTGTCATTGATTTTCGAAAACTAAATGAGAAAACTGCTCATGACGCGTATCCTCTACCGTGCATCGACGAAATTTTAGATCAACTAGGAAGAGCAAAATATTTTTCTGCTTTCGATTTAGCCTCGGGGTTCCACCAAATTCCGATGGACGAACGAGATAAGCAGAAAACAGCCTTCTCGACTCCGCCGGGACACTACCACTACAACAGAATGCCTTTTGGGTTGAAGAATGCACCCGCTACGTTCCAGCGCATGATGAACAATGCTCTACGGGGGCTAGTCGGCAATACCTGCTTTGTGTACCTCGATGACATAATCATCTATGGCAATACGTTAGAGGAACATAACAAAAAATTAATGGATGTCCTGAATCGCCTACGCGAAGCACATTTGAAGCTGCAACCGGATAAATGCGAATTCCTTCGCCCAGAACTGGAGTTCTTAGGACATGTAATATCTGAAGAAGGAGTGAAGCCAAACCCGAAGAAAACTGAAGCAGTCACAAACTTCCCGGCGCCAAAGGACCCCAAACAAATTAAACAATTTCTCGGACTCGCGGGATGCTACCGCAAATTTATAAAAGACTTTAGCAAGATCGCTAAGCCACTGACCGAGTTATTAAAAAAGGATGTCACCTGGGTGTGGACAGAAAAACAAGAACAAGCCTTTCAATTGCTGCGTACCGCGCTAGCAACTGCCCCTGTGCTACAGTATCCCGATTTCACAAAGGAATTCGTCTTGACCACCGACGCCAGTAATCACGCGGTCGGTGCGGTATTATCACAGGGACCGATAGGAAAATACCGACCGGTCGCTTACGCCTCTCGCACCCTCAACAAGGCAGAGCAACGCTACGCCACCACTGAAAGAGAAATGCTTGCGATTACGTAGGCAACGAAACATTTCCGCCAATACCTGTACGGAAAACATTTTAAAATTGTCACCGACCACAAGCCGCTTATCTGGATATTAAAGGCCACTGACCCTCCAACTAATAGCCGCTTGATGCGACTACGAATGAAGGTGGAAGAATACGAGTACGAACCTATTTATAATAAAGGCTCTCTCAACACCAATGCAGACGCTCTTTCTCGTATCCACACTGTAACGACCCGAGGACAACAACGATCGAGGCTCACAGCAGGAGATAAGTCCACTCAACACACTAAGGATTGTGATGACGACTATCCAGCAGAGGAACAAGAAGAACCATCAATGGAAGATCCACCACTGTACATGGAATTCGAGTTTTCCGGAAACATTCCTTTGGTTCTCGAAATCAGCGAAGGCACTCCACCTGGGGACGTTCCTGCTCTAAAAATAGTGGACAAACCAAACAACGCCACGGATTGCCTTTACATTGATTTTTCCGAGGACGAAATTAACTGGTACAATCGTATTGCAGCCGTTCTAACAAAGGTAGACAGCGCAACGAAAATCCACTTGGGCTGCGACCACCTCCGCGCTCATCCAGGAACAAAAACCCGGATTAAACAAATTATTAATTTCATTTGGTCAGCGCGAAAGAATCGCCCTCCATTGTACTTCTACGACAGAGAACTTTATGAGCCAGGTACCGTAGAGGACCGTCAGCGCATCATAAAAGAGCACCATGGGACTAAAGCGACTGGGCACTTCGGCATAGCCAAGACCCTCGACCGCATAAAGGCAGTCGCTACCTGGCCGAACATACAAAGGGATGTCGAAGATTATATCCGAAGGTGTGACACGTGCCAGAAGATCAAATTGGTGCGCATACGGCCGCAAGCGGAAGCCGTGATCACAGATACGCCCGAACGTCCGAACGATAAGATCGCGTTGGACGTCGTAGGACCCATTCCCGAATCAACAGATGGATACAAGTACATAATGACGGTACAGGACCAATTGACGAAGTACATCACGTTGATTCCTCTAAAGACTCAAGATGCTCAAACCACCCTAAGCGCACTGGTTGGGCATTTCATTTACATTCACGGTGCACCTAAGAAGATCCTCACGGACAGGGGCCGAAATTTCATCAGCCAAACGTTTAAACACCTAGAGAAACTTTTTAGGATTTCTCACATGACGACGACTACGTTCCATCCTCAGAGCAACGGCAGCCTCGAGAGAGCTCATGGACCAATTAAAGAGCAAATCAAAGCCCTCATCCATGACCACCGCGAGGACTGGGACAAGAAGCTGAAATTCGTCTCAATGGCCTACAATACGGCAAAGCACGAAAGTATTGGATTAACACCTTTCGAGATGCAGTTTGGACGAAAGCCAAACATCCCGAATAGCATCCCCATCGACCGAACTAATGCCACCATTGACGAATACTTCGAGGGACTTCGAGCGGACCATGAACGGATTTTGAAGAAAGGGCGTAACCACCTAATCGCAGCAAAAGAGCGCTGCAAAGCTTACCAGGACGCTCACATCCATCGGCCTGCCCCAATCTTCAATAAGGGTGACGAAGTTCTCGTTGCTCAGGAACGAGATAAATCTCCACTCGCCCCGAAGTGGGAAGGTCCCGCTATAATTCTCGAACGAACGTCCGATGTTAACTACGAAATTCTACTTAGAAATAGGAAAAAACTAATTCATGTAAATAAACTTAAGCCATATTGCCGAAATTAATTATTCTTAAATGTTTAGGGATAAGATGCTGGCGTTTCTCTTATTGCTCGCATCTAGTTGCCTGGCCAATGAAGTATTTCAAATGGAGCCAGTCTCGGGACCAATCTACCTGGAACATCTGGGGGACGTGGTAATGTTCCACAAAACTTGGACCATCGTCAACTACGTCGACCTCACTGAGATCAATTTGCAACGAGACGAACTATTCAGCATCGCCGATAAGCTATCGACCGTATGTAATGCTACGCAAGACACAACGAGATGTTTAGAGTCAATAACAATAGAGACTGTACGAAATAGACTGCTCCGAATTGAAGACCGTAGAGTCCGGCTCATGAACATAATTAATTATACTCCACGTTTTAAGAGAGGAGTGTTTAATTTCATTGGCGACATTAGCAAAATTCTGTTCGGCACCCTCGGAAACTCAGACGCTGAGTATTATAATACAGAAATCGATAGAATTCACGAAGACACCACAAAACTAAGTGCCCTAATCCGTAATCAAACTACGATTGTCAAAGCTGTAATCTCAACCCTTTCTGGCCCAATAGAAAGTTTGCGCAAAGAAACCGATCACCTACGTAAGGCGATGTACAGCATAGGTTACCAAATAGCGAATAATACTCGCAATATCATCATCAGCACCCAAGTAGCACTTCTGGAAACCATCATCGATGAATATAGCGAAAACCTTAACATTGTACTCAATGCCGTAAATGATGGAAAGCAAGGAATTGTACATCCACAAATTCTCAGCCCAACAGATCTAATTATAGCTCTCCGCACCATCCGAGAAAAGACGATTTCTAGTGATACACCACCTGTACCGCTAGAAGAATCTGCTTTCGCTGCTATAATAGAAATTAGCGAAATAAGCGTCATGATTGTTAACAACCGCTTTGCCTACGTCATCAAAGTTCCAGTGGTCGAAAATAATGTATTACATGCATACCGACTAATACCCATACTCCAACAAAAGTCATCCGGAAATTCCTTTTACTATTTGAATCCACCCGACACGATAATCATCATCAATAATATGAAAACCTTGTTTACCCCTAGTAATGAGAACGATCTCGCTCGCTGTAAAACGCTGGGTCAGAAATTACTTTGTAAAAGACAGAATCCCGATTACGCCATCAACAATCCCAATAGCTGCGAAGCCGTTATACTTCACAGACCAACTGATATTTCCGATTCACAGTGTCAGATATTATTAATTAATTTAGCGAAGTCCCTATGGATTCAATTAAAAAGTGGAAATTCTTGGATTGTAACCTCACCCACTCCCGAAATACTTCACATTGCCTGCGACGACCATAAAATCCGACAGACCACCCTACACAGAACCAACAAAATAACACTTTCAGGGACTTGACTTGGACAGACTGACAATATTGTCATTAGACCCAGACTCGAAGAAAAAATTATACAGACAACGGACGTAATTGTAAACAAGACGATCAAGACTCCCAAACTCGATGACATCTTGAGTAACTACTCTGTATCCCTGGACGATTTACAACTGACTACTTTAGGAAAGCCCACGCATATTGACGCGACGCAACTGAAGTTCCTTGGACGAACATTAGACGAAGTATCAGAAGAAGCTGAAAAAATTGGACGCCGGCGACGAAACAACTCATTATCCGAAACAGCTTACGACGGACTGAAATACCTTGTATATGCGTGCATCTGTATTGTAGCATTAGTGTTAGTATCCCATGTATCACACGCCGCCGACCACTTCGAAATTTTGAAATGCAATTTCTCCCGAACGGAACAACCAATTGGAATGAAATTTCTTGTGGGCATGCAGGACGCCAGCTCCGAGAGCATGGTTCTCGCCATTTTCCCAAATTTCCAAAAAAAAATTACAGTTTGTGGTTACCATGGGATAAATTGTGAATTTTTAAGTATTTCATCGCGTTTTCGGTAATTTGGAGGGAACCATGCTCTCGACCATGAAAAATCACACATTTCAAGCTTTGTTTCACTTGTTTTCATGAATAAATGGCGGAGAAAACTCATTTTTAATTTTTTTACATAAAAGTAGCAAAATTGTACCAACAAAGCTCAAAATATTATCGACGGACACGATAGTCTAGTTCATCTGTTTTCTCACTGACAGCGCGCAGCTCGCATCGTTCCGTTTTTACCGACCGCGCTCGTATCCTTCCGAGACAGCAAATTGTTTTTTGACAGTCGGAAGCGGCACCTCTCGCGGAACGTTGTATATTCGTTCGGTTCACATGCAGTTTTTTTTTCGAAATACGTTGCTGCGTGCGCCATACATTCGCAAGAATTCTAGAACCGGTCGGTTTATCCGCGATGTGTGAAAAGGGTTTACCAGTATAGTCGTGAAACGTGCGTCGAATCGGCGAAAAGTTCACGTGATCGGCCGAATATTTGTGTACAGTGCGCAGATGACCAAGTGGGCCATTCCGAAACTGGGTCGTGAAAAGAAGTGCTCGAGAAGGAAAATGTCGAGCAGCGCAATTCCTAGAAGGCGGTTGCTTTGCGTATCGGTGAGTGCAGCGAAGCCTTGCCTGATCATGTGCCTGGTTCTTTTTCAATCCCTGCCTCGTTATTGTTCAACCCATTCCCAGCGATCGGCTTATCTTACCTGTTGCCTTCCTTTCGTGTCTCGGGTTATCTGTTCTCGTTATTTTGTAATCCCTCCCCATCGATTCGGTTATTTTACCTACCGTCTCCTTTTTGAGTCTCGGGCTATCTGTCATCGTTATTTTTTGTGCCCTCCCCATCGATCGGGTTATCTCACCTACCGTCTTCTTTTCGAGTCTCGGGTTATCTGACATCGTTATTTTGTAATCCCTCCCCATCGATCCGGTTATCTCACCTACCGTCTCCCTTTCGAGTCTCGGGTTATCTAATCTCGTTATTTTGTAATCCCTCCTCATCGATCGGGTTATCTCACCTACCATTTTCCTTTCGAGTCTCGGGCTATCTGTCATCGTTATTTTTTGTGCCCTCCCCATCGATCGGGTTATCTCACCTACCGTCTTCTTTTCGAGTCTCGGGTTATATGACCTCGTTAACTTGTAATCCCTCCCCATCGAGCGGGTTATCTTACCAACCGTCTCCCTTTCGGGTCTCGGGTTATCTGACCTTGTTATTTAGTAATCCTTCTCTATCGATCGGATTATTTCACCTACCGTCTCCCTTTCGAGTCTCGGGTTATTTGTGCTCGTTATTTTCCAATCCCTCCCCATTGATCGGGTTATCTTACCTACCGTCTCTCTTTCGAGTCTTGGGTTATCTGACTTTGGTATTTTGTAATCCTTCTCAATCGATCGGGTTATCTCACCTACCGTCTCCCTTTCGAGTCTAGGGTTATCCGCCCTCGTTATTTTTTAATCCCTCCCCATCGATCGAGTTACCTTACCTACCGTCTCCCTTTCGAGTCTTGGATTATCTGTTCTTGTTATTTTTCAATCCCTCCCCATCGATCGGATTATCTCACCTACCGTCTTCCTTTCGAGTCTCGGGTTATCTGACTTTGTTAGTTTGTAATCCTTCTCAATCGATCGAGTTATCTCACCTACCGTCTCCCTTTCGAGTCTCGGGTTATCTGTCCTCGTTATTTTTCAATCCCTCTTTGTCGATCGGGTTATCTCACCTACCGTCTCCATTTCGAGTCTCGGGTTATATGTCCTCGTTATTTTCTAATCCCTCCCAATCGATCGAGGAGGGATTTGTTTAACTTATTTTAAAAAGGCTGGAAATATGTCGCCACCCTTTCACAAGACGAGTCTCTAGCAAACGTTTGCTAGAAAGTTCAGCAGTAATAAAATTTCCACTGATTACCGTCGTCTAAATAAGAAATCGATTCGAGCCCATTTATTTAATCAATTACCGATCGTAAAATTCCACCGCTCTTTCGTAGAGGGAGACTCTAGCAAACTTCATTGCTAGAGACTTCGATCAGCAGATCTCTCTGCCGAAAATAAATCTCGCCAGAGAGAAAAAATTGTTAAACATATTTGTTTAAACAATAGACAGTAATGGATAAATTGTAGCACTCTCTTGCAGAGAAAGCCGCCGGCGATCTCCATTGCTAATAAATACTTGCGTCGAAAAAACTGTCCGAGGTCAACCTTGGCAGAGAGACCGAATGCTGAACGTATTTGTTTCAACAATAGGCTTCGCCTCTAAAATGTCACCACTCTTTAGTGGAGTGAGTCTTCGGGCGATCTCGTTCCTTCGAGAATTTTACCGAAGTCAAATGCATCGATGATACGCTGCATCGAGAATATAAATCGTACTCGAGCTTATTTGCTTAAATTAATTTAAAAAGGTTGGAAAAACAATTCGTGATGGAAAAATTTTACCGCTCTTCCGTAAAGCGAGACTCTAGCGATCTTCACTGCTTGAGACTTCAAGCCACGGATAACCTGCCGAAAATAAGTCCCGGCAGAGAGAACAAATGTTGAAGATATTTGTTTAAACAATAGGCATTAATTGTTGAATTGTAGCACTCTCTTTCAGAGAGAGAGTCTCAAGCGATCTTCATTGCAAGAAAATGTTTGCCTCGGAAAACCTGCCGAAGGTAAACCTCGGCAGAGAGATCGGATACTGAACGTATTTGTTTAAACAATAGGCATGACCTATTGTTTCACTACCCTTGTCACGGCCCTTTTATTGAGAGAGTCTCCGGGCGATCTCGTTAGTTCGTGATTTTGGCCGAAATCGAATGCATCGATGATAAGCTGCATAGAGAATATAAATCGTACTCGAGTTTATTTGTTGAAATTTATTTTCAAAGGTTGGAAAAAATGTCACTACCCTGCCACAAGTCGAGTATATAGCAAACTTTGTTTCCTAGAAAGTTTATCCGTAATCAAATTTTCACCGATGACCATCGTCGAATGAAGCAATCGATTCAAGCCCATTCGTTTAAACAATTCCCGATCGCAAAGTTTCACCGCTCTTCCGTCGAGCGAGACTCTAGCGATCTTCATTGCTGGAGACTTCGATCCGCGGAAAACCTGCCGAAAATAAATCCCGGCAGAGAAAACAAGTTGAACATATTTGTTTAAGCAATAAGCATTAATTATTCAATTGTAGCGCTCTCTCGCAGAGAGTCCCTAGCGATCTCCATTATTTGGAAATATTTTCCTCAGAAAACCTGCCGAAGGTAAGCCTTGGCAGAGAGATCGAATGCTGAACGTATTTGTTTAAACAATAGGAATCGCCTGTAAAATGTCACCACTCTTTTGTTAGTGAGCCTCCGGGCGATCTCGTTAGTTCGAGAATTTGGCCGAAATCAAATGCACCGATGATAAGCTGCTTCGAAAACATATATCGTACTCGAGCTTATTTGTTTAAATTAATTAAAAATAGGCTGGAAAATGTCACTTCCCTACTACAAGACGAGTTCGTAGCAAACTCCATTAGCTAGAAAGTTTTACCGTAATGAAATTTCCACTGATGACCGTTGTCGAAAAAAGAAATGGAATCGAGCCCATTTGTTTAAACAATTCGCGATGGAAAAATGTTACCGCTCTTTCGTAGAACGAGACTCTAGCGATCTTCACTAGAGCGGAGAACCTGCCGAAAATATATTCCGGCAGAGAGAAAAATGTTGAACATATTTGTTTAAACAATAGGCATTAGTTTGTCAAATTGTAGCACTCTCTCGCAAAGAGAGTGTCTAGCGATTTCCATTGCTAGAAAATTCTAGCCTTGGAAAACCTGCCGCAGGTAAACCGCGACAGAGAGAATGAATGCCCAATGCATTTGTTTAAATAATAGACATTGCCTATAAAATTTTACCACTCTTTTGCTGAGTGAGTCTCGGGCGATTTCATTCGTTCGAGAATTTGGCCTAAGTCGAATTCATCGACGATAAGCTTCATCGAGTATATAAATCGTGCTCGAGCTTATTTCGTTAAATGAATTACAAAATGATGAAAAAATGTCGCCCCCCTTCTGCAAGACGAGTCTTTACCAAACCCCGTTTGCTAGAAGGTTCAGCCATCATAAAATTTCCACCGATGGCTGTCGTCGAAAAAAGATATCGGTTCGAGCTCATTTGCCTATACAATGTAACAAAGGTTCACCGCTCTTCGGCAGAGCGAGGGCATACCATGAGGCGTAGCATAGGCACTAAGCCTGTGTGTGTGTGCATTGCTTGATACACACACACACACATATATATATAAGGTGTGTTCGTTAGGACCGAACAGCGTGCGAAAACGTTATTTTGTTTCTGCACGCGGTCGGCCTAGCGAGAATACACACCAATACACGGGACCATAGTGAGACGTGTTTTTTTTTAATTTTTTTTTTATTGATATAAGGAGAGGGCTTTGGGATTAGCCACCCATACAGCCTGTAGTAAGACGTTGTGTAGATATTGAGCGCGGTTCCCTCTGGCGGCAGAGGCTCGTAGCTAAAACTGCGAGCTCTGCACTACCGCCGTAATGGGACCCCGCGTCGAAATTTCGTGGCGTGTGATACATGCCCTTAAGATAAGTCTATGTATGTGTTTAGGCAACCTGATAGTTAAATTTTTGGCGTGTACCTTTTCACCCTGTGTCAATGTGTACAACAATTGTTTCCATACGAATACCACCGACAGCGTCAATTACGAAACTCATTATCCACCCGAAGAACTTGTACTCTTATCAAACCGAAGCCGACCCTCCGATACTCGCTCGACTATACGGCATACCAATAGACGTAACTTTCATTACCCTAAGGCGTAGAAAATCCAATTACCGCTTTATGGATTTTCTAAAATAAGGGGGGAGGTGTAACGTGGCCCTTTCCAGTCCGTATCTTTTTCCTTCTCGCAGACTCTTTGTAGCCCTAGACCGCACCCCCGCGCTATAAATTATCGTTTCCTGGACTGCACTTCGACCCGATGCCTTGTACTCCGTTCCCGACTTTCCCAGGACACAGGTATAATCGACTACATTCCAATCCCTCTTCATACACCTTACGTGACTAGTCCCCAAATTCCTCCTCTACGGCCCTTTTTATCGCTTCTGTTCCCACGGACCCGCCTAGTCAGTGCAGCTGCTTTTCCTAGAATCTAGAATCACACGTGTGCTCGTTTCCCTTCGAATTTTCCAGACGCTTTCCCAAAAATCCTCCCCACTACGACCACTCTCCCAGGGCCGATTTCTTTATAAACACCTCTCGCGATAGTTCTTAAGGCATTAACTCCTAAACTGTACTGGACGAATGTTGTAACCAGCTCCGTTGAATAAATCTTCCTCGCGATTCGATTAAAGTGTCAACCGCGTCCTCGCATCCAAAAACCGCGCTTCGAAGCCAAGCTGGCCACCGACCTTCGTAACTAAGAAAAATCCATTTTCCGACATAACATTAGATATGCTACGGTGGACTAAAAAATCGCATGACGCTGCGGGTGGATTACCTACTACGAAGGCAGGATTGTGGGACGTTTTGAGTCGTAATACTTCTATCATTCAAGAGTATTACTACTGTAAGTTGCGTAAAGGTTATCTGGATATAAAATCTTCGGCCATTGGAAAAGTTATGAACACCTGCCCATGTGGAGCATGTGGGCCAGAGACAAACGAAAAAAATTTGAATTGTTTCCTTTATCTCAGTATAACTGCTCGGACAAAGCAGCTGTTGACACATCCAAATATTGTAGAAGCCTTGCAATATAGATTTTGCCGAGATAAAATAAATGCCGACGCCATGGAAGACATTTATGACGGTGAGCAATATCGTGTTGTACGCCATTTTGGCGCACATTTTTATTTTTGCCGTCGTATTCGTCCCTGCACCTTCGGAATCTGAAACAAAAGGCGTTATTACACGTACACTAACAAGCACCCACGAGGAACACTAGCGCTCCTTGCCCTTACCTTGCCAAAATGTGTTCCTCCGTCGGTTGTCCCGACGCCTACCTGCGAAAAACGCAAACTAGTTAATCATTTAAATATTTATAACACAATCGTTATACTTACCGTTGTGGCTCCGATGATCCCCGAAGCTCACCTGTAAAAAAGAGAAAGTAGTCAAAAACGTAGATAATTATAGTTGTTTGATTCCATTTCCGCGTTACGCAATATCAAACTTGTAATACTTGCCGAAAGTACACGCCGAGTACGCAAACACTGCCATGTACCCGCGAACGCGAGTTCACACATGCGCCGCGATACCAGCGCCGCGATCGGGGACTCGCAATACCCAAGAGTCTCACGTAACGCCAACGCGGCGATCGGCGACTCGCGACACTAGCACTACTTGTCCATCGTCGCCACCCGAGCGCCGCGCTCGGCTCTCGCTAACACTACGCCGCGCGCGATATCCGCACCGCGGTCTCGTGCTCCGTATACCCCTGGAGTTGCTCCGTATGCGCCTGGAGTTCGGCGGCGAGTTGCCGCTCCGGCCGGGTATATAAGGAGGAGCGCGAGGCCCGTTTGCTCTCAGTTCTCGACCACTGCATGAAGTGGAGAGGAACCTCCTAGCTGGAACGGTGAAGAACCGTGGAAGCTGGTGACTCTACCCACCCTCCCACGACTTAGCCGCTGAAAATTATTGCGTGCTTCGTCCCTGCCCCGGTTGTCGTTGAAGAAACGGCGCACCGAGCGGCTCCTACACGCGTCGCCCTGTGAGCGACGCCCGGGTCCCTCGCCCGGACGCCGTCGCCCGGGGTAGCGCTCTCCCCGTACCTTTCGCGCTCGTTACCGCGTTCTTATTAATTAATTAAATTATTATTATTATTATTTATTTCTTTTATTAATTTTTTTTTTTTTTTTTTTTTTTTTCCGAGGCCGACGCCCGCTTCGTGCCTGGATACCGCCGACCCGGGAATCATTTTGTTCTCTTGTATATTTCGTTTTCTCGTTTGTAAATAAACACTTTGTTTACTAATTTATTTATTTATTTATTTTTATTTATTTTTTTAATTTTTTTTATATATATATATTTTTTTTTATTTATTTTTTATTTTTTTTTATTATCTTTTTATTTTTTTTATTTTATTATTTTTTTTTTATGCCTCGAGAGGATTCTCGACGCCGGCGTCGTCGACGGCGATCGCTCGCCCCCCACGTTGAAGGGGCCGTGCGGGTGTTGCGGCGCGCCGAGGACCCTCGCGTTACGCTACGCACACTGCGGTGGGACACCCTCGAGAATTCTCCCCCCATCGTTGAAGGGGTCCCTGCGACCAGCGCATTCAAGGTCCCCCTTCCTCCTCCGCCCCTCCCTCGGGCCACCTCTCCTCCCTTACCCCCCACCCGTCCTGTCACCCCGCCAACCCCCGATTCCCCACCCCAGGAGTGGGACCAAGCCCACTTTGACGCGGTCTTCGAGAGGTTGGCAACCACCCTCTCTCGCGCCCCTCCGCCGGTGATCCTCCCACCAACCTCGTCCCCCCCGGCCTCTCCGTCTTCGCCTACACGGAAGGCCCTTTCGGACCTCCCCACCCACCACCGCTCCCAGTAATCCCCTCGACTCTTTCCCAATGACAACTCCAGCTAACGTTTAACAGGACTCCTCTACTTTCGACTCGCGGACCCCCCCAACCAGCCCTTTTAAGGGCTAAAGCCCAAACAAACCCAACGTGCCGTTGGTCCCCGACCCGGAAGGTTTTTCCCCGACGTTAACGAGTTTCGTTTCACGGAAGAACCCGTTGCACTTACGCATTCCGCCAACCCTCTTCCCGACCTGTCAATTGTTGGGAACGCGGCCGGTAGCCCCGCACCCGGAACGTGTTTCGTCAAACAACAATCGGTTTTTATCTTCCCCAGGACATGTATTGGAACATTGGCATAATTTTTCATTAACGGTCAATACAGATGGCTGTCAAGTCACAAAGTCTAACAATACAAGTTTGTGGCCGCTTTATGCTGAAATTAATGAGTTACCACCACACATGCGAAAACGGCATATGTTATTAGTAGCTGTTTTTCTTGAAGATAACCATCCTTTGATAAATAACTACTTTCGACCATTCGTCATGGAAATGCGAGCGTTATACAATACTGGAGTTACTTGGAAACCGACTCCTACAACAGAAACAATATCGAAAGTTGTTGTAATCATCGGATGCTTCGATGCTCCAGCTCGAACAGCTGTTGTTAATATGAACCAGTACAACGGATACTGTGGATGCTTATTTTCTTATGCTAGGGGTGAAAGCTTGGATCCTGGTAAATTTGTATACCCCCTAGACCAAAGTTATGGGCCTTTACGATCTGACACCCAGTTAAAGAATGACATGCGTTATGCTCATAGAACTGGTGACATAAAAAAAGGCATAAAAGGCATCTCAGCATTAGTTGCGCTGCCTTGTTTCGACATTTGTAAAGGAGTTGTCGTAGAAGCGATGAATGCAGTACTCTTAGGAGTTGTAAAGCAACATACGAAACTGCTTCTTACGAATACTAAAGCTCCTTATTACATTGGATCTCTAATAGTATAGCTATGGTTGACAAATGTTTATTGTCAATAAAACCACCTTCCCGTAGATCGCGTAAACCCGATCTATTACTTTGTACAAGAAGTGGAAGGCTTCAGAATGGCGTAATTGGCTGGACTATGCACCAGTTTGCTTAAAATCATGTTTACCAGTAAAATTTGTCCATCATCTGGCACTCTTATCCGAGGCAATCTACTATTTGAATAGTGACTCAATATCAGAATCGCAATTGCGTCTATCCAGCGAGCTGTGAGTGAAATATGTCCAACTATTTGATAAATACTTCCATAAAAAAAACATGTCATCCAATGTACACCTGCTAACACATATTTGTGATGCTGTGCGTAACTGGGATCCTATCTGGGCACATTCCGCCTATGTTTTTGAATCTTGGAACAAAAAAATCGTTGATTGTATTAGTAGCTCTAATGGCCGATTGAATCAAATTGCAACGCGATTTTTGACGCAGAAGTTTCTATGTGCCGCACTCCTCGATGTATTCGTCGAACGTATTCGTTGTCGTCAGAGGTAAAGAAATTTATTGAAAAAGCAATAAAAATCGGTCATTCAGATGACGGCTACGAGTGTTGTGAAACATTTATTAAATTAGGCAAATCAACCTCAAGGTATCCAACAGCGGAAGAGTATGTACTTTTAAGAAGCGTTGGGTTTGAACCCACAAACTATGTTACGTATAAAAAATGTTCCATAAATGGCGTTAAATTTCAATGTGGAAAGAAAAACTCAGCTCAAGTTCTGCAATAATATCATTCACGATGGAAATAACTCATTCGGTAGTATACAAAACATAGTCCAGTTTAACAACGATGATATAGTTATTCGTGGAATGATAGTAAAAAATTCCGTCATCTCCAATTTGCCTTCAATACTAAATTCATTCACCGTGTAGAAAATTCAAATTGTTTATATTTTGTATGTGAATCAGCAAATATTAAACCAGCTATCTTTATGTCAAATTCAAATGAGATATTTGTAATCAAACTAAGTAATTGCTGGGAAACGGACTAATATGGTTTTATAAATATTGTATTTCGTAAAGGTATGATGAAATTTATTACTAGAGATATCTCATAATATAATAAACTGAAATTCAATACTAAAACTACTCCATGTCTTTGTGTACTTCTGTATGAAAAACTCTTAAATAAAAATTATGTCCTAATAATTATAACAGTAATTAAAGTACAGTCGATATTCGAGATAACGAAGGCGCAAAAAGTCGAAGAACCGTTTATTCATATCGTTTCTGTTAAAAAAAAAGACGCGCGCTGGCGCGTGCGGTAATTCTAGTACACATTATAATTTTCAATAAAATACAATTATTAAGAATACTTTATCTTAACAAAGAATTAGTGTATCATGATATTCCTCGATAGAACAACGGTATTTCTACGGTATATGAACAAACGGTTTCAATTTATAGTGTAATATTGCTTTTCTTTGGTAAAAATGCGGTATTCTTACGGTATATCCACCGATTGTTATTGGTATAAATGCTGTATTTATTTAGTGCACCAACATCTGTTTCTAAGTATAAGTACGGTATTTCTACGGTAGAAAAAATTCACAAAGTCACGAAAAATATACCGTTAATTTACTGAGAATATACCGCATATACAGGGTGTCCATTTTATCTCTGCCACCCGAAATAACTCGGTAATTATCGACGTCACAAAAAAATGTTCCAGACAAAAGTTGTACGGTGTGAAGGGGGTCATCAAATGCGACCATTTTTTTTTATTTCGGTGGAGGCGCTGACGCACAGTGAAGGTCACCTCCACTTTTTTAAAGGGAATGGTACATTTTTTTTTCAAACATCTTGTGGAGCACCTCAAGCCGCATAAAAATCATTTGGGGGTCAAAGTCGTCCAAGGTCATTCAAGGTCAGTATCGATGAAAATCGGATCGATACCAAAAATATTTTCAAATTTATATTTTATTTCAATAGATGTTCAAAATGACCTCCACCAGCCTTCAAACATTTTTGCAGTCGGACAGTCAGACCTTGTTTCGATCGTAGGATGCTTTCCGGAGTGATGCTGTTACACGCGTTGATGATGCGTTCTCGCATGTTCTCCGGTGTTGTGGGCGTATCTTGATAAACTTTATCCTTTAACGTCCTCCATAAATAAAAATCGAGTGGAGTTAAGTCCGGTGATCGAGCAGGCCAGCCTATTCGTGATCCTCGGCTAATCTGCTTATTTCCAAATTTTCGGTCGACAACATTGCGAGCTATCCGTGCAAAATGGGCTGGACAACCATCATGTTGATACCAGAGTTTTTGCCGATCCCACAGGGACTTCATGCAACACAGGCAATTTCAAGCTAATTCGAACACCTATTAAAATGAAATACAAATCAAAATATCTTGGATCACTACTAAATATTTGGCAGTGATTCGAGATATTTAGATTTGTATCATCGATACTGACCTTGAATGACCTTGAACGACTTTGACCCCCAAATATTTTTTATGCGGCTTGAGGTGCTCCACAAGATGGTTGAAAAAAAAATGTAACATTCCCTTTAAAAAAGTGGAGATGACCTTCACTGTGCGTCAGCGCCTCCACCGAAATAAAAAAAATGGTCGCATTTGATGGCCCCCTTCACACCGTACAACTTTTGTCTGGAACATTTTTTTGTGACGTCGATAATTACCGAGTTATTTCGGGTGGCAGAGATAAAATGGACACCCTGTATACAGTATTTTCACTGCCCTGTATTTATACCACATTCATACCGTGTTTCTAAAACCGCGAGGGTAACGCTTTCCCCAAAAGGACGCATATATTATAGCTTACGATGCGACCGAATAACTTTATTCCTCCAAGAAAACCGACGAGTCTGGAACGTTCTAAAGTGTTGAAGAATTTTTGTGGTAAAAAGTCGCTCGGAAATTCGGCCAAATATTACGAGATCTCAAGTTTGATTATGCGGATAGAAAAATGACCCAAACAAAATCGATACGAAAAAATAACATTTCATTGGTAAAATGTCATTAGATTTTCGATTCGTCTCCGCGTTTTCGCGTAATGTCGATTATAAGTTAAAAAGTCGTCTGCTAAAGCCCATCTTGGTGTATAAAAAGGCGCGGCGTGTCGTTGTCGTGACAGTCGTTTTTTTTTTATTACTTGGCGCCGAGACGCTGCCGCGTCTCTTGATCGTCCCTCTCTCTCTCTCTCGTCGCTCTCGCTATCGCTTTTTCCACATCAGATGACAGGTTGCGCCTCGCGTAACGTTCAATTTTTAAAACAATACATACATACACGCCTATACATGTTCCTGTATGTATGTTTTATTGAATATTTTTTATTTTCTTCACTCCTGTCCATTCCCTTAACTCGTCCTGCCTGGTATCCCATGCATTTGATATGTTTTTTTGGGTTATTTTTCGTTCTTCATTTTCACGAATTTTCAAACGATCTAAACAAATAACCTCGTTAATTATACATCACGTTGTTCTCCTTTTATACCCCCCCCCCCCCCCCGCTCATTCTCGCTCTCTCTCTCTCTCTCTCTCTCTCTCTCTTTCTGTCCCTATCTGGTGAACGCAAAATTGGATCCATATCGACTGCAGACACTATCCCCCTAAAAAACTTTAACAAGTAAAAAAAAACGCCAAATAATAAAAAATTGCCGTCGAAAAAATTATCGGTTGTTTCACTATCTTCAAGATTCTAATTAACCTCGAAATATTTGTGATTGTTTTCAAACAATAGTTTTATTTAGATTTTAATTTTTCAATTCAAACGTACAAAAGAAGTGAAATCACTTTTTATGAAAAAGCCAAGCAAATTTACTAGATAGGTACAGAAAATTACCGAACTCTAGTAATACCATTTTTCTCAGTATTTTATTTTCAAAAACCATTTTACTATTATAATAAAACTACGAATCATGATTATATAAAAATACAACGTATGCATCACACAAGTACTGTATGTATGTATCACTGGAAATGCTGGGCAACGACTTGGCGTGCATGGTTAAGAAAAAAAAACTCGGGAAGATACACGATTTTCTTACAGAAACGTCCCTACCACTTGCAAAAGTAACTTTTGCAACAATTTATCTACATAGATTATTTCAAATAGTAACATCACATCAGGCATACAGGATTATTAGAAATGAAATGTTCCTCTGTACTGAGACAGATTATCGGAAATGGAGCGATAGGTGTCGAGAGTAATGTCGATATTCCTTTTCGATCAGAAAGTGGTGCGGACCGTAATTCAAACCTTCAGCCTGCCAAAACTATATCCATTACACTAAAATTTATACGACGCAATAGATTTCATGAGATGTATGGTGGTTCTGCAATAGAGTAGAAAGTGAATACTTCCACACAACTTTTCAAATTATGCAAATGAAGTGAGATTTCAAGAGCCGTGTGGTCTAGGGGTACATCACTGATTTTTTAATTTATACTTTGCGGAATCAGAAACTTGGTTTGCAGTTACATAATAAATTGCGTCAATTTATGTTTTTCTTAACCTAATGGTCAGGTTGTTGAGAAAACGACATCCTTCGCCGAGCTTTTTTTCTTAACCATGCACGCCAAGTCGTTGCCCAGCTTTTCTAGTGATACATACATACAGTACTTGTGTGATGCATACGTTGTACTTTTATATAATCGTGATTCGTACTTTTATTATACTAGTAAAATGGTTTTTGAAAACAAAATATTCAGATAAATGGTATTACTAGAGTTTGGTAATTTTCTGTACGTTTCTAATAAATTTGCTTGGCTTTTTCATAAAAAGTTATTTCACTTCTTTTGTACGTTTGAGTTGAAAAATTAAAATCTAAATAAAACTATTGTTTGAAAAAAATCACAAATATTTCGAGGTTAAATAGAATCTTGGAGATAGTGAAACAACCGATAATTCTTTCGAGGGCATTTTTTATTACTTGACGTTTTTTTGTACTTGTTAAAGTTTTTTAGGGGGATTTCATATCTTTTTGAAACAGAAATACTTCATTTTCTATAGTTATAAACTTAATGTGGTTGCAGCGTCATTTGGTCGCTCTAGTTAGTGTGGAATATATTTTTATTTGCATATCCAAACGTTAATTTTATTAGGATGGTGGATTATTTCGCCGATGCTACTTAAGACGGAACGGTACCTCGGCTCCATCGGTATGGCAGATCGGGATAGTATATCCCCACGGATTTCCTAAACGGCTCTTCAGAATTTCACGAAATTTTACCAGACAATGTTAAATTAATAGACGAACGGCTGTCTTCTCATGAAATTTGTTGAATAAAAAAAAAAAGTAGATTGTATTACCATGCTGAAGCCGTGATAGAAATTATGTGAAATAAAAAGTTTGGCTCATGTCACAACTTGGAGGGGAGAAGAGCCGCATAGCCATATTCAAAACACACATTTTGGCACATGAATCATTTGATTCCATCACATATTTCAGGAAATGCGTGGGAATCTATAATTAGTTGGTATTTGTTGACGATTTCGAGCATATGTCGCCCGAACTGCGTAGAGTTTAGTTCCCGCGAATTCCGGGGCTCTGGAGTGGCGCTCATGACGCATTTGACATCTATCGGTGTCGGCTTGAACTCGATGAGCCGAGAAAGTGACAGCTGAGGTTCCGTGTGGAGAAAATGTAACAAATTTTCGTGTGTTATATAACAATCGATTTTTTCGTGTTTTTCGTCGAAAAACAAGAAAAAATCGATTGCTCGCAATCAGCAATCTATTTGCTGAGAGGTACTGAAAGTACCGTATCTACCGATTACAATCATGGTCGAGATAAACGCATTCATGATTGTTTAAACAGTTATGATTGCATTATTTTTATTGTTATGTTTTGCAGCGCGCAAGCAGCAATTTATTTGCCGAGAGGTACTGAAAGTACCGTATCTACGGATCACAATCCCGGTGGAGATTAACGCATTCATAATTGTTTAAACAGTTATGATTGCATTCTTTTTATTGTTAGGTTTTGCGGCTTGCAAGCAGCAATTTTTTTGCCGAGAGGTACTGAAAGTACCATATCTACCGATCACAATCGTGGTCGAGCTAAACGCATCCATAATTGTTTAAACAATTATTTTTGCATTATTTTTAGCGTAACGGTTTGCGGCTCGCAAACAGCAATCAATTTGCTAAGAGGTACTGAAAGTACCGTATCTATCGATCACAATCGTGGTCGAGAATAAATGCATTCATAATTGTTTAAACAATTATGTTTGTATTATTTATACCGTAAATGTTTACTGAGCCAATTGCTACACTCAGCAAGGACTCTTGCTGCGAAATTCGTGTTTTTTAATTTCTTGCGCAGTCGGCGTTGAGAAAAGAAAATAAAGTTCTTTCTCAACGCTGACTGTGTTATGTATGTTGTGCATGTATATACGCTCACGCGGTGTGTACGCGCTACGAAGGGTCAGCCTGACGAGAACATAAAAATCTTCAATCGCGTGCGGCCGACGTAGTAATGCACACCGACATACATGTACACACGTGTTGCGAGACGCAGGAAGGCATTTGCAATCTCCGGGCAGGTGGCAGGGGCTCGTACGAGTTTTGCCCTACCGACCCGAGCCGGGGCTGCGTCGAAGTATTGCTGCGGGTACCGTTCCCTCTTAAAGCCGACAGAGGGCATATATTCGAAGAACCCGACTTTTGACGTTTCTAGCGCGCCATCGTTTGTTTATAGTAGCTCCTCCCTGAAGTGCACCGTTGGTGCACTTCAGGCTGAAACGCCGAGCGTTTCCTCCCATGTTAACGCTTTCCCCAAAAGGACGTATGTAGTATAGCTTACAATGCGACCGAATAACTTTATCCCTCCAAGAAAATCGACGAGTCTGGAACGTTCTAAAGTGTTGAAGAATTTTTGTGGTAAAAAAGTCGCTCGGAAATTCGGCCAAATATTACGAGATCTCAAGTTTAAGTAGGCGGATCGAAAAATGACCCAAACAAAATCGATAGGAAAAAATAATATTTCATTGGTAAAATCTCATTAGATTTTCGATTCGTCTCCGCGTTTTCGCGTAATGTCGATTATAAGTTAAAAAGTCGTCTGCTAAAGCCCATCTTGGCGTATAAAGAGTGCGTGGCGTGTCGTGTCGTGACAGTCGTTTTTTTTTATTACTTGGCGTCGAGACGCTGCCGTGTCTCTTGATACCACGCTGGAATTGATTCTTATTCCAATAACGGATGTGTCGTCGTATGAAAAGTTTCGTTTTTTCGGATCAAGTCTTTGCACACTTTAGTAAAATTTATTTTTCAAATAACCTTACATTCAGTTTTCCTTACATCGCTCGTCGCTCAAGTCGTTCATCGCTTGCAGTGTGAATGGGGGGAAAAACATTTTCACGAACGCATCGCTGACCGCTCATCGCTCGTCGCTCATCGCGCGCAGTATGCAGAGGCCATTACACACAGCGTTATGGCGCTTAACACGCCCGCCATGTGTCCGGTGACACTGCTGTACAATGTGCGCCGCTGTTTCGGTTACCCGAAACAGCAGAGGAACCTCCGCATAGGCCTCCGGGGATACCGGTTCTAAGGCCGGCACCTCAGGGACCGCGCGGAGGTCCTGCGACGCGGCAGCCACTAAGGCTTTATAGGCCGCGCCCCTGAGAACTCCCTTGATGGTCTCGAGGGTGCGTGCCCCGCGGAGCACGTCGTGGAGATGTTGGTTCACGAAACGCACACCGCGAGACACTGCAAGGGCCTCCTTTCTCGCCAGGAGCTGAAGTTCTTCCGGACTATAGCGGCCCTTCGCTTCCGCGACTCGAACTTCCGCGTTGGCTTGATCGGGATGCCCATAACGACAGTGTACGCCCAGCCCGGTCTTCGTCCCGAAGTCCCGACCACAGTCAGGACGAACATGATTCGGATTACGGGCGGGTGGTGGGTCAGGCTGTGGGGTGCCACCCCGTTGGTTGGAAGTCGGCGGAATTTGTGGGTTTGGTGATGGTGGTCTGGGACGAGCTTGGTGGGGTCGGGCAACGAGGGCAGGTGCTGTGGGGGGTACGGGCACAGCGTCCGTCACCGCAGGACCGGCGGTCCAAGGCCTCCGCCGGAGATTATATTTTCTATTCTCGCTGTCAGGGCCTGCGGTTTTCTAAGGGATGACGGGCTGGCAATCCACCACGCCCGCGAGCCGGAGCTCAAGCCTCCCCGTGACGCCGGTAGACTCCCCAACGTCGGTCGACCCCACCCCTAAGGGAGGGGAAAGGCACATGGCCCCCGAAGGGACCTTGGGGTGAACCAACATCGGGTGGGCCGGGAGCGTCAACGCCCGTCCCCCGGTCGTAAAAGCCACCGAAAGTCCTGATTTTTTTTTATGTAAAAGACGGGTACCAGCAGCTAAGGCCGGATCCGCCATGTCCAAACATAAATAAAATAAAAAGACATTTCCCGTTACGGTTGGTTTGGAGTCGGGTTCCCCGTGCTGTTTCGGCGCGCATGCGCCCATCCCCCTAGCTCACACTCACCCTCGGATGCCCAACCCGCCGATGGAATTGCCAGTCCATACCCACCATCTGGTTCCACCTCACCCAATTCATGTGGCTTCCTTGGAGAACTCGAGTGGTAATACCACCCAAGAGTCTCTTGGAAAGCCCCATCCCCAACAGGAAGTCAACGGATTTGGACGACCACAGCCCTCGCCAGGAGATGGTGCAAGAGGAGAAGGCCACCGCTTCGACGTCAACTTGGAGGTTCCTCGAAAGGGCCCTAACTAAGTCGACGATTTCGACGTAATAGGCCTTCTTCCTCTTGTGAGAGTCGTCCAAGGATGTTGCTCCGCTGACAACCTGTGCGTCGACGACGGCAACGCGCCCCTCCTTCACAGCTACCCGGTCCGGTTTGCGCAGACCACCGCGGTCTTGAAGCGCGGCTCGTCGGCAACAGTCCACCCGGCATCACGAAGACCGGCCGCTACCACCTTACACACGGCGTTACGAGGTTTAACACGCCCGCCATGTGTCCGGTGGCACTGCTGTACAATGTGCGCCGCTGTTTCGGTTACCCGACAGCCGGCGCGACATCTAAGCTCGCGACCTGGTGTTCGGACGCCACGCGAAGTTGTTATTCACGTGGGCAAACTGTTGATCCGGACATGATTATATTGGACATAATCACGACCCGAAATTCCGTAACTTCCCACATCGACCCACCTGCTGGAAAAACTCGTCCTTCCACACTCGCGCAGCTCGAAGCCGTCTACTGAGGCATGGAGGTGCTGGGCCCACCACTTACTTCGCCTTTCGCTGGTGCTGAGAACAGCACCGCTCCGCCCAAGCCGTTTTTCGACCCAGTCAAGCGTTGCGACCGCCCTCACGGGCGCGAAAGACGAATGTTGGAGTTTCCCCAGTCTCTCGTATAAGAGACCAGGGATCGTCGTGGTAAAAGAAGGGATACCCAGCCCCCATGCTGGGTGCGAGCATGGAAGAATCCAGTGGAAGTGTCGTGCGGGAAGCGGAGCCATTTACGAAAGTTATCACGAAGCTGCCTGTCGAGAGCCCTCAGTTTCCCGAGTGTGACCCCCGCCAGAACAAGTCCGTGATAATAGCGAGGAATCAGGAAGCAGCGCAGGATCTTGAGGCGCTGTTGCGGTTTCAGCGGGGCCCTCGTCAACCTCTCCAGCTCGGTGGTAAGTGCCCCACCAGCTCGCTTTGGTCCTATAGGCCTACAGTCGACACCCAGGTACCGCCATTCTTGTGACGGTGTCAGTTGGCGGACGGGAGTCCCGTCCGACAACCGAAACTGAGAGCCGACTAAGACCTTATATGTCTTCTGCTTACAGGTGGGGACTATAGAGTATGCCACGGTCTTCGCAGCGTTGAGCGAGAGCCCATGAATTGCCGCCTGTTCCTCGACCCTTCGTAATGCTTCGCGCATTCCAAACGCGGATGCCATTATCAGACGGACGTCGTCAGCGTACGCCAACGCGTTGAGCCTGACGCCACCAAACTCGCACCCGACGTCTCGAGATACGAATCTTACCACCTCGTTGACCACGAGACAGAACAACAGGGAAGACAGCGGTCACCCTGCCGAACTTCCCTGCCGACGCGCACCATCTCCGACCAAACGCCCTCAACTTCAAACATCGTCGAGTTTTCCTCGTAAGTCCGGGCTATATAGGTGGTGGAGCCCGGTGGGAAGCCGTGTCGCCCCAAGACGGCGCGGATTGCGTGATGGCTGATACTGTCGAACACCTTAGCGACATCGAGGGAAACCGCATGTAGTTCTCTAAGATGCCGCCTCGAGTCGTCCAACAGCGCAGCCAACGCGGTGATATTCTCCGCGCAGCCGTCCCGACTCGCGTAGACGCGCGGCCAGGAACTTGTGGAGATGCCGACCACGACCGACGCAATGCTAATCGGCCGGAAGTCCGACAGCATTTCTGCTCCGATCTTCTTGGGAACGAACACGGTCCTACTTACGAGGAGCTCTCCGGGGAAACAACCCCGAGCAAGGACAACGTTGAAGAAGAGTGCCTTGACGCTCTGCCGGGACGGCAGACCACTGCCTTGCGGTCACCCCGTCGATTCCTGGTGCCGAGGAGATAGGTATTTGGACGGCGGTAATCTCCTCACACGTCAGCGGGTGCCACGTATACTGGAGGTCCGTCCGAAGAGCGGGCGGAGTATTCGGGATAGCCGGTAGTGACGGTTCCGAGACGTAGGGCCCGCAATGTGCAGCCATGGCCGCAACATCGGGGACCCGGGCCTCCTCCGGTCCATCCAGAATCTCCTTGGCGGCCCTTCCCATAGCTGTGTTGAAGAGCTGCTGTACACGGGCATATTCCCAGCGACGCCGTCTTTTCCTCGGCATATCGACTGAAGGTGCCGAGCCCGAGCTTGCGCAAATGTTGTTGGGTTTGCTGCGGAAGAGCTCCCCGGCTGCCTACTACTGTAGGTATTACGGAAGCCTTCTCTGAATTTGTTCGAGATTTGACAAACTCGGCTGTGCGACTATATTTAGTTGTTTTCTCGCTTGCTGCTTCGCTCAACGCTTTGTCTTTCTCGTACCTCACGGTAACGTCAGCACGGATGACCTCTTGGTGTAATTTTATTAGCATGTCGGGCTTTTTAAGTTCGCTTAGTTCGTTGATGGTCGGCTCCACGAATACAGTGTTCGTTTCGGAGACTTTGCTTGCTATGAACTCCTTTATGGAGTCATATCTCCTTATTCTTGCCGCTTTCATGTGTAAGCACGCTCCGATAACGTGGGCTATCGTTTCGGGCTGTGCACGGCATCTTCTACAACTTGTATCTAAGTTTTTATTGGTTTGCACCAGAACTACACCCGTGTCGACTGTATTAGTTCTGAGCCTCATCGCGTCGGTGAGTCGCCCACCGCGGATGAGTCTCTTACCATGCCCTTGCATGCTGAGACCCGCCCATTGGTCAACTATTTTCTTTGAAGTCTGCTTTTTCAGGGTGTTGTACTCCTGTTCATTCGCCGGCGGTCTTCTGCCCAGGAAGATTGTGCTTTTACGAACAGCTTCTCGAACACTGTCTCTGACACGTTCGTCCATTAAAATCGGATCTTTGCTCGCCGTTATTTTTAGATGGGTACATAGTACCCAATAGCACGGTTCATTCAAATTTAACAAGGCCTAAGCCTCCTTGGGCCTTTGGCGTGTAGAAAAATCCGTTTGCCGTTGAAGAGGTGAGGTGCAGGATTCCTTTCACCTCTTGACGGATGTTATTATTGGGCATTTTTAGCGTTCCTTTGGTTGGTTTGTTGTTGGTGAGTGAATATATAAAGGGCGGCATAATGTACGTTTGTAAGAAATCAACCATCTATACTGATTTCAATTCCAATCTCCTTACATTTTTCACTGCTTTCATAACAGTAGGTACTTCAGTACCTTTTATCAGGCCTTTCCAAGGTCCTATTTTCACTCCCAAGTATCTCAGGGCTTCATTGGCATCTACGTCGGGGATTGTCTCGTTATTGACCCTTAATTGTGGATTAACTACGCACCATGTCTTGGACTTGGCGTTTATTTCAAAGGCGCTACATTGGGCGGATGATAATGACATTCCTAGACTAGTTAGAAAGTCTGCCACTATTCTGAGCTGCCTTTGTGCCTCGACCCTATCTTTTCCGAGCAATACGAGATCGTCAGCGAACGCTAGGACTGATGCCCTTTCACCTCCGATTCGCATTCTCTCGGTTTCCGCGCTTAACCGCTCGACAAGCTCGTCGATAACGATGTTAAAAAGCAAAGGAGACAGCGGGTCGCCCTGCTTAACTCTTCGCTTGAGCTGTATGTCAACGCTTCCGCTGCTAGTTTTTATCGACGTCATGCATCCTGAGTACATTCCGGTGATGTACTCTCCGATACGACGTGGCACGCCTTTGCGCAGGAGACCTGCCAATAGGCTCGAGTGTGGAATTGTATCGAATGCCTTCGATACGCCAAGTATCGAGAATACACCTCCATCGCTTGCCTTTGCGGTATTCAAGGCTTCATTTAAGATTAGAATATTTAGGCTACAGCCGTCTTCAGCAGTAAAACCTTTTTGCCGATTTGATTGTTTAATAAACTGTCTCAACTTGGTATCCATAATCGAGGAGAAAAATCTCCCGATCATGGAACCGACAGTTATCGGTCTCCAATTTTTTATGCTTTTTGTGTCTTTGCCTTCTTTAGGTATTAGCGTGGTTCTGTTCAATCTCCACGCCGGAGGATAGATGCCTTTCCTCAGCAGGATATTGAACAGTAAAGCAAGTATTTCTGGTGCGCCTTTGGTCACTAAGTGACACTTCGTTATTCGGTCGAGGCCTGCTGCCGAGTCGGCTTTGATGTTGCTTATTCGATCCTTGATATCCTTAGGACCGACTGGCTTGAAGACTTCATTTAGGTCTTGCCTTGGAGTATCTGTCGGCTCGGTTGCTGGAGGGTTCGTTTGCCCCCAAAGCTCGTTGTATAGAAGAGCAATGTCTTCAGCTTTTGGGGGTTCTTGTTGCATTTCTGCGAACGAGAGGCCACCCGTCATTGCCATTTCCGCTAGTCTCTTCGGACAGTTGTTGTACAGATCTTGGCACCTTGCATACGCAAAGCGCTTCCTCCTGCTACTGTTTGGTGGTTTAACTGCCCGTTTGGTCTTGGGGTTTCCTCTTCCATTCCGTTTTCGCGCCGCCTGCTGGGCTCTTTCTTTTTCGTCTTCAGGCAGTAAGACGTTTGGAACGAGGGTAATATATCCATCTATGGCAGTGCCTAGTTCGTGCAGTTGCTTTCTTAGAGCGATCCAGTCACTTCGGAGTTCTTCTCTTATCCTTGATAGGGCGCTTCCCTCCAGTAAAGTCAGTGAGCTGATGCGTACAGCCATATCATTCAGCCACCTGGTGTGCTCTTCTAAGGCTTGATCGCCTTCCTCCGCGCTCTCGTATTCTTCCGAGCCCGACTCGGCTACGGCCGGATTTTCCGCCGCGCCGGCCGGCTCGGTTGAGCCTTCGAGTTCTTCGATTGAGCTATCGCTCGACTCTGACTGGTCGTCCTCACCATTCTCGCGTACTTGTGCTAGTACTGGTATTTGGATTAAGCGCCTTCGGTCGCGTATTTGTTTAGTCGTTTTGCCGGGGAAGAAAGGCAGCAACTCTTTGTTGGGGTACCTAGAGTGCTTGAAGCGCTCATTCAGCTCCCCGAGGAGCCGTATTTCCTCCTCCGTCCACCCATAGGCCTGCCTGTCTGGTTTGCTGTCCTTTAACAACGCTTGTATTTTTTTGGAGTTCCGCAACACAGGATGTTCGTGTCGCTCGTGCTGAGATCTGCCAATGCGGGAATCAAAAGATTTTCCGCATTGCTCGCACGGGAACACTCTCTCCGGGCTTTCTGCCCGATGGCCTTTTCATTTATTTCGGTCGCCATACCAGTTTCGGAGTCCGGGAAACTCCCTCGCGTACTGGTTACATTGATAAACGACGTTTACTTGCCGGTGTTGGTCGCTCAGGTACTCACCCGGGTCGTTGACTGTCAGGAAACCAAAATTATTGTTTTGCCTCGCGCATAGTGCGCATAGCGTTTGGCTCATTGCCAAAGGAACATCCACAATCAAATCGGAGTCCATTTCGTTTACCGTTTCGTCGCCATGCAGCCCTTGTCGTTCAGCGGACAAGTCCGCCACGGAGGAGCTGGGCTCTGGCTCATCCGTGTCCGAGGCATCATTGTTATCAACCATGATAATTGTTTATTTATCTTTTTGTTTTGACGGGTGCGTGATTATCCGTAATATTCCAGCCGGTTCCTCGACATGCCAATTCTCCCTTTCGGTCCGTATGCTCAACATATACGAGGCTATAATGGAAGCAAGCTTCCAACAGACTATTTGACGCCAGAGACAGCCCAGACAGGCAGAATGAGATGTTATCATTACTACTACCAGCTGAGCGACCTGCGATTCGGTGCTAGGCGGTTAAACCCATAGGGTTGAGGCGTGTGATGTTGACGCCCAGCCGTCTCCAGCGACCCATAGTCCGCGGACTTAGAAGGTGCCATTTCAATCGGTTTGGATTGTCTTAGACGATCTTGAGGGCGCAAGGCCCCTTTCTTTGACGTGCATTGCTTGACGCGCATTGCTTGCCAATTTTTGCGCTTTGTGAGCCGAGTGCTTGTGGCCACTAATTTGCTCTAACGAACCTTGGGCGTATGTATGTATAAGTACGTACACACGCACAGTCCAGCTTATGATAGCCGACGCGCATTGCTTGACGCGCATTGCTTGCCAATTCCTTGCTTAACGAGCCGAGTGTTGGTGGCTAATTATTTTGCCCCAACGAGCAATGGGCGGGTGTACGTACAAGTACGCTCACACCGCCCAGTTAAGCTTATTTCGGGTTTTTACCCGTATCGGTCAGAGTACAGTCCAGTGGTCATTTCCTTTTCCAAATCGGGTTCTTGGCTAGGCCAAGATCGGACTTTTGTGTCGTTGACACGTTCTTTGGCAAGAGCCTGCCCACCGCGCTTTTTCTCACAGGCGGTGGGCCAGAGACTTGCCCTGTTAGCCTGCCCGCCATGCTTGGCGATATTTGCCAATGGAGGTACAGGCATTGCCTGCAACCTCTTGAGGAGCAAAAAAGTGCTCAAATAGCGAAAAATTGTGTACGCGCATAGTGCGCGCATCTGCTCGGTGACTTTGGCTCGTCTCGCTCCTTAGTATGACGCCTTATTTTGCGACGCCTTTCCAGCGGGACCACAAGGAGGTTAGAGTGAGACTTGGACACATATCCCATTTAGCGACTACTTTTTTTTTTTTTTTTTTAGGCGGGGAAATGCATTACGCACACCTAGATCTTGTTCGGTAGTGCGAAAGACCTTGTTGTTGTTCAGGTAGTGTGGGGCTCCACCATTTTTGGCGTATACCCACTAAAACCCCCTCCATCTTATACCTAGTTACGGGCAGGTAGCACCCTAATGACTGGCCGATCAGAGCCGTTCTCACCCAATTCCTCTCCGCGGCCGCATAGATGTTGTTCGGCCGTAGAACCAGAAGGAATTGAGTCCACCAACGAGAACGCGCGTGGAGATGACTTTTAACGCATTTTTTCCGAGTATCCTCCATTTCTGGAGGTCCTCGGCGGAGGACTTGCTCCAAATTCCACGACTGGACAGTGTAGCAGAAGTGAATGCAACCTCGCTCACGTCATAGGTGTTTTTAATGACGCCCTCTAAGTTTCGGTAGTACTCGGTCTTGTCCCTATGTGCCCGCTCCAAGTCTGCTTGTTCACTCACGACTTGGGCATCGATGACGATGGCTTTCCGTTCCCGTATCGCAAGCAGATCAGGCTTCCTCAATAATCCCTCGGGTGTTCGGAGCCTAGGCTCTTCCTCCACCCGGTCGCATTTACTGGCCAGGTCTCTTTTGACAAATGCCACTATGGCGTTATGTCTCTGGCTCCTGGTCCCATGCGTACGATGGCAAACTTGTAATATATGATTAATTGTCTCAACCTGACCACATCCGGCTCTACAGGTTCGGTCCGCAATACGCCCTCTAGATGTTCTAGATTTTGTGGGCAAGGCATTGATCCGCAACTTTATGATGTTAATAAAGTCCTTTCCGGACGGGAAACGTGTGCCTTCTGTCACGCATCGGTGCTGCTGAGGCACCTTTCTAGAGTCTTTAAGACCCTTACCATCGCTCGATCCGTGAAGCAATGCCGCCCACCTTTGCTCGAGTTTACGAACGGTGTTAAGATCATCACGCTCGATGGTCAGCCTCCTTTGCACGATGCCCAGCTCTTGGAGGAGAAACTCGGGGATTTGCTCACCCTGGATGACAAGTCTCTTTAATCGTATTCTCCTCTGTAGAGGCATGAGCCACCTAATCGACGGGATAGAGAGTCCCCCGTCTTTGACGTTTGCGTGAAAGTAAGCATCGACTACGTCGTGGGGTAGCGCCAGCCATTTCCTGACCGCTCCCCGCACCATTTTGTCGACTCTTTTAAGTTTGCTTAAGGTCGTGTTCCCCAGAGTTAGCATGTGATGCAACCCCGGAAGGACAACGGTCCTCAAGGCAAATAGTCGCTGTTGTGGCTTTAGCGGTGCTTTCGTTATTTTTAGCAGTGATGCCTCGAGCTTCTCGATCTCATTCCCTGAGGAACGCCCCTCTGGTGTGAAGGGTACTCCCAGGTACTTCCACTCGTCCGCTGCTCTCACAGCTGGCATAGGCTGACCAAGGCACGAGAATTACATCGCGCCGTCCACCGCCGTTCTCTTTATGTGCGAAACGTTACGAATGGCGACTGTAAACGACTTTGCGGCGTTGATGTTCAAGCCGCATTTTAGCAGGTATTCTGCTGCCGTGTCCAATACCACTTGGAGTCCTTGAGGGGTAAACGCCGTGAGCACCAAGTCATCTGCAAAAGCAAATGTACTGAAGCACTTACCACAGACGTCAACACCAACTTCAGGTGGTAGGCTCTTAAGGAGCCCATCGATCACCAAGTTAAATATAACTGGCGACAGTGGGTCTCCTTGTTTGACTCCACATGTGGGGTGGATTGGATCAGACTGCCATCCGTCGCATACCAACCTCGTGGTGCTAGAGCTGTATACACCCATGATGTATACAACCAATTGCGATGGAACGCCCTTGGTTATCAAAGTGTCTTTGATGGCATTGTGCGACACTGAATCAAAAGCTTTAGCAACATCCACCGAGGCCATAAAAAGTGATCTAAAATATTGGCGATGGTAGCGAAGCACCATGTCCAGATCAAATATGTTTTCAGAACATCCATACTTGGGGACGAATGCCTTCTGTCGGTCATCAATGACTATGTGCTTCGAGAACCTAGCAGCCAGAACCTTGTGGAACGTTCTCGTAAGAACCGATCCGATGGTGATAGGCCTAAAATCACCAGGTTCTGCTGCTCCATCCATCTTTGGGATGAGCAAGGTTCTCGATTTCAGCAAATGCTTGGGCAACTTACCACATAGCAACAACAGATTAAACACTCTCACCAGAATCCCGACCGGCGCAGCACTCAGCTGCCGCGCCGACAGACCATCCGGTCCCGGAGCAGTGTTTAGAGCTGGATACTCTCTAACTATTTCTGCCGGTGTAATTGGCAGCGAGAGCTCGGGTATGCTATTAGGTACACCCGAAACTCCTGGAGTGGTGTTGTCCTCGCGTGTCATGACAGCTTTCCAGAAAGGCACCATCAGGTCTGGCCCAGGCGCAACGTCGGTGGTCCGATCGTTTAAAAGCGACCGGATACATTGACACGGGTTTCGCTTCCACGACTTCTGCGCTCTGGCATAATCCAGGCGTTGCTTCTGTCGGTTCGGCAAAACCGGATGCGTCCGCGCAGACCTAGCTTGAGGCGTTACCCGCTGCGATATAGGGAATACCCCAAGCAGGTACACCTCTAGTTGGGCCGAGGTGCTTTCACAAGGAACGTTGGATGCCCGTCGACAAATCCGATCCAGTTCATCCGCTTGAAATTCTCTGTCCTCCAGCGGATCTAGAGAAGAGAGATAGGCGGCTATCGTCTCACGAAATTCGCGGTGGCATGGTTGCTCAACCCGCTGTTCTGGTGAGCCAGGCAACTCTTCGTCCAGTTCCCGAAGAAACTCTAGCACAGTTTCCTTATATTGTAGAGTACGTCGATGTCCCTTAATGGACTCAAGCGTTCTCTGTGGAAAGATCGGAAGCAATGCCTGGTTTATATACTTCGCACCTTGCTTGGAGAGGCGCGCTTCCTGGCGAGCCAGTAGCGACGATTCCTCGGCTCTCCAAGGTGCCTTCTTATTGCGAATCGCATTCACCTGCATCTCATCGTACCAGTTTTTATGCGTTCTTTGTTCGTGTACCCCTCTCCCTCTTGCCGTTTCAATTACTCGGGCGCACCCGGGCATTCTACAGCGAAAAGGATCAGGCGATCCCGGCTCCGATCTACCGGGTTCATTAGTCGGGCTGGTTGAGCCTGAGGGCTCACCAGCTCTTCCTCCCACAACATCTAAATCATCCGAGGCTGCTTGTGAGTTTTTAGGGCCGACTAATACGGTCGAGTGGGGTGGCAGCCCACAAAACCGATGGTAGCCCTCGTGCTTAGCCGCAGCAGCGTTACCGGTCCAGTCCGCTAGGAGGTCGCACGATAGGCGCTTGTGGCGACGACGAGATGTTATGCGCCGCCACTTCAGGACCAAAACCCGAGAAAAGTGGTATTTCACCGGCAATGTTGCCATCTCCCACTTATGCCACACCTCTCATGTTTCCTTACAGTGCCAGACTAAAGTCAATCTGAACAGGGTCTTCTTTCCCCGCTAATTTTTACAAGCCCGTCCCCTTGGCAGTGGTATTCGCTAGAAAGTAGATAAGGACATTTTGTTATTTTTATTTTGTTCTCCCAACTTGTGGCGGCTTCGGGCTCTAGCTCAATGCCGCTTCTTTCCTCCGCTGTATCGTTCGATAATTCCTAAATCCTGTACTTGTTGGTTCAAGAACCTTTGTTTTCTCCATACCTAGTCTTCTATTTGAGCTCTTTCCCCAAATCCTCTGCTCAAAATACCTTTTTTCCTTCATTTTAGGGTCTCTTAGCCGTTCAATCTACGTTTCCGTCCCTGCCGCGTGGATGCGGACCCTTTATCTACTTCCTCTATTCCCTTTTTTTTCACTTCTTTCCTTCTTGCTCACTCCTCTCTTCCTCACTTCCTCACTTCCCTGCTCCTTCCTTCCTTCCTTCCTGCTACCCTGCCTTCCTTCCCTCCCCTCTGCCCTTCCTGCATGTTTTCTATCCTTGTGTTTTCTACCCTTCCCCTTGCACTCTCCTTCCTCCTCCCTTCTTCCTTCTTCCTTCTCCCTTCCTTTCTTCTCCTTTGTTCCTACTCCCTTCTTCCTTCCTTCATCCTTCCTTCCTCCTTCCTTCCCTCCTTCCTTCTTTCCTTCCGTCATCCTTCCTTCCCCCTTCCTTCCCTCCTTCCTTCCTCTCTTCCCCCTCCCACTCTTTGCGCTTCCTGTCCTCCGATTTCTCGCTTTCACGCCAAAATGACTCGATGACTCGAATCCAACTAGCGTTCGTTATTAACTCCATCCTTGTGCAAAATACACATCACAAGGTCACTCGTCTTTATAAAGAACCTATGGTTTTCGAATCGCCAGGTTGAGTTTTTTTTTTGGTAAAGCCTTTCCAGCGCTATATTATGTGTAAGGATGGTAATACGCGTAACAATAGGTCTGTAGCCCAACGGTGTCTTTATCGACGGCGCAGGCTATCTTCGAGGTCAGGATCAGGACCAATGTGAGAAGTGAGGGCTATTTCACGTGCATTGGAAGACTTGCCGAAATGTTGATCAAAGGTCTCTTTCCATCAGGTTTCCGTTGTAGCAAGCAGTCGAGTTCTTCAGAGAAAGAGGACGAACCTTGATGAATACGATGTGAAACAGGTGAAGAATCAGTGGCTTACCAGCATTCGTTGGGACAAGGTGTCTTGAGGTTTACACAAAGGAGAAGATCACGCGTGAATTTTATCAATGATTTAATTACACTATAACTGTTGATTACATCGATCTTATTTTCACTCGGATGCGGATAACACTTTTCCGGTTTATTAGCGCGATGATTTAAACGTTGTTGTTCGGGATTCCGCCTCGCCTTACAAGCGGGGCGAGCTTCCCGATTGGCTCGCGCCGCGGCAGCACCTCGTGGGCGCTCTCGCCTCGCCTTACAAGCGGGGCGAGCTTCCCGATCGGCTCGCGCCGAGGCAGCACCTCGTGGGCGCTCTCGCCTCGCCTCAGAGCGCATGCTCAGTTGGACTTGTGCCGGCCGGCGTGCGAGAGCGGCCATGATGGTTATAGTATCTTCGTGACTGTGCTACGCAACACCTCGCTGCTGATCACATCCAAGTTTTCTTTAATCTTACCCGCTGTTAAACCCGCACCGCACTCATTACTCTTAATGTGACTCAACGTGTGCATTCTGCACTCGTCACCCGCGCGATTGGCGTATAGGACGCAATCGGTACCCGCCAAGTCTACATCGCACTTTTCGTAATTGTAAGCTCACCGCGTGGCCTGGCCAAGACCGCGTGTGTCATCAACGTTCCACTTGTTCGGCCATTTTTCTCCCGTAGTGAGGTACAGCCACGAGATCAGTAAAATTAGTGCGCGATCTCCTACATTGTATACACCGCTCCTTATCGTTGTTAAAACCGCTCGTTCACCCTCACCATCTCTGTAAATTTTACCTCTCGATGTTTTTTAAGAAATAGACAAGCGGATCCCGCGCTAATTCGTCGCGTCTTCAAACAACCTTTATTTTCCACCGTGTGCACGATCCTTAACATCCCGGCAGTATTCCGTTATTCCGCAGCATTTTTTGGTCCTTCGAGCCGGATCGTGCCACTTGTGATTTCGCGAGTGTTTGTGCGTGTGAAAAGTTCGCGAGTCTAAACTCTGTGCATCGAGAGACCGCGTGGCAACTCGGCCAAGGTGAATCGGCCAACCACTGTGCCGCGCTCGGGAATCTCCTATCCCTCGCTCGTGTCGACGTGGCCAACCAGTGCACTCGGTGACAGTCATTGGCCACTTAGTGCAAAAGTTCGTTGTCGACCACGCCGCCTCGTGTCTCGCGCCATTGTTCGCGATCAGCCGTGCTTCGCCTCGCATTTTCGAGCTTTCTTCGTCGAGTTCGCGAGTTCGTGCTATTCCCGCGAATTTCAGACGATTGTGTCGCGCTCTTTTCGCTCTCGCTGTTCGCGACAGCACGTGCAAACCGCGGCAGTGAATCGCAACAGCGCGATTCCTCCCAGTTTTTCCCGCCTCGCGTGTGCGCGCTCGCGACGACCGTTGCCCTCGTGGGAACGTCGCTCTCGATCTCGGTCTCTCGAGACTTCGACCGCCATTTTGAGCAGTGTCGCGTTCACCCCGCGCAGTATCGTGTGTCGTGCTTCGCGCGGGTCCCTGGTTTCGTTGTTCGAGTTTGCGCCGTGTAAGTCGAACTCTCTCTCGCCATGTCGAAACCGCCATCCGGCCGCACGACGCCCGAGGTCACCGTCGACCAAGGCTCGCCGTCGAGCCTCGAAGCGAAGCCTGCTACAGAGGCCCCGCCGCTACAAATCGAATCGGTCGACAAGGGTCTACTCGCTCCTCCCAGCATCTCGAGCGATCCACCACCTGAAACTGCTCCACCGCGCTCTGGCAGCGAAAGATCGTCCCGCCAAAACTCACCCGCTCGGCTTCCGACTGACCTCGTGGTCAAATGTACCACACAAATCAGCCGACTGAACTGCATCCAGTCGATTTTGGATGAATCTGTCGACGATTGGTCTCTCGACAACGTGGAGGATCTTCAGGTCGAGATCGATCATGTCGAGGCCATTCACGCAGATTTCAAGGAGACGCATCGGTACTTTGAGTTTCATTGGCCCGCTAAATTCATCGACCACGAGTATTTCCGGAACGACATCCACGGCACTGAGGCTAAACTGCACCGCAAGTGCTTAAAAGCACTCAACAAACTGCGCGCTCAGTTCGTGACGGCAGCAGACCTGAGCCAACAATCCGCGTCGGAGTCCAGGTGCGAGCCAAAGCTCCCGGACATTCAACTCAAGACCTTCAGCGGTGAGTACGCCGACTGGCCCAGCTTTCAGGAGATGTTCGAAGAACTTATTATGAAAAACTCTCGAATCTCCGACATCGAGTGCCTCCACTATCTCCGGAGCTGCATGTCCGCTGGACCAGCCGAACTCATCGCCAACTACCCGCTAATGGGAAGCTCGCTCGAACCGTCGTGGCAAACGCTTGTCGCACGCTACGACAACAAGCGCCTCCTGATTCAGGCGCAACTGGACAAAATGTGCAGCCTAACCAAGCTCACAAAAAAATCCGCAAAGGGGCTCAACGCGCTCATCTCCAGAGTCTCCGAGGCGTGCAAGGCACTCGACGCACTGGGAGTGGTCGAGAACTTAGGTGGTGCCATCCTCGTCCACCACGTGTGCCATCATCTGGACACCGCCACGCGGGAGGCATGGGAAAATTCCCTCGGCTCTTCATCCGAGTACCCGAGCTTCACCAAGCTCGAGGAGTTCCTGACCATTCGAGCTCGAGCACTCGAACGGATCGAGGCGTCCACGCCACTGGCCGCGAGCCCTCTGCCCGCTTCCAAGCCGGTCGGCTCTCCTCATGCTTCCGCACAGCCGA
This sequence comes from Ophion ventricosus, assembly GCA_963932345.1. NCBI lineage: Eukaryota > Metazoa > Arthropoda > Insecta > Hymenoptera > Ichneumonidae > Ophion > Ophion ventricosus. The sequence continues at coordinate 14,094,496 of OZ010722.1, forward strand.
GCTCCGCTAAACCGCTTCGCGACCCGCACTCATATCACTGCGACTGCTGCAACGGGTCGCACTACATTATTACGTGCGCGAAGTTCAAGACACTCGACACAACAGGACGCCGCAAGATCGCGTCCAACTGCCGGCTGTGCTTCAACTGCCTTGGCAGGCACAGCGCGACAGCTTGCAATACGACCAAAACGTGTCGCTACTGCGGTGCAAAACACCACACGATGCTCCACGAGGAGCCAAGCCGCAAGCTCGGCACCCCCGCATCTAGCGAGCCGAAGCCCTCGACATCCGCAGCCCCGCACTAGGGAATAGGTGCAATCGTCAAAACCGCAGACGTGCCTCGCACTCACAATTCAACCGCTAGCGTGCCTTGCACTCACCACACAACGCTGCTTGCCACAGCACTCGTAACCGCCCTCTCGTCATCCGAACACATGAGAGCGCGTGCCCTCGTCGATCCGGGATCAGAACTGTCCTTCGTCTCGGAACAACTCGCCCGCAAACTCAAAGTTCGTCGTCATCAATCCGCAATCCCGATCATCGGCATTGGAGGAGGAACAACAACACAGACGCAAGGAATGGCGACAATAACACTGCGCTCGCTCCATTCCACTGCCTCAGCATCTATCGACGCTCACATTCTGAGGAAAGTGACCTCGGTGCTGCCATCGTTCCACTCCACTAGGCAGACGTGGCCTCACCTGAACAACTTGACGCTGGCTGACCCAGACTTCTTGGAGCCACGCTCTGTGGACATCATTCTCAGCGCCGATGTGTACGAGCAGATCATCAAGCCCAACATCGTCAAGCAATCACCGACAATGCCGATCGCTCAGCTGTCAATCTTCGGTTGGCTAGTCCTGGGCCCTGTGCACTCACTCAACTCTCCAGTGTGCACTTCCCACCACGTAAGTACGCAAACCAGCAACGATGAGCTGCAAATTCTCCTCTCCAAGTTTTGGGTTCAAGAGGAACCGCCGTCAGATGCAGAAGGAGCTCTCACGCATGAAGAACAAGAGTCCGAAAACCACTTCAAGGCTACGCACTCCCGAGACTCCACGGGCCGCTACACGGTGCGGCTCCCTCTGAAATCGTCACCCGCAGTATTAGGGGACTCGTACCCCGCAGCTCACTGTTGTCTCAAGCGCACTCTTCGCAAACTGCAGAAGAACGACTCCTACCGAGATATCTACAAGAACGTCATGCACGAGTATGAAGCACTCGGCCACATGGTTCAGATCTCCGAACAATCATCGAACTTCCCGCATCGAGGTGAGCACACCGTTGGTGACTCCGCTGGTGAGATGACCTTGGCACCAGCTGGTTTACAGCCAGCCGGAGGGTTGAGGGTCTCATCCGGTGGTTCATCGGCACAAGCTCATCCTCACGGGGTTTTTTACCTTCCGAACCACGGAGTTCTCCGACTCGACAGCACTACAACAAAACTGCGGGTGGTTTTCAATGGGTCCTGTCCAACATCATCCGGACAGTCCCTCAACGACATCATGCACACTGGACAGAATCTGCTTCTGGAGATCACCGACGTGCTCACGTGGATTCGTCATCACCGCCACATCTTCGCAACGGACATCACGAAGATGTACCGACAAATCAACGTGTGCGACGACGACTGTGACCTCCAACGCATCCTGTGGATCAACGACGACGCCACAGAAACGCACTTCAAGCTCAAAACGGTGACGTACGGAACAAGAGCCGCTCCTTTCCTGGCCGTACGAGTCCTTCTGCAACTCGTAGAGGACGAAGGACACCGCTTCCCTTTAGCTATTCCATCGCTGCTCAAGGGACGCTACGTCGACGACATTTTCGGCGGAGCTGACTGCGTCGAACAGCTAATCGACATCGCTCACCAACTCAAAGAGCTGTGCCACGCGGGAGGGTTCCCGCTGGCCAAATGGCAATCAACGCATCAAGATTTGCTTTCGGCAATCTCCGCAGGCAAGGCACCCGCTTCCACAATATCATTTGACGATTGCTCGACCAAGATACTCGGGCTAAAATGGGACGCTCAAGCTGACAAATTCACGTTCGCAGCCCACTTTTCCAAGACCGCAAAGGCAATCACGAAACGCCAAATCTTATCTGAGGTAGCTCAGATATTCGATCCACTTGGCTTCATCTCCCCAGTTACGATTCGCGCCAAGATTCTTCTCCAAGAACTGTGGCTGCAAAAAATCAGCTGGGACGAATCGCTGCCACCAACCGTCGTGTCAAGGTGGCTCGCCATCAGAGAAGACTTGCAACAATTGGCCAACATTTCCATCCCACGATGGTTCAACACGTGGAGCAACTCCACTGTTGAACTCCATGGCTTCTCCGATGCATCGCAGCTCGCGATGTCCGCAGTTGTCTACCTTGTAGTCAACTCTCCGTCCACTGGCGTCTCGTCAACTATCGTTTGCGCAAAAACACGAGTCGCCCCGCTTAAGCAACTAACCATCCCGAGGCTAGAACTCTCCGCAGCGCTGCTATTATCAAAGCTAATCCGACGAACTCAAGTGACGCTCCAGCTACCAGTTTCACGGACTCACTTGTGGACGGACTCTCAAATCACTCTGTCGTGGATCAACGCACCCGCCTCAAGGTGGAAGGACTACGTCAGGAACCGCGTACTGCTTATTCAGCAGCTCGTCCCACTTGCTCACTGGAGACACGTTCCTGGCACATCAAAATCCTGCAGACGGGCCCTCCAGGGGCCTGACAACCCACCAACTCCGAGATCATCCGCTATGGTGGACGGGACCACCATGGATGACTGAACCGCAGGAGAAGTGGCCTCGTCAACCACTCACTGCTGACGGCTTCGTCGTACCCGAAGCTCGTCCGGGAATCGCACTCTTCGTTGCGGCTCCCAAACTCGAATACCACTGGGACTTAATCAATCGGTATTCGTCATTGCAGCGACTCATCAGGATCACCGCCATCTGCTCCAAGGTTGTTGCAAAACTGAGGAAACGAACCATCGCAGCCCACGTCACCATTCTCACCCCAGAAGAAATCGACGCCGCAAGAATCCTGTGGGTCAAAGCGACACAAGCGCTCTACTTTGCGCACGAGATCAGAGTGTTGAGCTCGCACTCTAATCTCAATCCAAACCATGCCTTCTCCCGTCTCACCGCATTCCTTGATCACGAAGGCGTGATTCGGGTCGGAGGCAGGCTCACCAGATCATCGCTCTCACCCGAGAGCAAGCATTCCGCTATTCTGCCTAGGCACTCACGCATGACAGAACTCGTCATTGCCAACTCGCACCTCCGGACGCTCCACGGAGGCACGCAGCTCACTCTAGCTGACATTCGGCAATCATTCTGGATTCTCGGAGGCCGAGCTCCAGTCAAATCGCCCGTTCTTCGCTGTGTCAAGTGCGCGCGACAGCGAGGAATCCGCGCTCAACAGCTGATGGGCCAACTGCCCACAGCCAGGGTCTCACCGCATCGCCCCTTCACGCACACAGGCCTCGACTACGCGGGGCCTCTGACCATCAAAACGTGGAAGGGACGGGGAGCAAAAACGACCAAGGGATGGATCTGCGTCTTCGTGTGCCTCACCACGTCAGCCGTGCATCTCGAGGTCGTCAGCGACTACTCGACTGACGGCTTCATCGCTACATACCGACGCTTCGCAGCGAGAAGAGAAATACCGCGCGTCCTGCACTCTGACTGCGGCACCAACCTGGTGGACGCCTATTCAGCCCTCACAAGGATGTTCTGCAAAAGCACTCAAGAGCATCACGCCATCGCCGCTCAATTGTCCAACGACAAGACCCGCTGGGATTTTAACCCGCCAGCTGCTCCACACATGGGCGGTAAATGGGAGGCGGTGGTGAAATCAGTGAAGTTTCACCTTCGACGCACCGTCGGCGACATCGTACTGACGTTCGAGGAACTCACCACGCTTCTCACTCAAATCGAAGCTACGTTGAATTCTCGCCCGCTCGGACCTCTCAGCGACGATCCAGACGATGTGTCAGCTCTAACGCCGGGACATTTCCTGACGGGTGCCGCGCTCTCCACACTACCTGAGGCTTCACTGACCGAGCGTAAGCTTGGACACCTCGACCGGTCGCGCCTTCTCCAACAACGCTTCCAACACTTCTGGAACCAGTGGAGCGCCCATTATCTGCAACAACTTCAGTCGATCGCCAAATGGCGACACCCATCACGCGACATCAAAGAAGGCACTCTCGTGCTCATTACCGACGAGAGGTTCCCGCCGAGCAAATGGCCTTTAGCTCGAGTCACCGCCGTCCATCCTGGCCAGGATGGACTCATCAGAGTCGTGACGTTGAAGACCGCATCTGCAACTCTCACACGGCCCATCGCGAAGCTCTCACCACTTCCGATCTCACCATAGATCCTCGAGAACTTCAACCCTCAGCGAGGACGTCACCCTCATCTAGAACATCACCACCGCAGTGCTGATGGCGGGAGAATGTTCGGGATTCCGCCTCGCCTTACAAGCGGGGCGAGCTTCCCGATTGGCTCGCGCCGCGGCACCACCTCGTGGGCGCTCTCGCCTCGCCTTACAAGCGGGGCGAGCTTCCCGATCCGCTCGCGCCGAGGCAGCACCTCGTGGGCGCTCTCGCCTCGCCTCAGAGCGCATGCTCAGTTGGACTTGTGCCGGCCGGCGTGCGAGAGCGGCCATGATGGTTATAGTATCTTCGTGACTGTGCTACGCAACACCTCGCTGCTGATCACATCCAAGTTTTCTTTAATCTTACCCGCTGTTAAACCCGCACCGCACTCATTACTCTTAATGTGACTCAACGTGTGCATTCTGCACTCGTCACCCGCGCGATTGGCGTATAGGACGCAATCGGTACCCGCCAAGTCTACATCGCACTTTTCGTAATTGTAAGCTCACCGCGTGGCCTGGCCAAGACCGCGTGTGTCATCAACGTTCCACTTGTTCGGCCATTTTTCTCCCGTAGTGAGGTACAGCCACGAGATCAGTAAAATTAGTGCGCGATCTCCTACATTGTATACACCGCTCCTTATCGTTGTTAAAACCGCTCGTTCACCCTCACCATCTCTGTAAATTTTACCTCTCGATGTTTTTTAAGAAATAGACAAGCGGATCCCGCGCTAATTCGTCGCGTCTTCAAACAACCTTTATTTTCCACCGTGTGCACGATCCTTAACATCCCGGCAGTATTCCGTTATTCCGCAACAGTTGTAATAGACGCTTTCGCACACTGTACGGAGTTTCTTAATGAAGAATGTGTGTGTTATCCCGTGTAATGTACGGAGTATCGCTAGCGTAGCAGCTAACAGTAGAGATCCTCGGGAGAGAACGTCTTCGCAACAGTGATTTCACGATTCTGATTTGTAGATCGTCAGTCCCTTTTTACGTACGGCCGATGCATATCAACTAGCGTTGGTGGGGTAGGGGGCCACATGGCTCCGATTTTATGAGTGCATTCGTGGAAACAACTGATGCGTCTGTTTTTCTTCACTCTTGGAAATCTAACCCTATATGCATCATTTCAAGATGCTTAGAAGACGGACTCACGTCGACGGCGCGCCGCCATAAAACTTGACCTTAGACGATATTTATGTGATACTTAATATTAGGCAAAACTTCTTTGTGCGTTGGTCACTCGGTTACATATGCGAGCCATGTGGCGTAACGATAAATAAAATATAACATTTCAGTTTGTATTCGTTCTTATTCTACGGATATGAAAATCAAGAATTTGCTCTAAGGCAATTTATGCAATTGGCTTAACAATGTAGTGAGGTTATGAAAAATCGCCTTATTGTCATATCAACTCACTTGACGCGTATTGTTTGGCGGCGAGAATCGCGGCGGGAATCTACGAGAATGTACTAACCAAAAACAATGGAATTTTTCATTACAATATTATGACGTATACGGGGGTCGCGTGTTTATAAATTAATTTTGTAACCGTAAGTAGGGCTGTTTTTTTATGAACTTATATCCACTTTCGCTGCTTTTACACTGTCACTGCTTTTCCACTTTCGCGCTCTAACCCTACTTGGAGGTTAAAGCCGACGGCGGCCATACATTCGAAGAACCCGACTTTTGACGTTTCTAGCGCGCCATCGTTTGTTTATAGTAGCTTTGCTCTGAAGTGCACTTCAGGCTGAAACGCTGAGCGTTTCCCATGTTAACGCTTTCCCCAAAAGGACGTATTTAGTATAGCTTAAGGCCCCTCTACGCTACTCGTTCGAAGTTCCTCGCCGAAGTACTCGCCGAAGCTAGCCGAGTACGAGGAGCGTCACCACACTACTCGCTCAACTTCGCGAGAACTCCGTCGCTTAACTTCGCGAGAACTCGTGATCGCGACTTCGGCCCTTTGACTCGGCCCAAAATACCAACACCGATCAGAAGTGGTCCAAAGCGAAGCAAAGCGAGGCGAAGAAGCACGAAGTGCCTCTCTACACTCTCGTCCTCGCCCAACTTCGATTAACTTCGCGAGTAGTGTAGAGGGGCCTTTACGATGCGACCGAATAACTTTATTCCTCCAACAAAACCGACGAGTCTGGAACGTTCTAAAGTGTTGAAGAATTTTTGTGGTAAAAAAGTCGCTCGGAAATTCGGTCAAATATTACGAGATCTCAAGTTTGAGTAGGCGGATCGAAAAATGACCCAAACAAAATCGATAGGAAAAAATAACATTTCATTGGTAAAATGTCATTAGATTTTCGATTCGTCTCCGCGTTTTCGCATAATGTCGATTATAAGTTAAAAAGTCGTCTGCTAAAGCCTATCTTGGTATATAAAGAGTGCGCGGCGTGTTGTTGTCGTGACAGTCTTTTTTTTATTACTTGGCGTCGAGACGCTGCCGCGTCTCTTGATTATAAGTTAAAAAGTCGTCTGCTAAAGCCCATCTTGGTGTATAAAGAGGCGCAGCATGTCGTTGTCGTGACAGTCGTTTTTTTTTATTACTTGGCGTCGAGATGCTGCCGCGTGTCTTGATCCTCTCTCTCTCTCCCGCTCTTTCTCGCTCTCTATACTGCAGAGTGCAGAACGATGATGGAGTGTCAGAGGACGGTTCAGTCCTAGCGCACAAATAAAAATCTAATCTAATCTAATCTAATCTAATCCCTCTTTCCCTCTCTCTCTCTCTCTTATACTTATATCAAATTTTGCCCCAAGGTTGTCACCAGGGCATAGAATAAACCAATCAGTCAATCAATCAATCAATCAATCTCTCTCGCTCTCGCTATCGTTTTTTCCACTTCGGATGACAGGTCGCGCCTCGCGTAACGTTCAATTTTTAAAACAATACATACTGTGATGTCGGGACGGAGATTTTCTTAGTTCTTTAATTGGCGGAAGGAGTGGCTGACTCGCTTCAGAACTCGGTTTTAGGATGGACAACTTGGTAAACAATATGTCGAAGTTACATAAGACTTTATTGACGGACAGAGGTTCGTTGTGGTTACAATTTTGGAGACTTACTGGCTACTCTAGCCTAGAGAGGAGGGATTTTATAGAGGTAGATTGGGGGAAAATCGGAGTAGTGGGAGAAAGGACCTACGTGACGTTTGGGGGGTAGGCCCAGAGTTCTCCAGAAAACGCAGCTGCACCGCGTTGGAACTACAAACGTTTGCTTCGGGAAAAGAATGCGGTCTTTCGTAGCGTTATTTACAGAGGGCTTCGTGAGAATGTCAAGTGATCGGGCGGATGTAATAAATTGAGAAATCAAAATCGAAGGATGGGAAAACGGGCAGCGAAAGATTTTCGGGCTACGTTACAATACATACACGCCTATACATGTTCCTATATGTATGTTTTGTTGAATATTTTTTTATTTTCTTCACTCCTCTCCATTCCCTTGACTCGTCCTGCCTGGTATCCCATGCATTTGATATGTTTTTTTGGGTTATTTTTCGTTCTTCATTTTCACAAATTTTAAAACGATCTAAGCAAATAACCTTGTTACTTATACATCACGTTGATCTCCTTTTATCCCCCCCCCCCCCCCAACTCATTCTCTCTCTCTCGTTCTGTCCCTATCTGGTGAACGCAAAATCGAGAATTGGATCCATATCGACTATAGACGCTATACCACACTGGAATTAATTCTTATTCCAATAACGGAAGTGACGTTGTATGAAAAGTTTCGGTTTTTCGGATCGAGTGAGGGAATGTGGAAAAGTTTTTCGGCATTACTCTCACGGAGATGAGAGTATTCCTATTACCAACCTTCGAAAGATTACCAGCAACGAATAAATGAATCTTACCTGCAACGAATGAATCAGAATCTTTTAGCTTTGGAATCTTCTTCCTCCAAAGCTAAAAGATTTTTTAGCACTGGCAGGTAAAAATAAACGAACTGTGGGTCAAAATGAATTAATACATTATTAATATTTATCATGCATATATTAAGGGGTTATACCTAGTTGGAAATTTCAAAAAATCGATTTTTTTATTGCATTTTCGGAATGTACATATATTTGATTATATTTTCTGAAAATTTCAAATCGATCCGGCAAATATTCTTGGAAATACACGCATATTTATAAGGACGCTCGGAGCGTTACAAACCCAAACAAACCTAAACAAACAAACCCAAACAAATCGGATTACTAGAAGCTGCTGATGATGCAGAGGGTTTATCTTATGGCCCTGGCATAGATGACTCCATGAAGTTTGAAAAAAAAAATTTTAACCATGTGTAAACGACTTTTGAAACTTTGTACTCGTTTTTCTCAAAACGGTGTTGTCAAAGTCGGTGAGCACAATTTCTCAAAAACGGCTCAACCGATCGGTCTGAAATTTTAACACAACCTTCCCAGATATATTCCTCAGGTATTGATCGAAAGAATAAGATTTCCCATAATTATTTCTATTTATTTGAACAATTTTTCACGAGAATTTTTGTCGAAAATCCAAAATTTTTCTTTACATAGCCGCCATTTTGTCAAAAATCCAAATTTCGACTATTCCTTCGATCAATACCTAGATTCGTCTATCCACTAATAGAATCTTTTTGGTTTTATTATTTTAGATAACCCAAACCGGAGATATCGTGCTCACCGCCAGACACCTTTTTTTGGAGGACCTCCAGGAGACCGTCTACAGGAGCAGTGCAGATCAATATTTTTAAAAATTAAAAAATTCCTATATGAAGTTAAAAGATACCACTACATGGCTTAATACTTTTTTTATTTGTAAAATAAAATCCCTTTTCAAAAAAAATTCGTAAAAAACGACTTTTTTTTTGCCTTACAACTAGGTATAACCCCTTAATCTACATTATATGTATATTTATATATATATATGGGGCATTCCACGCCAAATCGACTACTTTCCGGCCCGACCCCTTTCGATTTGGCTGAAACTTTAATATGTTATTGTTTTTATCTTAAAACGCTTGTGTGATTTTTTCGATTTTTTTACACAATCGCGAATTTTTTAAAATATCGCCCGTTTTTTTCTTCAAATGCGCAACTTTCTGAAAAATGGACCGATTGAAATGTTTTTTTTTTTGGAAATTCGTCGTTTTGTAATGTTCTTTATGAAAACATTTATTGGGTATTATTCAGAGTCATCATCGACACGATTTTTTAGTTTTTTGGAGAAAAAACGTGATTTTTTTAGAGAACACCATTTTTTATCTTTGGTTTTTTTTTATAGAAAAATATGATAAATTTAGCATTTTTTGCTGCCAGACCCATCGTGGTAAGATTTTTCTTTCTATTTTTTTCGAAATAGAATTTTTTTTTAAATAATTTTGTTCCGAATATGATTTAAATAGTTAATTCTATCATACTCGATACTTTGTATATAATATAAACTCACTTGAAAAGTTTATCAATTATGTTAAATTATCTTTAAAGGAGTAATTAATGGGAAATGAAGTATATAGTTATCCAATTACTTATTTAATAGTAATTACTGATCAATTTATTCATTGCCGTGACTTTTGAATAATTTACATAAGTTGTGATCTCGTGAATTGGAGACATTTTGAACAATAAGACCACTATTTGTGTCAGGTATCACACAGTACAATAGCTGAGTTCCTGAAATGGTTTTGGTTTTCGAAAATCGATCACGGAGACGGTTTACAGTATTATTGTAGTCTTCCGATGATGAAAACAGTCAGTGCATATCAAACAAAAACGATTCAACTTGAACTTTTTTCAACATTGACAGATGCTTGTCGCAAACCATTCCGTTATAAATAATACTTTAAATTAGACGAATTAGAGCAACGATTGAACTGGCTTTCTGATTCCATGTTATATGATGAGTTGAAAAAACGTTCACATGAGAATCTTGATAAAAACTGATATTCTTGCTCAGAGACAAACCTTAATACTTTAAAAAATGTAAATCCTTAGAAAAAAAACTATATTAGAAATTTAGAAAAAAATAGCAAGAAAAATCTTACCACGATGGGTCTGGCGGCAAAAAATGATAAATTTATCATAATTTTTTACATAAAAAATAAAAAATGGCGTTCTGTGACAAAATCTCGTTTTTCTCAAAAAAAAAAAAAAAATCATATCGAAGATGACTGAATATTTTTCAAATATTTCATAAAGAACTCTTTCATAAAGAACATTTCAAAAAAACATCTCAATCGGTCCGTTTTTCAGAAAGTTACGAGCATATGAAAAAAAACGCGATATTTTCAAAAACTCACTACGTATTTGCGATTATGTAAAAAAATTTCAAATTTTTTTGCAATTTTGTGTTAAACTCAATTCGCAAATTACGAATAGGTTAAAAAGGTAATGCATCATAAAAGCTTGTGCTGTGATTGTAATTTTGCGTATAATATGGAGCTCCATGGAAGAATTTTCTTGTTTTATGATTAATTTAATTTTTTAAAGTTATTCAAGGTCAAAGTTGTATTAAAAAAACTTCATAGTTAACGATTTAGCAGATTCATTTTTTGGAAAAAGTTGCTATTTCCGTCTAATTAATTGTTACATCAACCATAAATATGTATCAAAAGCTGCCCATATTTATAAAGTAACTTTGTATTGTTTGATCAAAGTGTGAAGGCGATGAAGAAAAATTTTTTAAGATAAATAAATATGAAAATTGCTAAATAATTTTTTCGTTATGATTTTTAGATTGCTATTTTACGTTTTTGTAGCATTACAATATTCCAATAAATCTAGATTTCGGAAAGCGTAGAAACATCTTTATGCCGGTTGCTCGTAAGCTAATCGAGCTACCGACAAATATAAATACAGTGAATCTTTAGTTACACGTGTTTCAAGGGGTACAGCGAGTATGAGGTGTAAATGAGAATAACGTAGAAGTGAAATACAGTATGTACCTGAAACTCTTTAGCATTTGAAAATGGCATTTGGTGCATAATTAGCTATTTTTCGTCAATAGCAATGCGTCTATCATGCTAATGTTTCGTTTCCTAATTGAAAATTTGATTGGTAGTAACGAAGCAATGAGCCAATACAATTTTTTTAATTTTCCTTTAGAATTTTCATTCAATGCAAGTTTATAACATCAAAGCTTTGACGTTTTAGACTATAAAATAATAAACATGTTCGTATTCAATAAGAGATATGTAATGACAGTTAAGTACATGCATACATAGTACTATCCCAGAGTTTGACAGTGGAAGAAATCAAGGTACGGGTTGTAAAAATTGTTTTATACTAGACTGTTTTTTTTTGTATCTCAGAACATCGATTGAGCACGAAATAGTGTGGAAAAATGTTTAAAATGATATATTTCTTGTGGGCATGCAGGACGCCACCTCCGAGAGCATGGTTCTCGCCATTTTCCCAAATTTCGAAAAAAAATTACAGTTTGTGGTTACCATGGGAGAAATAGTGAATTATTAACCAGTGCATCGCATTTGCGGTAATTTGGAGAGAACCATGCTCTCGGCCGTGAAAAATCACATATTTTAAGCTGTGTTTCACCTGTTTTCATGGATGAATGGGGGAGAATACGCATTTTGAAATTTTTTACATAAAAGTAGCAAAACTGTACCAACAAAGCTCAAAATATTATCGACAGACACGGAGGTGCAGTTCATCCGTTTTCTCACTCACAGCGCGCAGCTCGCATCGTTCTGTTTTACCGACCGCCCTCACATCCTTCCAAAACAATTTGTTTTTTGACATAAAATAAATATTTGAAATAGAAAATCAAATAAAGTCAGTGATGACTGAAAAATCGAGACATCGTTAACGATTCAGTTGGAGGAGACAGAGACAGAGAGAGAGAGAGAGAGAGAGAGAGAGAGAGAGAGGGAGAGGGATAGGGAGAGGGAGAGGGAGAGGGAGAGGGAGTGGGAGAGGGAGAGGGAGAGAGAGAGAGAGAGAGAGGGAGAGATAGATAGATGTATTTATTAGTCCACTAGGACTAAACAGCGTCCTCTCGCACAAATTAAGAAAAGAAAAAATACAAACAAATCAAGAGATTGATTGATGGTTTATTATATGCCTTGGTATAAACCTGTAGGCAAAGAGGTACAGATAAGGAAAAAATAAAGTATAAAGTATAAAAATAAAGTAAAGTAAAAGAAAAAATACAATACAAAAATAAAAATAACAACGAAAAATAAAAAGAATAATAGTAATAAAATAAAATATAAAAAGATAGCAAGCATCTGGAAGAAGTTATACAACTCAAAATCATAATTTGCAATACAATAACAAGCGCAAGGAGAATAACGAGAGTATAAGCAGAAAAGCGATATAAAACAAAAAAATAAGAACAAATAAGAGAGAGAGAGAGAGAGAGAGAGAGTCAGAGAGACTTACTCGACCAGTCTGGACGCGGTTATTGGGGTTCGGGTAATAAAGACACTAGGGTAGACTTGTTTTTTTAAATTATTTATTCTATGAAAATAACAACAATTACAAATAATACAAACCCAAAGATTATAGATCAAAAATAAAAAATAGTTGATACAACAGATAAATAAATAAAGTAATAAGTAGCAGGGCGAGTGTGGCCCTCAAGACCACCGCGGTCGGGACGGCGGTTGCGGCGGGCACTGTGATTGGGACCACTGTTGTGGCGGCGGCCATTGCTGCGGCGGCCACTGCTGTGGCCATATCGAAGGGCCCCACCCGTCATGTGACCATGTTGGTGGCTGTTGGAGCTGCTGTTGCTGTTGTGGCTGATATATTGTTGCCATGAGGGTCGACTGCGGCCCGACTCCTGCTCGCTCACTTTTTGTGGTTGAGCCACTTGAGCGGCGTTGCCACGTCGCCGTAGGTGACCTCCTATCCTTCAGCTCGCCGTTTGGCCGTTTTGCCGACCAAGGGTCTGCTCCAAGACGCTAACCCGATCGACCTCCTGTTGGAAGCGTAAATTTGCTCTTCTCCGTTCCCCGCGCTAAACTGTAAATAAGCAAGAATCATTATCAAGGGCGTGAAATAAAAAACTTACAAAATCTATATACACTGCCGGCCAAAAGTTTGGATACAATAGTCGAAATTTCTTACCGCACTCAAAGTTAGATAGCGGGCTCAAAAAGAAAGATAATGGAATTTCCCAAGTGGCTTTTTAAAGAGGACAAGTTTACCTTTATTTTGCTTTTTTAAAGAAAATTCTCTACGATTTCTTTTTGCCTCGGTACGCACTTTTGAACGCGGCCATTTTTCGGCTATTTTTGGCCGTTGAAAATTAATTACAAAGTTTGGGGAAATTTTTTTCCCCGATTTTTTCCATTGTAAACTTACAAAGGATATCAAAACTTACATTTTTATTTTTTAGAAAGTCTCGTACGATTTTTTTCGCCCCAGTGTTGCATTTTTAGGTAAAAAAAGACCATTTGTAGAAAAAAAGGCGTCATCGAAGAGCTATAGGGTTTCAGAGGAAATCTCAAGAGGGTAAAAAGTTGCATAGGTTCACACTGGAGTGGCAAGAATTTTTTTAGAATTGTTTTCAGACATTTTTTGCATGCTTTTAAAGATTTATATAGGGGGTCTGATTTAGCAAGATGTCACACAAAACTAACGCTACCCCCACTCCACTACCGCTGTGTTGTAGCAGGGTGGGGGGAGTTGCGACATGCTAAATGCCTGTGATTTATTGAAAAATACTGCATTACATGGAGAGCCATTTGTGTTTACAAGTTGTAAGTTTCAATTTTGGTGTGTATATTACAATGTTGTTGGGTTTGTTTGGGTTTGTTTGGTTTGGTTTGGATTGGTTTGTTTGTTTGCTTCAGTTTGGTTTGGTATAGTATGTCTGGTTTTGTTTGATTTCGTTTGGGTTTGTTTGGGTTGGGATGAATGGACGGATAGTGAGAGAGTGAGAATGTGAGCATGTGAGTGAGATAGTGCGAGAGTGGCGATGTGAGAAGAGAGTGAGAGAGTGAGAGAATTAGAGAATGAGAGAGTGAGAGAGTTCGAGAGTTAAAGAGCGAGAGAGAGAGCAACTCATTATTTGCATGTACCTTTTTTTATCACCCAAAAAGTCTGATTACACCCGAAAAATCTACAGATATTACACAAAGTGTAATATCTGTAGATTTGTTTTTACAATTTTTGGTTGGACCTTTGATGAGTCGAGAGGCTCTACTTGGAAATTATGAAGTCTAGGATAATATATTAAGAAAGACAATTTGTTTGGATTTTCATTTTTAATTAACTACAATTATTCTAGATATTTTTTTTAATTGTTGAAAATTAAAATAAAAAATGAAAAAATAAGAGGAAAATTCTAAAAAATTCTAGTTAATTAAAAAAAAAATGTAAACAGATTTCCTTTCTTAATTTATTGCCCTAGATGCCATAATTCCAAAGTGGAGCATCTCCACTCATCAAAGTTCCAACCAAAAATAAATAAAAAAAATCTTCAAAAAAAATTCTGAACCAATTCTAGTACCTCCAGTGTGAACCTATGCAACTTTTTACCCTCTTGATATTTCCTCTGAAATCCTATACTTTTTCGACGACACCTTTTTTTCTAAAACATATCTTTTTAGCTGGAAATGCAATACTGAGGCAAAAAAATCGTCCGAGACTTTCTAAAAAAACAAAAATGTAGGTTATGATATCCTTTTTAAGTTTACCCTGGGAGAAACGGAGGAATTTTTTTTTCACAAACTCTGCCGTTAATTTTCGACGGCCAAAAAATAGACGAAAATGGCCATGTTCGAAAGTGCGTAAATGGGGTGTAAAAGTTTGTATAGAAAACTTTTCTTGCGTGTATCAACCTGAAACTCGGTATACATATTCTTCAAAACAAATAATAAAATGCATATTTTAGGATTTTTTAAAACTTCTAATGTAGAGTGGAGGACACGGGCGAAAGTTAGTATCCCCATTTACATCGGTATACTAGCTTCCTTTCTACAAAAACGAATAGAGGGGCCGGTACAAGGGTACAAAGGGGTTAAAACCTTTCCACCATGCTGCGAGGGTGGATGCTGTGGCGGATAAGGCGGCGGCGGCGGATTTGTTTGCGGCGGCGGCGGGTCCATTTGCGGTGGCGGCGGCGGCGGAGGCGGGCAAGCCTGCGAGGGACGATTTTACGACGGTCTCATGGACGGCCAGGTTTCAGCAATCTAAGGCAAAAGTGGCAACTTAAGCATATGTCCTTGGCGATCAACCACGCCGCTGACAAATTGGAACTTAAAATCTTTGACCGTGTGCGAAGTTTTGCACCGACAACGCGTACATAAATTTGTCGATTGACACTGAGATGAATAATATTTTCTTCCAATTTCATTTGCCTCATGTGTGTTGCAAATAAAATTGTAAAAAAATATTATCCATCGTAGTGTCGAGAAACAAATACATACACGCGTTGTCAGCGCAAAATTTTGCAAACGGTCAAAGATTTTTAATCCACATTTGTCACCAGGGTAGTTCATCGCCATGGATACTTCCTTGGCTACAAACTACTCCGCTGATAAATTTGGACTTGAAATCATCGACCGATGACGCTTTCACGAATTTGTTGATTCATACAACGATGTATAATATTTGCTTCCAATTTTATTTGCTTCAATTGTGTTGCAAATAGAATTTTAACAAAATATTTTGCATCGTTGTATGAATCAACAAATTCATGTAAGCCGCATCGGTCGATGATTTCAAGTCCAAATTTATTAGCGCAGTGGTTCGTCGCCAAGAATGTATCCTTGGCCATGAACCACCCGGCTGAACAATTTGGATTAAACATCTTTGACTGTGTGCAACATTTTGCACCAACAACGCGTACATAAATTTGTCGATTGACACTAAGATAAATAATATTTTCTTCCAATTTCATTTGCCTCACGTGTGTTGCAAATAAAATTGTAACAAAATATTATCCATCATAGTGTCGAGAAACAAATTCATACACGCATTGTCGGTGCGAAATTTTGCAAACAGTCAAGGATTTTTAATCCACATTTGGCACCCAGGTGGTTCATCGTCATGGATACTTCCTTGGCTACAAACTATACCGCTGATTAATTTGGACTTGAAATCATCGACCAATGACGCTTACACGAATTTGTCGATTCATACTACAAGGCATAATATTTTCTTTCAATTTTATTTGCCTCAGTCGTATTACACATAAAATTGTTAGAAAATATTATCCATTGTAGCGTCAAGCTACAAATTTATCAACGGAGTGTTTTATCACCAAGAAAGTATCCGTGGCGATGAATCGCTACGGTTAAAAAAAACGGGACCAGGAACGGGGACGAAAGACAGGACGCTCGAACAATACTATTAACTTACCGCCATTCTTCTGAGCCGCCCGACTTGCCCGGTCTTGTTTTTTATCTGAAAAATAGAAAACGTTATGACGTTATAGAAAAAATAGAAAGGGTTATGACGTTATTCGTAACCCTTTTTTTATTTCAAAATGTAGATATATTTAGTCATATATATATATATATATATATATATATATGACTAAATATATATATATATATATATATCGGCTATATAGACACAGGTAAATTTGTTGATTAAAGAAAAAATACTTACTGCGCGGCATCGTCGTGAATGTTTGAAGTCGATGACGTTTCTTCTGTCTCTTCGGTGCGTCGGTCGCGCTAGTCAGAATTGCCAACGTGCTCACAGCGGAATTTCCGCGCCGACCATTGGCTACTGTCAAAAGATACTACACGAACATGGACGGCGCTACGCTCGCCGAGCAAGGACCGCACGTGTTCCGTTCGGGTAGTATAGACTCGAAGCACTCGTACAACGAGCGAAATATCACATATGATGCATCGTTATTGAAAATCCTCATGAATCACCCTATCAAAATAGAATTTCATGATCGATATTGGGATATTGCTCTCGAACTATTTGTTTTCTAAGCATTTTTCCGAGCACAAAACTTTACGCTTCATAATTTTTGTACTGCGGCCACGGTCTTGCATACGGATCTGTACCAGGATTCTCTAACGTTTTAGCGACCGTTTTCGTTATCGTTAGCTAGCGACAGCCAATGGGAGGTGCCCTTTCTGCTGTAATCCTTCATGCGATTAGCTGTTGCTAGCTAACGTTAACGAAAACTTTCGCTAAAATGTTAGGGAATACCGGCACAGTAGGCCTATTCTGTAACTCGTTATAACTCGTACCGACAGTTTTCGTTATCGTTAGCTAGCGGCAACCAATGACAGGCGCCCTTTCTGCTGTAATCCTCCATGCGATTGGCTGTCGCTAGCTAACGAAAACGACAACTGTCGTTACCGAGTCAGAACGAGTTACGGAATACCGCTGCAGTAGTGCGATTCTGTAACTCGTTATAACTCGCTAGCGACAGTTTTCGTTATCGTTACCTAGCGACATCCAATGAGAAGCCAGCTTTCTGCTGTAATCCTTCATGCGATTGGCTGTCGCTAGCTAACCATAATGAAAACCGTCGTTACCGAGTTATAATGAGTTATAGAATCGCACTACTGAAGGCCTATTCTGTAACTCGTTATAACTCGTAGCGACAGTTTTCGTTATCGTTAGCTCGCGACAGCCAATAAGAGGCGTCCTTTCTGCTGTAATCCTCCATGCGATTGGCTGTCGCGAGCTAACGATAACGAAAACTGTCGCTGCCGAGTTATAACGAATTACAGGATCGCACTACTGTAGCGGAATTCCGTAACTCGTTATAACTCGGTAGTGACAGTTGTCGTTATCGTTAGCTAGCAATCGCCGTCCCACGACTATGCGGGTAACTCGACCGCAGCGACTTCAGCGGCCACTTTAATAATCAGAAATGTCTACAAAAAGCGACCTAACCCCTCCACTGGAGGTGTCAGCCCTGCAGGTAAGACGGTGACTGCGTCTGCCATCGCTGAAGAGATGAAAACAGTATGTTCTCGACTGAAATAATTCTGCAATTGATGAACGGATAATTCATGTTAGGCTAGGTTGCGTTATTCGTACTAAGCTAGGTTGCGCCGGTGACTTGGTCCACGTGGATCTTGGAATTTCTGTTGAAGAACTTTCCCTCTCCTTAAAGCATTATTTTTTAAGGCTGAAATACGTCATTATGACTTTATAACCAACAAGCTGCGCAGCAGCGATTTACCGCACTAAACGATTAATCTATTATCACATAGCCATGTGAGCGGTAATTAAGCCATTGCCGCATTAAACGATTTAATCAACTGGAAAAATCGATTAAAAAACATTTTTCAAGAAACCTTATGTCAACTATTACTTTTTTTTAAACAATCTCCGTACTTTTTTTTTCAGTACATATTAATTTTTTCACAATTCACTATTTTGTTGGAAGACCTATTAAAAAAACAGAAAAATACGGAATCAATTATCAGTTATTAATTTCCTGTCATTATCAATTTTGATTAACTATTTTGCTAAGATGTTTTCCGAGAAAATGGATTTAACAAAATTCGCCATTTTTCGTTAGTTTTTTATGCCCGATAAGACAGAGAAGAAATTCCCGGGAATAAGTAAAAATGTAAAATTGGCGCATTTTATTCAAATGTTCATTCGAATTGAAATTATAATAATTACAAAATACCCTCAAAATGTATTAGGCTAATTAGGTAATTTAAAACAATTTCAATTGTTTGATTGTTTTTTTAGGTGTTTATTTGAAAACTCATTCATCTTTATTTTACAATGAAAAAAATAAAAGAAATAAAATTCGCACGGAGAAGCGCGCTGTCACATTCAAGCGCTCACAACGATAGTGCTTTCTCTGTTGCGCCCATGTGATGAGTGCACGTAAATAGAGAGCAATACACACTCAAGCGCTCACACCGACGAGCGCGAGGTGGTGGCACCGCACCGCACCGCCAGGCGCCAATACACGCGCGTATCGCTCACCGACGTATGCCCGCTCATCGGGCGCGCCTGATCGGCCCGCCTTTAAGAATTAATAATATTATTCGGGGGTTGATCTGTGACCCATACATGCTTATGTCAATCAACTCAGAATTTCACCCCCAAACGCCCCATTTCAGGGAATACCTTCACTGCTGGGTGTATATATAAATGATCTATGTAATTTTAAGGCTCTCACATTCAGATGCACGCGTCCCGGTATCGTATAATTCAACATAGCAATGATTGTTTTTTCTTGTGTTATAAATACATATGAAATGGTACTATATAGCAGGAAAACCGTATTCCACGATTCGTTGGCTGTTTGCGAATCTACTTCATTTTGCAAGCACGGAAACAATCACGTACAGTATGGGCGTCTCGTATCTTCGGAATATATGGTCGAGCGTCTTTTGTTACGTTCTTTACGAATAACTTCCGTTGCTACGATAGTTATTGAAAAGTGCACGGATATCTAAGCTTTGTGGAGTTCACTTTTTTTAAAAGTTATTCAAGTGTTTAGTTGTTGTATGAGGTGAACTAAGTGTCATTTACGAAAAAGTGAAGAAAAAGAATACGGGGGAGAGAGAGTGTATTTGTGTATGTGCGCGTGTGTGGAAGAAATAGAGTGTCAACAAGGGAAAGAGAGAGCGGAGCAATGAAACAATGTCGTTATGGGCTCTCAGCGCCAAAAAGCGACCAGAACGTCACGGAAGTATGTCTACAGGATTCGGTTTGTATATGTATGTTGCATTACATTATTCATACTATTCGAGGTTTATCTCAGCAACTCGGATTCCGTTCGTTACCATATACGGTGTCTCTTTCCGAGAAAATTGCCTTTTTTCTTAATGTCTTGCGACAAAAATTGGCCACGAGTAAAGTTCGACGCTGTGTAAGCAATGACATGATGCTTTCGGCGGCAAGCCACACCGAACCCGGGTTCGGAACCGCGTTTGGGTGAGTCAATATTATTCATTAATTCCTTTTCAGCTCTAAAATAAGAAAGACAAGCAATTTTTTGTAATGCGCGCTACATTGTTGACTAATAATGTTGATTTATGAATTAAAAACCTATTGGCAAATCGAAATAATAAGATTGATTGTGACGAACAGAATATGACAGTTGAATGGACACGCCGCTCGCTTCGGAAACAGAAAGTTCCGGTTAGAAACATCCCAATGGGTGTTTCTCGCGCTGCTTTCGGCAAACTTTTCGGTATGAAAAATGCGAATAAGTTTTTTTCCCTTATAGATAACGAATAAACTTTACTGAACGATATTATCCGTTCGTAAATAATAGTCTAAGCGGAATGTTAAAACATTTAACCGACTTCTATTCACGAAGGCCAGCAGGTCGCTAATTTTTTTGTACGTTCTTTGGATTGCCAGGAATGCTTCTTGAACAAGTCCACAAAAAATGATGTTTTGCAGACGCCAGAGATAGTTAGAAAACCGTTTTTTCAAAGTATATCTTTGGAACCGGCTTTAACGAAAAACGCTTCGTATATAAGTTGTGGGGCATAATGTCATTAACACAATAAGTCCTATATTAAAAATCACGTAGGAATGTTACTTTAAGGGCAAATCACCGACGACCGACAACTTCTTTTTTTTATCGCATGTACTTCGGTTATTAATGAATGTAGTGTTGTGTCATTCATACAGTAACTAGAAGAATCTATACGCAAAATATATCTTAAAATTTTATTAAGCCATCCCGACTAGAAATTTTGCTACGGGACTGACTAGGGCCGCATCCGGCATCCGTATCCCGTACTACGGCACTGACCAGGCGGCCGGATCAGGGCTTTATCAGGTGTGTAACGCTTTTTGGCATCCGACCCGGATCCGGCTGCCGTTCACGGCCCTGATCCGGCCCTGATCCGGCTGCCGTGTCTGAAATGAAAACTAAAAAAGGCAACAAATGATGATTAAAAATATTCTGGTAGTATTTTTCGTTTCCATATGCTTTACTTATATTGCTGCATGTATGATAATTGGATTAAAACGTGTTCTACCGCATTAAAGTTTTTGTCTAGCCTCGGTTTCGAACCTACGTCTTCTAATTCTAGAGCTGAACGCGTTACCTACTTAGCCATCCTAACACTTGTAGGAATTCTCTTTTTTCGTTGCTCATATTATCATCATTTAAAAAAATGTCAATATTTTTTTATGGCGTTGAAGTTAGCATCGAAGTTAGCAATGCAACGAAACTTAATACTTTTTGACCGCTGAATTTCTTTTTGCCTAATTAGGCACTAAATATAATCCACACGTTTTTACATATTCTCATTAGAGTTTTACGACTTCATTTTACAATAAAAGGCTTTTGATCATTATCAAAATAAACGAATGAAAAATGGAAAAAAAAATCGTTGCATTACACCTATGGAAAATTCAACGTTATTTTGATTCCTTTCTTAAAGAATTTTTTTTAAAGAACTAAAAAAAAGGGGAATTTGTTATTTATGAATGTATAATAATTTCGATACCAATAATAGACTCACTTATATTTTTATTTTTATCTATCTGAATTCTAGATTGATCTAGATTGCCAATTGCCAATATAGGCAATCTCAATTCTCAAGATTTGTAAACAATTCTCCGCTTGGCTCTAAAAATACCATTACAAAAATAATAGATATTATGCATGTTAATAAATAATAATAGATATTGTTAATTTTGAAAGTAAAGAATATATAAATGAAAATGTATATGTATATATATACACACCTAGTACGAGTGAAGAATTTACTTCTGTTAGCCGTTGTTTTTTTCTTTCTGCGTGTACAGCACGCCACTTTCACACCCGTAAGTGTCCGAATAATTTTTTTCGGGACTCTTTTTTATCCATTTTGCACTATTATTTCAGCCAGGAAATTAGAAAAACGCATATATCCGCGTGCATACACCGGTAAGACTCTCAAATATGGCAGCTTCAACACGGGGCAGATCAAGCTGCAGTCCGGAATACCGTAGTACGGCATGCCTGATCAGGGCCGAATGTCCACCGGATCAATGGAACCATAGTACGGCACGCCTGATCAGGGCCGGATGTCCACCGAATCAGTGGAACCGTGGTACGGCACGCCTGATCAGGGTCGGATGTCCACCGGATCAGTGCAACCGTAGTACAGCACGCCTGATCAGGGCCGGGTGTCTATCGGATCAGTGGAACCGCAGTACGGCCGTAAAAAGGCACCCTGACCAGGCCGTAGTAAGCTAGCCTGTGCGGCGCCGTATCAAGGCGTCCATGGACGCCGTTCTACGGCGCCGCACGGGCTACCTTACTACGGCCGGATCAGGGTGCCTTATTACGGCTGTACTACGGTTCCACTGATCCGGTGGACATTCGGCCCTGATCAGGCGTGCCGTACTACGGCATTCCGGACTGCCGCCTGATCGGGGCCTGATAAGTCTTCAGGCTGCCGGATCAAAGTTTCTAGTCGGGATGTTATATAGTTAACCAGTAGTCAACATTATAGTTAACATTGAATACTTTGTTACTTTCAACTGGTTCTCCGAATGGTAATTAAATTAATGACCCTGGGAACTACACATCAGATAAATGGTGTGCTCTTTAGTTCCTTTAAACATGAAATCTTACGTGAAATATTCATGTTTTATTTCAGACGACGGAATTTGAGACAACAAGCAAGTGCCATGGATGTTGAAGATGCTGGTACCATCTCATCGGAAGGTTTAAATGTTTGTGAGTGCGTACAGCTCGGTAAGCCCCAGAACCGGATGATCAATGGATCATCCGAGAGACGAGCCATCTCTGATTCTCCAGAGAAATGTCCGGAAGCGAGCTTTTCTCACTTCTCCGAGGACTCGGCCGTCGCTCAACCAACTTTAGGTGAACAACGTTCCCAAGTTGCTGTGCGGAATCTATATGTAACATTCGATAAGTACGGTAACCGAGAGGTCCGCGAGCCACTCGAGGGATGCGTCATCGTCCGCCAGTCAAAGAGACAACCAGGAAAAGACTTGCTTAATTCCTGTGATGCGTTCATCAGCTCAGCCCAATTTAGTAAATGTTTTGCCTCATCAGTAGCATGCAATATAGATATAAGGAATAATGCTGAAAAAAAAACCGGGTGCCCGTTGCATCACCCGAGAGACGGATCAGCACTGACTTTTGGAAGGGCGGACCAGGTACAGAATCATTTTGTTACCACGAAAGTGAGCGCATCATTTCCGACGTACATAATAACAGCACTGCTTGTGCTATCACTACAAATTCGGTCATGCCTATAGAGGAAGAACCGTGTAATCAACAAATTACGCGTGCCATTTCGCAACAATCGGAAAGTGCTGACGATTGCTTGAATGTTGAAAGTGGTTCCCTGGACAAGGGCCGTATTACAGACGTCACGATTGAAGGTCGTCGCATCGTCGACTTGACTTTTTTTTTACAAGAAGTGCATGCAAAATTTGATGGCCATAACGTTGCGTTACAATGCCCTTTCAGCGACTTGAAAGTAATTCGATCTCGTAATCGTGGCTTGCGGACACAGCTCTTTTTTAAGTGCCAAATGTGCAATTTTGAGTTTAATGTATGGACTGATCCCGATAGTAAGAATATTATGGGCATTCATGAAAGTGCTGTATGCGGCACGATCACTTCGGGTATTGGATACAATACATTGCGGGAACAATTGGCTGCAATGTCTGTTCCGCCTATGTCAGCCAATACTTACCGCAAGTTTCGTAACAGGCTTTTCAATAACTTTCACGAAGTTGCTGAAGTAGAGAGGGCCAAGGCTGCAGCGATAGAAAGAGATGTCGCTATCGAAAAGGGCCACGTTATAAATAGCATCCCCTACATCGAAGTAGTTGCAGATGATTGCTGGGCCAAACGGTCGTATGCTGGTGGCAAATACGATGCTCTTTCGGGTGCAGCCATGATCTTTGGTCGCGAGAGTAAGTTGGCTTTATTCGTTGCCGTGCGCAATAAGTATTGTGCTACGCATGAAAGAGCAAAACGACTAAATGTAGAACCGCCCGACCACGTTTGTTACAAAAATTGGGGTCGTGACCAAAGCTCAACCGCTATGGAAACCGATATCATAGTGGAAGGCTTTAAATCTAGCGTAGAGGATAACGGCTTAATATACAAAACGCTTATTTCGGATGGCGACAGCAGCGTTTTTCAGGCGATTCGGAACGCCAACCCTTATGCCGAACACAGAGTTATTGTACAAAAATATGAGTGCAATAATCATTTATACCGAAACTTGTGTCGAAAAATCGACCATGCCTCTGCAATGAAGTTAAAAGCGCTTCCCACAAAGGGGGTCGTAAGTGTTACAGAATTGGGGCGATGTGTGCGTAGTAGCGGTTTAAAAATCCGGAAGCTCATTGAAGGTGCAAGAGACCTGCGCCAATCTGAAGATATATCGGACGAGGAAAAGGCGACACACCTGTGCAAAGATATATTTAACATAGCCAGCCATGTGTTTGGCGAGCACTTCAATTGTCACACTCTTCCATTCGCGTGTAAACCCAATGAAAAAGAGAAAAATATGATGACCCAACTCCGCATAACCGGTATCTACGCTCTTGTTCATGAGGCGGTCCGATATTTGAGTTGCCATGCTAAAAGTCTTTTGAAGAATGTTACCAATAATATGGCAGAGGCGTGCAATTCCATCGTGAATAAATTGAATTCTGGCAAAAGAATCAATTATTGCTCTGGAAATTCATACCAAATGAGATGTCTGGGCGCGGTCGTGCAGCACAATACGCAGTCAATTCTGTCGAAGCTGCACCTTCACAAAGATATGAAAGTTCCCGATGCTGTAACAAAGCTGGAAACTTGTAGACGCCTTAAAAATGAATACAACCGCATGTGCTCGCAACGAAAACCCTGCCGAAAACACGGTCAATTTCAGGGTACCGACAAGGACTACGGGCTATCCGCTAATAAACCGGACTTGGATGAAAAAACGTTCCATGATGCCGTGGCACAATATTTGGATACCTTAAAATCATCCCAGGCCAACTGGAGAGAGGTTGAGAGATCGACCGTATCTCAGAGTTCTTCTGAGGAATGGCAGCGGCTGCATACAGAAATGATTACAGTATCAAGGTTCGGTTCCATATGTCGAATGTTGCCAACCACTTCGCGTACCAATATGGTGGCTGCTATCCGGTATCCAAAACTTCTTGATACCGCAGCTGTACAATGTGGCCGCGAAAACGAGGAAAAAGCAAAAAAAACGATCGAGTTGAAACTGGGGAAAACGATTGTTCCTTGTGGCCTTTTCATTGACTAAGAGATTCCTTACTTGTGTAACGTCGCGAGCAAAGCGCATAAAAATATTGCGTTTTCTCTCTCCTACTTTGTTGAAATCCGGCGAGAACGCTGGACCGAGCGATTTCCCATGGAAATCGTGAATAACCATTAAACGAATATGGCATTCACATTTTTCGACACATGTTTGTATCTTCTTAAGCTTAGACATACCACAGCTGTAATGTAACCTATTCATAATAAGCGAGCGTCGGGCGTACTTTCGTACGACCCTCCTTACCCATTCGAATTCAACGAGAACATAGTTTAGGCACGGTTTCTCGGAAAAGTCGTAAAACAAAAAAATCATACTGCAAGCCAGATGACCCGGAGTTCACCCGCCAGGGAAAGGATAGCGGAGCTCCGTTCTTTTAATCTGTGTGGGAACCGAGGATAGACCAAGACCGCCGGAAAAATCCACTCGACTCGGTCATAAAACCGGGCCGCGACGAAAACAAAATGCACATGGAAGGACTACGAGGCGCATAGCAGCTGCACTATCGCGGGGCAACTCGGCGCCGGGCCCTAGACTTTAGATAAGCAAACACGGCCCCATGCGCTTTGCCCACGAAAACTCGCTCGGAATAGATTCATTCCGATTGGTCTATTTGTAATTAATTTCATGCGCCCAGACTCCAAGATACAAAGAACTGTCTCCCACGTCAACCTCTCCGATTGGTTAAAAGAAAGTCAAAACGAAAACCCCCTTTTTTCCCCTACTCCACCCAAAGAGGGAAATCTGGAGCAGAAAGGTCCAGAGGATTAAAGGAAAATTAGTTCAACATCATCATCCGAACCAGAAGGATCTCTTCTATCGGCTCCAATTTTGTATCGCGACTCGTACCTCTGTTCCGCGTTAATACTCCAACTCTGTTCTTCGATCATTCATTTGCATTTCTATGTAATTCGAAAAGTATTGTGAGTCTTTTCCGCGCTCTTCACACTCGCGAAGTAACCCTCTGACCCATCTGCGGCAACATTACAAACACAGCGTGCGTGCGGCCCATCGACTGATATTGTACAAGCGAGCGTAACGGGCCGAGAGCGAAGGCCCTTTCACCCGAGTCCGAAGGACTGTCATTCAGCAAACGTAAGCTAACCGCATTATTTTTGTATCATTTTCTTAATCCGCCGAACTGTATCCTTCCCATGTTTCCGACCGGCCAAGCGGTCGGTGCTCGGTAATAAACGAATGGTAACTACATCTGTCGCAATCACTCACATAACCCTTGACCATCTAGGCACTTGAGACCTAGAACACCCGTTCCACACATTCTCCTTTTTACCCTCATCCCGTACTATTGCGCTTGGCGTAGGCAAGAAAGAGGGAAACGAAGGTTTTATGCTCTCATCCCTTCCGGATGTGACATATTGATTTTTGGGGGCTCGTCCGGGATTATAAAAAGGGAATGTGTTAATTAACCCAATGTCTGACGACGAATCAACTAGCTCATTAAATCTAAATATTACTGAAGACTCAGCTGAACAATCAGGATATTCACTGAGAAGTTCCAACGTAGAATTATTACCTGGTCTCGAATCTATTCCAAAAAGATCAATAAAAACATTAAACTTATCTCGTAAAACAGAAATAAAAAACACAGTAACAATGACGACGTTAGGAACAAATCAGTTAATCTCCCTCAAAGATGCAATAAGTTGCGTCCCCGAATTCGATGGAAAAAATATCCCTTTGTCAGAATTTATCACTGGGTGCGAAGATGCGAAAGATATGCTTCCTCCCGAAGCTGAAAAGTATTCAGCCAAATTAGCTAGAAACAAATTAAAAGATCAAGCTAGAGAAGCGATACATGGAACAAAATTCGAAACGATAGAAGAACTCACAAAATTCCTGAAAAAAATATATACACCAAACAAATCCGAAATGCAATTGTTAGGAGAACTCGGTACAATTTTCTAGACGAACAACGAAAATGTCGTAGATTTCATTTCAAACATTAAGAAAAAGGCAAGAGAGATACTTGAGGCGCGAAAATTAGTTAACAATGGCACAGACGATCCCACTTTCAAGATCATGGTGAGCGATTACTGCCTAACGTGTTTTAAACGGGGTTTAAAAGGGGAAATTGAACAACGACTCCCCCAGTGCGACCTAATTGAAGACGCGATCGAACACGCGTTAAAAATTGAACGCGAGGTTAATGCGCGGAAAGAATTGCAAACGAACACCGCTAAACTCGAAAAACCCGTTCCAACACAAGCAGTTAGAATATGCAATATTTGCAAAAAGGACAATCATTCAACCGAAGCTTGTCGATTCGGGTCCCTCACTTGCCAGATCTGCAAAAACCAAGGCCATAGTGC
The DNA here is from genome assembly GCA_963932345.1 of Ophion ventricosus. Taxonomy (NCBI): domain Eukaryota; kingdom Metazoa; phylum Arthropoda; class Insecta; order Hymenoptera; family Ichneumonidae; genus Ophion; species Ophion ventricosus. The sequence continues at coordinate 14,122,360 of OZ010722.1, forward strand.
CAATGAATGCCGAAAGGTATCAAATGAGCAAAGCCCTGTCTCTTGTCAAATTTGTAAAAAAAACCGGTCACACCGCAGATCGGTGTTATGCCAATCAGAATTCCCGCTCCATAAATTGCCAATTGTGCAAAAATCCAGGACACACGGCCGATAAATGCAATTCGCAGGGCAGGTTCACAAACTTCGCAACAGACTGGCGACGTCAGTCGGCCGGTCCTCAATGCCAAATTTGCAAAAAAATCGGGCATACCGCTGATAAATGCTTCCAATTAAAAACCGAGCCGCCTAACCCCAACTCGAACGTTTGTCGGTACTGCAAAAGGGTAGGGCGCGTTATCGAAAATTGTCGTACCCGCGAATTTAATAACTCGCGAAATCAGCCGGGAAACGGCTTGAACACCCCTCGGGCGGACGCGCCGAGAGGTTCTCCGATCCCCAAGCGTCCGGTGACCGCGGTCGTAACGATCCCATCGGACGAACCCATCCTACCTACACAATAAACGCAGAAAATTTCGACAAATTATCCTCGGTGTGTATCGAAGCGCATCCAGCAAAAGGAAAAATATCAATGTTGCTGGACAGTGGCGCTATTCCAAACCTAATTAAAAAAGAATCTACAGAAAGTTTCCCAGGTATCAACGAGGAGGATATCATAAAATTAAAAGGAATAGCCGAACCACCGATCCTCACGTTGGGTAGTGTAATGATACGAGTACTGAATTTCGAAACTCTATTCCACATCATACCTGACAAGGTGCAACTTCCCTACCCCGGTTTATTGGGGTCCCGATTCTTTTTCGCTTCAAAATCAAAAATAAATTTCAAGACGGAATGTCTCGAGTTTGAAGACAAGGCATGGCCGTGCGAACGAACAAACGAACCCGACGAGGTGATCGAAATCCCCCCGCGTTCGGAAACGACCTTCCATGTGAAAGTCGAAAACTGCACGTTAAAGGAAGGGTATATCCCGCCTTTAAAAATCCGCCAGGGTGTTTACGCCGGCGACTGCCTGGTAACAAACACCCACGGAAAGGCCCATTTGAAGGTTTTTAATACCACAAATGATGCCGTAAGACTGCGCGTGCCAGTCATAAAACTACAGGAATTCGACATTGTCGAAGACCTGACGAAACATGAATCAAATCCAGATTGCATGACAATCTCAGTTCCAATCCTATTTCTCGCGATTCTAATCCTAATTCGGACGTAGATTGCATGACAACTACGCCGGTCCAGAGCCCAGTAGTGGCCAATCCAAAAACATCGACAAAAAACGTCAAAATAAAACTTTGTCAACGCTACAGCGAGAGCGAAGACGAAGAAAAACCAAATAAAAATCAAAAACCAAAAACAAACCAAAACAAAAACAAAACAAAATCCGGTTGCACGACAACCTCCAGTTCTAGTCCCATCCCTCGTGATCCTTCTATTCCAGGCGTAGATTGCAAGACAATCACGTCAATCCAGAGCCCAATAGAAACCAATCCAAAAATTTCGGCGAAAAACGTCGAAATAAAACCTTGCCATCGCTCCAATGAAAGCGATGACCAAGGAAAATCAAATAAAAATTTCTGTAGCGAGGGAAGAACAAGAACAAAATCCAGCAAAAAATCAACATCAATCGAAAAATTAAATAATGAGAGAAACAAAAAATTGACAACGAATTAAAATAAAAATCAAAACCTAAATGTAAAAACAATTTTAGAAACAAACGTAAATTGCGTTTCCACCTCTGAACCAACATCGCGTATAATTTTAAAAAATCCAGAGCGTCCAGAAATAATCAAGAATCTCTTACGTCTAGACCATTTGGGAGACGAAGAATTAAAACATGTCGAAGAAATTATCGAAACATATTCAGACCGGTTCCATATAAAAAACGAAGTACTGGGAGCTACCCACGTACTCAAACATAAAATTCCGACAGTCGACGACCTCCCAATCAACACCAAACAGTATAGGTTTCCACAAGCCCTTAAAGGCGAAGTCCAGCGTCAGGTAGATGAGCTGCTAGAATCAAACATCATAAACCACTCGGAATCCCCAAATAACAGTCCCGTTTGGATAGTACCGAAAAAACCAGACTCCAACGGCAATAAACGTTGGCGAATGGTAATAGACTTCCGAGCCCTTAATGAAAAAACAATCGGCGATTCTTACCCTTTACCGAATATCACTGACATTCTGGACCAATTAGGACACGCAGCCTATGTCTCCGTATTCGATCTAGCATCCGATTTCCATCAAATAGAGATGAATCTCGAAGATAAACCAAAGACAGCCTTCTCCACGCCATACGGGCATTACGAATTCACCCGAATTCCTTTCGGGCTCAAAAATGCTCCGGCGACCTTCCAACGCTTAATGGATGTTGTGCTCAGCGGACTCCAAGGAGTATCCCTCTTTGTTTATCTTGACGATATCGTAGTTTACGCAAAAGACTTAGAAGAACACGGTGACAAAATTCACAAATTAATGGAAAGATTGCGTAAGGCTAACCTCAAATTACAACCGGATAAATGCGAATTCCTCAGGCCAGAAGTAAATTACCTCGGCCACATAATTGGAAAAGATGGATTAAAACCAGACCCAAACAAATTGTCAGCAGTAAAGGAATTTCCTATTCCAAAAAACGTCAAAAATATTCGCCAATTCTTGGGTTTAACAGGATATTATCGCGGTTCATCAAGGACTTCTCAAAAATTGCAAAACCTCTAACCCATCTCTTAGAGGACAAAACCGACTTTGAATGGACGAACGAAACGCAAACAGCATTCGAAATTCTTAAAAATAAATTATGCGAAGCCCCTATCCTCCAGTACCCCGATTTCGATAAACCATTTATTATCACGACAGACGCTTCCGGCTACGCTTTGGGGGCAGTCCTGTCACAGGGAGAAATAGGAAAAGACAAACCCATAGCGTACACATCGTGCGTATTACGCGGCGCAGCCCTTCGGTACGATACGTACGAGAAGGAAGCCATGGCAATCGTTCACGGCGTGAAGGCCTTCCGTCCTTATATCTATGGTAGAAGGTTCACGCTCGTTACCGATCATAAGCCCTTGGTTTGGTTCAGAACCGCTAAAGACGCTAACGCACGTGTGCTCAAATGGCGACTCAAACTTTCCGAATACGACTACGAAGTCGTCTACAAACCTGGCCCACTTAACTCAAACGCTGACACCTTATCCCGAAACCCGATAGGAAAATTAGAAGATGTCAAAACTATACCCAATTGTCAATTGAAAGAAATCGAAAATTCAAAAAATCACGTTACAAGATTTAGCACGCCAATTAGAAGAGACTAGTGATAGCGATGAAGAAAATGAAAATCCCATAACTTTTACAACTCAAGCTGAAGTCCATCCCATTCCCTGCGAAGAAAATATAAACGTTGTCACTCACTCGCGAGCAAAAAACGATGCATCCCCGGAATTAGGAAAACCGTCACAACAAAAAAACGAAACATCTGGCGACAACGCTATGACCAAGGTCGATGCACCTACCACTAAACGGGTAGACGTGTACCCCGAACCCCGACACCTTGCGCGCCGCACTTGTAAACCCATAAACTACGAGGAGAGTAGCGACGAGGAAACAGAGGCCGAGATACTCGAGCCTACGCGTGCCCGACGACCCAAAGAGGCCGTTCACCCCAAAACAGCTGAGGGCCCTAGCCAGCACAAAGCACGTCCTATCCCTTATTCAAAAAAATCCGCCGATCCTAACTCCGATGATTCGACAGATTCAGATACCAGTTCTCATGATCCATTAACTTCCGAAGACGAAGATCCTCTTGCAGAGGAACCAACAATGTCCAAACTTAAATTCGCCAGTTGCATTGATACGAAAGAATTGTTCCATTTTCGCAATGACAATTTAGTCTATTTTATCGATTCACAAGGAAAACCTTGTGACCCTGGATCAAAAAAATTACAAGAATTGAACAAACTACCGTCTTGGAAAAATTTGACAGTAGGCCAAGCCTACAGTAAAAAGGTCGGAAAAAAATATCATGTTGCCCTAGTCATCAAAGACGAATATTCTGCATCATTATCCTTCGTATCAGAAAATGTTAAAGAAAGCGTAAGAGAATTAAGAGACCTTTGCGAAGATCTCAAGCTCCAATCGCTGAGTATTTGCCACAGTGATCACGTCGAGCACCTAATATGGGCCGACGTCCTCAACATAATTAAAGAAGCGTTCAAAGCCAGTCCGATAAAAATATTGATTTGTTTGGGAACATTACAGTACGTGCCGATCGAAAAACGCGATTCCATTTTTTAAGAGATGCACAAGTCCCCAATAGGAGGACACAAAGGCGTCTCAAAAACGTATAATAGAATTAAACATGAATATTTCTGGGAAGATCTAAAATCTGACATTCAAAGGAGAATGCAACAATGTCTCGAATGTCAATTAAAGAAATTAGTCAGAGTCAAAACCAAGCAACCAATGATAATTACCGACACTCCAGGTACAGTTTTCGAAAAAATATCGATGGATATAGTAGGTCCAATGCAACGTACTTCCAATCAAAATGAGTACATTCTCACAATCCAAGACCATTTATCAAAATATTGTGTTGCAATCCCGCTATCAAATGCACTTGCGACGACAGTCGCTGATGCATTCATAAAAAGATTCATATGTGTTTTCGGCGCACCCAAGGCATTACTGACGGATCAGGGGAGTAACTTCTTAAGCGGTCTAATGAAAAGAATCGCGAAACGATTCCGCATAAAGCGATACCGAACTACAGCGTTTCATCCCCAGTCCAATGGATCCCTTGAAAGGTCTCACCACGTGCTAGCCGAATTTTTGAAACAGTATACCGATAAGGATAACGAATGGGATCAATGGTTGGAACTAGCTATGCTTTCATACAACACCAGTGTTCACGAAAGCACAAGACATACTCCTTATGAGGTAGTCTTTGGAAAATTAGCAAGAGTCCCGTCGAGTGAACCTCTTCGCGAATCAGACCAACTACCCACTTATCGTGGATACTTAATCGAATTGATAACACGAATAAACGGAATTAGAAACCTTGCTTACGAAAATCTAATCTCATCCAAACATCGTTCAAAAAAATATTATGATAAAAACGCCAATCCTAAAAGTTTTAAGGTAGGAGACTACGTCTACCTTCAAAAGAAACCGAGACCTGGTAAACTCGGAGATCACTATTCAGGGCCACATAAGGTCTTAGAAAAACTCGACAAGGGAAATGCGAAAATCCAGTACAATCAAACTCCGCGAATAGTTCATGAAAACCGTCTACGGTACTCCCACATAAACACCGAAACCGTAAGACGAAGGAAAAACCGCCGAAGGGCGACGGGTGACGAATCCAATTAAAAAAAAAAAAAAAAAAAAAACCCACCGTCTACCCTCATCTACTATTTCCCAAAAATCCTCACACAACGGACTATTCAACTATTATAACAACGTTTGACTTTTTCAGATGACAATCTTGCTGCTAATACTAGTGTTGCGCCTTATCCAACCTACGCTTACCATGTTGGGGTACGATTGTGGATCAAGCGCAACAAACATAACAACGCTTTCCTTACTCGATATCGATGAGTGTAATATAGCCACCCCGAATGTGGAGGTGACTAAACAATACATACAATTGCTACAATTGAACGAATATTCTGAGACAAGGGTAATACAATGTAAGGTCGAAGTACTCAGGTCAATATACTCTTGTGGTATGTCTTCACATGTATCCATTGTTAATAAGGGCCAAGCCGAATACTTAGAGACCGTTAGTCGCGACGCATGCATAAACATGGCACAACGCGTATTGGACAGACCTTGATAACAGGCATAAAACCAAACCAGACTACCGTAAGCAGCATTACATTAGCTGGTCATGTTAAAAATAGTGGTGAATGCAGCGGCACTTCATACTCCGACCCTTACGGTTCATGGGACAATGTGGTCGTACAAGGATCCGTCAAGATTACATTGCGCGAATATATAGCACAAGTCACTTTAAATTCAAATCAAATCCGGCTGAAATCCGGAACTGTTTGCGCATTATTAGAAACCCTCTGCGAAGACCCCGAGGGTGGACATACCTTCTGGGAGACCAAACCCCGAGGAAATTGCGGGTTCGAACAATACGGAATTCTTTTCGAAGGAATAGCCACTAAGGCGAAAGAAGCGGAATCTGGCACAGTACAAACATTATACTCAGTAATGTCGAAAGATATAACCTTTACCCTCGCGAGTAGAGAAATCGATCAAACTTGTAATTATAAATTAATAGGTACGGAACACCCGAGGTTGTTCGTATACGAAATCACGAAAACAAATGCATTCGTCGCTCGCGGAAAACTACCTATCGCGAACTTAGATATATTTGCCTATGTTAACTCTAAATTCATATATGTAGAACGCCACATTCGGAAACAAATTCAAACCCTTTATTATGATATACTCGTCCAACAATGTAACCGAGAGCGTCAAATCCTTCAAAATAGCCTGTCTCTCGCGACGCAAGCACCAGATGAATTCGCATATAGGCTAATGAAAGGCCCAGGCTACATGGCCGCTATAGCAGGCGAAGTAGTACACATCATTAAATGCATACCAGTTGAAGTCACTTTGACCAGGTTGGAGGAATGTTATCAACAATTACCAGTCACCCGTAATAACGAAACCTACTTCCTCACTCCAAGAACCCACATGCTGACGAGGAAGGGGACTCAAACCGACTGCAACGCTCTGCTTCCATCTTACTACCTGGTCGGGAATTCATGATATACCTTCACACCGCGTCCGATCGAGGCAATATCTCCGGAAATCATGAAGCCGAATACTAAACCAACATGGCACTATAGAAATCCCGCGTCATTGGCAACAAGCGGAATCTACTCAAAGGAAGATCTCGAAAAACTCCGAGAGCGAATAATGTTCCCCGTAGAAAACCCTGCCATACTAAATAATATAGTACGCGGCATTACCGGCCAACGAATCGTGAACCAAGGCGAACGCTTCCTGAACCTCTTCGACAAAAACTCCCTACAAGATCTCGCTGAATCTGCATGGAGTCACACATGGGGTCGTTTCATCCAGTTCGGAACGGCCAGTGCAGGTGTTATTGGTATTATACTCGTTATCCGAGCGATAAAACTGATCGTCGATACGCTGATCCACGGATACGCATTACACACGATCTATGCGTGGTCCATATACCTGGTCGGTGCTATCTGGGACTCCGTCACCCACCTCTTGATCCACCTGGCTAGAAGGCCAAAACAGAACCCACCGGAGGACGTGGAACTCGGATTGGAGCAAATCGACCCTGTCCAACCCACCGCCCCAACACCGGAAGGAAACAAACGGGACGGGACAACACGAACGGCAGACCGGAATCCTTATCCTAACCTACCACCGAAGTCCAGTTTCCTCCTCTAAAAACGCCCTGGTACCCCCGCCTGATACCCCCGCCTGTTCGCGACTCAGTACACCTTTCAGTGCTACGCTCGCATCT
>OZ010722.1:14837593-14995863 GCA_963932345.1 Ophion ventricosus
GAAAGATCCGAAGGAAAAGATTTTCACCGTCATAATGTATAAAAGCGAATCAAAATTAAAATTGGCCATGTCTCCTCCGGAACTTTAAATGTCGTTTTCGAAATACGACATTTAATCTCAAATGGGGAGGTGTTATGTCCTCGCGCTTACGCGCGCGCAGTGACCCAACCCCGCCCTTGGTGCAGGGCCCAGTATTAGCACCAAGGGATAAGCAAAGATAAGAGCCTAGACCGGAGGGGATATGTGACCCTAGCATAAGAAGTTTCTCCCCATCCAAGGTTGTAAGAAGAAAATGTGAAGGGTGGGAGACGGGAAGTTCCACCAATAAGGAAAACTTTCCCTCACCCACCCCCAAATTTATCGGGTATAAAAAGCCCGGTTTTGTAACAAATGATCAGTACGGAGGAAGATTTCTGACATGAAAATACAAGACTCCAAGTTTAAAATCAACGAAAGAGTAAGATATTTCTTCACTCTCCACCTTCCATCAGAGTAGCGCGGACCACCTCGTACTCTGAATCTTTTTCCTCTCACCTCTCATAGAGCAGCGCGGACCACCTCGTACTCTGAATCTTTTCCTCTCAACTCTCATAGAGCAGCGCGGACCACCTCGTGCTCTGGATATTCCAATTCCTGGTCAAATAGCGCGGCCCACCGCGAATTTGGCCATTTCCTTAACGTCGTCGCTCTGAGTGATCGCCCCGTTTTTTTTTTATTACAGTGGGTAAACCAGACGGGAGAAAGAATTATCTCCGGAAAATATCCTCGGAATACCACGGGTACAGCCGGTCAAATAACCACGGCTATTATACGGAGGAGTACCTTAAATCAGTTAACTTCATACCTCCCGTTGTTCAACAGTATCGGTTGTTACCAATCGAATATACCATAAGATTTCTTCACCCTAAATTCATCCCGGTCAATGATCCTCGTCATAAATTTTATATCAAGAAATTAAGTCATTGACCAAATAATTTCCTGTGATGACACTTACATACACCTACTTCATGTATGTGTAACAAAACTGAGAAAATTACAAAAGAATAACCAGACAATTTACCAAATTACTGTGCCCGGATCCCTGACTAATTAGCCGTAGCTAAGGTCAAAAACAGGGCAAATTTTATTTATGTTACCCGGACGTAACACTGTCTTTTAAAGTAAAATTTAGTTATTTATTTTTCATTTATTCCGTTTTTTATATTTATTTTCAAAAATTTTCTTTATTTTAAAGTAAATTTCCCAAATTAAAAGAAACGTTCAGCATATCCCACCGCAGTTGCCAACATTTTCTGTTACATCCGAAGCCGTTTAGAAAAGATATATACACCCTTGGCCAAAAGTTTGGGGCACTCCGCAATTTTTCTTTCCGAACAAAAAATTGAATATCTCGGCCAAAAAAATCGGAAACCAATTTACCAAACGGGGTTTTGAAGAGAGTAAAGTCAGCTTCAATTTGCTTTTTTAATTTAATTTTTTCGATTCTTTTTGTGCCCGGTACGTCATTTTGAAAATGACCGTTTTTCACGATTTTCGCACCTCGCAAACTCGTTCGCTGGACTCCGGAAAAATATAAATCTCTCTATTTAGTGAAATGATCTTCGAAAAGGGAAGTGTTAGCTTTAGTTTCATTTTTTTTTAATTTACAATTTTTTTTCGCAGAGAAATTTAGTTTTTCTTAAAAAAAAACGACAGGTTTCCGTAAATCCGGCATCGTGCAGCGTATCGCGAAAACTATGAGGTTGAGAATATTTGTCCTAAGGACTAAAAAGTTTTGTTTTGTTATTTTGGAGTTGTTAAATTTTTTTCAGATTTTTTTGGGAAAATTCTTTTTTATCGCTAGTTTTGGTTGATCATCGACGATTAATCTAACTAATTTATTGCCATTACTTTGAAACGAAGATGTTTTAAGGGAAATATCAAGAAGAGAAAATCTACTGACATCTTTGGCCACAAATATTCGGCACTCCTATGAAATATTGATATTTTCAAAAGTACATACAGCTATTATAGTTGTGTTGTACTAAAGCTAAGTTCGCATCATCAAATACAAAATTAAACAATAAAGAACCGCTTTGAGTGAATTGCAAAACATCTGGATGGTAAAAATTGACTAATAAATACATTTAAAAAACAAAAAGAGTTCAATGGTATACCCTAAACTAGAAAATGAAGGAAAACACAGGCTGCTTAATGTTTTTGGTCAAGGCGTAATTGAATTTGTACGTCGTACTGATCAGACGACATTTGCTTTTGATTTTTAAGAGCTCTTGTCACTTCGAATCTGCCGAAGTGTGATTACTTTATTTTTCCCGATCATCTTTGATTTGAATGAGAGTCAGTACTCATTCGTTTGACGCTGTATAAGCTCAGAACGTCATTTGATTCGTACGACGTACAAATTCAATTATCAATTCAGTTTTAGTTGTGTGCGGCCGTGTTGATGAATAATTGTTGTTATGGAATCGGCTTCGATTTGGCCAATGAAAGGTTCCTCTTCGGTTCACCTCTTGCTCCGATACTATCTAATATTGTTATGATTGATTTAGAAACGAATTGTTTGGAAAAATCAAAATTTCCATTGCCATTATACAAAAGATATGTCGACGACATTATTATTGCTCTGCCAACAGACAAAATTGAATCCACTATCAAAATCTTCAACTCATATAATTCAAAATTACAATTTACTTCAGAAATAGAAGAGAATAAAAAAATTCCTTTTCTCGATATACTTCTAATCCGCAATCAAAATTTAATCATCACAAACTGGTACAGGAAACCAACTTGGTCAGGCAGATTCATAAACTTCTTTTCACACCACCCACTTTCCCAAAAAAGCCACAATTTACATGTTTGTTGACAGAGCAATAAAACTATCTCATCCATCATTTCACAAAAAAAATCTTCAACTTATTAGAAACACGATGACACAAAATTGTTATCCATCTCTTTTACGGAAAAAATAATAAAACAAAGACTTTCTACAATCAACAATCAAAAAATAACAATAACAACTTTGACTCCTCCAGACTAATAAATGTACCATACACAAAAAACATCCATCACCAATTAATTCGTCTTTTTCAACAATATAATATAACATTAGTCACGAACAATAAACACAACATTTTATCGATCACAGGTTCCACCAAGGATGGTGGAACCTGTGGAACCGAAGGAAAATAGATAACAACAAAAAATCCAACATAGTTTACAAAATTGATTGTAATGACTGCAATTCTGTATATATTGGCCAAACAAAAAGATACTTAAAAACCAGAATCAATAAACACAAAAACAGCCTAAAACACACTACCACAATACACACAGCCCTAGCACAATACGCAATAGAACAAAAACACGATTTCAAATTTGATAATGTTAAAATCTTAAACAATGAAAAATGGTTCAAAAAAAGATTGATCCTGGAAATGATTCAAATTAAAGCGCACATAAACAAGCTAAGCTCGATATATAACTCAATAATATAACTATAATATTTTATAACCATAATTATACACATCATTTTCAAAACTCTTGACACAACACATTAACTTCAAAACTCGTGACATGACATATTAATTTTTAAAAAACTCTTAACACGACACATAAATTTTAAAACTCTTGATACGGCACTGCCAAAATGATCATTCCCCCTCGCTCCGCAAAATTAAGACGCCACTTAGTTTCTCTGGAACTTTCGCAGACTTCACTACTCGACATGTAGAACATAAAATGTCTAGTTTTCTCTTTTGTGCTTTGGAAGATATAAATTAAAATTCAATAGGTAAATATCACATTCATACGACATCACATTAATTCTCATAGATCGAACCGAAAATTCTCTTATAATACGTAACTTTCACAGATGATAGAGATCGCCGAAAAACGATCAATATTTCCATCAATTGAAATTAATGGTCTGAATCAATCCTTTGATTCACCTCTACAAGACATTATTGCATCTGCATCAATATGTTCTATTTCAATCATCTTCCAAACAAAAACACGAAACTAGAAATATCGACAATATTCAGGTTAGTCACTTGACACATTTCATAACCTAAAAATCTATAATAGAATAAATCACATTTTCACATACCACTCATGTCACGCATCCGTAAAATAAATTAACATACTACAATAAATTGCTCATACAAAACCATTATTATTCAAATTATAACACATTTAACATAAAATTTATATAAATCACTATAACACATTTATAACAAAAAAAACACATTTATATAAAATCTCGTCAACTCTATCTATAAAATTTGTAAATCACAATTTATAGAGTAAATAAAATTCTGAAGAGGATCGAAATCAAGGATCGAAACGTAAAGCAGAAAAACTTTTATTTCCATCGAGACCTGGAAACTTTCATTGGCCGAATCGAAGCCGATTCCATAACAACAATTAACAATCAAATTCAATTATGTCCGTTTTCTTGAAAAGTTACTTTGAAACAAAGATATTTTCATTAAAACATCTTCGTTTCAATGTAATGGCAATAAATTCATTAGATTAATCGTCGACGATCAACCAAAACTAGTGATGAAAAAAAATTCTGCCAACAAAAATCTGAAAAAAATTTAACTCCAAAATAACAAAACAAAACTTTTTAGTCCTCAGGACAAATATTCTCAACCTCATAGTTTTCACGATCCGCTGCACGATGCCGGCTTTACGGAAACCTGCTGTTTTTTTTCAAGAAAAACTAAATTTGTCTGCGAAAAAAAATTGCGAAATTAAAATAAAAAACGAAACTAAAGCTAACACTTCCCTTTTCTAAGATCATTTCACTAAATAGCGAGATTTCTATTTTTCCGAAGTCCAGCGAACGACTTTGCAAGGTGCGAAAATCGTGAAAAACCGCCATTTTCAAAATGACGTAAATTAAAAAAGCAAATTGAAGCTGACTTTATTCTCTCCAAAACCCCGTTTGGTAAATTGGTTTCCGATTTTTTTTGGCCGAGATATCCAATTTTTCGTCCGGAAAGAAAAATTGCAGGGTGCCCCAAACTTTTGGCCAAGGGTATATATATATATATATATATATTTTAAGGAGTTATAAACGTCGAGCGGCAAACGCTTTACTCCGATTACTACCCTAATGAGTCACGAGTGCTCTACGGGGTAATGACTTATGTGGGAACGTTTGCTGTGAGACCTCGAGAGATCTTGTTTCTTTTGGGGATTTGGGAAATTGAGAAAAAGAAGGGACTTCATTGTTTTTAGTCACACAATAGTTTAATTAACATTTAATAAATCGTAATCTGGTACATTCAGAATAAATATCATAATGTTGTAAATACCTTTGGTTATTTGGAGAGGTGTCGTCGTTTACAATTTCGTATCGTAGTTCTCGTTGACAATTTCATTTAATATACGCACACGTATTCTCGCACTCTTCTACGGAAGACCCGGATGAATCGTGTAATACAATTTGAATGACGTAATTTATTATCGCGCACACTCTTCTACTGACGACCCTTCTAGTTGAAGGAAGGGTATATCCCGCCTTTGAAAATCCGTAAGGGTGCTTACACCGGCGACTGCCTGGTAACAAACACCCACGGGAAGGTTCATTTGAAGATTTTTAATACCACAAACGATTGTCACATCCGTAGCGAACGCGTGCGATACACTTCTCCCAAAATTCTTCATCCGGTTAAGTCTCGCCGAAGAACGAGATCGGGCGCATACGTTTCGAGGAGACGTATATATTCATACAAGCATCCACTCGAACAACGCGGACGGCTAACTCCATGGACTCGTCTAGTTTCTACTAAATACGTGGTCCTAGACGCATATTCCATGAAGAGTCATACGACAGAAACCAAAGAGTTACTTGAGCAACGTCTAACTTCATCACCTCTTCTAGCTTTCATCAAGAACATGGTCCCGAGCGGATATTCCACGAACGGCCGTATCACGAAGAACCAAACAGTGAATCTATTCTACACCTCTTAGGCCAGAGATTCGACCCAGTGAACAGAACGGAGTGTAACAAAAACTCGCGCACACCCATGCCATACGAACCAAGCGGCCGCCGCGCTATCGCGTATGGCGCAGCATCGAATTTTGGCTATGCACATCATGCGCTTACGATTAACAAAGGGAATAAAGAGCGCATTTCCTATTCCATCACTACTATAATTTCTAAGAAGAAAAATCAAAGATTGAATCACTCTCTACTCCGAGTCTGTCGAAAATCATAAGCGAACCAAGAAGGGCCAGTACGCAAAAAGTCCGAATCAGTCTTCCATCGATTTCCATCTGACTTAGTCTCGTTCCAAATAAGTCTTAATCGAGCAGTCCAGCGAATACCGTTAATTAACTGCCATCTGAATTGATCTTCTATTGACCTTATACGGAACCCTTCCTATCGTACCTTTTAAAATAAAGTCAAGCGCATTTTCCCTAATCTTCAAAGATCCTCTATTCACGCTCGTCAAATTCCTATCCTCTGTCCGCGTTGAAATTAATCATCCTCGGGTCGACTTCATATTTCGGTTCGCGCCAAGTACATCAATAAAGTGTCACATCCATGGCAAACGCGTGCAATACCCTTTGTCGAACGTTTCACATCCGGTCGAGTTTCGACGAGGAACGAGATTAGATGCATACGTTGCAAGGAGACGTAAATAATCATTCAAGCACCCACTCAAACAACGCGTTCGGCTAACTCCACGGACTCTTCTAGTTTCCAATAAATACGCGGTCCTAGGCGCATATTCCACGAAGAGTCACATGGCAAAAACCACACAGAGAGTCGAGCAATATCTAACTTTATCACCTCTTTTAGCTTTCATCAAGAACATGGGCCCGAGCGGATATTCCACGAAGGGTCGTACCGCGTAGAATCAAATAGTGAATCGATTCTATACATCTTAGGCTAGAGAGTCGACCCAATAAACAGAGCGGAGTGTGACGAAACCCAGCGCATACCCGTGTCATACGAACCAAGCGGCCCCTGCGCTATCGCAAAAGTGTCAGCGTCGAATTTTGGCTACGCACATCATGCGCTCGAGACTAACAAAAGGAATAAAGAACATATTTACCCTTCCACCACCACCATAACTTCCAAGAAAAGAAATCAAAGATTGAATCCCGTTCGACTCCCACTCTCACAAAAATCATAAACGAACCAAGAAGAGCCAGTACACAAAAAGGTCCGAGCAGTCTTCTATCGATCCCCATCCGACCAAGTCTTCAATCGATTTCCATCCGAGTTTGTCTCTTTTCGAATAAATCTCTATCAAATAGTTCAACATTATCATCCGAACAAGATCTCTTCTATCGACTCTAACCTTGTATCGCGATTCGTACCTCTGTTCCGCGTCTAATAATCCAACTCTGTTTTTCGATCATTAATTTCCATTTCTATTTACTTCAAAAATTATTGTGAATCTTTTCCGCGCTATTCACTCTCGCGAAGTGACCCACTGACCCAACTGCGGCAGCATTGTAAATACAGCGTGTGTGCGGCCCGTCGACTACCATTGTACCAGCGAGCGCACTAGGCCAAGAGCGAAGGCCCTCGAATTCCGAGCGACAATAAACATCCGTGCGACCGAGCGAGTGACCAACACTCAACGAATGTAAGCCACCCATATGTTCTTTTCTGTATAAAACTTCGTAGCCCTGATCACCTTAACTCGACTAGTATATTTTAATAAATAATATCGTGTTAATCGAACACAAGTCTGTTGAATTATTCCTCGAATACCTACCCATTCGCGAAAATCTTCTAATCTCACTTATCTCACACACATCCCCTTTTTACCCTCATCCCGTGCTATTGCGCTAGGCGTAGCCAAAAAAAGGAAAACAGAAATATTATGCTCTCAAATTGTTTAAACAATTATGTTTGCATTATTTTATTGTTAGGTTTTGCGGCTCGCAATCAGCAATCTATTTGCTGAGAGGTACTGAAAGTACCGTATCTACCGATCACAATCGTGGTCGAGATACACGCATTCATAATTGTTTAAACAATTATGATTACATTATTTTTATTGTTATGTTTTGCGGCTCGCAAGCAGCAATTTATTTGCCGAGAGGTACTGAAAGTACCTTATCTACCGATCACAATCGTGGTCGAGATAAACGCATTTATAATTGTTTAAACAATTATGGCTGCATTATTTTTACCGTTGGATTTTACATAGCGCAAGCAGCAATCATAATTGTTAAGAGGTTTGAAAGTACCGTATCTTCCGATCACAATCGTGATCACGGAAAAATGCAAAAATAATTTTTTTTTAAATTATTTTTGCATTATTTGTATCGTTACGTTCTGCGGCTCGCGAGTAGCAATTTATTTGCTGAGAGCTACTGAGTGTACCGTATCTACCGATCACAATCGTGATTGAGGAGAAATGCAAAAATAATTTTTTAAACAATTATTTTTGCATTATTTTTAGCGTACCGTTTTGCAGCTCGCAAACAGCAATCTATTTGCTGGGAGGTACTGAAAGTACCGTATATACCGATCACAATCGTGGTCGAGAATAAATGCATTCATAATTGTTTAAACAATTATGTTTGTATTATTTATACCGTAAATGTTTTCTGAGCCAATCGCTACACTTAGCAAGGACTCTTTCTGCGAAATTCGTGTTTTTGAATTTCTTGCGAAGTCGGCGTTGAGAAAAGAAAATAAAGTTCTTTCTCGACGCTGACTGTGTTTATGTATGTTTGTGCATGTATATACGCTCACGCGGTGTATATGCGCCCACGCGGTGTGTACGCGCTACGAAGGGTCAGCCCGCGGAAAGATAAAAATCTTAAACCGCGTGCGGCCGACGTAGTATGCACACCGACATACACGCACACACGCGTTGCAAGACGCAGGAAGGCATTTACAATCTCCCGGTAGGTAACAGGGGCTCGTACGAGTTCTGCCCTACCGACTGGAGCCGGGGCTGCGTCGAAGTCTTGCTGCGGGTACCGTTCCCTCTTAAAGCCGACAGAGGCCATACATTCGAAGAACCCGACTTTTGACGTTTCTAGCGCGCCATTGTTTGTTTATAGTAGCACCTCTCTGAAGTGAGCAAACAGTGCACTTCAGGCTGAAACCCTAAGCGTTCCCATCGTGTTAACGCTTTCCCCAAAAGGACGTATGTAGTATAGCTTACGATGCGACCGAATAATTTTATCCCTCCAAGAAAACCGCCGAGTTTGGAACGTTCTAAAGTGTTGAAGAATTTTTGTGGTAAAAAAGTCACTCGCAAATTCGGCTATATTACGAGATCTCAAATTTGAGTAGGCGGATCGAAAAATGACCCAAACAAAATCGATAGGAAAAAATAACATTTCATTGGTAAGATGTCATTAGATTTTCGATTCGTCTCCGCGTTTTCGCGTAATGTCGATTATAAGTTAAAAAGTCGTCTGCTAAAGCCCATCTTGGCGTATAAAGAGTGCGCGGCGTGTCGTGTCGTGACAGTCGTTTTTTTTATTACTTGGCGTCGATACGCTGCCGCGTCTTTTGATTATTACAGCTCAACGATTATTCCGAAACATTGGTCATACAATGTAAAATCGAGATTCTAAGAACGATTTACTACTGTGGCATGTCGTCGCATGTGTTCATCGTCAGCAATGGACAAACGGAGTACCTTGAGACTACCAGTCGAGACGCATGCGAGGACATGCGCAGATACGGAACCACGCGGGCTGTTCACACAATTATAAACGGGCTAAAAGACAATCATACTACCACGAGCAGCATTACCCTCGCCGGCAGTGTTAAGAACAACGGCGAGTGCAACGGCGCTTCATACTCAGACCCTTATGGTACCTGGGACAAGGTTGTTGTCCAAGGAACAGTAAAAATAACAATGAAAAGTAACACAGCTCAAATTACTTCGAACTCGAATCAAATACATTTGCATTCTGGTACTACCTGCTCATTACTTGCAACTTCATGTGTCGATCGTGACGGAGGATACACCTTTTGGAACCCAAGACCGCGCGGAAACTGCGAATTCAATAAATATGGCATCCTTTACCAGGGAATGTCCAATCAAATTATCGAAATCGAATCAGGAAATCAGAACACAGTTTGCTCAGTAACATCTAACGATATCACATTTGCACTCACAATCAAAGAAACCGATAAAATTTGCGGCTATAACATTTTTAGTACCGAACACCCTAAGTCGTTCATATTCGAAACCACGCAAGACGTCTCCTTTACAATTCGAGGAAGACTCCCCGTCACTAACTTCGATATATTCGCCTATGTTAATTCCAAATTTAAATACGTAGAACGACACATTCGCCAACAAATTAAATCGCTGTATTACGACATAATTACGCAACAATGTAACAAAGAGCGCCAAATACTCCGAAATAGCTTATCTCTAGCAACACGAGCCCCAGACAAATGTCCATATAATTTAATGAAAGGACCGCGCTACATAGCAATGTTAGCTGGTGAAATAGTGCACATCGTCAAATGTATACCAGTCGAAGTTAATCTGATCAGGTTAAAAGAATGTTACGACCAATTGCCTGTCACTCGTGGGAACGAAACACACTTCCTCACCCCTCGAACTCATATACTGGCAAGAAAAGGAATCCAAACGACCTGCAATCCTCTTTTTCCTCCGTACTACCTTTTCGCAGACAAATGGTACTAGTTCTTGCTTGTTCCGATCCAAGCCATACCACCTGCAAGCATGAAGCCGATGACGAAGCCTACCTGAAGATACACTAATCCTGCATCGCTGGCATCAAGTGGAATCCACTCCAAGGAAGATATCGAGAACCTACGAGAACGTATAATATTCCCCGTAGAAAAACCCTCTGTCTTAAATCAAGGGGCACGAGGGATCAGCGGCCAAAACACAGTAAACCAAGGCGTAAAATTACTCAACCTTTTGGACGAGAATAGTCTGCAACACCTCGCAGAGTCTATTTGGAATCGCACCTGGGGAAAATTCATCCAATTTGGAACGGTCACGAAAGGTGTCCTCGGCGTATTTATCGTTATGCGACCGATCAAGCTGCTCGTATACACAGTCATCCACGCATACAGCCTGCACACTGTGTATGGCTGGTCGATGTACCTTATTGGCGCGGTATGGGACTCGGTTACGCACCTCCTAATGCACCTGGGTAAACGACTGGAGAAAAAAGAAACGTCGACAGATGTAGAGATCGGGCAAGAGCTCAGGTAAGTCACTATAGCATGACCAGCCGAACCAGGGAGTCACGCAGAGAACCGCATGCTTCAACCAACGCCGAACGACGTATACCCTAACATTCCCATTCGTCCAGAACGCGACCAACTCCCGAAGCCGCATTCCTTCCCTTGATGTCACACGAGGAGACTTATGACACATGCTAATAATTAATAATTAATCATGCTAATAATTTTTCTCTTTGCTATTATTCTTTTAACCTTGTCGCATAAGATAGGATAAAATACGAAATAACCTTTTCTCTATCAATTAATTTTTTTTTGTTATTATTATTAACCTTTTTTTGTACTTTATCAGGTAGCATAAAATGATAACGCGAATATATTTATACCTTGGAAAATCAAGCAATAATTATACTTAAGCGAACTTATTGGCGAATAACTAAAAAAAAATATAAAAAATATATATATAAAAAAATATATGCATATGAAAATAAAATAAATAAAATATATATATACACTTTTCCGAAATCGCTCCAACAATAAAAGCGATACCCCAACGTAGAAGACACAGCCGATGAAGGAAGAATCGGATATTGCTAACATCGCAAAACAACGAAAACAGACGAAACAACGAAGACAAACGAAACAGCGAAGACAAACGACACAACGAAGACAGGCGAAACCACGAGAATGAATTACCAACTCATATGAACATCAATACGGATCCGTACCTGCCACGCAACCAAGGAAGGAAGGTCCAGAAAATAATCAAGGTTTCATACAAAACATTCACATTTATTGAATTAAAAATCGCATATGGCCACGAAGACATTAAAATAAAAATATGGCCGTCGAGGGAACGATTCTGGATCAATAAGACGAGTCGTTGTACGCGGCGTAGATCCCTTCAGGAGTGGGCCATGCTGGATGATCCCAGTCGTTTTCCGGATGCTCCTGACCCCAGGGTCCCTCGGCCATCCACGGGATCCCGAACGCGTCGAAACCCCAACAACGCTCCAACGCCGCCAAAGATTTCCGGCAGCTGCGACGCCCCCTTCTCCGAGCCTGTGCCGTCTCGATGAAGGACAACTGAAGTTACAATCAACCAATACGTCAACACAATAGAAGAAGCGGAATAAACACCACCGACCGTCTCCTTACTATTTGAATACTTGGGCATTGGACTTTTCTCGGAGCCATCACAAATCTCTTCTTGGAAAACTGGAGAATCGAAAAGTTCGGGTATGGTCATTGCAAGAATTGCTCGAACAAATATGCCGGTCACCACAGGAAATTCTTGTTGAATACGCTTCGCCCCACTAAAATGCGCCCTACCAGGGGAGGTATCACATCCATGGCAAACGCGTGCAATACCCTTTGTACAACGATTCTCGTCCGGTCGAGTTTCGACGAGGAACAAGATTAGACGCTTACGTTTTAAGGAGACGTAAATGATTCCAATAAATACACGGTCCTAGACGCATATTCCACGAAAAGTCACAAGACAAAAACCACACAGAGACTCAAGCAACGTCTAACTTCATCACTTCTTCTAGCTTTCATCAAGAACATGGTCCCGAGCGGATATTCCACGAAAGGTCGTATCGCGTAGAACCAAATAGTGAATCGTTTCATTATTTTATTTTATCCACAATAAACAGAGCGGAGTGCGACGAAACCCAGAGCACACCCGTGTCATACCAACCAAGCGGCCGCTGCGCTATCGCGAAAGAGTTAGCGTCAAATTTTGGCTACGCACATCATGCGCTCGAGACTAACAAAAGGAATAAAGAACATATTTCCCCTTTCACCATCACCATAACTTCTAAGAAAGGAAATCAAAGATCGAATCCCTCTCTACTCCCACTCTCGCGAAAATCATAAACGAACCAAGAAGGGCCAGTACGTAAAAAGGTCCGAGCAGTCTTCTATCGATCCCGATCCGACCAAGTTTTCTATCGATCCCCATCCAAACAAGTCTTCAATCGATTTCCATCCGAGTTAATCTCTTCCCGAATAAATCTCTATCGAAGAGTTCAACATCATCATCCAAATAAGAAAGATCTCTTCTATCGACTCCAACCTTGTATCGCGATTCGTACCTCTGTTCCGCGTGTAATAATCCAACTCTGTTTTTCGATCATTCATTTCCATTTCTATTTACTTCAAAAAGTATTGTGAATCTTTTCTGCGCTCTTCACTCTTACGAAGTGATCCACTGACCCATCTGCGGCAACTCTGTAAACACAGCGTGTGTGTGGCCCATCGACTACCATTGTACCAGCGAGCGCACTAGGCCAAGAGCGAAAGCCCTCGAAATCCGAGCGACAATTGTGAGTTATGAGAAAATGAAAAATAATTAAGTATACTCGTTAGACATGAATTTTATCTCGCCATGGATATTAATGAAATTTATTGTTCATGAGAAATTAACAATAGTCATCGTTCGATAGGGGGGACCGTCGCACCACGGTTCGGACGGATCGCGAAAATGATCTAACGCTTCATTTTTACTTCTTCAGACACATACAGAGTTCCCAATAAGAAGTTGCTGAAACTAATCGGCTGTCATTTCAAAACACGTGCACAGAATCAGAAAAGCCAAAGTGCTTTAAATAGAGGAAACTCTGCAGTTTTAAACGCACATAAATAAAACCCAGTCAAATATTTTTTATATCAATTTATTACATCTTATAAAAATAACGAAAAAGTACAGTGATTAGTGATAGATATTTTCGAAGTGCGAACCGTTCGATTGTGCACAAAAATCAATTCTCTTTTGAAAACTGTGAAAAACTGTGTCCAACATATCGTTCGTAATGTCGCGAACCACTTCCTGTATGGCCGCGATCAGTTCTTCTACTGTGCTGGGGTTTTTAGCGTAACAATGATCTTTAATGTAACCCCACAAGAAAAAATCACGGTGAGTACGGAGGCCATTCTAGTCCGCCTTGAGCAAATTTAGGGTACCCCAGACCGATTACTCGAGTCCCATATACGCGATGAATAGCTTCAAACACCTCATGAGCCCGGTGCGGCGTCGCTCCATCTTGCATGAAGTAAAAATTTTTAACCAGTCCCCTCTTTTTTGCATAAGGGAAGAATTTCGTTTCCAAAAGCTGTTTGTAACTCTCTCCTGTTACCGTAGATTCCAAGAATTGCAAATAAATTCCTTTTACTGAAATCGCTGCCCATGCCGTCTGTGGTGTAGTCACCGTAACAGATGGACCTGGCAACTCCTGTCTACAGTCCTGGAGTGTACCATACTCCACGAAGTTATCGATTATCCTACAAAAATTAACGTAAAATTACTTCAATGCAGTTTAAATGAATTGAAACACAAGTCGTGTGATAGATAAATATGAATAAATATTAAATTCTTACCTTTTCAGAGTGTTTTCGCTGGCAACTCTATGAGTTCCAAACTTAGTACGAAGCCCTCTATACGCATTACTATAAATTTTCCCCTCGAGAAGAAGCACTCAATAAGATATACTTTTTCTTCCGTGGTGAGCTCACTCATTTTGACGCGCGCGTACTTGCTTCAACCACGGCTGGAATAAAACTGCGGGGCCTCAGGTATGCGCCTCAGAAAAAGGGACCCCTATTGAATTCATGGAGGGAAGAGACACTTATTTAGTTTTAGCAACTTCCTATTGGACACCCTGTATCTACAAATGCGCATTTCCACGGTTAATTATTGGGGACGACTCGATATAAAGAAATATACTCATCTTTATTATCGCTTTTCGACACCGAAAGGGTTTCCTCGTTGGCTCGTTCTTTGCTCCGGGATCAGACGATTTGTTCACGGTGTCCAGGCTTTAGAGACGAATCCGCGGAGGATCTGGGCGGCCAGGCCAAATACTCTCCTTCTTTTTGGATGATCTTAATTGGTGTCTACTCGATCATAGGACCGTTGAACTTTTTTGGTCCTTCGAGATTCACGGACGAAAACTCCGAATATGACAGCCGATGTTGATAGGTGAACGGTCCCGGAGCGAAAGAGACCGAGTAAGAGATCCCGATCGCGAGGACGATTTCGACTATCCCCTCTCTCTTTCTCTGACGCGACATTACACGGACGTCAATTTTAAAGTCCCAGCAAGCGAGAAATTCAGAATTCTCTTGTCACCTTGCAACCCCCCCTTTTCGTCTCTGGCCCGTGCACTGACACAGGGACGAAATAACCAATCTCATGGTTACGGCATTACATGGAATGGCAGCTCTTCGCTATACGCGGCATCATTATCCGCAAAACATGTCGATTAGAAAATTAGCTTAATCTAATATTACATCGCTGACAACAGATAATCTTGGTCATCTCGTGACTGAACGCGTCGATTTAGCGAATCTTCGATACATTAACGTCATCTTATTAACGAGCTCAATATTCGCATCCCATACTCCACACAACCTCGCTATTTGCATCTGTAGAATATCAATACAAATATGGGTGCGAATCCGTCAACTTACACCTAAACATTTAACTTATTAGCGTATTTACATATCTACCTATTTACATATTGACCTATTTACATTTGTTACATATCTACATTGGTTACATATTTACATTTGTCACATATTTACACTTGCAGAGCGGGGGAAACCCACATTTCTAACCTGGTCACACTCCCAAACTAGGAGGAACAGCAACAGCTTTCGAAGCATCCGATCGGTGATATTTACGTAGATTCCAACGATTATAAGTACCAAGCTCTTTCGACTTATCCCCGAAATCCGCTAATACAAACGCATTTTCCCCAATTTTTCGAATAATTTGATAGGGACTCTCGAACAGATGGAAAAACTTATAAATCACGCGATCGAGAGCACTAGAGAGGTGCTTCGTCCGCAACAAGACCAGATCTCCGACTTTGAGTTCCATTTTGGATATAGATCCTTGCTGTTGCCGCCGCTCTTCAAAACTTCTTTTTAAATGATCTCGAGCCAAAGCAATTAAGTGTTCATGAGATGGTGACTGGGAAATAGGAAAATTTAAGATTCGTTTAATTTCATCTTGTATGAGCCGCCCAAAGTGCAGCTCCATAGGGGAAAATCCAGTACTCCGATGAACTGTCACATTTAATATTTCCTCTATCTGTGGTACATAGTGCACCCACTTAGTGTGTTTATCTGCACAAAGAGTACGAAACAATCGCCCAAGCTCTCGCATGACCCTTTCCGCTGGATTCGATTGTGGATGTCGTATCGAACTATATAAGACCTTAATACCTGCACTCTCCAATTTTTCCCTCCACATCACCGACGTAAACTGAGTACCATGGTCAGAAAGAATTCGTTTCGGAGAGCCGAATTTCGGGATAAAGAGATCAAATATCTTTTTAATACACGCTTTATTCGTCGCTTTCTTAATTGGATTCAAGCTTACCCATTTGGAGAAGATATCGACATAACAAAAATGTGTTGGACGCCCCCGCGTGCCATAGGAAGGGGACCATAAAAGTCAACCGCAACCAAATCATTCGCACCGTTAGAAGTTAGGCACTCATGTCTCCCTTCCATGGATATTGTCAAATATTTAACGCGTTGACACAAATCACATTGAAGAATATACCTCTTCACTTGCGTATGCATGCCTCTCCAATAGTAGAATCGCTTAAGGTATCCAAGCGTTTTGTACACCCCTGGGTGCCCTAACTTCACATGAATCCCTTCAATCAGTGGTAACTGAGCACTCCGGGGAACGACTACCCTCCATACCGTTCAGGTATTTTCGCGATGAAAAAGAATTTGCTCAAGTTCGATATAATTGGTCGAATCGCCACTCTTCTTTAATTCGTGCAATTTCTCCCGCGTGATGGGATCATCTTCTTGTAACTGACTTAACTTTTTGAGGATCCGCTTGAGACTTAGATCATACTTAAGCATTGCGACGATACTAAGCGACATATCATCATCACACTTGAATGGTAGAAAATATCGATGCAACGCCGAAATCACAAATTTATCCTCCTTGTCCTCATGAAAATTTCCATTTGGGTTACGGCTAAAAAAATCAGCGACCACGTTGTCGACCCCGCGACAGGGCGAAATAGAATAAGAGTATTGTTGCAACAAGAGGCACCATCGGGTTATGCGGGCATTACGACAGACACCTGATTGAAGAAACGTTAACGACTGGTGATCCGTAATAATTTCGAATGAAACTCCGATAAGATGAACTCGAAATTTCGTAACGGAGTAAACAATGGCCAAAAGCTCTTTTTCCGTCGTGGTATAATTCACCTCGCACCGAGTAAGGCAACGAGAAACGATCCCCACAGCGTTGTGCTCATCAGCATCATTTATTTGATACAAAATCCCAGCGATCCCCAAGTCCCTAGCGTCTGTCAGTAGAGTAGCTACAGCGGTTCTAACCCAGGGATCTCAGGGGGGAGCGGGGCGGGGGAGTCGAGCGCGGGGAAGCTGCGGTATGCACGGCGGGGGGGGGGGGGGGGGGTGGTCCGGGACGCAGCAGCCGAGTGCGCGACGTCACAGGGGCGGGGGTGGGGGGTCCTGCATACGGCAGCCGAGTGCGAGGTTGCGGCGGACGGCAAGGGGAGGGGGGTGGTGTTGGAGAGTGGGGAGGCTAGTTTTTGGTGACGATGTCATCCAGGCGATAGCTGGACCCGCGGGCGAGAGGGGGAAGCCGCTGTCGACTCTGTGGGGGAGGGGGCATCATAGAGTCGCGGGTCCTTGAAAACCCATAAAATCTGATAATTTATTATCAACATTATAGATGTAAGCGGAGCATTTTTTTCTAGTCTATTCACAGGAGTTTATATATATAAAAAAAAAAACAACTTAGATAAATGTGTGCATGCGTATGTGTGTGTGTGTGTGTGTGTGTGTGTGTGTGTGTGTGTGTGTGTGTGTGTGTGTGTGTGTGTGTGTCTGGGAAACTCCCATTTATGGCTAGGAAAATTTTCGGGAGTGAGATAACGATAGTTCCCATATGAAGGGTGGCCCTTCAAAGCCCATAAAATGCTTTATTTATTGCATGCAGCTGCAGCGTTATTCCAAAACAAGTTTCAACCCGTCGAGTTTTCATTCCACAAGATTACGTCAAGATGTTCACATGTGCGAGTATGTACGCAGTGCATCCGGCCAAGCACCCCCTGGACTTGACCAAAAACGAGCTCGAACAGGTTCCAAAGGTCTTGCTCCTAAAGTATTGGGGTAACTTTATTGGTTTACTGTGGGATCGTTTGCCGGAGCATCATCGAAACGATAGTGAAGTGATATCGTATCTTCCATGCATGGAGCATTATAATACGCGACAGATGAAGGATCACATTGATGGCCCCCCACCCCAACGTCGGGACTGTGAAAAGTGTTGCGAGGGGGGAAATTCTCTACGTGCGGGGTTCTTCGAACGTGTTTGAACCTGTTACACATGCCTATGATTGGATAAGTGGGGAGAAGTTTTAAAAATCTGAGTGGAGGGGTTACGAGGGAGCTTATGATTTCGTGGACCAAGCTCAGACTGCACTATTCCACCGCATCATCAACTTCTCCGAAAAGAACTTTGAAAAGAGTGAAAATGGATCTCTCAAATATCAACAAAGTCAGCCTGATGGCGGAATTCCTCCCAACGAAGAAGCTGTCAGAACTCCACGTCCAATCGGATCATCAAATCACGGACATGAGAGCTGTACAGACCAAGTTTGGAAAACGCTACATCGTGGACGTTGCAAATGAGTTTGCCGTCTTCTTGCCAGCGCGGCTGGTAAAGGCCTTCGATCAAGATCCGAAAATGTTCGAGAGTATGCTGCAACTGGCGCGCAATGGTCAACTCTACATGAAGTACATTGGTGGAAAATACAACAGCGTCGAGTTCCATCGAGTTTGAGTATGGTGGAAAAAAGAACGCTCGTGAAGGCCCGGTGGAAACAACGAGTTCAACAGCAGCCAGCATCATCACCATCGTAGAGTGCAAGGACTGTTTGCATCACGGTCATCATCATCGTAGAATTTTCGACGCTCGAGTCTGAGTATGGTGAAAAAGAACGCTCGTGAAGGCCCGGTGGAAAGAATGAGTTCAACGGCAGCCGGCATCGTCACCATCGTAGAGAGTGCAACGACTGTTTACATCACAGTCATCATCGTAGAGTTTTCAACGCTTAGTGCTATGTAAAAATGTACAAAAAAAAACGTTTTCATCGAATATAATGTAAAAAAAAAAAATTGTCGTCAAACTGTATTCGCCGTAGATATAGGAAATAAATGGAGAACGATATTTGTTCAAAATGTTTTTATTCATTAAAAAAAAATCCCTCGCTCACACAACGCTTCGTACACAGAGAGCCAGCTTTTCAACGACTTTACATTAGCTTTGGCGCAATTGTATTTTGTATTGAAGGAATGATGGGGACATTTAACGTTTGCGATTTTCGGCAACTTCTGCAGCGATGGACAGTCCAGAGTCTCCAGATCGACGACTTTTGTTGCTGAATCCGTGAATCTCGATAGCCATGAGCACTTCTCGAATCCCTTGGCATAGATCGTAGAAGCTCCTTCCAAGATTCCTCGAATTGCCGTCCTAGCTGCCTCGTATGGTATGCCGCTGTGTTCCCATCGTATTCCATGATAATTGCGTTCCAGCCACTTGTTTGTCATTTTGTACTTGGCCGGTAAAGCGTCCCAGGCGAATGGTGCATCGAAGAAGAATGTCAGCGGTTCAGTGTTCTTCTCATGGAGTTTGACGATGGACATCTCCTTTAGGACAAATTCGTTGACGGGTCTCTTGAACCCTTGCACGTCGACGATAAGCTCCATGTTGACTGAAGTGGGCGCGGATCATTGGCATGATTTTATACCAATTTTTTAACCCCACCACTGATTGGATTGTACTCGACAATACGATCATGGAGGATCATGCAGTATGCTGAGGTTTGTGGCGGAATATTTTTATTTAATTCAAATTCAAGACGCACGTCCACGGGGCCCGACTTGAGAGAATCGTTTTGCTTCGAACAGTCAATGACGACGAGAGGGGCCTTTTCCAAAAATTCAATCCTACTTAGCCACGGTTCAGCCTCTTTGTTGTAATAGGTCGGTTGAAAGTTTGTGTACATCTCGTAGAGTAGGGCATACTGATTTTGATCGAAATTCAAATTCAAATTTCCATATGGGTAACATTGTGAATTTAGGTATAGTTTGACATCGCTCATGTTACAATGATCAAAGTGGCTCGCATTCTGTGCTTTCTTATTTTTTCGCCCCGTCTGCAGCGCGAGTATGACATATCGTGGCTTCTCCAGCTGATTGGAGGTTTTAACAGACCACACGTGCTTAGAGGTGGCAGGGAGCAAAGGATATTCATACAATTCCCATGTTCGAAAACTCATGGAAATTGGTGCATCTTTGGCGAGAAACTTTAACAGCTGAATTTTTCGTTGGTCCGAGACTGTTACATACGGTACAAGCCATTCTATTTTATGCAGCGCGAGTTTGTAGTCTTCAGAGGCTGTTTGTAGAATGGCATTATCATCGGTCTTTGATCTCGTGAGAATCAACTCGTGCTTGGCATTTACGACAATCTTTCGATAATCCTCGGCAAATCCAAGGAGCATGTTGAGCGGTATGCACACATCAAAATTTCCCGATGCATCGACAATCTGCTTCGTCTCTTCGACATCGAGCCATCCCGTGTTCTCAAGCATAGAGCTCTTGGCCGGACTCAGCGATGAATATTCTTCATTGTACTCGTAATACCGACATTCTTATTACGATCGATTTCTATGGCATTCAGCTCATATCGCACTTCCTCAAACAAATGACAAATGGCATTGTTGACGAGACTTGTGGCAGTGGTTGGCATCCCATCACGCTTAGATAATTTCCCACATATGTGTAGGGAACTCTTGCTTGGCAGGATGGACAGGTCTTGATGCTGGATGGCAATACGAATTTCATCGCTGTTATTGAAGGTTGACGATGCATATGGCTGATGAGCGTGGATCTCACAATGGATGATGGATTCATCAAAGACCACGGGTGCCTGAATGTTTACAATTTCTTCTTCCATTGCACGCAGCAGATGCACAGAGCACAGACTAAATAATTTTTTATGCGCCTTCGCCACGAACTCTGAGACCCAAATTCTTCAAGAGTAGCACGTTTTGAGGTGTTAGCACTTTGGGTGCTGGTCGACGACTGATTGGTTTTATCCATGGTCGTTTATTGTTATTAGTGGATCTATTGAAAGCTATACCCATCACGATTTTATATGCAGGCGTATGGTGATCACTTCACCGCGGAAATTTACCAAATCGCCGTCCTGATCCACTATTCGAAGCTGTATCGAGTCAATTGTTCGATTCGTGATTGGTAGATAAATGACGTGTGATGGAACTTCAATGATCTTATAGCCCGGTGGCACGGATGGGAAAAATTCGTGAATTGTGTGTACTTTTTGTCCGTTAATATAGGCACCAGCGGTAATGTTGCACTCGACGCGCAGGGCGTTCACTTTGAGAATGGCTACTGGGAGGTCGGATTCGTGTCTTTTATTGGCTTCCAATTTGCGTGCGGTAAAGCCTAGTAGATGTCCAATAGAATCATTAGGCTCAAAATTAAGTTCGTGATCGCACTCGATTTCACTGCGCAACGTATTGTTATTAGGTTTGATGCTGATTTTGATGTTTTTACGCGCGAGCTCTGCTTGTACAAACGTCTCAATATCCTCTATTTCATAGCTACCCGTGGGTATTGTCAACACCTCATCTCCCACGTAAAGTTTATTGTGGTCAATGTCTATATTGGGAATAGAGTTGAAGGTTAACAATTCCACGAGGCCGAGGGTATAATTTTTGTGTGGCGAGAGTTCGATGGGGGGAAAGTATTGCGCCTCAAGTATGGACGATGAGCCAGATATGGTCAATGTTAAACTATCATCCATGATGCTGGTAAATTGACAACTGAATTCTCCACCTCACTTACCACCAATATATAGTGTATATTTGTCCTTGTATTGCAATTGTCGACAAAGGAACTTGAGACACAAATGCTCACATTCAATCGTATCATACTCCTGATATCTCTTATAATTATAATTGACGCTACCAACACCAAAATATCTCATGAGTTCGGATGGCGGCGGGAGATTGCCGAAACTATCAAAGTACATGACTTTCCAACCAGTCTTTTTGTAAGCGACCCAGTGTGTGCCAGGGCCCACATTTTCATCCAAATTCACAATTGCTGCTTCACATTTGAGGGGTCCACTCACTGGCAACGTATCACGCATATAAACTCCACGGAAATTTGGAATCTTCAGGATTGTCGCATATTTCAGTAGGTCGATGTCGGTTAGGGGGCGGTGAGGTAGCGTGACTTTTAGTTTTTTGGCTTGATATGAAGACCCAATCCCTGCTTATATGGTTTCAGATGTAAGCCCTTACCCAATGCAATCGCTTCAATTGTTCGATTATGGCGCTTACTTTCATCCAATTCACGTTTAGCTGCTTGAGCAGCATTTACAGCTTTAGCTATACTAGCCGCTCCACCTGACAAAGCACCAGCAGCGCTGAGACCCGCAAAAATGGGCACGAGGAATGGTAATAAACCACCAATTTTATGAGGTACAGGTAGAACCCGTGGTGTGCGGACTTTGCCACCACGCATCTTTACAGCTGCACGTGCGCCCTTTAGAGCTGATTTAATAATCTTATTTGGGTCGTCACTTTGAATCATTGTCTTCTTCGCAGCGCCAATTATTTTTTTCAAACAAACGCCCCCCTCTCGGGTCTTCATACCCATGCCGAATTTTCTCTTGGCCTTCATAATATTTGTCACGCCCCACGCACTTGCTTTCTCACCGATGCTAGCGTCTTTAGCGGTAACACGTTGCCGAGCCTGTTCAGCCAACACTTTATCCGCCAAATGTCTCGCATCAAGATTGTCCGGATTTTTCGAATATGCAATATCGTGTTGTTTGCAAGCTGCATCCAATGGATTAATGCCTGGATCACCACGAGCAAGACGCTTGGCCAACTTTGTGCCTGGTCCGCAATATTGATAACCAGGCAGATGCAATTCAACGGGTAGTTTGTTGATTAGGCGATTGACGACACCTTTACCGCTATGAACGATCATGTCTAAAGACAATACTCGACTGACGGTGAATCCTTATAAAAATGCTATTTATATGATTTTTCCGTTAGTCGTGTGCGAGATGACGTCCAAGAAGCAAACTCACGGAGGTAGCCTTCCCGTGATAAATTTCGATGAATTTGTCGAAGATGGCCGGGAGAAGAGACAAAAGCGTCATGGACACTTATTGCCGGATAGCATACGTGCGGTGTTTTGTGGTCCATCGAATTGTGGGAAAACCAATGCTTTGCTCACTCTCATCATCCATCCCAATGGCTTGAGATTTGAGAACATTTATTTGTATTCCAAGTCGCTGAAGCAACCAAAGTACAAGTTGCTTGAACGATTACTTAAACCCGTGAGTGGAGTTACCTATAATCCATTCAATGAGCATGAACAAGTGATTGCACCAAGTGATGCACGTTCCAACTCTATATTCATCTTTGATGATATTGCGTGTGAAAAGCAGGATAATGTTAGAGCATTCTTTTCCATGGGAAGACACGAGATTGTAGACAGTTTTTATCTTTGTCAGACGTACACTCGTATCCCCAAACATCTCGTGAGAGATAACGCAAATTTCGTGGTGCTTTTCAAGCAGGATGATATGAATCTCAAAAATGTGTACAACGATCACGTTAATACGGATATGACTTATACATGCTTCAAAAACATGTGCATGAAATGCTGGAATTCCGACAAGTATGCATTTATCACGATCGACAAAGATAGCAATATGAACGAGGGTCGATATAGGCAAGGTTTTGATGATTTTCTCGCCATTGATAAATGACTCGTCGCTGGTGGTTCAAGAGGCAGTATTGTGCACGCGTCGACAGTGACAACATGAAGAGTGAACAACTATTGAGAGAAAAAGATGTATTGCATGAAATTGCCAAGGCGAGCGATGCAATCAGACGAAAGCATCGAATGATGAAAATCGGCAAAGAGAGTGATGAGCAGAGAATGCAAGATGTCTTTAAGCCTATAGTCAGACCACTGGAGAAATTGGTGTCGTACAAAAACGGTGAGGTGGCGAAGGAGGAAATCAAGGATGAAAACGCCGACGATAAAGAAGGAGATGCGATAAATAGTGTGAAACATGAATTGAAGAACGAGACACACGATTCCTTCAAGAGCGAAACACAAGATTCTTTCAAATTGATATATGAGGATGATGATGATGATGACTCTCAAAATGTCGATGAATTAATCACCGAATATCTCCTGTTGTTACGAACGAATAGAAAAGCAAGCCTGGATGTATCATATGGTGTGCGGAATCTCTCAAACAACCGATTAATGATTGGTGATTCTCCGATAAATTTCGACTCTCAACATATTCGTGTGGGAGATGTGAATTATGCGAAAACTGTTGGATTAACTGAGCTGCTGTTTAAAAAAGTGCCCAATGTCGAAGCTCTCACACCGGACGACTTGAAAAACTATGAAAAAATTGTCATTGCGACGAATGCTCATAAAAAATTTTATAAACCTAGTGCGGCTATACGACGTAATACCTGCCACAAATTCAACACTTATATTGCAAATATAGCTGACCACCACGTGGGAAAGGGTATGCCAACGTATAAGCTGGCTAGAAAAAATGCCCAATTCGACTATGTATATTGGGACAATCCCAATGAGCTGGTAGACCGTCTTCGTCTACTTTTGGCATCACAAGCAGCCGGAAACTCTGCACATTCGAATGAAATTATATCGATTATCGAGGAATTGCGTGAAGCTGAAATCATTTATTAACTCGACATCGGAAGTTTTACACATTCTCAACATGAGTGTCGATGTGTTTGGACGCCAGTTGAATAAGAGTCTACTCCTCAGCAAGCAAGGACCTCCAGGCAGACCGGGGATTGGATTCAAAACTACCGCAGATGGTCATTATGACTTGGGGCAGAAACGTTTGTGTAACATAGCCAATCCGGAAGGACAGGACGATGCCATAACTCTAAGTGCGTTGCACAAAAGATCCCGAACTATCGTTAAGAACATACGGCGAGAAATAAATGAGAGTAATCAGTTGCTGGTTAATGGACTTGAAGTTGCGATGAGAGACATTGCAAAGACACTCGAGGCCGATGTCAAAACTCTACAAGATCTGGTGACTCGTAATTCACACATCATTGCTGAACTGGATTCGCGACTGGGTGGACTGGAAAATGAACGAGAAAAAGAACGCTCTCGTGCGGGAACTGCATAAGCCTGCACGGCGAAACTATCCACGTCGACATGTGGACATCCGTGGTTTGGACGAAACCTGGCAAGCTGATCTCGTCGATATGTCATCGTACGCGCATCAAAACTCCAAACATAAATTTCTCCTCACCGTCATCGATACTTTCTCAAAATTCGCTTGGGCCGTACCAATGCTAAGTAAGAGTGGTAAAGATGCCGCGGCCGCAATGAAGTCGATACTCGTTAAGGGACGCATACCACAGCACTTGCACGTCGACGAGGGAAAAGAATTTTACAATTGTCACTTTAAATCCTTAATGAAGGAGCACAATATTCACATGTATTCTACGCACAGCAATTTAAAGGCATCCATTTGCGAGCGTTTCAATCGTACATTGAAAAATAAGATGTGGATGCAATTTAGTCTTCGTGGTAATTATACGTGGATCGATATTCTCGATAAGTTAGTAGCCGAGTATAATGATTCTGTACACCGCACCATTAAGATGAAACCGAGAAATGTAAATGCGGAGAATGAGAAGGAAATATTGCGGCAAGTTTTTAATAAGACTCAGCCGCCAATAAAAACACCACCGAAATTCACCATTGGCGATAAAGTGAGAATCAGCAAATTTAAGAGTGTTTTCGAAAAGGGTTACACGCCAAATTGGACAACGGAAATATTTACAGTATCTCGTGTGAAGAAAACGCATCCAGTGACGTATCGTTTGAAGGACCATAAAGATGAACCCATCGCCGGTGGTTTCTACGAACAAGAGCTTCTCCGTGTCAAGTACCCCGATATCTATCTCATAGAAAAAATTTTGAAGAAGCGCGGTCATCGAATGTTTGTAAAATGGCTGGGTTTCGACAATACCCACAATAGTTGGATAAGTAAATCTGATTTGTAGTCGACAATAAAAAAGACCAAAAACATTTAGACTTTTATGACTCTCTTTCTACCCGTCAACGTGGTGCGCCACAGCAGGCGTTTTCTCTCTCCCTCTAATCCCTTCTTCCCCCCCCCCCCCCCCCCACTCTCGAAAAGTGTATGCGGGAAATAATGGGTACACATGGATTACAAAAGCCGTTTTCTTTACTTACAAAAGTCCATTTTTACAATATCAAATATTTACAACAAACAAGTTTTACATCGAGTTAATATTTACAAAAAATATACACAATTTTCACAAGTTTTATACATCAAGTATTTACAAAAATGTACATAATTTTACATCGAGTTTATATGCATAATAGTTTTTTACAACGGTATGCTGTAATGCCCCCATGGTAGGGTTTCACAGGTCCCAGGTATGATATACCGCTTATCATCATGAGGACTTAGAGCGATTTTCGTCTCACGAATGGTGTAGACCTTGTGCAACTTCGATCGAATACACGTTTGACTACGCATCATTTCAATGTCTTCCTTCAAGCATCGGGTATAATCGTCAAACGTGATTGTCCTAGCCACAACACTGCTCTTGACACCTTTAACTTTTTTAGTTTCCTTCTTACCCTCGACACGTGTCGCATACATTTTCGATCGAAGTCCAATGAACTCGGTCATAATTGCACCATTGCATTCGTCTTTCATGAGACCGGGTACCTTCTTGTTGACAAGCGGCATATCATACCTATTGTCCGCTGAATAGTCGCTCGTATCAAATTTTTCAATGTCGCACTTCATGTCTGCATATACATCTTCGCTCTCAATGGCATATATGAGGCTATCTGTATCGGTATACATCACTTTACATTTATCCCGATACAATGGTACCATATACTCGTGATGAAATCCATACAAGCACGTTTTGGATATGTCGAGTATGCACATACCCACATATATCGGCTTGTTGAACTTCACCTCGAGATTGCGCAATTCTACGGCAACGAGGTTTTCGGAAAAAACGCTTCGGCTGTGGAAGTTTGGCTTCGCAATCATTGCCTCCGCGCCATACCTGCCCTCCCATTTTGTCAAAAGCTTTACATCTACATGATTGCGCACATTCTCCATCGTTTTGCCAAACACCGCATTATTCATCAATTTGAATAAATTCTTTTCAAAATCGTTTTTGGCCAGCGTTCGAAACTGAGTATTTAACTCGATATATGAACGTAGCCATGGGGATTGTGTGAATTGTAATACCCTATGGATACTCGTGAGGCAAAGTCCATGACGTAAACATTGTTGTAAATTTCTGTAGTGTATGATGTAGCGTTTTTTATCGCAGACGGTTGCTAGCAGCTTTTCCTGCTGCTTACCCGGTGGTTTTTCGTGTATTGGGCAAAACGGTAGGTCTTTGTGCGCATCATGTAGAGATTGGGGATATTCCAAGTCGACCTCAAGGATGTAGCCTGTAGGTGAATCTAGCGCGATGGATAATGGATCAAACTTGGACACGTCGTTGACCCATCGAAAATCTGCATATGGCAGAGGTTGACACATTGCCCATCCATACAAATTGTTGACATCAAAATACATCAAGTATGACGATGCTTTCGATGGATCAAATGACTTCATATACTTATTATTAGCATGTGCATATCGGTTTGAGCATTGACTAAGGCCACCGCGTATACCCCGCTCAACGAATAAAACCATGTCGATGTCCGTTAGTAATTCAAACTTGACGTTCGAGTGTTTTAACATCGCATCCCAGGTATACCCGGGCAACGTGTAATAATACGCGGGATCTAGTCCATAACTCTCAATGCACGTATTCCGAAAGTTTTCGAAAATGTCTGCTAATAATAAGACATCTGTCTTCAAGTATAAATCGCTATATTCACCCAGCGTTCGAATGGAGAACCGCTCCCAAACGTTCTCCGCATGTGCGTACTCGCTCTCGGATACTGTAGCATCTGTCAGGGAACTATAAAATGCGTCACGTGGTGGTAAGCAAGTGTCATCCAACCTGCTCACGTTGTCAATATACTCATAAGGGAAGACCCCTTTTCGCGTCAGCAAATTGAAATTGTCCGTCGATAGAGTTGAAAATTGCATGCGTAAAATTTTGAGTTTGTCCTCGGTCAAAAATGAGGCTAATTTGTCGAGACTGGTGTTGAGGAATTTGTATGAATCGATGAAGCGCAATTGAATCTTATGTTTTGAATCGTCTGTAATGTCAACATGCTTCGTGAAGGAAATGTATTTCTCTTTTGTGATTGGAAGCACATCGGTTTTTCCTTCGAACGCTGTGGCTACTTCCTTGATGACAAAATGCGCATCGTAACCCGATAAATTGTGGAAAACTACTGGAATGAAAAATGACTGTTTGTAGTTTAAATTGCAATTAGAGTGGGCAGGGCCTCTATAGCGTCCAGTCAGATGGCAATGATCTCGAACGCGTATATCGTCTTGCGCGAATGGTTTCCTGCATATATGACATTGGGTCGCTTTGCGGAAACTTGTCCACTCACTCGGTGACAGATAAATCATTGGGACATTGTCGCAGAAAATTTCTTTTATGCGCAGTGCTAGATTTTTTAGTTCTTCGACAAACCACGAGACACAATCAGCACTGCGACGCGAGTGATACGAAGATAGTGATTCGTCATACGAACAACATACGTAATACCCGATACTAAACACTTCATGGAGTTGATGCATATTTTTTGCTTGGTTCTTCTCATCAGTCTTTGCTAACACACACTCCAAATCGGCATACACAATGAATGGATGTCGCTCTTTCCGGCTATAGTTGGTGAATTGGAGCCACTTGTTGGTGTCATTCGGTAGTCGGATCGCGCAATCGTTTATTGCTCCACAATCGACCTCGTGCGATTGCAATTTATCCTCGGATCCGAAGTGATGCAAACACCTGCAAAAAAAAAATAGATTTTTTGTTTTACTCATTTAGTAAATATAAATACGTATTAATAATGTTAAATTTACACACCGATCGCATATATATTTTTTATGCTCCATTTTGCTCAGTTGCGCCCTCACGAGTCTCGACAGATTCTTGATCCATGTGAAATGCCCCACATTGTTGTCTTCAGTATCTTGCATGTACAGCAAATTGATGTGCTTTTCCTTCTTATTTTGAGTCACGCGTATTGGAACGATGTCCTTTTTGGCGGCGGTGGTGGTGGTGTACACGTTGATGGATAAATTGTTTTGCAGCTCAAATTTTTTTATTTGGTGTATGGTTGCCGGGAATTGAATGTCCTGTAGATTCAGTACGCTTGAGTAATGTGGGTAAGATGACGGACGGTCACTGTGTCGTTCAGTTGGGTATAGAGCAGCGACAACTGCCCATGCGAAACATGCATTATCGTTCGATTTGACATTAATCACAGCCCGCTTCATCATTATTTCCCGCGGCAATGATATAGTGCACCCGGCACGCATCGGGTTATACTTATTCACATTTATCGTGAGGTTAAGTATTTTCCGCAAAGCCCAGCCACTATCTCGTTCTTGAAATTCGTCGAGTAAGGTTAAAGTGGGCTCCATAACGCGTTGCTGGTACCACTCATCCAAATCGCTTGTGTTAAATAGTTCACAGTTTCGCGTGTTTATACTTTTATTGGCATGTTTGTCACCACTGGCGAATTCGCCATTAAACACTGTATTAACTTTAATACTGTTGTGTTTGCAGATAGTATTTTGCACATGTTGAAGCACTAGGTCGCGAGCATCGTTGAGAAATTGCCGTGGTTCAATGTGGTTGCGATTGATTACGGAACCGGTCAATATTCGACTATTGAAGGATGTGTCAATCTCTCGCCAGATTAGCTCATGATGACCGTGTCCTGCACCCGTGTGTATAAAATGATTACGCACAGAATTCCTCAACCCTTCCAGCCGCGCTATTTGGGCTATCAATGACTGTTGAAGTCCAATTGATAGTCGCGGGCGCTTAATCCGGCTTTGCGTTTCCAATTCTTCGATAAACTCAACGCACCGTTGTTCCCACACAGCAAAATCTTCGAATGAACTTAGGAGCGCGGCTTGGTCGTGCAAGATTTGTTCTGACTTCTCCGCGTTGCTCTCCATATTTGATGAAACGAGGCTTCCCAAAAGAGATGATGTTCACTAACTGACTGCTTGATCCAAAGTGCGAACACTTTTGAGCGCAGCAGATCATTAAAAATGGTTCTCCCCTTTAGACATTTTTCGTCTTTCCCTACCATCTCGGAAAATATCACCAACCCACGAGAATTTTCTAATATTGCGTTGGATTGTCGGGAAAAATAAAAGAGCACCTCAGTCGAGATGCGTGTAGTGAAAAAAAAAAAAACTTCATGGGCTCTCCATCGGCGCTCAAGTAGTCTACGGTCGAAGCCTAAAGAAGGTCTTTATCCATAGATCTCCGAAAGTTTATAGTTTTTCAAAATAAACACCCCGTTATCATATATGCTCTGAATAGCGGAGCAATAAAACAAAATTCTAATGGCTTGGAGAGTGGTGTTAACGGAAAAAAATCCTTAAACATTGGGGCTAACTTGTCCAGACCTGCATGATCTCAAGTGTCGGTATCAAGGTTTGACGTTGCACTCTCTGTATATATTATCATTCAGAGATGAAAAACTAAAGCCCTGTAAAATGGAAATGCATTTTTTTTTCCCCGGATCACTGTCTTCGTCGCATGCTGTCGTAAAATTTTATGGGTTTTCAAGAGTGGAATGATGAGTCTCGAGTTGCACATGCGAAGCGATAGGGTATGAAGGTCCCTGGCGCTCGACGTAAGAAAAAAAAGAGTCGTAAAATTTGAGACTTTCGGACGAGGTGGTTGAAACGTTGCAGTGTATAACAGTGTCTCGGACATGAGCCTCCGTCCAGATAGTTGAAAAAAAAAGAACATCTGGATAAATTCATGCACGTTTTCTTAGCCCTCTACGTAACTTCTTAAGAGACAACGTTTTTTTTTTTGTCGTATTTCGCCTATGTTCAAGTGTGGAAGCGCTTTCCATCTCTCGTACTAAAACTATGTTAAACAAATCGAACAGCAGATAGGCATCCCCACTATACTAGAAAAAAAAACCTATAGGGATTGGAAAATATGCACTTCCCCAAAAGGGCATTTGGGGCAGCAGTTTTCATCATTATAGTCTCGAACCTCCGGAGAGTGCACTTTTTGACTGTACATCGACAAGATAGCGTGAGAAAGATTAAAAATGGCTGAAGAAATCGTGATTTCGGATAGTGAAGAAGAAATGATCGTGGTTGACGATGTATATTTAGCTGAATATCACTATTATGATAGTGACGTCGTTGAAATCGATGACGGTGGTGAACACCGCATGGACGTCAACAATGGAGTTGCCGAACCGGACGATGATGATGAGCCCGAGGTCATCGTTATTGAAGATGAAGAGCCTGAGGTCATCGCTATTGAGGACGACGTCGACGACGACGCTGACGATGAAGATGATGATGATGTCGACAACGCCAACGATGACGACAACGACGATCAAGTCATCTCGGATGACTCGGATTATGCGAGTGATAGTGATGATGGTGAACACTATGAATACTCGGAACGCTATTTAAATAGAGTGGCCGTAAATAGTTTCAACGATATGGACAAAGTTTGCGTGCACCATCTGTTTTATGAAGGCGTGCACATGGATATTTCGCTGTGCATATCGTGTTTCACCAATGCAAGAGGCGTCTTTACGGAAATGCGTGAGGTCCGCGTCCACACCGTTGAAATACTAAAATTCATTGAGGGCAAATATTGCAAGGACTGCAGAGAGCCTTTATTCCAAGCGATGCCGAAATCAGCATGTTTGAGATGCACGGGATCAAAAATCATTGTGAGTGTTGTGAATTGAATCATAAGAATGAAATAAGTTTATGTAAAAAAAAAAAAAAAAATGTCTTAACAATAAAAAAATGTTTTTTCTTGTTTGTTTCAGTTTGGTGACACGGGTTGTGAATAGAGACTCATTTTGTAACGCATGCGCGAACACACACACACACACACACACACACACACACACACACAAACACACACACACAATTAAAAATAAAAAGTGATTGTTATAATAACAAAAAAAGTGTATGTTTCATTAACCCTCTCCCTTCTCTCGCCCCCCCCCCCCCTCCAGCTTCGGCGTGTTGGATCCTTTTCCCCCACTCTCTGCCACCATCCCCTTCCATTTCCCTCCGCCGCAGCACGCACTCGGCTACCACATGCCCCCCCCCCCCCCGTGACGTCACATCACAGCGGCCCCGCGCTGACCCCCCCCCCCCCCCCCCCCCGTGCATACCGCGGCTTCCCCGCGCTCGACTGCCCCGCCCCGCTCCCCCCTGAGATCCCTGGGTTAGAACCGCTGTAGCTACTCTACTTCTGTCTGCAACCTACACGGTCATCCCGACAAGACGTGCTTGAGAGCTATGCAGTTCAAGAAATCACTCTTCAATTGCTTGAAGGCCTGAGCGTGGATCGACGTCCACCGCCATTCCTTATTTTTTGTAATAACTCTCGTAAAGGAGCAACCGATCTACTGTGATTGAGATTAAATTGTCGATAATAATTACAGATTCCTAAGAACTGTTGCAAATGTCGCTTCTCTTTGGGCTCTGAAAAATCGGAAATAACTTGAAGTCTATCCGGGTCTGGCATTACGCCGCGCGATGAAATACGATAACCCAAGAAAGGAATGGTCTCTTGAAAAAATATACATTTGGCTAATTTAAGAGTGAAATTATACTCTTGCAGTCGTCTCAAAATCCGTTCAAGCAACAGACGGTGCTGTTCGATCGTTTCTGTCCCTAAGAGAATATCATCGATATAACAGGCTACATTGGCTTCAAAATCCCTCTTTAAAGCGAAGCTCAGGGCCCGAATAAATCCGCTACCCGCGGTTTTATATCCGAACGGTATACGACAAAATTGGTACATGTGTGTGTCGAACAGAAAGGCCGTATGGGGCCGTGACTCGCGATGCAATGGCACTTGCCAATACCCATGAGTTAAGTCAATTTTCGAGAACCACCGGGCTCCACAAAATGTTTGCAATATTTCATTAATCAAGGGCGGAGACTCATGATCATCCTGGATCACTTTATTTAAATGTCGGGCATCAAGGCATACGCGCACCGAGCCATCCTCCTTTTTTACAATTCGTAATGGGTTGCAATATCGATTCGCGGTTCTCTCTATGACTCCCTCAGCCAACATTTTATCAATGCATTGTGCCGTAGCCTCCCGCAAATGAAATGGAATTGGGTAATGACACTTGATCTTTGGGTGCTCTATTGTAACCGTTATCTTATGCTCATAACCTATCGTACATCCGGGTTTATCTGAAAAAACGTCACGCAACTGATCCAATAAATTCACAAATTTTGATCGTTCGACTTGATCCAATAGCATCGACTGCGGTTCCGCGACATTCGTGTTATTCATGTACGCCAAAACTTTCTCTGAGCACGTGGCGACCTTCGCACTTTTGTTTTCAGAATTTCGTTCAAACGCCAAGTTCACGTCATCCGTTCTTTTTGTTCCCTTTCCGTTGGGGACATGATCGCTATTATGCACTTCGAATTTTTTTTATTTATCTACACCTGCCAGTTCTCCCCTCCTTGACTCAACTACCAATTTTCTTGTAGCTCGCGACTCTCCATCTACGATCTCATTGATCTTTATCACGAAAACATGTATTTTGTCATCTTCGCGCGAGCATATCAAGGTTTCTACGAACCTCTCTCGAATTCAATTGTTGCTGGAGATAAACATTTGCCTCTAACCTCAATCACGTTTCGTTCATAATCGATAATGGCCTCATTCTGAGACATCCAGTCATGTCCTAATATAATATCTGATGAGAGGGATGGGATTACAAAAAATGTGCTTGAAATCACCATTCCTTCTATAACTGCATACACGCATATTTGCCTTTTTACTGCCGTGGTTTTTTTCCACCGCCGTCGAGACGAACATATTAGAGACCGGTAATTCTTCAACCCTATTCTTTTTATCTAAAGTCAACTGTTTATATGTTTTCTCCGATATTGCCGTAATCTGGCTCCCCGTATCAAACAATGCCGCAACTTCAATTTTATTCAATTCAATTTTTAAATGAGGACACCGGGCGAAACCTTCCCTTTTATCCTGCGATGTTAAATCCGATCCTGTTTCGACACCCAAACTTAAATCATCCACAAAATCGAAACTATTTTGACCCGCCGTCGGAGCGGTACACAGCGCGTCAGTTATTAGTTTAAAGATTCCGTATCACTATAATTATCCTGCGCACATAAACCATGATTACAATTACTTGTTGGATTCATATTCGGGAGCCGCGATAGGGGAAATCGAATATCCGGTAACGAGAACTTTTGGTGAGCTCTAGTCTGACTTTGATAAGGATTGAAATATTTTCGATTATTTACTCGCTCAAATTTACGACCATTTCTCTCAGATCCCGACTGACTTACCCTTTCATACGGTATTCTACCATTATTACGAGCAGTACCTATATACGTATCGATTTTATTGACTTTCAGCCCATTCTGTTTATTGTGATAATAATTTCGACCTTGTCTCCCATCTCGATCGCGCTCGCTTCGTACCATATCTATATCGCCCAGAGCTTGGGTGATGGCATTCGTGTCAGTGAAATTAATTGTTGACAGGTTTTCTCTCACCCAGCGGGGATATTGTTGAACAATATTATAGTTCACTTCAAAATCCGATAATTTTGGAATGAATAAACGCGCCTGTGCCGATTGGCGATAAAAATATGTCTGTAAGGATTCTTGTTGTCCATAATATTTGCACTCCATCCAACTTTTTTTACTCTAACTCGGATCGGAATTGAATAAAATTCTTCTAGAAATTGTTTTTTAAATTCTTCAAAATCCGTGAACTCTTTTTTCAAATTATACCGCCAATTTGCCTTGCCTTCGAGAGCATGTTCAACAATTGGCATTTTTTTATTTTCTTTAATGTTTTTCGTTTCCATAAATTTCTCCAACTGTTCCAGGAACTCCGCAGGGTGCTTTTCGCTTTCGTCATTGAATTTGGGAATTTTAATATCGATATAAATATTTTGCACTCTACTCACAATCGTTGAAATGTCCTCGACCACCGTTTCAGCATTTGTTTGGCCTTCACTTCGATTATTCACCTGTTCTATTGGCTGTTGCTGATTCCGAGCCTGTTGAGCTTCGAGCGCCGTGCGTAATCGCTCCAATTTCTCTCTTTCTTGTCTTAATTTCTCCCACTCTGCTTCCATGTTTACACCTTACGACGTATTTACGTCTCTTTCTACTTCTTCTCTTAGTATTGGTATTTCTTTTAGCCGTGTTGTCTTTTTTTCTGTGAAATTATATGAAATGAATTTTTGCTTACAAAGAAACCGTTTCCGGTGTCCCCCTCCGATTTCGTTTATTTTTGGATATATTAATCTTCATCGAAATCTAAGAGACACGGATTTTTTTTATCGGCGGAAAAACAGTTTTA
Organism: Ophion ventricosus; assembly: GCA_963932345.1. Taxonomy (NCBI): domain Eukaryota; kingdom Metazoa; phylum Arthropoda; class Insecta; order Hymenoptera; family Ichneumonidae; genus Ophion; species Ophion ventricosus. The sequence continues at coordinate 14,873,474 of OZ010722.1, forward strand.
AGGGGTGAAACTCACCATCAAAGTTAGGCACTCTCCGAGTGACTATTGCAGTTTCGCATAGTTTCAATCAAGATATTCGAATGAAACCAATTCGAGAAGAATGCTTCTGGCGAATAATGAAAAATGCGCCTTTTCCAGTTCCGAGGGGGTGAATAGGGGTAAATCTATAGCGGTTGAAAGTCAAAAAATTCGTGTAACTCGGAAACTTTTTTTTTATCTCGATAAAATCAATTGCATTCGAAAGAGCTTGAAAAAGTAGAAGATACGAGTTTTTGCGTTTTTCGAAGAAAAAAAAACTTATGGGGGTCACTACCCCTGTATAATACCGTTTCCGGTGTTCCTCGCCGATTTCAATCATTTTTGGAAATGTTGTTCTTCATCGAAATCTAAGAGACACGTACTTTTTTTTATCGGCGGCAAAACAGTATTAAGGGGTGAAACGCACCCTCAAAGTGTCTTTTGCAGTTATGCACATTTTCATTCAAGATATTCGAATGAAATAAATTCGAGGATAATGCTTATGGCGAATAATTAAAAATGCGCTTCCATCAATTCCGTGGGAACGAATTGGTAGAAATTTATAGGGGTTGAAAGTCGAAAATTTTCCAAAAATCGATTTTTTTTTCATTCTATCAAAACCATCTAAATTTAATAGAGTTACATAACGTAGGAGATACCTGTTTTTGAATTTTCCGGAAAAACATCGTCCTAGGGCGAACTACCCTTATATGATGTCCGGTGCTCTCTTATCCGATTTTGTTCCCTTTGATCGGTGGTGTTTTTCATTGAAATTGACGGGACGGAAATCGTTCAATCTCATGGCGAATGACTCAAAATAGACGTATTCCTATTTCGACGGCATACATTTTTAGACACCTATGCGGGTTAAAAGGTCAACAATTGTAAACCGTAAACACGATTCGTTTTATTATAATGAATTAAACGCAAACAAACGCGTATCTTCTACTTTATCAAGCTCTTTTGAATGCAATTGGTTTCATCGAGATAAGAAAAAAGTTTCCGAGTTACACGAATTTTTTTACTTTCAACCCCTATAGATTTACCCCTATTCACCCCCTCGGAACTGGAAAAGGCGCATTTTTCATTATTCGCCAGAAGCATTCTTCTCGAATCGGTTTCATTCGAATATCTTGATTGGAACTATGCGAAACTGCAAGAGTCATTCGGAGGGCGCCCAACTTTGAGGGTGAGTTTCACGCCTTAAAAGTATTTTTCCGCCGGTAAAAAAAATACTTGTCTCTTATATGTCGATGAAGAATAACATATCCAAAAATGAACGAAATCGGAGGGGAACGCCGGAAACGGTATTATACAGGGGTAGTCGCCCCCAAACGGTTTTTTTTTCGAAAAATGTAAAAACCCGTGTCTTCTACTTTTTCAAACTCTTTCGAATGCAATTGGTTTCATCGAGATAAAAAAAAAGTTTCCGCGTTACACGAATTTTTTTACTTCCAACCCCTAAAGATTTACACCTCTTCACCCCCTCGGAATTGGAAAAGGCGCATTTTTCATTATTCGCCAGAAGCATTCTTCTCGAGTTGGTTTCGTTCGAATATCTGGATTGGAACTATGCGAAACTGCAAGAGTCACTCGGAGGGTGCCCAACTTTGAGGGTGAACTTCACCCCATAAAAGTGTTTTTCCGCCGGTAACGGAAATACGTGCCTCTTAAATTTTGATGTAGAACATCATATCCAAAACTGAACGAAATCGGAGGGGAACACCGGAAACAGTATTATGTACAGGGGTAGTCACCCCCAAATTTTTTTTTTCGAAAAACGCAAAAACTCGTATGTTCTACTTTTTCAAGCTCTTTCGAATGCAATTGGTTTTATCGAGATAAAAAAAAGTTTCCGAACTACACGAATTTTTTGACGGTCAACCCCTATAGATTTACCCCTATTCACCCCCGCGGAACTGGAGAAGGCGAATTTTTCATTATTCGCCAGAAGCATTCTTCTCGAATTGGTTTCATTCGAATATCTGGATTGGAACTATGCGAAACTGCAATAGTCACTCGGAGAGTGCCTAATTTTGAGGGTGAGTTTCACCCCTTAAAACTGTTGTTCCGCCGATAAAAAAAAATACGTGTCTGTTGGATTTCGATGAAGAATAACATATCCAAAAATAAATGAAATCGGAGGGGGATACCGGAAACGGTTTCGTTGTGAGCAAAAAGGAGCATAAAAAATATATATGCGATCGGTGTGTAAATTTAACGTTATTAGTATATATTTATATCTACTAAATGAACAAAACAAACAAAATCTATTTTTTGCAGGTGTTTGCATCACTTTGAATCAGAGGAAAAATTGCAATCCCACGAGGTCGATTGTGGAGCAATAAACGATTGCGCGATCCGACTACCAAGTGACACCAATAAATGGATCCAATTCAGCAACTTTAGCCGGAAAGAGCGACATCCATTCATTGTGTATGCTGATTTGAAGTGTTAGCAAAGATCGACAAGAAGAACCAAGCAAAAAATTTGTATCAACAACATGAAGTTTTTAGTATTGGGTATTACGTGTGTTGTTCGTATGACGAATCACTATCTTTGTATCACTCGCGTCGCAGTGCTGATTGTGTCTCGTGGTTTATCGAAAAACTAAAAAATCTAACACTGCGCATAAAAGAAATTTTCTGTGACAATGTCCCAATGGTATATTTAACACCGAGTGAGTGGGGAAGTTTTCGAAAGGCGTCTCATTGTCATATATGTAAGAAACCATTTGCGCAAGACGATGTACGCGTTCGAGATCATTGCCATCTGACTGGACGCTATAGAGGCCCTGCCCATTCTAATTGCAACTTAAATTACAAACAGTCATTTTTCATTCCCGTACTTAATGTATTTTGATGTCAACAATTTATATGGATGGGCAATATGTCAACCTTTGCCATATGCAGATTTTCGATGGGTTAACGACGTGTCCAAGTTTGATCCATCATACATCGCGCTAGATTCACCTACCGGCTACATCCTTTAGGTCGACTTGGAATATGCCCAATCTCTACATGATGCGCACAAAGACCCACCGTTTTGCCCAATACACGAAAAACCACCGGGTAAGCAGCAGGAGAAGCTGCTAGCAACTGTCTGTGATAAAAAAAACGCTACATCATACACTGCATAAATTTACAACAGTGTTTACGTCATGGACTTTGCCTCACGAAAATCCGTAGGGTATTACAGTTCACACAATCCCTATGGCTACGTTCATATATCGAGTTAAATACTCAGTTCCGAACGCTGGCCAAAAACGATTTTGAAAATAATTTATTCAAATTGATGAATAATGCGGTGTTTGGAAAAAAGATGGAGAATGTGCGCAATCATGTAGATGTAAAGCTTTTGACAAAATGGGAGGGAAGGTATGGTGCAGAGGCAATGATTGCGAAGCCAAACTTCCACAGCCGAAGCGTTTTTCCCGAAAACCTCGTTGCTGTAGAATTACGCAATCTCGAGGTGAAATTCAACAAGCCCATATATGTCGGTATTTGCATACTCGACGTATCCAAAACGTGCTTGTATAGATTTCATCACGAGTATACAATACCTCTTTATCGGGATAAATGTAAAGTCATGTATACCGATACAGATAGCCTTATATATGCCATTGACAGCGAAGATGTGTATGCAGATATGAAGTGCGACATTGAAAAATTTGATACGAGCGACTATTCAGCGGACAATAGGTATGGTATGCTGCTAGTAGATGAGTGGTGCGGGACCCATGACAAAATTCCTACTACCGACATTTTACCGACCGACTTAGCCAAGACACGAACCATTGGTTCATGTTCGAGCTAAGTCAGGTTCGGATGATCGAGTAGGATTTTGCTCAGAGCCTCGCACCATTATCGACTGTCGATGTTTCTACTTACCGGTCGATGGTAAGACTCCCTTTGTTACCGGCTGATGGTGGTCCCCCCTCACGAATGGGGGGCACGGAGACGTCCGATTCCCGGCGAGGCCGCGCAACGACTGACAAAGAGTCGTGGTGCTTTGTAATAAAAGGGAGCCCCACCCCCCTCCCGCCAGAAGGAGTGGCGGGAGGAAAAGTGGGGGGTCTCATTTCTCAAAAATTGTTTAAACATTTGTGGGTGGTGAGTCATCGGGCACCGTGACAAAGGGACCCCCTCCCCCCCAACTCCCACGATAGCCTTATGACGAGTTGGAACCTGTCAGCGAATATCAAATGCACTTTTCTGAGAATTTGTTTGTCCCGGCAGCGGCGGACTAGTGTTTACAGAATGAAAGGGGGTCAATATGGTCGCCGAATTTCGTTAGATTTTTTCTACGCATTGTTTATCGGACGTTTGAAATTTTTCATTTATCCTGGCGGTGGAAGAGGGAGCGATGGGATTTCGTCAGACTTTTTCTATGCATTGTACAAATTGTCGTGAGTCATCAGACGCTTTTTCGGTGGTCATCAGAGCGGTTGAGTGAGAGGTGTCGACGGTCCGCCCATTTGCACAAACATATGTGTGGTTACCCTCTTGTCAGTAAATCAGAAAACTATCGAGAAAAAAAATTTGAGTTCAAGATTTAAAAGTCATACAACGTCTCGCACGCCGCTGCTTGACAAAGGACCCCCCCCCCCCCCCCCGACACTCGCCCCGAGACAACTTTGTGCATTGACGTGTTGAAACCTGTCAGCGAATATCAAACGCGCTTTTCTGAGAATTTGTTTATCCGGGTGGCGGCAGAGGGGGTCAAGCGGCGATATTTCGTCAGATTTTTTCTACGCATTGTTTATTGTGGTCACTCATCGGACGCTTGAAATTTTTCATTTGTTTATAAATAAACTCCGCGGCGGAAGAGTGAGTCATTGGACGCTTGAAATTTTCCATTTATTTATCCCGTCAGCGGAAGAGTGAAAGGGGGTCAATATGGCGGTAAGATTCCGTCAGATTTTTTCTATGCATTGTTTATTGTCATCGGACACTTCTTTCGGCGGTCATCAAAAGACGAGGTGTTAAGTGAGAGGTGTCGACCGTGCGACAATTTGCACAAACGGGGTCGGAGATGATTTTAGAGTGGTTACCCTCTCGTTGGTATGGCAGAGAACTATCAAGAAAAAAAATATTGAGTTCAAGATTGAAAAATCACGCAACATCTCGCTGTTTAGAACTCGATCTTGTGTATACAAACTCAACGTTCGAGCGCGCCCACACACACACACACATACACACTCACACACACACACACACACACACACACACACACACACACACACACACACACACACACACACACACACACGCGCGCGCGCACGCACGCACGCACGCACGCACGCACGCACTTACGCACGCATGCACGCACGCACGCACGCACGCACGCACTTACGCACGCATGCACGCACGCACGCACGCACGCACGCACAGTGCGCGGAATTCTCAGGTGGAAAAGGGGCAAAAGTTTTTTGATGTGCACGTCAAGTTATTGGGGAAAAACATTGAAAAAACCGGGGCTGAATGTCGGTCAAAATTGAAAATTCAATCGACATTAGCAAAATTGTAGTCGTTGAGGGAAAAAATCGCGCGTGGAGCAGGTATAAGCAATGCTAATGTAAATGGTGCTAGTGTGAGCGATAGTGATAAACTAAAATGGGACGATCTCGAGTCGACATTTCAAAGTCGGACAAAGACGGGCTCGATATTGAATTTCGAGCACAAAGCCGTGCAAAGTATCCTTGAAGATGCGATCCACTTGGTTATCGCAAAATTGGAAAACATTGTGCGAGAGGAGGGTAAGGTCACGGTGAATGTGATAGCGTGCAAATTCCGCCTCATGAAGGTGAATGAAATCATTGAGGAGGAAAAGACATTTCGAACGAAAAACGCAAACATCTTAGCATCGATCGATATCAGCAAGTGGTTCATCGAGTACGTCCAATCAAGACTCTCGACCGAAATCGAGGACTTTCAGGAAAAAAAGTTTGGTTGGACCATTACATGAAATCTCATATCTACTCGTGAAAATTAACAAGTATGAACCACTGCGATGGAGCTTATCCACATATACGCATCTCCCGAGGGATATACAGTTGAAACATGCCGTCATCAATATTGAAAACAATGACCCCTATTGTTTTCTCTGGTCCGTCACAGCAGCCATCTCCCCACGACCTAAGAGGCATCCCGAACGTACGAGTCCGTATCCTCATTATAGTGAGGTGCTTAAATCCGAAGGCTGGCATTTCCCCATGAGTTTGTCAAATATTAAAAATTTGGGTAATTGAATGGCTTATCGATCCATGTGTGTAGGGGATTGACGGCGTGACAAAAGACTGCACTAGTAAAATTGTGCCGATATATTTGAGTAAGCAAACGTCGTATAAACCAACCATTCATCTGCTCATGATCGAAGCGGAAATCGACGAGGAGGAGGAGGAGGAGGAGAAGGAGGCGGAGGAGGAGGAGGGTCTTCTTAAGGTGTATCATCATCATTTGCGTGGATTAAAAACATTTCAAGGCTTATGAGTGCGCAGATCTCCAGGGGCAAACGCGGCATGTGGATTTGCGACTGATGTTTGTGCTACTCCATCAAAGAGGAGTGCAGTAATATCAATAATTGTCGCGTTAAGTTTCCCAAAACAGGATCCTCAAATTCAAACAGAGCGCTTGGCAAAAAAATCGATGTAAATACGGAATTGTGAAAAGAATCTGACTATGATTTTATGAACATTTTTTATAAACTCATGAACGATACGATCTTTGGTAAAACAATGGAAAATGTGAGAAAACATCGAGAAGTACGACTCGTAACAAAGTGGAAGGGCCGGTGAAGAGCGGAAACGCAGATCGCTGAGCCAACGTTCCATAGCTGCACTATATTTGAAAATGACATTGTTATAATCGAGCCCAATAGAGTGTGCGTTCCATTCGATAAGCCCATATACACAAGATTCTCGATTTCGCCAAGCTCTGAATTTACGATTTTCACTACAATTACATACTCGAAAGATTTAACAATCGAGTGAAATTGTTGTATATAGACACTGATAGTCTGATCTATCACTTAAGCGTGCCCGACATTTATGAAACGATGAAGTGTGGCATTGTTAAGTTTGATACGTGGAATTATTATTCAAACAAATCCGTACTGTATTCCCTGTCGAAATAAGAAAGTATTAGGCTCCATGAAATATGGGAATAATAGTCGTATTATGACAGAACTTGTTTGGGTTTGAGAGCGAAATTGTATTCCTTTTAATCTTCTCGACTGTGACGATGTAAAGAAGAGATCTCAGAGTATTAGATGGTCAATCTTGAAATCCATCACATTCGAAGACTTTAAAAATTGCGTGTTTGCGCACGAAAAACTCATCAAGGTACAAGAATTGATCATGAGTAAAAAACACATTGTCGATACGGCGATGCAAAATAAAATTGCTCTCAGCTGGAGAGTTGACAAAAGAGTGATAATCTCAAATTGCACGGACATTATTCTATACTTCTAATTATATGGAAACGGAATAAAAAGAAAGCTGTTTGTGAAGACTCATTATTTTCGCCCCCTCCCTCGGAAAAAGCGACCAATATCGAACCCGTCTGAGAATGTAAACAAGAATGTCGGAGTAATTGAAACCCCTAAAAAACTTTAACAAGTAAAAAAAAACGCCAAGTAATAAAAAATGCCCTCGAAAAAATTATCGGTTGTTTCACTATCTACAAGATTCTAATTAACCTCGAAATATTTGTGATTTTTTTCAAAGAATAGTTTTATTTAGATTCTAATTTTTCAACTCAAACGTACAAAAGAAGTGAAATAACTTTTTATGAAAAAGCCAAGCAAATTTACCAGAAACGTACAGAAAATTACCAAACTCTAGTAATACCATTTTTCTCAATATTTTGTTTTCAAAAACCATTTTACTCTTATAATAAAAGTACGAATCACGATTATATAAAAGTACAACGTATGCATCACACAAGTTCTGTATGTATGTATCACTAGAAAAGCTGGGCAACGACTTGGCGTGCATGGTTAAGAAAAAAAGCTCGGGAAGATACACGATTTTCTTACAGAAACGTCCCTACCGCTTGCAAAAGTAACTTTTGCAACAATTTATCTACATAGATTATTTCAAATTGTAACATCACATCAGGCATACAGGATTATTAGAAATGAGATGTTCCACTGTACTGAGACAGATTATCGGAAATGGAGCGATAGGTGTCGAGAGTAATATCGATATTCCTTTTCCACCAGCAAGTGGTGCGGACCGTAGTTCAAACCTTCAGCCTGCCAAAACTATGTTCATTACACCAAAATTTATACGACGCAATAGATTTCATGAGATGTATGGTGGTTCTGCAATAGAGTAGAAAGTGAATACTTCCACACAACTTTTCAAGGTATGCAAATAAAGTGAGATTTCAAGAGCCGTGTGGTCTAGGGGTACATCACTGATTTTTTAAGTTATACTTTGCGGAATCAGAAACTTGGTTTGCAGTTACATAATAAATTGCCTTAATTTATGTTTTTCTTAAACTAATGGTCAGGTTGTTGAGAAAACGTCATCCTTCGCCGAGCTTTTTTTCTTAACCATGCACGCCAAGTCGTTGCCCAGCTTTTCTAGTGATACATACATACAGTACTTGTGTGATGCATACGTTGTACTTTTATATAATCGTGATTCGTACTTTTATTATAAGAGTAAAATGGTTTTTGAAAACAAAATATTGAGAAAAATGGTATTACTAGAGTTTGGTAATTTTCTGTACGTTTCTGGTAAATTTGCTTGGCTTTTTCATAAAAAGTTATTTCACTTCTTTTGTACGTTTGAGTTGAAAAATTAGAATCTAAATAAAACTATTGTTTGAAAAAAATCACAAATATTTCGAGGTTAATTAGAATCTTGTAGATAGTGAAACAACCAATAATTTTTTCGAGGGCATTTTTTATTACTTGGCGTTTTTTTTACTTGTTAAAGTTTTTTAGGGGGATTTCATATCTTTTTGAAACGGAAATACTTCATTTTTTATAGTTATAAACTTAACGAGTTTTTGGGCGATTATTGATAATAATAAGATTATCTTAACTTATTAATTGAATTTACAAATTGAGAAATGTTTTTGTTGTCCAGTTGAAACAGATGTACAGTCACTGACAAAACCTCAGTCAAGCACACGCCAATATCGTCGAATTTGACTTCAGTTGGTATTGAAAGTGGAAAATTAACATTTCTCAGTGTTAATTTATTATTAAATTAGCCGCTTGTAAGGCTAAACTTGTACGATATGATCTAGACTTGTAAATTTACGATTCGCCCATTTTGGACTAATTTATTGTCTGACGGTCCATCCAGTAATACCGTAAAATTAAATAATGTATTGTTTTGAATAAATTATAAATAAGGGAAAATAAATATTCATGTGTTTTACAATTTTCATCAACCGTAAGCCCTGAAAAGTAACTTTATAAACTTTATTTTTCAAACCACCGCAACATATTTTTTCCATTTCTTTATTTTTATTATTATAGAGAGTAATCTTTGTGAAAATTTAACTTGTCTAAGACTGTGTGAAAATGTCGTAACGATTTGTTCAGTATGAAAATAAAAAAAATTTGGGCTATTAAAATGAAAAAGTTTTCGATGCATCTTACAATACAAACTTCAACGTCATCAAGTTGTATACTATAGAAAGTACGGCACCTACCGATCATAATCGTGGTCGAGAAAAAAAGCAAAAATACTTGTTTAAACAAATATTTTTGCATTACTTTTACCGTTGATTTTTGCAGCGCGTACGCAACAATAATATTTGCTGAGGGGTACAGAAAATACCGCGCTTACCGATCACAATCGTGGTCGAGAATAAATTCTTGAATGGTTTAAACAATTTTTTACGCATTGTTTTTGCCGTTATGTTTTGCAGCGCGCAAGCAGTAATCATATTTGCTGAGAGGTACAGAAAGTACCGCACCGACCGATTACAATCGTGGTCGAGAAGAAATGCTTTAATTGTTTACACAATTATTGTCGCATTATTCTTACCATTCAGTTTTGCAACGCGTAAAGAGCAATCATATTTACTGAGAGGTATAGGAAGTACTGTATCTACCGATCACAAACGTGGTCGAGAAAAAACAAATTGATAACTGTTGAAACAATTATTTTTGAATTATTTTTTACCGTTATGCTTTGCAGCGTGCAAACAGCAATCATATATACTGAGAGGCAATCGTATATGCTCAAATTACCGTATCTACCGATCACAATCGTGATCGAGAATGAACGCATTCATAATTTTTTAAACAATTATGTTTGCATTATTTTTATTGTTAGGTTTTGCGGTTCGCAAGCAGCAATTTATTTGCCGAGAGGTACTGAAAGTACCGTATCTACCGATCACAATCCTGATCGAGATAAACGCATTCATAATTGTTATTATGATTGCATTATTTTTATTGTTATGTTTTGCGGCTCACAAGCAGCAATTTATTTTCCAAGAGTCACTGAAAGTACCGTATCTACCGATCATAATCGTGGTTGAGATAAACGCATTGATAATTGTTTAAACAATTATGATTGCATTATTTTTATTGTTAGGTTTTGCGGCTCGAAATCAGCAATTTATTTGCTGAGAGGTACTGAAAGTACCGTATCTACCGATTACAATCATGGTCGAGATAAACGCATTCATAATTTTTTAAACAATTATGTTTGCATTATTTTATTGTTAGGTTTCGCGGCTCGCAATCAGCAATCTATTTGCTAAGAGGTACTGGAAGTAAGTACCGTATCTACCAATCACAATCGTGGTCGAGATAAACGCATTCATAGTTGTTTAAACAATTATGATTGCATTATTTTTAGTGTTATGTTTTGCGGCTCGCGATCAGCAATTTATTTGTTGAGAGGTACTGAAAGTACCGTACCTACCGATTACAATCATGGTCGAGATAAACGCATTCATAATTGTTTAAACAATTATGTTTGCATTATTTTATTGTTAGGTTTTGCGGCTCGCAATCAGTAATCTATTTGCTGAGAGGTACTGGAAGTAAGTACCGTATCTACCGATCACAATCGTGGTCGAGATAAACGCATTCATAATTGTTTAAACAATTATGATTGCATTATTTTTATTGTTATGTTTTGCGGCTCGCAAGCAGCAATTTATTTGCCGAGAGGTACTGAAAGTACCGTATCTACCGATCACAATCGTGGTCGGGATAATCGCATTCATAATTGTTTAAACAATTATGATTGCATTATTTTTATTGTTAGGTTTTTCGGCTCGCAAGCAGCAATTTATTTGCCGAGAGGTACTGAAAGTACCATATCTACCGATCACAACCGTGGTCGAGATAAACGCATCCATAATTGTTTAAACAATTATGTTTGCATTATTTTTATTGTTATGTTTTGCGGCTTGCAAGCAGCAATTTCTTTGCCGAGAGGTACTGAAAGGACCGTATCTACCGACCACAATCGTGGTCGAGATAAACGCATTCATAATTGTTTAAACAATTATGGCTGCATTATTTTTAACGTTGGATTTTACATAGCGCAAGCAGCAATCATAATTGTTAAGAGGTTTGAACGTACCGTATCTCTCGATCACAATCGTGATCGAGGAAAAATGCGAAAATAATTTTTTAAACAATTATTTTTGCATTATTTTTAGCGTACCGTTTTGCGGCTCGCAAACAGCAATCTATTTGCTGAGAGGTACTGAAAGTACCGTATCTACCGATCACAATCGTGGTCGAGAATACATGCATTCATAATTGTTTAAACAATTATGTTTGTATTATTTATACCGTAAATGTTTACTGAGCCAATCGCTACCCTCAACAAGGACTCTTTCTGCGAAATTCGTGTTTTTGAATTTCTTGCGAAGTCGGCGTTGAGAAAAGAAAATAAAGTTCTTTCTCGACGCTGACTGTGTTTATGTATGTTTGTGCATGTATATACGCTCACGCGGTGTATATGCGCTCACGCGGTGTGTACGCGCTACGAAGGATGTATGTTGGTGCGCTACGACAGCATACCACATACACGCACATACGCGTTGCGAGACGCAGGAAGGCATTTACAATCTCCCGGTAGGGAGAAGGGGTTCGTACGAGTTCTGCCCTACCGACTGGAGCCGGGGCTGCGTCGAAGTCTTGCTGCGGGTACCGTTCCCTCTTAAAGCCGACAGAGGCTATACATTCGAAGAACCCGACTTTTGACGTTTCTAGCGCGCCATTGTTTGTTTATAGTAGCACCTCTCTGAAGTGAGCAAACAGTGCACTTTACGCTGAAACTCTAAGCGTTCCCATCATGTTAACGCTTTCCCCAAAAGGACGTATGTAGTATAGCTTACGATGCGACCGAATAACTTTATCCCTCCAAGTTCTAAAGTGTTGAAGAATTTTTTTGGTAAAAAAGTCGCTCGGAAATTCGGCTAATATTACGAGATCTCAAGTTTGAGTAGGCGGATCGAAAAATGACCCAAACAAAATCGATAGGAAAAAATAACATTTGATTGGTAAAATGTCATTAGATTTTCGATTCGTCTCCGCGTTTTCGCGTAATGTCGATTATAAGTTAAAAAGTCGTCTGCTAAAGCCCATCTTGGCGTATAAAGAGTGCGCGGCGTGTCGTGTCGTGACAGTCGTTTTTTTTTTATTACTTGGCGTCGAGACGCTGCCGCGTCTCTTGATTACTCGCATTTGCGCTTTTCTTATTTTTACGATCAGTCTGGAATGTTAGAATGACATATCGCGACTTCTCAAGTAGATGTCTTCATCGCTCACATGTATTTTGCGGTCTCGGGGAGCATTAGCTATTCGTACAATTCCCGCGAACAAAAAGTCATGAGTATCGGTGTGACCTGAAAGCATCATGAATCGGAGACTATTGAAATTTCACTGTGGACTGGGGGAAGGTTATCCACTAAGCCCACACTTCTTCAAGTCTTTCAAAATGAATAAACATTTTCGGGCGCCGTTCAACCCGCAAAATAAAGGGCTCCATCTTCGAGCGAAGCTCGGCGATAGCGGTTTATCGGGTACCTAAGTGACGGTACAATGTTTGAAATATCAATACGTTAGGACCTCCTATGAACCCCCCCTCCCCCCCCCCCGAATCGTAGAAACTGGACACTGTCATTCAAAGGAGACCAATGCAGAGCGCAACTGAACCTGCGAAACAATAGGTGGACCTACTTTGAGCGCTCCCGCAGAACCGACTAGACCCCTTTCCGGTTTTTTTATGACCGTGTGAAGTCCCTGTCGAGTTTTCCTTGGAAGTCTACGTGGGGTCTTACGATTATCTTCACTTTAGTCCTATGGTTTTCGATTCATGTGTTGCATGAGTTGAGTTTTCCTTTCGGGATTGCAAGTACACTCGCTCGTAAATTTATATACTGTTGCCTGCATTCACGCATGGGAACGTACGCGCGACGCTTTCCCATTTGGTGTTTTGGTAAATTTCAACCGTCGCATGCAAACGGTTTTACAAAATATAACACCCCCCTCCTTCAAGATTGAGCGTCTCAGTCAATTAGATTTAATTTGAATTGTAATCGAGGAGTATGTGAAGAAGTTGCGAGTGATTGCATTTCGCTTACATTTAGATTTGTATTAAATTCTAAATGGTGGGGATTCGCCAACTATCGCATGAATGAGTTTTACTAAATATACCCCCCCCCCCCCCCCCCCGCGCCCCGTAATATTGAGCGTTTACTTCAATTAGATTTAATTTGAATTATAATCGAGGAGTATGATGGCACGTTAGTATGAATTAGCGTCGTCATTGACCGTTTTACAATGTAACTTAGACATACTAGTGAGTAGGTATTATTTATTGAATACAGTAATGCAGAAGTTGCGAGTGATTAGATTTCGCTTCATTTTAGTTTTCTTCTTAAATTCTAACTGGTGTATGGATTCGCCAGAGTGAATGGAGAATGAAAAGGTATGTATTTAGTTTTTGATCTTACGCAATGTTAAGTTATGATTTTGCGTGATAATTGTGTTTATCCTAATTTGTGAACGTTGAGTTCGCTGAGGCGTGTTTAAAGTGTTTGAGGAATAGTAGTTGTCTCGGGGGACAATTTGTTTTGACCGATAGCTAGCGAGTAGTGCGGTTACTATTGGCAGATTTGGCTAGGGAAGGGGTGGTTTCTGTTGACTCGCTGAGGTGGCTGTTTTCGGGTTTGGTGGGGTATTTTGTATTTAAGGTGGGATCCCGCGTAGGCTTTAAATATTTCAAAACCGTTTAGCTTTCGAGTCAAAGGCTTTATTGTTTCCTGTTTTTTTCACCATGGTCGTCGAAAAAGTTCAGCGAGTGTGCCTTTACATGGCGGGTATTTGTTTGTGCCGTTTTTTTCCTCTTATTTGAGGGAGAAAATATAATTGGATTTTATGTACGTGATTGGGTTTTGTTATAGTTGTCGTTCATCGAAGCCGCTCAAGCCCGCCGGAAGAAACGCCGCGAAGTTCGCGAATCACTTATGGCCTTGGACCAAGGGTCCGATTCCGATTTGTATCGCATCCGGTGGATGTTTGAGGGACGCTGGGGTCAAGTTCATCCTGAGGATGATTGGGATCACCCGGCGTGGTCGGCTCCGGAGGGCATCTTGGTAGCTTATGACAATTCGTTTGGGTGATTCGGCCCGATTTGTATTTACGGTCAGCCCGCTGATTGTCCGTATCTGACGCGTATTGCCTGATTTGTATAAGAATAAATTGTATTATTGTATTGAGATTTGGTGTTACCCCTTTTTTCCCTTTCTGCGGCGCGAAATTTGTTTTAAACTTTCCTTGGATATGATCGAGGGGTCCAAAGCCGAAGTTCGATCGGTTCTGTTCCTCCAGCTTCCATTGGTGGTGGGCCTGTTATATATGGGTTCGTTTGCCCTGGCTCTTGCAGAGATTTCAGCGGTGGTTGTTCTTTGAGAAGATTTCACCGGTGATCGTTCCTGCGACAGCATACTTATTTCTTCGTTGCTTTCGACGGAAATTGAAAGTGCGCATCAAACGATTTTTGAAAGATATTCGAAAGGAAGCATTATCATTTTATTATAATTAATAACGTAGGCGAGGAATGTTTAAAAAATTGAAGGAATAGGACAGTCCTTCAATTTGTTAGTGTTTCTTGAAGCGTGTGAAAAATGGTCATATCGAGATAAAAAAATCATTTTGAAGCTTCAAGATTCTAGTTTGGAGATCTTGTGGCAAAAAACTTTTGTCTGCTACAGTTATTGTGTAGGCATAAGAAATAGCGCGAGATAAAAGTTTTCCAAATTATGTTGTTTTTTTTTTAAGGGATTTCAGGCTCGGAATTTTATTTCCAGTTAAACCAATGCATAGGTCAGTTAGCTTGTTTATTCAGCTTCAATTTGGATTTTTGTTGATCTCTCTACATCAATTTCTTGCTGCAATATTCGACGTCGAACGATAAAGGATCCTGTTGTCTTTGATCGTGAATATCCCAGCAACCAATGATCACACAGGGAATTGAAATTTCACACAGCAAAAGGAAAACTCAAATAAATTTGCTACAAGACATTTTCATTGATTTTTGGGAGGGAATATTTTTTTCACCCTCAACATTAATTTGAAAAAGTACAAGAAAATACTTTTTATGATTTTTTAGTAAATCTACCACTACTTCACAAATATTGATGGAACGACTAATGTTGCCAGGTTTTTTTCAGCTTAATGTACCCGTAATAGCCTTGTAAATTTTCATTCATTTTCGAGCTAAGTCTGGTTCTGATGGTTCAAGAGGGTTTTGGTTAGACCAAACACCATTAGCGACTGTTGGTAAGTGGTAACCGACCGATGGTAGGGGTCCCTTACTTACCGGTCGATGGAGCCCTCCCCCCCCCCCAACTTGGTCACCAGTGAGGGGAAATTCTTACCGTATGCATCAACGATGGGCGCAACACGATCCGATTCTTCCCAATTTAGTCGTTTGATTACACGCACCACAGAATGTAAAAGACCGAAAGTGTTTATCAGGCCTTTCTCAAACGCATCAGCAAAGTCTTCTTCTCGCGCTCCCTTCAAAACTTTTCGCAATTTCCGCCAAATCACTGAAGGTGGAAGATAATGCAAATCTTGTAATCTTAAGTCTGGCCAGCGATTTCGTAGCGAAGGAAAACGCGTGAATAGAAATACTATAAGCGTGTACACTCGATAAATGTCAACCACTCGATACATAGTTCTCGACTGATCCAAAGGGTCAAAAACTTTTCCAACGTTGGAGAGCCAACGTTGTTCTTGTTTACATTCTCAGACGGGTTCGATATTGGTCACTTGTTCTGGGGAGAGGGGATGAAAAAATGAGTCTTCACACACACATACATACAGCTATCTTTTTATTCAGTTTCCATATCATTAGAAGCATAATCCCATGGAAGAGTGTCCGTGGAATCTGGGATTAGCACGCTTTTGTCATCTCTCCAGCTGAGAGCAACTTTATTTTGCATCGCCGTGAGAACAATGTGTTTTTTTTACTCATAATCAATTGTAGCGCCTTGACGAGGTTTTCGTGCCCAAACAAGCAATTTTTGAAATCGTCGAATGTGATGGATTTCAGGATTGACCGCCTAATGCCCGTAGCTCTCTTCTTTACATCGCCACAGTCGAGGATCTTAAACGAGTACAATTTCGCTCTCAAGCCCACAAATTCTGTCATAATGTGGCCATTGTTCTCATCTTTCATGAGGCCTAATACCTTTTAATTTCGCAAGCGCATATCGTAGGGATTGTTTGGGGAATAGTCGGACGTGTCAAACTTGTCAATGTCACACTTGATCGTTTCGTAAATGTCAGGCACGCTGAAGTGATAAATGAGACTATCAGTATCTGTATACAACAATTTTGCATGATAGTTAAATCTTTCGAGTATGCAATTGCAGTGAAAATTGTAAATCCAGAGTTTGGAGATATCGAGAATTGAGAATCCTGTGTAGATGGGCTTATTAAATAGAACGCACGCTCTATTGAGCTCGATTATAACGACATCATTGTCAAATATGGTGCAGCTATGGAACGTTGGCTTGGCGATCTGCGCTTTCGTTCCCCACCGCCCCTCCCACTCTGTTACGATTCGCACTTCCCGATGTTTCCTCACATTTTCCATTGTTTTACCAAAGACCGTATTGTTCATGAGTTTATAAAATTTTTTCTCAAAATCATTGTTAGATTTTTTTCTCAATTCCGTATTTCCATCAATGTATTTTTTGAGCCAAGCACGCTGCTTGAATTTGAGGATTCTGTGCATTTTTGTCACGCGACGTCCCAATTTCAAGCATTGCTTCAAATTTCGATAATGAATCACATACTTTTCTTTTCGCATTAGCTTGGTTGTTCATTTTTTCTGAGTGCTCCCAGGCGGGACGTAGTGTTGGGTGCACAAGGGCAGATCTTTGTGTGTGTTGTGTAAGTCTCGAGGATACTCTAAATCAACTTCAAGAATGTATCCCGTTTCACCGTCTTCCGGAATACTCTCGATACGTTCCTCGAAATTTTCTACCCAAACAAACGCGCCGTAAGGCAGTGACTCACACATAGCTGCACCACACAGATTATTTACATCGTAATACATTAAGTATGACTGTGGCTCGTTTGCATTAAAATCATATTTCCTGTAGCGATTATTTGCTTTCGCATACCTATTGCAGCACTGCGCTAATCCACCGCGAATACCTCTCTCGGTGAACATCAACATGTCAACGTCGACCAAAAGTTCGAGTTCGACATTGGTACATTTTAACATTGCATCAAAGGATAGGCCGGGGGCGGTGAAATAATGCAATGGATCGAGGTCATATGTGCTGATGCAATTTTGACGAAAATTTTCAAATATGTCCGTCAGTAGGAGTACATCGGTTTTCAAGTACAAGTCGGAATATTCCCCCAACGTTTTAATATCAAAGACTGTCCAAATTTTGCAAGCGTGTGCGTAATCGTCCACCGAGATATCCTCATTATTGAGTCGAGAGAAAAATTTATCTTTAGCGGGCAATTCCGTCTCATCGAGTCGCTGCCAAGAATCCAAGTAGTCATAGGGAAACACACCTTTCCTCGTGAATAATTCAAATTCGCTGGGGTTAGCGCAATGCTCACGTGTCACTATTTTTTTATCGTCTTTCAGATAAGATGCTAATTTTTCAATGCTACCCACCATAAGTCTCATAGAGTCGATGAATCGGTACTGCATGCGTGTGCCTTTATCGCACTTTGAAAATGAAATATATTTTTCCTTATTAATCGGGAGAAGACTGATCGATCCCTCAAATGATCGAGCCAATGCGACGATTAAAAAGTGTGCATCGTATCCCGACAAACTGTGAAAAATTATGGGAACGACGTGGCTATTTTTGTAATTTAAATTGCATCCTTGATGAGCAGCACCACGAAATTTCCCCGTAAAATGACAATGATCTCGGACTCTCACTTGATTAGGAGCAAAAGATTTTTCACTAGCGTGACATTTTTCAGCTAACTTGAGGCTTCGGCTTTCGTCCACGCTCAAAGGTTTCATTGGTACGACGGTCTGAAAAATTACATTCAATGAGTGGGCCAGTTCTTCCAAGTCGCGCATGAACCATTCAATACAGTCTTTTCCACGATTCACTCTGTACTCTGAGAGCGCGTCACTAAAACTACAATGCTTATAGTAGGCAATAATGTGGGGAGTATGCTTCTGATAGTTTACAGTGTTAGTCTGCGATGCTGCGATCGGTTCGAGCAAACATTCCAAATCTGCATAAATTACAAATGGAACTATCTCCTTGTGCTTGGAATTTTTGAATTTCAATATTGTGTTGGTAACTTCGGGAAACATAACTCGGCAATTATTACTACAGTCCTTTTTGTGCCTTTGTAATATTTCTTCTGTGATGAAGCAGCGGAAACATCGGTCGCAAATCCACGTGTAGCGTTTTCCCCTGGATATCTGCGCACTCACGAGCCTTGAAATGTTTTTAATCCCCGCAAAATGATGATACATCTTGGAAACACCCGCGTCGTCGTCCTCCTCCTCCTCCTCCTCCTCATCCTCATCGATTTCCGCTCTGATCATGAGTAGATGAATAGTTGGTTTATCCGACATTTGTTTACTCAAATATATCGGCACAATTTTACTAGTGCCGTCTTTTGTCACGCCGTCAATCCCGTACACGTGGATCGATAAGTCATTCGATTGCTCAATTTTTTAAATATTTAACAAACTCATGGGAAAATCCAGGCCTTCATAGTTGAGCACCTCGCTGTAATGAGGATACGTACAGGACGTAAGAGTTCGTATCGTAGGTGGTGGGGATAGGGCCGCTGTGACGGACCAGAGAAAACAATAGGGGTCATTGTTTTCAATGTTGATGACGGCCCGTTTTATCTGTATATTCCACGGGAGACGCGTGTACGTGGATAAGCTTCCTCGCAGTGGTTTGTACTTCTTAATGTTCACAAGTAGATGTGAGATTTCATGTAATGTCCAACCAGACTCTTTTTCCTGAAAATCCTCGATTTTGGTCGAGAGTTTTGATTGGACGTACTCGATGAACCACTTGCTAATATCGCTCGACGGTAAGATGATTGCGGTTTTCGTTTGAAATGTCTTTTCCTCCTCAATGATTTCATTCACCTTCATGAGGCGAAATTTGCACGCTAATGTCACACTCACCTTCCCGTTACCCTCCTCTCGCACAATGTTTTCCAATTTTGCGATAACCACATGAATCGCATCTTCGAGGAAAGTTTGCACATCTTTGTGCTCGAAATTCACAATGGAGCCCGTCTTTATCCGACTTCGAAATGCCGACTCAAGATCGACCCACTTTAGTTTATCACTAGCATCGCTCGAAACCAGCACTGCTTACATCTGTTCCACGCCCGATTTTTTCCCTCAACGACGACAATTTTGCTAATGTCGATTGAATTTTCAATTTTTGACTAACGTTCAGCCCCGGTTTTTTCAATGTTTTCACCAAGAGCTTGACGTGCACATCACAATACTTTTGCCACTTTTCCGCCAGCGAATTCCGCGCACTCCTCAACGTATCGATAATTTTGTCGCAATCGTCCATGGTTACTGCTCAATGAATCAAATACGCATGTGGACCGGCTGATGAATATATATTTGAGAGAAAAATCTCTATATAACCTCACTGTGTGTGTGTGTGTGTGTGTGTATGTGTGTGTGTGTGTATGTGTGTGTGTGTGTATGTGTGTGTGTGCTTGCGTGTGCGTGTGCCTGCGCGTGCGTGCGCGCGCGCGCGCGCGTGTGTGTGTGTGTGTGTGTGTGTGTGTGTATGCGTGTGTGTGTGGGTGTGTGTGTACGGCGACGCGCGCCCGCCCGCTCGAACGTCGAGTTTGTATACACAAGATCGAGTTCTAAACAGCGAGACGTTGTGTGACTCTTCAATCTTGAACGCAATTTTTTTTTCTCGATAGTTTTCTGATTTACCGACGAGAGAGTAATCACATATATGTTTGTGCAGATCGTCGGACGATCGACACCTTTCACTCAACACCTCTGATGACCACCGAAAAAGCGTCTGATGACTCACGACAATTTCTACAATGCATAGAAAAAATCTGACGAAATCCCACCGCTCCCCTCTTCCACTGCCGGGATAAACGAAAAATTTCAAACATCCGATAAACAATGCGTAGAAAAAATCTCACGAAATTCGGCGGCCATATTGACCCCCTTCCATTCTGTAAACACTCGTCCGCCGCTGCCGGGATAACCAATCGTGAGAAAAGTGCATAAATCATTTGCTGACAGGTTTCAACACGTCACAAAGCTGTCGCGGAGCGAGGGGGGGGACGGTCCCTTTGGCACGGGGCCCGATAATTCACCACCCACAAATGTTCAAACAATTTCTGAGAAATGAGACCCTCCACTCTTCCTCCCGCCCGTCCTTCTGGCGGGAGGGGGGGCTCCCTTTTATTACAAAGCACCATGACTCTTTGTCAGTCGTTGCGCGGCCTCACCGGGAGTGAGACGTCTTCGTGCCCCACATTCGTGAGGGGGGGACTTACCACCATCAGCCGGTAACCAAGGGAGCCTTACCATCGACCGGTAAGTAGAGACATCGACAGTCGATACTGGTGCATGGCTCTGAGCAAAATCCTACTCGACCATCCGAACTTGACTTAGCTCGGACATGAACCAATGGTTCGTGTCTTGGCTAAGTCGGTCGGTAAAATGTCGGTAGTAGGAATTTTGTCATTGGTCCCGCACCACTCATCTACTGCCGCTTGTCAACAAGAAGGTACCCGGTCTCATGAAAGACGAATGCAATGGTGCAATTATGACCGAGTTCATTGGACTTCGATCGAAAATATATGCGACACGTGTCGAGGGCAAGAAGGAAACTAAAAAAGTTAAAGGTGTCAAGAGCAGTGTTGTGGCTAGGACAATCACGTTTGACGATTATGCTCGATGCTTGAAGGAAGACATTGAAATGATGCGTAGTCAAACGTGTATTCGATCGAAGTTGCACAAGGTCTACACCATTCGTGAGACGAAAATCGCTCTAAGCCCCCATGATCATAAGCGCTACCTCATACCTGGGACCTCTGAAACCCTACCATGGGGGCATTACAACATACCGTTGTAAAAAACTACCATGTATATAAACTTGATGTAAAATTATATACATTTTTGTAAATACTAACTTGATGTATAAAATTTGTGAAAATTGTGTATATTTTTTGTAAATATTAACTCGATGTAAAACTTGTTAAAATTATGTACATTTTTTTTTAATATTTGATTTTGTAAAAATGGACTTTTGTAAGTAAAGAAAACGGCTTTGTAATCCAGGTGTACCGATTATTTTCCGCATACACTTTTCGAGGGTGGGGGGAAGAAGGGATTAGAGGACGAGGACGTCTTCAAACGTCTCTCGAATATCTTCGAACGTCTCCTGAACATCTTTAAACGTATCACGAACGTCTTCGCAACGTCAAATTGGACAACGGAAATATTTACGGTATCTCTTGTGAAAAAAACGCGTCCAGTGACGTATCTTTTGAAGGACCATAAAGATGAACTCATCGTCGGTTGACATATTCCCCATGGCAATGGTCGACATATTGCCCATCCATATAAATAAATGATGCTTTCGATGGATCAAACGACTTCATATACTTATTATTGCATATCGGTTTGAGCATTGACTAAGACCACCACGTATACCCCGCTCAACGAATAAAATCATGTCGATGTCCGTTAGCAATTCAAACTTGACATTTGAGGGTTTTAACATTGCATCCCAGGTATACCCTGGCAATGTATAGTAATACGCAGGATCTAGTCCATAGCTCACAATGCACGTATTCCGAAAGTTTTCGAAAATGTCTGCTAATAATAAGACATCTGTCTTCAAGTATAAATCGCTATATTCACCGAGCATGCGAATGGAGAACCGTTCCCAGACATTCTCAGCATGAGCGTACTCGCTCTCGGATACTGTAGCATTTGTCAGGAAACTGTAAAATGCGTCACGTGGTGGTAAGCAAGTGTCGTCCAACCTGGTCACGTCGTCGATATAGTCATAGAGTTGGAAATTGCGTACGTAATATTTTGAGTTTGTCCTCAGTCAAAAATGAGGCTAATTTGTCGAGACTGGTGTTGAGGAATTTGTATGAATTGATGAAGCGCAATTGAATCTTATGTTTTGAATCATCTATAATTTCAACATGCTTCGTGAAGGAAATGTATTTCTCTTTTGTGATTGGAAGTACATCGGTTTTTCCTTCGAACGCTGTGGCTACTTCCTTGATGATAAAATGCGCATCGTAACCCGATAAATGGTGGAAAACTACTGAAATGAAAAATGACTGTTTGTAATTTAAATTGCAATTAGAATGGGCAGGGCCTCTATAGCGTCCAGTCAGATGGCAATGATTTCGAAGGCGTAGATCGTCTTGCGCAAATAGTTTCTTACATATATGATAATGAGACGCCTTCCGAAAACTTGCCCACTCACTCAGTGTTAAATATACCATTGGGACATTGTCACAGAAAATTTCTTTTATGCGCTGTGCTAGATTTTTTAGTTCTTCGAGAAACCACGAGACACAATCAGCACTGCGACGCGAGTGATACGAAGATAGTGATTCGTCATACGAACAACACACATAATACCCAATACTAAAAACTTCTTGGTGTTGATACAAATTTTTTGCTTGGTTCTTCTCGTCGATCTCAAATCAGTATAAACAATAAATGGATGTCGCTCTTTCCGACTAAAGTTGCTGAATTGGAGCCATTTATTGGTGTCACTTGGTAGTCGGATCGCGCAATCGTTTATTGCTCTACAATCGACCTCATGGGATTGCAATTTTTCCTCCGATCCAAAGTGATGCAAACACCTGCAAAAAATAGATTTTTTTGTTTTATTCATTTAGTAGTCTGACCTGAAAACCCGAAGGGGAATAACACGAGGCCACAAAACTCGCCCCAGTCCCTCCCGACGATTTCTTTTTCATAGGGCGCCAGCCGAAAATCGGCTCGTCAGGATGGGAAGGAAGAGAGGGGGAATGCCCGGCCTCACCGCAGCCATGGGGGGATGGTAGAGGGGCTGGTCCGTTAGACTACAACGTACGGAAGACACATTAAATTCGAGAGAGATGGTAGTACAGTCTTTCGATTCTCTATTGTCATATTTTCTCGGTTACATTACTGAAATTTCGGAACGTGTTACAAACGACAATCTACACGTGACACACTCACAAGTGACCGGGAGCTACTCACACACACAGGCTAACGCGAGTTCGTTTATCCGCCTCTCCTCTCTCTCCCCTAATGGCCTCGCGAAAATTACGAAAACCGGAACCCCGCTACACGGTTACCCGGCCGAGCCTTTATTATGGAAAAACGCGACGCAAAATTTCTGGTCACTTCCCGCTCACGCACACAATGTCGCCGGCCGCCGATCGTCCGCCCGATACGATGTCCCGCCAGAAGGGAGGGCGCCCGATTGGTCGAGGCACTCCGCGCTAAAAGTTCGCGTCCCGCTGAAAGACGGGAAGCCAGCTCTACGCGGAGGATTCCCCTGTCCTCGTACAACATGTTTCAATGGAAATCCCTCTCCCCGCGGTCACTTGCACCGACCCGGGCACGGGAGAACGACGGCTACGATCACAACACTCAATCACACACGGGAACGATATTCGGGTAATATCTTGACGCGAAAATGAACTCTCCCGCGCGCGACCACGGCGCAAATTCCCGGGAGGGAAGCGACTCTTTTATTCCCCACTTTATTCGGGATCCGCGATAAATGTTCGATAGAGTCGCGAGAACCGCGGCCGCGGCGGCACCGAGATCGAGAAACGACCTCGTGACAAACGGTCAAGTGGGCTTCGCGAGAGGACACGGCCGGGGCTCACCAGCGTTTTTCTTTTCTTTCGTCGAGTATTTCGGGGATTTCTCGTCCATCCGTCTCGGCACCTCGCAGGAAGCTAATCTCTCTCGGCACGACGGAACCCGCGAGAACGCGCGCGGCTCCCCCCTTTTTCGTGCTCGAGTCACGTGGCCCAGTATAGAGGGTAGAAGCTCGCCTGCCGATTTTCGGGACAGTGCTGCGCAATTATCGGGCGCGCTCTTATGAATCCCGACCAGGGTGACAACGGGCGAAGGCCCTAACAATGCCCGTCGGTATTTAGTCCCGCAACAATCGACCTCGGGCGGGACGTTGAGGGGTCTGAGCGGTGGACGACGGAAACTCGAAACGACTTATTGCTTCTCCCGTGACGGCGATAGTCCCTGGGGGAAATTCCGAGGCCTGAAATCAAAAGTCCTCTTTCGCGTGACCCACGCGACGTTACTATTCTCGCATCCTTTCCTTCCAAGATTGGCAGCGAGTTTCATCGCCTTCCCCGGCCTCATTTCCGGGGGCGCTGACAAGCCTGGAGCCTTGGGTCCTCTTTATGCTCGCGGAACGTTGTCGTACATTAAAAAATAAATGAAATAAATGGGGGTTAAAATAGGGTTACATGGGTCGGGAGACTCTATGGGATCTCGCCGTGGTCGCGTCATCGGCCCCGAGCCAGAGGGACGTTTCGGCATCGTATCATCCGAATAATTATGCAACGCGAAAAAGTTTCACGTAACAACACCACCCTTCCCAGACATCGGCCGCCCCGGCCGATACCACGAACGCGCCAACCCGCCAACCCGGCCGATCACGCCGCGCGGCAGCGGGCCCCACCACGAGATCCCGTAGAATCTATTCCCTACGACATAGTAGCAAAAAAAAATAAAACAAAAGTAATCATCATAATAAAATAACAACGAACCGGTATTGCACGAAACGTGGTCCCGCCGAACGGGCAATCCAACCCACGAGCACGCACCACCGGGGAAACAAGGAGTCGGACACGGGACCGAACGAGACATAACTCTTCCAGATAGGACAAGTTTCAATAAATATGCAACACTTTTCTTTTTCCCACCAATGCTCCTTCACCTTCACCTTTTATTTATTACACAAAAACTTTCCCTTTTCTCTCCGCTGCCCTTTCTCACAGTTAGCTCGGGTTCATTTTCCCGCTTATAAAACTTAGGGAGAAAAACAAAAGATATAACCGGCAAATTGGACCAATAAAAAAAAGGAAAAACGCGAAAATAAAGGAAAAACAAAAGAATCGAATTTTTAGGTCCTCGCCACTTCAAAGAGAGATAGGGGAGGGGGAATCAGAAAAGAAGAGAAGGGAATAAACAACAAACAG
The DNA here is from genome assembly GCA_963932345.1 of Ophion ventricosus. NCBI lineage: Eukaryota > Metazoa > Arthropoda > Insecta > Hymenoptera > Ichneumonidae > Ophion > Ophion ventricosus. The sequence goes on from OZ010722.1 coordinate 14,899,205, forward strand.
AAAAAAAGAAAAAGGAAAAGAGAGTGAGAAAAAAAAGAAAAAAAAACCAAGCGCCATGGTCGGGATCACTCGTCTCCCTCTCTGGGATTCTTGAGCGCGACTCATCGCCTCCCGCCCTCACGCGGCGTACCACCAGCCGCTGCACCTCGGGCAGGACCTGAGGGTCACTCCCGTACGGCCGCAGGCAAAGTAAACGGGGTCCCGGCGTCGAGGTTCCAGGCAGCTTAAGCGGGAGTGGCTCTTGTTGCCGCAGTTCCAACACTTCCTAGGGGTCTTTGTCCCCCCGGACGTCCGTTTCCACTCGCGCAATGGCCCGGGGATCGGGAGAGCCTCCTTTCCAGATGTCGCGCTTCCTTCGGGGGCCCTCACATCGGGCTCTTCCTCCTCTGCCGGTGGCATTTCCGCTACGTCAGTCTCAGCCTTCGGAGGCGATTCAATTTCCACTGAAACCATCCAGGCTTTCTCCGACCGGCCCGTTTCCTGCCTCAGCTGGTCGGCCCAATCGTCGAGAATGCGCTCCATTCCGTCCGCCACCATTGAGGGCATCTCGTCCAACCTGGCCACGCACATCAAATAGCTGAGATTTTCTATCATCTCGCGGCACAGCATCCAGGACGGTGTGACCCCGAGCGTACGGGTCCGGTCCCACTGGTTAAGCAGGGGACCCATGATCCGTCCCACTAGCAAATTGATGACGGCTCTCCGTGATTCTGGCCTGATCACCCGCAGAAATAACGCCATGGGAATTGTAAGGCTTGAGATCTTCTATCGAAACCTTGGGAATAACGTTTCCCCCGGTGTCAGTGAGCTCGTACACAAGGGATTTGACTTTGCTAACCCGATATGGTCCCTGGTAACGCGGTGCGAATTTCACGGCTACTTATTGGGCGGAAGAAGACAGAACTCGCAGCCTCCTGACCAAGTCCCTAACCCTATAAGATACCAAGGATCGATGTTTATTATATCGTCCGGCGGAACCCTGGTAGGCCTCCTCAAGGCGGTAACGGAGCTCCTCCAACTGTCGCATGTAGGTCGACCACTCCTTGGGAGGGAGCAGGATCATTTTGCCACCCTCCATCGTTTGACGTCGGTAAAAGTTATGGGGTCGAGGTACCCTACCGAGATTTAAATAGGCCGGGCTGCAGCCAATTGCGGAATGATGGGCCGTATTATAGGCAGACCTAAATTCCGGAAGATGGTCGTCCCAAGCGCGGTGGTCATCCTCGAGCAAGGAGATTATCATGGTCTTCAATACTCTGTTCACCCGCTCGACGGGATTCGCCTGAAGGTGGTAAGGGGGCGTCGTCATGTGGAACACCCCGGTTTCGGCGGCCCAAGCCTGCAAACTCTGGTTCACAAACTCGGTGCCATTATCGGTCAGAAGGGCCTCCGGAGTGCCCCATCGGGATAAAACGAACTCGTCAAGTACTTCCCGGATTTTCTTTCCCGTCGCCCTTCGCAGCGGGCAGCATTCTACCCATTTAGTGAATAAATCCTGCAGGACTAGGACATACGCGAAGCCAGAGCGACTCGGGAGAAACGGCCCCATTATATCCGCCGCCACCACCAATCACGGAGCCTCCACTACGCGCCGACCCATTAATCCTGGGGGCGGCGCCTGTACTGGCTTAACACGCTGGCAGGTCTCACAGCTGCGAACATAATGACGCACGCCTTGGTACAGGCGAGGCCAAAAATAAGCGGCCACTATGCGGCGAAACGTCTTATCGACCCCGAGGTGCCCAGCCTGTGGCAAATCGTGGCATTTCCGAAGCACCCTCCCGCCGTCGGGAGATGGGACCACCAAGTTCCACTCGGACTCGTCCTCCTCTCTCGTGATCCGACGGAGGAGGTGTAGTCTTCCCTCATCGATCCGCCAATCGGGAAAGCGGGCTCCCTGGGCCTCGACTTCCATCGAATGTCTCGAGTACCAACGGTCTCTCGGGAACGGAAGCTCACGGTCAAACGGGATTTCTGATGTTCCGTCTACCAGCGGCATTGTCATAGCCTCCGGGAAGTCGTCTGAAGAAGTTTCGTCGGAAATCACACCACTCTCTGCCTCGAACATCCGCGACAAGGCATCAGGGACCTTGTGGAGAGCCCCCGTTCGGTGCACCACCTTAAAGTCTTATTGCATCATCTGGAGGGCCCAATGCGCCAGACGACCCGTTGGGTCCCTCAGCGACTGCAGCCAACGTAGGCTCCCATGGTCCGTAACGACAGAGAAATGGTATCCCTCGAGGTAACTTCTGAACTTACGAACGAACCATAGGATCACCAAGCACTCCAGTTCCGTTACCGTGTAATGGCGCTCCGGGTCGGACAGGGATCGACTCGCAAACGCTATGAGATGTTCCGCCTCCCGATCCGACTGAGTAAGGACTGAGCCCAATCCCGCGAGGCTCGCGAATCAATCTCGAGAATGAATACCTTTCCAAAATCGGGCTTAACCAGGGTCGGTGGTGTGGTTAGGGCGAGCTTCAGGCGTTCAGCAGCCGCTCTTTGCTCTTTTCCCCACACCCCAGGCCGTTGCTTCCTCGTAAGCTTGCTCAGGAGCTCTGCTACCGTCGCAAAATGCGGAATGAACCTCCTATATCATGAGGTCATACCAAGAAACCTTCGCAATTGGGTGCGATTCCTGGGGTCGGGAAAATTGCTAATGGGCGCGACCTTTTTACGGTCGACCTGTATAGGCCCGCCCGATTAATCAGGAACCCTAGGTACCGGACCTCCGAGCAGCAAAACTTGCACTTCTCGGGATTCATTAACAGTCCAGCCCCCTGCACCCGATCAAAAATCGTCTTGAGCCATCTCAAATGGTCCTCTAATGTCTCAGTTAATACTATGATGCCATCGAGATATGCAAAGGCGTGGGACTCCATCTCCGGATCGATCAGCCTATCTAGTAGCCGTTGGAAAGTGGCCGGGGCACTCGAGAGAGCCCATACGGCATCCTCTTAAATTGATATAACCCTCTTCCCAGGACCGTGAAGGCTGTAATCGCCCGGGAGGAAGCCTCCAGCGGAATCTGGTGGAAGGCTTGACTCAAGTCCAGCGTCGAGATGTATTTGGCGTCCCATAGCTTGTCCAAGATAATATCCATAATCGGGAGCGGGTACGCATCCTTCTTAGTTACCCCGTTTACTCGGCGAAAGTCCAGTCAGAACCTATAGGTCTGGTTCGGTTTCCGTATCATAACAATCGGTGTGCTCCAGTCGCTTTGGGAAGCCTCGATTATGTCATCCCGGAGCATTCGGTCGACCTCCTCGTAGATAGCATCTCGAATGACGGGAGTAACTGGGTAGTATCTTTGTTTTAGTGGCACATTATGCCCCATGTCAATTTTATGCTCGACGAGGAACGTCCTCCCTGGAGCCTACTTCAAAAGAGGGATCTCCCTTGTCAAGAACCGCCCCAACTGGTCCTTTGATCCTTCGATAGGTCCGTCAACATGGCGCACAGGACAAATATCCCGGCGTCCTCAATCGGGTCAAAGGCGTACTCAGATCCGGTCGAGCCCGAAAAACACCACCTTCCTTTACCGTGGTCGACCCCCATCGCAAGAGCTTCGAGGGAATCCAGGCCCAGCAGCAGTGGTACCGGTATTTCGGAAAATACCCTAGCCGTGATCTTACAACTCCTCCCCTTCAATTTTAAACGAAACTCCACCTCCTCATCGCAATGGATACTATCCTCATTCGCGATCGTGCTTGTGCGTTCCGGCACTTTCCGACGAGCGTGACCCAGCTGAGCCAACAGTAAGACTCCGTCCGATCCTAAGAAGGAGTGTGTCGATCCGTTGTCCACCATAGCCCTAAGCATGAATTCCCCAATTCCTACCAAAACTGTCAGTACGCTCCGTCCAGACTCACCTAACGAAGGGTTGCAGATATCGACTAGTGGACGGCGATCCCCAGGCCCAAATTTTAGCAGGGATTATCGAGGACTCGGGGGCGCCGCGTCCGCCCTTAGCGACGACCCCGGCGGGAGTTTCCCGAGCACTCGTGTGTCTGTCCAGAGGTCACGCCGGGTTTACCACAGAGAAAACAGTGAACTCGCGGCGCTCCGGACAAGTCCGGGAACGGTGTCCCATCCCGCGGCAATTCCAACATTCACCCTCAACCCGCGGTGCGGGCGGCGCCTGAACACTCAAGCCCTCACCACGCTCCGGAATTTGTTGCCGAGTCGCCCCCTTTCGTTGGGGCTTGTCAGAAGGTCCCGAACGAACCACCTCTCTCGAGGCTCTTGAGACGAGATTCGTCTCTTGGTTGAAATGGACTATGGCCCTGTTACACAGACGAGAGGAACGGTAGGCGAGATCCGGAAATACGAATTTCTCCGGAGGAATTGGCGTAGCTTCTATGTTCTCCTGGCTTCGCTCGATTTCGGACGCAACCTCTTCCAGATCGTCTAAAGTGCGGATGGTTCTACGCAGGATCACAACTCGAAGCCGGGTAAGGAGGTTCCGGTGGGCGTAATCGTGGCACTCGTCTTCCCTCATCCTTGGCTCCAATCTTTCGAACATAACACGCATGCAGGTGAGCAAGTCCGATACCGACTCATGTCCGCCCTGGTGACATTGGGAAATTTGTTCCCGCAGATTGAATTGGAAATTAGGGTCGCCGAACCGGGACCGTAGGGACATCGCACAGTCCTCCCACGTTCGCAGCGAGAGCCGCTTACTACGGAACCAGTAAGTGGCAAGCCCGTCCAAGAACGTTGGAAAGCAGTTGATGAGGTCCGTATCAGAGACCGCCACCATCATTCGTCGTTCTTCCACCTGTGCGATAAACGCCTCAACGTCCTCTCCCTTTTTCCCATGGAACTTCCAGTTCCATTTGCACAGCAACTCATAAGCTGACTTTGTAGGGAGAGCAAAGTCGCGGGAAAGGGCGCTCGGAGCTAGTCGCGTCGACTCGTGAGTCGGCTCGCTCCGTTCGGACGACCGAACCGGAAAGCTTACGAGGGGCGCATAATCCCGACTCGGGGCGGTTTTCGCCAACCTAGCCTCGGGAAGTAAGCCGAGCAGTAGAGTAGCTATACCAGTTCTAACGCAGGGATCTCAGGGAGGAGCGGGGGCGGGGAGTCGAGCGCGGGGAAGCCGGGGTATGCATGGCGGGGGGGGGGGGGGGGGCACGGGAAAGCCTCGGTGTGACGTCGGGGGGGGGGGGGGGGGGGGTCCTGCATACGGCACTCGAGTGCGGGGTTGCGGCGGAGGGAAAGGGGAGGGGGGTGGTGTTGGAGAGTGGGGAGGCTAGTTTTTGGTGACGATGTCTTCCAGGCGATAGCTGGACCCGCTGGCGAGAGGGGGAAGCCGCTGTCGACTCTGTGGGGGAGGGGGCATCATAGAGTCGCGGGTCCTTGAAAACCCATAAAATCTGATAATTTATTATCAACATTATAGATGTAAGCGGAGCATTTTTTTCTAGACTATTCACAGGAGTTTATATATATAAAAAAAAACTTAGACAAATGTGTGCAGGTGTGTGTGTGTGTGTGTGTGTGTGTGTGTGTGTGTGTGTGTGTGTGTGTGTGTGTGTGTGTGTGTGTGGAAACTCCCATTTATGGCTAGGAAAATTTTCGGGAGTGAGATAACGATAGTTCCCACATGAAGGGTGGCCCTTCAAAGCCCATAAAATGCTTTATTTATTGCATGCAGCTGCAGCGTTATTCTAAAACAAGTTTCAACCCGTCGAATTTTCATTCCACAAGATTACGTCAAGATGCTCACATGTGCGAGTATGTACGCAGTGCATCCGGCCAAGCACCCCCTGGACTTGACCAAAAACGAGCTCGAACAGAAATCCAAAGGTCTTGCTCCTAAAGTATTGGGGTAACTTTATTGGTTTACTGTGGGATCGTTTGCCGGAGCATCATCGAAACGATAGTGAAGTGATATCGTATCTTCCATGCATGGAGCATTATAATACGCCACAGATGAAGGATCACATTGATGGTCCCCCACCCCAACGTCGGGACTGTGAAAAGTGTTGCGAGGGGGGAAATTCTCTACGTGCGGGGTTCTTCGAACGTGTTTGAACCTGTTACACATGCCTATGATTGGATAAGTGGGGAGAAGTTTTTAAAATCTGAGTGGAGGGGTTACGAGGGAGCTTATGATTTCGTGGACCAAGCTCAGACTACACTATTCCACCGCACCATCAACTTCTCCGAAAAGAACTTTGAAAAAGAGTGAAAATGGATCTCTCAAATATCAACAAAGTCAGCCTGATGGCTGAATTCCTCCCAACGAAGAAGCTGTCAGAACTCCACGTCCATTCGGATCATCAAATCACGGGCATGAGAGCTGTACAGACCAAGTTTGGAAAACGCTACATCATGGACGTTGCAAATGAGTTTGCCGTCTTCTTGCCAGCGCGGCTGGTAAAGGCCTTCGATCAAGATCCGAAAATGTTCGAGAGTATGCTGCAACTGGCACGCAATGGTCAACTCTACATGAAGTATATTGGTGGAAAATACAACAGCGTCGAGTTCCATCGAGTCTGAGTATGGTGGAAAAAAAGAACGCTCGTGAAGGCCCGGTGGGAACAACGAGTTCAACAGCAGCCAGCATCATCACCATCGTAGAGTGCAAGGACTGTTTGCATCACAGTCATCATCATCGTAGAGTTTTCGACGCTCGAGTCTGAGTATGGTGGAAAAGAACGCTCGTGAAGACCCTGTGGAAAGAATGAGTTCAGCGGCAGCTGGCATCGTCACCATCGTAGAGAGTGCAACGACTGTTTGCATCACAGTCATCATCGTAGAGTTTTCAACGCTTATTGCTATGTAAAAATGTATAAAAAAAACTTTATCATCGAATATAATGTAAAAAAAAAAAAAAAAAAAAATTGTCGTCAAACTGTATTCGCCGTAGATATAGGAAATAAATGGAGAACGATATTTGTTCAAAATGTTTTTATTCATTTAAAAAAAATCCCTCGCTCACACAACGCTTCGTACACAGACAGCCAGCTTTTCAACGACTTTACATTCGCTTTGGCGCAATTGTATTTTGTATTGAAGGAATGATGGGGACATTTAACGTTTGCGATTTTCGGCAACTTCTGCAGCGATGGACAGTCCAGAGTCTCCAGATCGATGACTTTTGTTGCTGAATCCGTGAATCTCGATAGCCATGAGCACTTCTCGAATCCCTTGGCATAGATCGTAGGAGCTCCTTCCAAGATTCCTCGAATTGTCGTTCTAGCTGCCTCGTATGGTATGCCGCTGTGTTCCCATCGTATTCCATGATAATTGCGTTTCAGCCACTTGTTTGTCATTCTGTACTTGGCCGGTAAAGCGTCCCAGGCGAATAGTGCATCGAAGAAGAATGTCAGCAGTTCCGCGTTCTTCTCATGGAGTTTGACGATGGACATCTCCTTTAGGACAAATTCGTTGACGGGTCTCTTGAAGCCTTGCACGTCGACGATAAGCTCCATATTGACTGAAGTGGGCGCGGATCATTGGCATGATTTTATACCAATTTTTTAACCCCACCACTGATTGGATTGTACTCGACAATATGATCATGGAGGATTATGCAGTATGCTGAGGTTTGTGGCGGAATATTTTTATTTAATTCAAATTCAAGACGCACGTCCACGGGGCCCGACTTGAGAGAATCGTTTTGCTTCGAACAGTCAATGACGACGAGAGGGGCCTTTTCCAAAAATTCAATCCTACTTAGCCACGGTTCAGCCTCTTTGTTGTAATAGGTCGGTTGAAAGTTTGTGTACATCTCGTAGAGTAGAGCATACTGATTTTGATCGAAATTCAAATTCAAATTTCCATATGGGTACCATTGTGAATTTAGGTATAGCTTGACATCGCTCATGTTACAGTGATCAAAGTGGCTCGCATTCTGTGCTTTCTTATTTTTTCCCCCCGTCTGCAGCGCGAGTATGACATATCGTGGCTTCTCCAGCTGATTGGAGGTTTTAACAGACCACACGTACTTAGAGGTGGCAGGGAGCAAAGGATATTCATACAATTCCCATGCTCGAAAACTCATGGAAATTGGTGCATCTTTGGCGAGAAACTTTAACAGCTGAATTTTTCGTTGGTCCGAGACTGTTACATACGGTACAAGCCATTCTATTTTATGCAGCGCGAGTTTGTAGTCTTCAGGGGCTGTTTGTAGAATGGCATTATCATCGGTCTTTGATCTCGTGAGAATCAACTCGTGCTTGGCATTTACGACAATCTTTCGATAATCCTCGGCAAATCCAAGGAGCATGTTGAGCGGTATGCACACATCAAAATTTCCAGATGCATCGACAATCTGCTTCGTCTCTTTGACATCGAGCCATCCCGTGTTCTCAAGCATAGAGCCCTTGGCCGGACTCAGCGATGAATATCCCTTCATTGTACTCGTAATACCAACATTATTATTACGATCGATTTCTATGGCATTCAGCTCATATCGCACTTCCTCAAACAAATGACAAATGGCATTGTTGACGAGACTTGTGGCAGTGGTTGGCATCCCATCACGCTTAGATAATTTCCCACATATGTGTAGGGAACTCTTGCTTGGCAGGATGGACAGGTCTTGATGCTGGATGGCAATACGAATTTCATCGCTGTTATTGAAGGTTGACGATGCATATGGCTGATGAGCGTGGATCTCACAATGGATGATGGATTCATCAAAGACCACGGGTGCCTGAATGTTTACAATTTCTTCTTCCATTGCACGCAGCAGATGCACAGAGCACAGACTAAATAATTTTTTATGCGCCTTCGCCACGAACTCTGAGACCCAAATTCTTCAAGAGTAGCACGTTTTGAGATGTTAGCACTTTGGGTGCGGGTCGACGACTGATTGTTTTTATCCATGGTCGCTTATTGTTATTAGTGGATCTATTGAAAGCTATACCCATCACGATTTTATATGCAGGCGTATGGTAATCACTTCACCGCGGAAATTTACCAAATCGCCGTCCTGATCCACTATTCGAAGCTGTATCGAGTCAATTGTTCGATTTGTGATTGGTAGATAAATGACGTGTGATGGAACTTCAATGATCTTATAGCCCGGTGGCACAGATGGGAAAAATTCGTGAATTGTGTGTACTTTTTGTCCATTAATATAGGCACCAGCGGTAATGTTGCACTCGACGCGCAGGGCGTTCACTTTGAGAATGGCTACTGGAAGGTCGGATTCGTGTCTTTTATTGGCTTCCAATTTGCGTGCGGTAAAGCCTAGTAGATGTCCAATAGAATCTTTAGGCTCAAAATTAAGTTCGTGATCGCACTCGATTTCACTGCGCAACGTATTGTTATTAGGTTTGATGCTGAATTTGATGTTTTTACGCGCGAGCTCTGCTTGTACAAACGTCTCAATATCCTCTATTTCATAACTACCCGTGGGTATTGTCAACACCTCATCTCCCACGTAAAGTTTATTGTGGTCAATGTCTATATTGGGAATAGAGTTGAAGGTTAACAATTCCACGAGGCCGAGGGTTTAATTTTTGTGTGGCGAGAGTTCGATGGGGGGAAAGTATTGCGCCTCAAGTATGGACGATGAACCAGATATGGTCAATGTTAAACTATCATCCATGATGCTGGTAAATTGACAACTGAATTCTCCACCTCACTTACCACCAATATATAGTGTATATTTGTCCTTGTATTGCAATTGTCGACAAAGGAACTTGAGACACAAATGCCCACATTCGATCGTATCATATTCCTGATATCTCTTATAATTATAATTGACGCTACCAACACCAAAATATCTCATGAGTTCGGATGGCGGCGGGAGATTGCCGAAACTATCAAAGTACATGACTTTCCAACCAGTCTTTTTGTAAGCGACCCAGTGTGTGCCAGGGCCCACATTTTCATCCAAATTCACAATTGCTGCTTCACATTTGAGGGGTCCACTCACTGGCAACGTATCACGCATGTAAACTCCACGGAAATTTGGAATCTTCAGGATTGTCGCATATTTCGTAGGTCGATGTCGGTTAAGGGGCGGTGAGGTAGCGTGACTTTTAGTTTTTTGGCTTGATATGAAGACCCAATCCCTGCTTTTATGGTTTCAGATGTAAGCCCTTACCCAATGCAATCGCTTCAATTGTTCGATTATGGCGCTTACTTTCATCCAATTCACGTTTAGCTGCTTGATCAGATTTACAGCATTAGCTATACTAGCCGCTCCACCTGACAAAGCACCAGCAGCGCTGAGACCCGCAAAAATGGGCACGAGGAATGGTAATAAACCACCAATTTTATGAGGTACAGGTAGAACCCGTGGTGTGCGGACTTTGCCACCACGCATCTTTACAGCTGCACGTGCGCCCTTTAGAGCTGATTTAATAATCTTATTTGGGTCATCACTTTGAATCATTGTCTTCTTCGCAGCGCCAATTATTTTTTTCAAACAAACGCCCCCCTCGCGGGTCTTAATACCCATGCCGAATTTTCTCTTCGCCTTCACAATATTTGTCACGCCCCATGCACTCGCTTTCTCACCGATGCCAGCGTCTTTAGCGGTAACACGTTGCCAAGCCTGTTCAGCCAACACTTTATCGGCCAAATGTCTCGCATCAAGATTGTCCGGATTTTTCGAATATGCAATATCGTGTTGTTTGCAAGCTGCATCCAATGGATTAATGCCTGGATCACCACGAGCAAGACGCTTGGCCAACTTTGTGCCTGGTCCGCAATATTGATAACCAGGCAGATGCAATTCAACGGGTAGTTTGTTGATTAGGCGATTGACGACACCTTTACCGCTATGAACGATCATGTCTAAAGACAATACTCGACTGACGGCGAATCCTTATAAAAATGCTATTTATATGATTTTTCCGTTAGTCGAGTGCGAGATGACGTCCAAGAAGCAAACTCACGGAGGTAGCCTTCCCGTGATAAATTTCGATGAATTTGTCGAAGATGGCCGGGAGAAGAGACAAAAGCGTCGTGGACAGTTATTGCCGGATAGCATACGTGCGGTGTTTTGTGGTCCATCAAATTGTGGAAAAACCAATGCTTTGTTCACTCTCATCATCCATCCCAATGGCTTGAGATTTGAGAACATTTATTTGTATTCCAAGTCGCTGAAGCAACCAAAGTACGAGTTGCTCGAACAATTACTTGAACCTGTGCGTGGAGTTACATATAATCCATTCAATGAGCATGAACAAGTGATTGCACCAAGTGATGCACGGTCCAACTCTATATTCATCTTTGATGATATTGCGTGCGAAAAGCAGGATAATGTTAGAGCATTCTTTTCCATGGGACACGAGATTGTAGACAGTTTTTATCTTTGTCAGACGTACACTCGTATCCCCAAACATCTCGTGAGAGATAATGCAAATTTCGTGGTGCTTTTCAAGCAGGATGATATGAATCTCAAACATGTGTACAACGATCACGTTAATACGGATATGACTTATACATGCTTCAGAAACATGTGCATGAAATGCTGGAATTCCGACAAGTATGCATTTATCACGATCGACAAAGATAGCAATATGAACGAGGGTCGATATAGGCAAGGTTTTGATGATTTTCTCACCATTGATAAATGACTCGTCGCTGGTGGTTCAAGAGGCAGTATTGTGCACGCGTCGACAGTGACAACATGAAGAGCGAACAACTATTGAGAGAAAAAGATGTATTGCGTGAAATTGCCAAGGCGAGCGATGCAATCAGACGAAAGCATCGAATGATGAAAATCGGCAAAGAGAGTGATGAGCAGAGAATGCAAGATGTCTTTAAGCCTATAGTCAGACCATTGGAGAAATTGGTGTCGTACAAAAACGGTGAGGTGGCGAAGGAGGAAATTAAGGATGAAAAAGCCGACGATAAAGAAGGAGATGCGATAAATAGTGTGAAACATGAATTGAAGAACGAGACACACGATTCCTTCAAGAGTGAAACACAAGATTCTTTCAAATTGATATATGAGGATGATGATGATGACTCACAAAATGTCGATGAATTAATCACCGAATATCTCCTGCTGTTACGAACAAATAGAAAAGCAAGCCTGGATGTATCATATGGTGTGCGGAATCTCTCAAACAACCGATTAATGATTGGTGATTCTCCGATAAATTTCGACTCTCAACATATTCGTGTGGGAGATGTGAATTATGCGAAAACTGTTCGATTAACTGAGCTGCTGTTTAAAAAAGTGCCCAATGTCGAAGCTCTCACACCGGACGATTTGAAAAACTATGAAAAAATTGTCATTGCGACGAATGCTCACAAAAAATTTTATAAGCCTAGTGCGGCTATACGACGTAATACCTGTCACAAATTCAACACTTATATTGCAAATATAGCCGATCACCACGTGGGAAAGGGTATGCCAACGTATAAGCTGGCTAGAAAAAATGCCCAATTGGACTATGTATATTGGGACAATCCCAATGAGCTGGTAGATCGTCTTCGTCTACTTTTGGCATCACAAGCAGCCGGAAACTCTGCACATTCGAATGAAATTATATCGATTATCGAGGAATTGCGTGAAGCTGAAATCATTTATTAACTCGACATCGGGAATTTTACGCATTCTCAACATGAGTGTCGATGTGTTTGGACGCCAGTTGAATAAGAGTCTACTCCTCAGTCAGCAAGGACCTCCAGGCAGACCGGGGATTGGCTTCAAAACTACCGCAGATGGTCATTATGACTTGGGGCAGAAACGTTTGTGTAACATTGCCAATCCGGAAGGACAGGACGATGCCATAACTCTAAGTGCTTTGCATAAAAGATCCCGAACTATCGTTAAGAACATACGGCGAGAAATAAATGAGAGTAATCAGTTGTTGGTTAATGGACTTGAAGTTGCGATGAGAGACATTGCAAAGACACTCGAGGCCGATGTCAAAACTCTACAAGATCTGGTGACTCGTAATTCACACATCATTGCTGAACTGGATGCGCGCCTGCGTGGACTGGAAAATGAACGAGAAAAAGAACGCTCTCGTGCGGGAACTGCATAAGCCTGCACGGCGAAACTATCCACGTCGACATGTGAACATCCGTGGTTTGGATGAAACCTGGCAAGCTGATCTCGTCGATATGTCATCGTACGCGCATCAAAACACCAAACATAAATTTCTCCTCACCGTCATCGATACTTTCTCAAAATTGGCCTGGGCCGTACCAATGCTGAGTAAGAATGGTAAAGATGCAGCAGCCGCAATGAAGTCGATACTCGTTAAGGGACGCATACCACAGCACTTGCACGTCGACGAGGGAAAAGAATTTTACAATCGTGACTTTAAATCCTTAATGAAGGAGCACAATATTCACATATATTCTACATACCGCAATTGAAAGGCATCCATTTGCGAGCGTTTCAATCGTACATTGAAAAATAAGATGTGGATGCAATTTAGTCTTCGTGGTAATTATACGTGGATCGATATTCTCGATAAGCTAGTAGCCGAGTATAATGATTCTGTACACCGTACCATCAAGATGAAACCGAGAAATGTAAATGCGGAGAATGAGAAGGAAATATTGCGGCAAGTTTTCAATAAGACTCAGCCGCCAATAAAAACACCACCGAAATTCACCATTGACGATAAAGTGAGAATCAGCAAATTTAAGAGTGTTTTCGAAAAGGGTTACACGCCAAATTGGACAACGGAAATATTTACGGTATCTCGTGTGAAGAAAACGCATCCAGTGACGTATCGTTTGAAGGACTATAAGGATGAACCCATCGCCGGTGGTTTCTACGAACAAGAGCTTCTCCGTGTCAAGTACCCCGATATCTATCTCATAGAAAATTTTTTAAAGAAGCGCGGTCATCGAATGTTTGTAAAATGGCTGGGTTTCGACAATACCCACAATAGTTGGATAAGTAACTCTGATTTGTAGTCGACAATAAAAGGGGCCAAAAACATTTAGACTTTTATGACTCTCTTTCTACCCGTCAACGTGGTGCGCCACAGCAGGCGTTTTCTCTCTCCCTCTAATCCCATCTTCCCCCCCCCCCCCCCGCTCTCGAAAAGTGTATGCGGGAAATAATGGGTGCACATGAATTACAAAAGCCGTTTTATTTACTCACAAAAGTCCATTTTTCCAAAATCAAATATTTACACCAAACAAGTTTTACACCGAGTTAATATTTACAAAAAATATACACAATTTTCACAAGTTTTATACATCAAGTATTTACAAAAATGTACATAATTTTACATCGAGTTTATATGCATGATAGTTTTTTACGACAGTATGCTGTAATGCCCCCATGGCAGGGTTTCAGAGGTCCCAGGTATGATATACCGCTTATCATCATGGGGACTTAGAGCGATTTTCGTCTCACGAATGGTGTAGACCTTGTGCAACTTCGATCGAATACACGTTTGACTACGCATCATTTCAATGTCTTCCTTCAAGCATTGGGCATAATCGTCAAACGTGATTGTCCTAGCTACAACACTGCTCTTGACACCTTTAACTTCTTTAGTATCCTGCTTACCCTCGACACGTGTCGCATACATTTTCGATCGAAGTCCAATGAACTCGGTCATAATTGCACCATTGCATTCATATTTCATGAGACCGGGTACCTTCTTGTTGACAAGCGGCATACCATACCTATTGTCCGCTGAATAGTCGCTCGTATCAAATTTTTCAATGTCGCACTTCATGTCTGCATATACATCTTCGCTCTCAATGGCATATATGAGGCTATCTGTATCGGTATACATCACTTTACATTTATTCCGATACAATGGTACCATATACTCGTGATGAAATCCATACAAGCACGTTTTGGATATGTCGAGTATGCACATACCCACATATATCGGCTTGTTGAACTTCACCTCGAGATTGCGCAATTCTACGGCAACGAGGTTTTCGGAAAAAACGCTTCGGCTGTGGAAGTTTGGCTTCGCAATCATTGCCTCCGCGCCATAGCTGCCCTCCCATTTTGTCAAAAGCTTTACATCTACATGATTACGCACATTCTCCATCGTTTTGCCAAACACCGCATTATTCATCAATTTGAATAAACTCTTTTCAAAATCGTTTTTGGCCACCGTTCGAAACTGAGTATTTAACTCGATATATGAACGTAGCCATGGGGATTGTGTGAACTGTAATACCCTATGGATACTCGTGAGGCAAAGTCCATGACGTAAAGATTGTTGTAAATTTCTGTAGTGTATGATGTAGCGTTTTTTATCGCAGACGGTTGCTAGCAGCTTCTCCTGCTGCTTACCCGGTGATTTTTCGTGTATTGGGCAAAACGGTAGGTCTTTGTGCGCATCATGTAGAGATTGGGGATATTCCAAGTCGACCTCAAGGATGTAGCCTGTAGGTGAATCTAGCGCGATGGATAATGGATCAAACTTGGACACGTCGTTGACCCATCGAAAATCTGCATATGGCAAAGGTTGACACATTGCCCATCCATAAAAATTGTTGACATCAAAATACATCAAGTATGATGATGCTTTCGATGGCTCAAACGAATCCATGTACTTGTTATTAGCACGTGCATATCAGTTTGAGCATTGACTAAGACCACCGCGTATACCTCGCTCAACGAATAAAACCATATCGATGTCCGTTAGTAATTCAAACTTGACGTTCGAGTGTTTTAGCATTGCATCCCAGGTATATCCTGGCAATGTATAGTAATCCGCGGGATCTAGGCCATAGCTGTCAATGCACGTATTCCGAAAGTTTTCGAAAATGTCTGCTAATAATAAGACATCTGTCTTCAAGTATAAATCGCTATATTCACCCAGCGTTCGAATGGAGAACCGCTCCCAAACGTTCTCCGCATGTGCGTACTCGCTCTCGGATACTGTAGCATCTGTCAGGGAACTATAAAATGCGTCACGTGGTGGTAAGCAAGTGTCGTCCAACCTGCTCACGTTGTCAATATACTCATAAGGGAAGACCCCTTTTCGCGTCAGCAAATTGAAATTGTCTGCCGAAAGATTTGGAAATTGCGTACGTAATATTTTGAGTTTGTCCTCGGTCAAAAATGAGGCTAATTTGTCGAGACTGGTGTTGAGGAATTTGTATGAATCGATGAAGCGCAATTGGATTTTATGTTTAGAATCGTCTGTAATTTGAACGTGCTTCGTGAAGGAGATGTATTTCTCTTTTGTGATTGGAAGCACATCGGTCTTTCCTTCGAACGCTGTTGCTACTTCCTTGATGATAAAATGTGCATCGTAACTCGATAAATTGTGGAAAACTACTGGAATGAAGAATGACTGTTTGTAATTTAAATTGCAATTAGAATGGGCAGGGCCTCTATAGCGTCCAGTCAGATGGCAATGATCTCGAACGCGTATATCGTCTTGCGCGAATGGTTTCCTGCATATATGATATTGGGTCGCTTTGCGAAAACTTGCCCACTCGCTCGGTGTCAGATAAATCATTGGGACATTGTCGCAGAAAATTTATTTTATGCGCAATGCTAGATTTTTCAGTTCTTCGACAAACCACGAGACACAATCAGCACTGCGACGCGAGTGATACGAAGAGAGCGATTGATCGTACGAACAACACACTTAATATCCGATACTAAACACTTCATGGTGTTGATACATATTCTTTGCTTGGTTCTTCTCATCAGTCTTTGCTAAGACACACTCCAAATCGACATACACAATGAAGGGATGTCGCTCTTTCCGGCTAAAGTTGGTGAATTGGAGCCACTTGTTGGTGTCATTCGGTAGTCGGATCGCGCAGTCGTTTATTGCTTCACTATCGACCTCGTGCGATTGCAATTTATCCTCGGATCCGAAGTAATGCAAACACCTGCAAAAAAAATACATTTTTGTTTTGTTTAATTGTCTAGTATAAATCATTATATAAATATCAATTATGTTAGATTTACGCACCGATCGCAGATATGTTTTTTATGACCGTCTCGGTTCAGTTGTACGTTTACGAGTCTCGACAGATTCTTGATCCATGTGAAATGCCCCACAATGTTGTCCTCAGTATCTTGCGTGTACAGCAAATTGATATGCTTTTCCTTCTTGTGTTGAGTGACCCGTATTGGAACAATGTCCTTTTTTGTGGTGGCCGTATACACGTTGATCTACACATTGTTTTGAAATTCAAATTTTTTAATTTGATGAATGGTTACGTGGAATTCAATATCCTGGAGATTCGGCACTGTCGAATAATGAGGGTAAGAAGACGGACGGGCACTGTCTCGTTTGGCTGGGTATAGAGCTGCGACTATTGCCCACGCGAAACATCCGTGATCGTTTGATTTCACATTAATCACGGCCCTCTTCATCATTATTTCCCGCGGCAACGATATGGAGCACCCTGCACGCATCGGGTTATACTTATTCACATTTATTGTAAGGTTCAGTATTTTCCGCAAAGCTCAACCACTATCTCGTTCTTGAAATTCGTCGAGTAAGGTTAAAGTGGGCTCCATAACGCGTTGCTGGTACCACTCATCCAAATCGCTTGTGTTAAAGATTTCACAGTTTCGCGTGTTTATACTTTTATTGGCATGTTTGTCACCACTCGCGAATTCGCCATTAAACACTGTATTAACTTTAATACTGTTGTGTTTGCAGATAGTATTTTGCACATGTTGAAGCACTAGGTCGCGAGCATCGTTGAGAAATTGCCGTGGTTCGATGTAGTTGAGATTGATTACGGAACCGGTCAATATTCGACTATTGAAGGATGTGTCAATCTCTCGCCAGATTAGCCCATGATGACCGTGTCCTGCACCCGTGTGTATAAAATGATTACGCACAGAATTCCTCAACCCTTCCAGCCGCGCTATTTGGGCTATCAATGACTGTTGAAGTCCAATTGATAGTCGCGGGCGCTTAATCCGGCTTTGCGTTTCCAATTCTTCGATAAACTCAACGCACCGTTGTTCCCACACAGCAAAATCTTCGAATGAATTTAGGAGCGCGGCTTGGTCGTGCAAGATTTGTTCTGACTTCTCCGCGTTTCTCTCCATATTTGATGAAAAGAGGCTTCCCAAAAGAGATGATGTTCACTAACTGACTGCTCGATCCAAAGTGCAAACACTTTTGAGCGCGGGAGATCATTAAAAATGGTTCTCCCCTTTAGACATTTTTCGTCTTTCCCTACCATCTCAAAAAATATCACCAACCCACGAGAATTTTCTAATATTGCGTTGGATTGCCGAGAAAAATAAATACAGAGCATGTCAGTCAAGATGCGTGTAGTAAAAAAAAAATTCATGGGCTCTCCATCAGCGCTGAAGTGGCCGACGGTTGAAGCCTAAGAAAAGGCCTTTATCCATAGATCTCCAAAGTTTATAGTTTTTTAACATAAACACCCCGTCATCATATATGCTCTGAATAGCGGAGCAATAAAAAAATTCTAATGGCTTGGAGAGTGGTGTTAACGAAGAAAAAATCCTTAACCATGGGGCTAACTTGTCCAGACCTGCATGATCTCAAGTGTCAGCATCAAGGTTTGACGTTGCACTCTCTGTATATATTATCATTCGGAGATGAAAAACTAAAGCCCTGTAAAATGGAAATGCATTTTTTCCACCGGATCACTGTCTTCGTCGCATGCTGTCGTAAAATTTTATGGGTTTTCAAGTGTGGACCTATGGAATGATGAGGCTCGAGTTGCACATCCGAAGCGATAGGGTATGAAGGTCCCTGGCGATCGACGTAAAAAAAAAAAGAACCGTAAAATTTGAGACTTTCGGACAAGGTGGTTGAAACGTTGCAGTGTATAACAGTGTCTCGGACATGAGCCTCCATCCAGATAGTTGAAAAAAAAAGTACATCTGGATAAATTCATGCACGTTTTCTTAGCCCTCTACGTAACTTCTTAAGAGACAACGTTTTTTTTTGTCGTATTTCGCCTATATTCAAGTGCGAAAGCGCTTTCCATCTCTCGTACTAAAACTATGTTAAAAAAAATCGAACAGCAGATAGGCATCCCCACCATACTAGAAAAAACCTATAGGGATTCGAAAAAATGCACTTCCCCAAAAGGACATTTGGGGCAGCAGTTTTCATCATTATAGTCTCGAACCTCCGGAGAGTGCACTTTTTGACTGTACATCGACAAGATAGCGTGAGAAAGATTAAAAATGGCTGAAGAAATCGTGATTTCGGATAGTGAAGAAGAAATGATCTTGGTTGACGATGTATATTTAGCTGAATATCACTATTATGATAGTGACGTCGTTGAAATCGATGACGGTGGTGAACACCGCATGGACGTTAACAATGGAGTTGCCGAACCGGACGATGATGATCAGCCCGAGGTCATCGTTATTGAAGATGAAGAGCCTGAGGACATCGCCATTGAGGACGACGTCGACGACGACGCTGACGATGAAGATGATGTCGACAACGCCAACGATGACGACAACGACGATCAAGTCATCTCGGATGACTCGGATTATGCGAGTGATAGTGATGGTGGTGAACACTATGAATACTCGGAAGCTATTTAAATAGAGTGGCCATAAATAGTTTCAACGATATGGACAAAGTTTGTGTGCACCATCTGTTTTATGAAGGCGTGCACATGGATATTTCGCTGTGCATATCGTGTTTCGCCAATGCACGAGGCGTCTTTACGGAAATGCGTGAGGTCCGCGTCCACACCGTTGAAATACTAAAATTCATTGAGGGCAAATATTGCAAGGACTGCAGAGAGGCTTTATTCCAAGCGATGCCGAAATCCGCGTGTTTGAGATGCACGGGATCAAAAATCATTGTGAATGTTGTGAATTGAATCATAAGAATGAAATAAGTTTATGTAAAAAAAATAAAATAAAAAATTTCTCAACAATAAAAAAATGTTTTTTCTTGTTTGTTTCAGTTTGGTGACACGGGTTGTGAATAGAGACTCATTTTGTAACGCATGCGCGAACACACACACACACACACACACACACACAATTAAAAATAAAAAGTGATTGTTATAATAACAAAAAGTGTATGTTTCATTAACCCTCTCCCTTCTCTCGGACCCCCCCTCGGACCATCCCCTTCCATTTCCCTCCACCGCAGCCACGCACTCGGCTACCGCATGCCGGACCCCCCCACCGTGCATACCCCGGCTTCCCCGCGCTCGACTCCCCCGCCCCGCTCCCCCCTGAGATCCCGGCGTTAGAACTGGTATAGCTACTCTACTCCGAGCTCCGGTCGGTCTATCTGGGACTCCCAATACCCCCGGCCCAAGAAAGCCGGTAGCGGAACGGGCGCGGGGTCTCTGACCAGCCCCGAGTCACTCTCGATCGGGATGACTACTGATCCTTGTTTTCGTTGGGGAATCCCATGCAGACGATCCCGACTGTGTGCTAGGGGATAACGTGGCGTTACCTCCTCTTCCAACACAAGGAAAGGTCACAGTCGGGCCACGATGTGTGGTTATTACCGGGTCCTCCAACGTTCGGTTCACTCGAAGTCTGAAATCCAGGGCCCGGGGAGAAGCCCCGTCACGCGGTTCTACTGTAGCGGACCGATCACCCACGACCCGTTCTCGAAAATGCGTGAAACCAGTATCATCGCACTCCGGACTATGGGGGTGCCGGAGAAAATAGTCCAGGCACTCGAATAACTCGTCCCGCGTGCCCCCGGTCGGTAATCTCCGCCGGCCTGACTCCAAGCGCAGCCGTTCACTGGAGAGGCGCTCCCGGAGGACAAGGACGTCCTCTCCCGTGAACGCGTCCATAATTACAAGCGGGCTCGGGACAATATCGCAGGGCATCAAGCGGCCACCCAGTTAACCAGCAAATTAATCAATCAACAGAAATAACCAAGTGATCAAGCAATTGGTAGCAAAAGGAGAGGGTTAGCCGTCGCTCCGGGATGTACGAGCAACAACAATTACAAAGCAATGTAGGCGGTATAATTTACGCGAAAATCCCTTAAAGCGGGTTAACTCATAAAACGAATTGTATACAAAAAAAAACAAAAATAGATCCTTAGCCTAAGCCGGTCATCCGCCACAGGACGGTCACGCGACGGATACCGGCAGGTTAATTGCCAATAAATAGTCAACGCGAGAAAGAAGAAGCAAAGCCAAAGAAAGGGGAAAAAATAGGAAAGAAAGAAAAAGAATTTGAATAGACGCGTAGAGTCTATTGTCAACAGTAATAAGAGAGAACACAAAGAGTGTTCCGTCGCATGGGACATGTTGTTAGTTTAAAATTGTTAAACGATAATTTATTCAAGAATACTCATAGCCAAATAATACCATTCTTTCGGACACGACGACCTCTCTACCCTGAGGACCAATAAAAAAAGGAATTTCCCGCATTATAAGCGGGTCCGCGGGCCGCGGCGTACGTGTCACTCCGCTCGAATTGAACAACCGCTACATTTGGCAAGCAGAAGCGACGAATTTAATCTCTTTATAGTTTAAGCCGTATTTTCTTTCTTGCCGTAAAGAAATACTTCAATATCTAGTGAACAATAAAGTACACGTGCAAGACAGCGAGGATTAACCCCGAGGACCAGCTGACCAGCATAGTCGCACACCCTAATGAGGGGATTCACCTCCGCGTTCACTCGATGCTCGAGTCGAGCGCGGAAAACTTTTTATTATGGTGACCAGCGCGTCACGGGAATTTCCCTACGGTCAAGCTTGGGTCCAACAGCGATGTCGAGGTTGCACCCTTCTTTCCCACCAAAAACTCCTTTTCGTGATTGGTGATGAGAAAAAATCCTCCCACTCTTAATTTTGCACCAATGATAACTTCATGAAAGGGAGAGTCTCACCCCTCTCCTATTTGGAGGACTTGTCGTCACCAACTACGAATTGGCAGTCTAAACCCTCACCTCGACCGAGACGCATCAAGAACTACTCGGCAACAGTTGAGATCGTCTCTTGTCTAAAAAACATTAAAATCGCACTGTGCCTTGAGACCACTCTCAAGAACAAGATCTAAGATTCATTCCTGTAATAACAATTAAACCTTAAGTGATTAGTGTAAAGTGTTGAATTTCAAAATAAATAAGATTTTTTTTCTATTCTTTGTCTTCAAGAACTAATTTCACTTCCTAAATAAAAATCAAGTCGTTGGTGATTAATTTCCCTGACGACGATACCAAGGGACTACGTCACCGCCAGAGTGTAAATCGGGCCTTACAACCCCGACAGGTCGAAATATTACCGCGCGGTCCCGACGTATCGCACAAATAGATAAAATAGATTAGATTAGAGAAATAAAATAAAATTACTAAATAATTCGTCAAAACTATAAAATTACTAAATAATTCATCAAACGAAAAAAAAACCAAAAAAAAAGGAAGAAGAAAAGAAAGAATAAGACGGAAAAATAAAATCAAGGGAAAAAAGCATAAAGAAAATAAGAAGAGAAAGTGAAGCGCATCAATCAATAAAATCACAAAAACACGAACAAATTACTGAATAGTCAAAGCGAACAATGATTCAAAATAATTAATCGCGAAAGCGTCTAATTTACACGCAAAAAAAAAGGAAAATCAATGATCCGTCAATAGGCAAGGCGAGGACAGAATCATTAATTGTCAAAACACAAAAAAAAACCAAAAGGTCAAGTTTATAAGAAAGAATGCTCGATCAATTGTAATTGGTCTAGGCGGGAACGACTTATTGCTTCTCCCGTGACGGCGATACTCCCTGGGGGGAATTCCGAGGCCTGGAATTAAAAGTCCTCTTTCGCGTGACCCACGCGACGTTACTATTCTCGCATTCTTTCCTTCCGAGATTGGAAGCGAGTTTCTTCGCCTTCCCCGGCCTCATTTCCGGGGGCGCTGACAAGCCTGGAGCCTTGGGTCCTCTACGCTCGCGGAACGTTGTCGTACATTAAAAAATAAATGAAATAAATGGGGGTTAAAATAGGGTTACATGATTCGGGAGACTCCATGGAATCTCGCCGTGGTCGCATCATCGGCCTCGAGCCAGAGGGACGTTTCGGCACCGTATCATCCGAATAATTATGCAACGTGAAAAAGTTTCACGTAATAGGGGATATGAATATGTATTAATAATGTTAAATTTACACACCGATTACATATATATTTTTTATGCTCCTTTTTGCTCAGTTGCACCCTCACGAGTCTCGACAGGTTCTTAATCCATGTGAAATGCCCGATATTGTTGTCCTCGGTATCTTGCGTATATAACAAATTGATATGCTTTTCCTTTTTGTGTTGAGTGACACAAAAGGACATTGTTCCGTATTGGAACAATGTCCTTTTTGGTGGTCGTGGTGTACACGTTGATCGATAAATTAATTTGCGTCTCAAATTTTTTTATTTGGTGTATGGTCACCGGGGATTCAATATCTTGTAGATTCAGTACTGTTGAGTAATGTGGATAAGAAATTGGACAGTCACTGTGTCAATCAGCTGGGTATGAAGCTGCGACGATTGCCCTCGCGAAACATGCAGTATCGTTTGATTTGATGTTAATCACAGCCCTCTCCATCATTATTTCCGGCGGCAATGTAATATAACACCCAGCACGCATCGGATTATACTTATTCACATTTACCGTTAGGTTAAGTATTTTCCATAGAGCCCAGCTGCTGTCTCGTTCATGAAATTCATCGAGCAGGGTCAAAGTAGGCTCCATAACGCGTTGTTCATACCATTCATTCAAATCGCTTGTGTTGAATAGTTCACAGTTTCGCGTGTTGACACTTTTATTGGCATGATTTTCACCACTCGCGAATTCGCCATTGACCACCGTATTAATTTTAACACTATTGTGCTTGCAAATAGTATTTTTCACGTGTAGAAGGAAGAGATCTCGAGTATCTTTGAGAAATTGTTCCGGTTCGATGTGGTTGCGATTGATTATGGAACAAGTCAATATCCGACTAGCAAAGGATGTGTCAATCTCGCGCCAGGATAATCCATGATCACCATGTCCTGCACCCGTGTGTATAAAATGACTCCGCACAGAATTCCTGAATCCTTCCAGACGCGCTATTTGAGCTATCAGTGAGTGTTGATGTCCAATTAATAATCGCGGGCACTTAATTCGACTTTGCGTTTCCATCCCTTCGATGAACTCGATGCATCGCTGCTCCCATGCAGCAAAATCTTCGATCGAACTTAAAAGCGCGGCTTGGCCATGCAAGATTTTTTCTGACTTTTCCGCGTTGCTCTCCATATTTGGTGAAAAGAGGCTTCCGAAAGAGATGAAATTAAGTAGCCGACTGCTCGACCCAAAGTGTGAACAGTTTTGAGCCCAACAGATGATTAAAAAATGCTTGTCCCCTTTAGACATTTTTCGTCTTTCCCTACCATCTCAGAAAATATCACCCCCACCACCAATCCTCAATCCTTCCAGGCGCGCTATTTGAACTATCAGTGAGTGGTGATGTCCAATTAATAATCGCGGGCGCTTAATTCGACTTTGCGTTTCCAACGCTTCGATGAACTCAATGCATCGCTGCTCCCATGCAGCAAAATCTTCGATCGAACTTAAAAGCACGGCTTGGCCATGCAAGATTTGTTCTGACTTCTCCGCGTTGCTCTCCATATTTGGTGGAAAGAGGCTGCAGAAAGAGATGATATTAACTAGCCGACTGCTCGACCCAAAGTGTGAACAGTTTTGAGCGCAGCAGATGATTACAAAATGCTTTTCCCCTTTAGACATTTTTCGTCTTTCCCTACCATCTCAGAAAATATCACCCCCACCACCAAAATTTTCTAAATATCGCGTTGGTATCGATTGCCGAGAAAAATAAAAACAGAACATGTCAGTCGAGATGCATAACAAATTTATGGGCTCTCCAGGCGTGCATCAGCGCTCAAGTGGTCCGCGGCGGAAGGCTTAAAAAGACCTTTATCCATAGATCTCTAGAGTTTATAGTTTTTAAAAAAATAAACATCCCATTCTCATACATATATCCTTTGAATACCGAAGCAATAAAAAAATTCTTATGGTTTGGAGAGTCGCGTTAACGAAGAAAAAATTCCTTAAATATGGGGCTGACTTGTTCAGACCTGTACGGTGTCAAGTGTCAGCATCAAGGTTTGGTGTTGCTCTCTCTCTGTATATGTTACCATTCAGAGGTGAAAAACTGAAGCCCTGTAGAATGGAAATCAATTTTTTTCCTCGGTTCATGGTCTTCATCGCAGGCTGTAGTAAAATTTTATGGGTTTTCAAGGGTGGGCCTACAGAATGATTATACTCGAGCTGCACATGCAAAGCGATAGGACATGAAGGTTTCTGGGGCTTGACTTAAGAAAAACGAGTCGTAAAATTTGAGACTTTCGGACGAGGTGGTTGAAACGTTGCCTAAAGTTTACAGTTTTTCTGAGAAATATACCGTTTTCGTCTATGTTTTGAATATCTAAGCCATAAAAAAATTTCCAATCGCTGGGAGAGTGGCTATAAACGTTGACCAAAAAAAATGTTTTAATCCTGACAAGGATGTCAAGGATGAGACTTGACCTTGTCAAGTCTCATCAGCGAGATTCGAGACGGGGTGAACTATGTACTTGCACACATGCAAACATCTAGACATTATCTTTCGGAATGGAACCAAGACCTCGACGGTTGACATTTTTTTTGCAGCCATATCGCTTCAAAAGCATTTTTGTGCGGGATTTTATGGATTTTCGAGTATAAGCCATATTTACGACTGAAATGCAACACCACCCGATATCTGGACCTAATATTCAACATGGTGTCGGGAGTGTGAATGCGACCCGGTAGGGCGCCTACGCCAAGTTGCGCATACAGAGCAATCTGAAAACACTAGGATGCGCTTTATTATAAGCCAGTTTTGTGAGTATCCGTGTCCTGACACTGTTCTCTGGAAATCATAAAAGTCAATATTTGACGAGTCAAAGCTGGCTAGCTTTCACCTCCACGATGGGGTGTCACTTTTCTTTCTGCACAGCACATGCCTACCCCTAGAGATGGTTAAGAAAAAAACTTTACATCCATCCCCGGCTGTGATGCGACATCTTGGATGGTTAATTTTTTCTACACGTCCCGACTAATTTCTACATGTTAAAGAGGAAAACCATTTCCATATCTTACTGACCATCCCCATCATACTACAACCCTATGAGGATCCAAAAAATCAAAATCTTAAACGAGATCGGGACAGCAGTTTTCACCATTCCAGTCTCCAACCTCCGAAGTGTCATTTTGAAACGAAAGAGCCGTAGAAGAAAAAAATAATAATAATAATGGTTAACGAAGTTTATGAAGTTATTGAGCTGGTTGGTGATGAGGTGATCGAAAATGGAGTGGAAATTGTTGATATCGCAGATGACGACGAAGTGGTCAATATCGCCGATGGTAAAATACCTCTAATTGACATCGCCGGTGATGATGAGGATGTAGTGCAAGTGATCGCTCAACACGATGACGGCATCGATCAAATGGACATTGATAATCTGGATGAACTGGTTACTGAATCAGTCGATTCCGCATACGGTAGTGATAGCGAACAGCATGAAGTGCGTGAAATTGGAATGGACATCAGTGATCTAAATCGTTTAAACGCAGAGGCTGTGTATTGAATAAACTATATTTACTTTACGCCAAATGGTGAACGAAGTATTGTGCTTCATGCTGGTTTGATATGCAGGATATGTTTGACGAAGGAATCAGAACGCGTGGTCACTACCGCGAACGATATGTGGCGATGAGCGGAATGTTTTGTGACGACTGCCGAGGACTGTCAACTTTGCCCACCCAACCTTTGTCCAGCCTGTTTAGATGTATACCGGATTCATTGTGAGTAGTATTTTTAGACTTTAGTATTATAATAAATATCATTGTGTTGAATAAATGAATAAGAAAAAATCTTTTTTTTTGTTTCAGAATGATTGTATGGCTGCTGAAATTAAACACACGCACACACGCACACACTCACGCGCACACACACGCACACACACATACACACTTAAGATTTAATGTATAAATATGTAATGTCATCGTTAAATTTTTTTTAATAAACTCTTGTTTTAATGTCCTTTGATTTATAGTATTCTTTATTTTACCCCTTCCCCCTCCACCGTCACAGCCCCGCACTCAGCTGTCATGTGCCCGCCACTTTTCCGCGCTAGACCCTTTCTCCCTCCCCCGCCACGTTACGTCACATCCCCACTCTCCCACTCGACCCGGCTGCCTTCCGCGCTAGACCCTTTCTCCCTCACCCGCCAGGTTATGTCACATCCCAACTCTCCCACTCGATCCGGCTTCCCCGCGGTGGACCCCCTCTCCCTCCGCCGGCCATTCCCGGCTTCCCCGCGCTGGATCCCCCGCCCCGGTCCCCTAAGATCCCTGGGTTAGAACCGCCCTAGCTATACTACTCCCGTGGTTTGTTGCCAGAAATAGAACAGCGTATGACGGTCATAGCTTGTCTTAGCGACGCGGTTAATAAAGCAAAGACCATAGAACGCCAGCTCGCTGATATCAAATGGATAAAGAAGGGCGAGACTGTAAAACCTATCGCAACGGACAAGGCCAAGAAGAAAGCTTACATTCATTACGTAAAGCCAGACGAAACAGAGGCAAGTAGGAAGCAAGGCAACGCGAGCATCCCAGGCACTGTGATCTGCCAGCTTTGTAGTAGGTCAGAGCACGCTGCGAACAAGTGTCGTGGTCCAATGGCTGAACCATCAGGCCCCATGGTGACCTATCAGGCGTGCAGTAAAGTGGGTCACACAGATAACAAGTGTCAGGGTATGGGCCCCTATGCACAGCCTGTAGCGCATATCGTAATATGTCAAACATGTGGCAAATCGGGACATACGGCAGGGCAGTGTTGCTCAGGATCTACTATGGCCAATGGTCATAGTTTAACTATTTCTCAACTGTGCAGTAAGAGAGGACATACAGCCGATAAATGCTTCCAAAACCCCTGTTTCCACTGTGGCTGAACAAGACACAGACCCAACAATTGTTCTCAGATGCAATGATTGGGTGGGGCGTGGCCAATTGCTAATGGTACGCGTTTTCAGCAACTAGCGAATAAGTTTGCTGCTAACCCGCCCCCTCCGATACAATGTTATCGATGTCAGGGATGGGGACACGCGGCTCGGAATTGTGGTACCCTGAGTTCAATCAGCGAATCAAGGAATTTCCGGAACGAATCCGTTCGTGAGTGGTCACATGATGAACTGTGGAGGCGTAGTTCCATACAGTCAGATTCTGACATCAACCTCTCCCTAAGAGGTGTGTCGGTACCATACAATGATATTATTTTACGTCCGCATAAAAAATAAGGATCTTCAGCAGGGTTACCTGCACACCCCTTACGACCAGGGAAGAAGTAATAATTCAACAAGGTTTCGTTCGAAATAAAAAGGGAAAGGCTTATATCCAGGTACCTAACACCAGAAATCACGAGGTAGAAATAGTGGTACCCGCGGTGAATTTGTCGAGCTCCCCACCTTCCTCGCCGAAAAAGACTGATGTAAGGAGTGCAGAATTTTTCGCGTCCCAAGACGATGATTACGGCAGCCCCTTGTTAGAATTAAGAATCGAGAAAAGCAGCAATAAAAAGGATTACAAATTAGGCAGCAATGAAAAGGGTAATTAAGAATCTGAGGGAAATACGAATAAGATGAGTAGGAGTAAAAATCGAGAATCCAATGGGCAGAATTCTAAGTATCGGAGCAAGGATCCATGCTCTAAAGAGGAAAAACGCGAAATTAATGCAGGAAAAGATAATATACCAGAGATTGTCGAGAATTTTTTTATTTTGATAGTTTTGAGAATCTTGGAAAATTGGTAATCCGGAAGAGTATTCCGTAAATCCAATTGAAAAAAAAGAATTTGGAAAATCTCGAGAATTTTGGAAAATTTGATAGTTTTGAGAATCTTGAAAAAATTGGTCATCCTGAAGAGTATCCCGTAAATCCAATTGGAAAAGAAAAGAATTTGGAAAGAGTCGAGAATTTTGGTAGTTTTGAGAATCATGGAAAAATTGGTAATCCGGAAGAGCACCCCGTAAACCCATTTGAAATAAAACAAGACTGGAAAATTTTGAAGGTATTAAGAGTTTTTACGAAAGTGGTAATCTAGAGATTTCTCCTGTAAATTCAATCGAAAATGTTCAGTGTGATGGAAGGGAGAATTTCGAAGGCATTAATCGTGAATAGAAAAATATTTTACGCTCATTGAGGAAATTGGAAAAATTGACGATAGGAAAAACTTTGAAGAAACTAACCCGGTAATTGGTGATGCTAGCCGACGTCTAACTAAGGTAAGTTTTGGGAACGAAAGCAAAAATCGGAAGCCGAAACCTGAACGCGATGAAGATTTAGAGAGGATTACAGAATCTCAAGGGAAGATCTTGCCCTTAAGGAAAGAGATTGATGCTGGAACACTTCAAAAGGAAATCGATAAAGAAAATTTGAAAATAGATCTCCCAAGAAAACAGGAGTTGCCAAGCTTAAACAAGAAGCATATTATCGAGTCATTAACGAACGGAGATTTTGATTGTTTTGCAATAACCAACAGGATACCAGATGCGGAACGTTTCGAGAAAGTAATAGAATTGCTTCGTTTAAATTACCTCGAGGATGAAGAAGTCGATATAGTACAGTAATTGATTAAAAATAATGCTGATAGATTTCACTTGCTAGGGGAGGGATTAGCCGCCACAGACGTAGTGACGCATAGGATACCGACCACAGATAATTTACCCATAAATTCGAAACAATACCGGTTTCCTGAAGTACATAAAGAGGAAATTCGAAGAAAGGTAGAAGAATTATTCGAAGCAGGATTAATACGAATACCCGGATCCCCTTACAATACGCCCGTGTGGGTTGTGCCTCAGAAGCCGAACTCACGAGGAAATCCACGATGGAGGATGGTACTCGATTTCCGGCAATTAAATTAAAAAACCATCGGGGATGCGTACCCCCTTTCGAATACAATCGACATTTGAGATCAGCTCGGTGGAGCGCGGTATTTCTCCATCTTCGATTTAGCCTCAGGATTTTATCAAATAAAAATGCATCCGGATGATTGTCACAAAACCTTCGTTACTACCCCGTGCGGATATTATGAGTATGTTCGCATGCCTATGGGGTGAAAAACGCTCCTCCCACCTTCCAGAGTGCAATAGATATAGTGTTAAGAGGATTGCAACGGCAGGAGTTGTTTGTTTATCTCGATGATACAGTGGTATATGCCAAAACGTTGGAAGATCACGGGGAAAAATGCGCAAGGTTTTTTGATCGCTTACGACCGCCCAATCTCTCGTTGGAATCGGATAAATGAGAATTCCTGAAAAAAAAAACGTTGTGTATTTAGGTCATGTGATTAGTAATTTGGAATTGAGCTCTGATCCTCGTAAATTAACAACATTGTGCGATTTTCCCCACCCGAAGAACGTCAAGGGAATTCGAGAATTTTTAGATCTCACGGGTTATTATCGTCGCATCTAAATCCATTTCCTCATCTTCGTCAACGCCGTCGTCGTCATTATCATCGCTGGCGTTGTCAATCACCTCGATTTCATTATCGTTGCGGTTGACGATTTCAATAACTTCACCCACTTGATCGTTGATGATTTCAGTAACTTCACCCACTTCGTAGTCGATGATTTCAATCACTTCAAGAATTTGGTCAGCCATTATGTGCACTTTTGCTCGTCGTTGTAGATTTCTTTCTTCGAAATATTGTACGGCAGAGGATGAAAACTGGAATGGTGAAAATTGTCGTCTGAAGCCCTTTTCCATGTCTGCACTCTATTGGGTTGCAGTATGGTGGGGGACGGTTGCCCGATTTTTTCATACTTTAACTGTAGGACACGTGCATTGGTTTTCCGTCCACCAATAGGGAGGGAAAAGTTATCACAGATAAAAAAATGGACATCTAAGAGGTCTCGTTCATGCTAAGGATGAAAACATTATCTCCTCAATCTTTTCCATTCTTAATTTTCTCCGAGGGTGGTCATGTACAGCACCACTCCATCGTGGAGCAGTCTGGCTAGAGCTCTTTTAGAGGATTTTATGATCTCCACAACACCACGTTTTTTTGTGAAAGCGTATGGAAACTCATAAAAGTCAGTTTTTGCTGTAAGGAGCATCTTAATATTTGGGAATGTCGGATCACCATATATGCACAACTTGAGCAGAAGCGCCCTATCGGGTTGCACTTTTAACGTTTTGTACACACGGGTGCAGGACATAGTGAGCATGGATTGATTTGGCGACAGATTGACACATCATTCGACAGTCGGATATTGACTGGTGCCATAATCAATCGCAACCATATCGAGCCGCGATAATTTCTCCAAGATGTTCGCGACATAGTGCTCCAACATGCGAAAAGTCTATTTACATGCACAATAGTGTCAAAGTTAAGTGAATTTGTGAGTAGTAACAAACATGTCAATAAAAGTATCAACTCGCGAAATGGTAAACTATTCAACACAACTGACTTAAATGAGTGGTATGAGCAACGTGTTATGGACCTTTAACCATGCTCGATGAATTTCAAGACCGTGGAAGTGGTTGGACGCTCTGAAAAATACTTAATCTCACAACAAATGTAAACAAGTATAATCCAATGCGCGCCGGTTGCCACTTGAAATCGCCACGGGAAGTAATGATGAAACGTGCAGTTGTCAATACAAAATCTAAAGACAATGCTTGTTTTGCATGGTCCGCGGTCGCAGCTCTATATCCCACCGAACGACACCGTGACCGGCCAATATCATACCCACATTATTCAACAGTGTTAAATCTACGAGCCATCGAATTCTCAATGACAATGAACGAAATCAAGAAATTTGAGCTTCAGAACAATCTATCGATCAATGTGTATAACACCACCACCACCACCACCACCTCCACCGACAAAGACATCATTCCAATCCGTGTGACTCAGCAGAAGAGGGAAAGGCATATAAATTTGCTATATATTCAAGATACGGAGGATAACAATGTGGGACATTTCGCTTGCTCAAGAACCTATCGGGGCTCGTCAGCGGACAACTGAGCAGAAACAGTTATAAAAATATATATGCAATCGGTACCTAAAAAGTTAACATATCTAATATGTATAGATGCTCGGCAAATTAAATGAAAAACATTCCCGTGTTTCGCAAGAATTTGCATTACTTCTTATTAGAGGGTAAATTGAAATCATACGAGATTGATTGTGGAGCGATAAATGATTGTGCCATCTGACTCCCAAACGAAACGAACAAATTGCTCCAAGTCACGAACTTCAAGCGGAAAGAGCGACATACATTTATCGTGTACGCCGATTTGGAGTGTGTCTTCGCGAAGACCACGACAATGTACCATCAATAGCATGAAGTATTTAGTATTGGATACTATGTGTGCTGTTCATACGACGAATCGCTTTCTTCGTATCGTTCATGTCATAGTACCAATTCCATAAAGTGGGCCGTGGAAGAGCTTAAAAATCTGGCACTGCGCATAAAAGAAATTTTTTGACAATGTGCCAATGGTGCACTTAACACCGAGTGAGTGGATAAGTTTTCGAAATGCTACTCAATGCCGTGTATGTAGAGAGCCATTTGCGCAAGATGAAGAACGCGTTCGTGATCATTGCCATCTGACTAGTCGTTATAGAGGTCCTGCCCATTTTGATTGCAACCTAAATTACAAATAATCATTCTCTATTCCAGTAGTTTTCGGGTTATGATGCACATTTTATCATCGAGGAAGTAGCCACAGTATTCGAAGGGAAAACCAACGTGTTCCTTATAACGAAAGAGAAGTACATCTCATTCGCCAAACACGTGCAAATTGTAGATGATTCAAAACACAAGATTCAATTACGCTTCATTAATTCCTACAAATTTCTCGACACTAGTCTCAACAATTTAGCATCATTTTTTACCGGGGACAAACTCAAAATCTTAAGTAGGCAATTCACAGACATACCCGTTTTCCCGTACGAATATATAGACGACGTGAACAAGTTGGACGATACTTGCTTGCCCCCACGTGACGCATTTTACAGTTCCCTGACGGATAACACGATTTCTGAGAGCGAGTATGCACATGCTCAGAAGTTTGGAAGCGGTTTTCCATTCGAACTCTCGGTGAATATAGCAATTTGTACTTGAAGGCAGATGTCTTATTATAAGGAGATATTTTTGAAAACTGGGAACACGTGTATCGAGAGTTATGGACTGGATCCCGCGTATTATTACACATTGCCCGGGTACACCTAGGATGCAATGCTAGAGCATACGAACCTTAAATTCGAATTACTCACGGACAACCATATGGTTTTATTTGTTGAACGAGATATGCGCGGTGGTCTTAGCCAATGCTCAAACAGGTATGCCCGCACTAATAATAAGTACGTGAGTAGTAAAGGACCTTTATAGCTAGCCAAACAGACGTGACGTCACATGTGTTGTCTGGCAGACGTGGTGGTGGTGGTGGGGGTCGCTCTTGGCTGCAGCGCGGGGCCGTTATGGTTAATTTGTGGTGGGGGGTCGGTCGCGGGTGCATCGCGATGACCATGTGGAGAATTTGTAGTGGGGGTGTGTGTGTGTGGTGGGGGTTGGGGGATCCATTTCGGAGAATCGTAGAGATGTGGGGGGTGGTGTCGCGATATAGGTATATGGGTTATTCGTAGAGGTGTATAAGATAATGAGATGTACGGATTATGTGGAAGTGTAGGTTTCGAGCGAGTTGTGTTTTTCGTCATTCTCCACGGGGTTTCCGTAGTTTTAAGGAAATAGACTATTGTATAGGGGTGTGGTTATAATATGTAGATTATGTATAGTATTGTGTAAAGATAGAAAGCTGGAGTTCTGTGGAGGGGGGGGGGCATTATTGTGAAAACGTGGGCCCTTAGGAGAGAGAGAAAGTGTATAGCGATGCATTTTTCATGTGTGTAAAGATTATGTACCTATAGGGGGAGTGCTTGTTAAGCGCTTAAGTATGCAGCTATTAGAAAGCGGTTTACGATTGGTCTGTTTTCGCTTCTTCGGAGTGTTTCTACGTTTCCTCGATGATGTAGTTATTAAGATCGGCAGAAGCATTTTCGAACTCAAGCTGTGAACGTTAAAAGAATTCCCCGAGTAAAAACATCCTTCAACATATTCGTGCACAAACGGAAAACTTTCACCAGAGAAATCGTGGGTTTCGGTTTATTTGCGCCACCGGAGTGGGCAATGTTACCCAGGGGAACGATGCGTATGTGGGCGTACAAGGCGCGTGTGAGCGGTGTCGAGAGCTTCATCCTCGGAGGAGTGCGATATCAGAAGAATGGGGTAGTCATTCAACCACTTGGGCAAGATCGAGCGCGAATCGTGTTGTTCGGCGAATTTTACGAGATTGTGTCGTGTGATTTTTTTCATAGCTGACACTTGTACAATTAGCCTGTGACAATACAACGGAGATAATTATCGAAACACGGCAGCGACCGATCCGGGATATAGTCGTAGGCGTCTGGGATAACGTTTGGCGGTAAGGGGGGCTCACGGGTGAGGAGATGCCAGCAGACATGGTAGACGATGCGTTGCTTTTCTGGAGATGCCCGAAGTCATGGGTCTATGGAAGGGGATAACGTTTGGAGGTACGCGGGGCTCACGGAAGAGGGGATGCCGGCAGACATCGTAGACGATGCGTCGCTTTTCTGGGGCGAAGTTATAGATACAGGTGCATCCTTTTTCAAGACAATAGTGCGAAGTTTGTCTTAAACATGCAGATCTACATATCAAAGCCAGCGTCTATGGCACTCACTCGAAAAAAATAAGGCAATAGCAATATTAACACGTGGTGGAGAGGATGCCCCTAGCGACGAGGTCCATGGGAGGGGATAACGGTTAGATGGTTCACGATGCATCGGTTTTCTGGAGGGAAAGTAGATATAGGTGTATCCTTTTTCCAGCGGCCGATAAAGGAGTCATCAACTGTATCTGTGAATGCGCGTCGAATATTTACGCGGTGTCGTAAATATAAAACCGAGCGTTAAAAGTGCCCGCGATTATTAATTGGACATCAACACTCACTTATAGCTCAAATAGCGTGTCTGGAAGGATTGAGGAATTCTGTGCGTAGTCATTTTATACACACGCGCGCAGGACATAGTGATGATGGGTTAATCTGGCGCGAGATTGACACATAATTCAAGAGTCGGATATTGAGCGGTTCCGTAATCAATCGCAGCCACATCGAGCCGAAACCGTTTCTTTATGATGTTCGCGAGCTAGTGCTTCAACATGTACAAAATATTATCTGCAAGTACAGCAGTATTAAAGTTAATACAGTGTTCAATGGTGAATTCGCGAGTGGAGACAAACATGCGAATAAAAGAGTCAACACGCGAAACTATGAATTATTTATCACAAGCGATTTGAGTGAGTGGTATGAACAGCGTGTTATGCAGCTCACTCAAACTCTACTCGACGAATTTCAAGAACGAGATAGTGGCTGGGCTCTACGGAAAATACTTAACCTTACATTAAATGTGAATAAGTATAATCCGATGCGTGCCGGGTGCTCTATATCATTCCCGCGGCAAATAATGATCAACTTGTACACCACCACCACCAGAAAGGACATCGTTCCAATACGCATGACTCAAAATAAGAAGTAAAAAGCATATCAATTTGCTGTACACGCAAGATACTGAGGACAACAATGTGGGGCATTTCACATGGATCAAGAACCTGTCGAGACGCGTAAACGCACAATTGAACCGAGACGGTCATAAAAAACATATCTGCGATCGGTGCGTAAGTCTAACATAATTGATATATATATATATATTAAACAAAAAAAATCTATTTTTTTGCAGGTGTTTGCATCACTTCGGATCAGAGGAAAAATTGCAATCCCATGAGGTCGATTGTGGAGCGATAAACGACTGCGCGACCGGACTACCAAATGACACCAATAAGTGGCTCTAATTCACCAATTTTAGCCAGAAAGAGCGACATCCCTTCATTGTGTATGCTGATTTTGAGTGTGTGATAGCAAAGACTGATGAGAAGAACCAAGCAAAAAATATGTATCAACAGCATGAAGTGTTTAGTATCGGATATTACGTGTGTTGTTCGTATGACGAATCACTATCTTCGTATCACTCGCGTCGCAGTGCTGATTGTGTATCGTGGTTTGTTGAAGAACTTAAAAATCTAGCACTGCGCATAAAAGAACTTTTGTGCGACAATGTCCCAATGATATATTTGACACCGAGCGAGTGGACAAGTTTACGCAAAGCGATCCAATGTCATATATGTAGGAAACCAATCGCGCAAGACGACGTACGCGTTCGAGATCATTGCCATCTGACTGTAAGCTATAGAGGCCCTGCCCATTCTAATTGCAACTTAAATTATAAACAGTCATTTTTTATTCCAGTAGTTGTCCACAATTTATCGGGTTACGGTGCGCATTTTATCATCAAGGAAGTAGCCACAGCGTTCGAAGGAAAAACCGATGTGCTTTCAATCGCAAAAGAGAAATACATCTCCTTCACGAAGCACATCCAAATTACAAACGATTCAAAACATAGATCCAATTGCGCTTCATCGATTCTTACAAATTTCTCAACACCAGTCTCAACAAATTAGCCTCATTTTTGAGGGAGGACAAGCTTAAAATAATATGGACGCAGTTTCCAAACATATCAACAGACGATTTCAATGTGCTGACACGAAAAGGGGTCTTCCCTTATGAGTATATTGACGACGTGGCTAGATTGGGCGACACTTGCTTACCACCACGCGACGCATTTTATAGTTCCCTGATAGATGCTACAGTATCCGAGAGCGAGTACGCTCATGCTGAGAATGTCTGGGACCGGTTCTCCATTCGAACGCCGGGTGAATATAGCGATTTATATTTGAAGACAGATGTCTTGTTATTAGCAGAAATTTTCGAAAACTTTCTGAATGCGTGCGTTGAGAGCTATGGAATGGATCCTGGATATTCCTACACATTGCCAGAGTATACCTGGGATGCAATGTTAAAACACTCGAACGTCAAGTTTGAATTACTAACGGACATCGATATTGTTTTATTCGTTGAGCGGGGTATACACGGTGGTCTTAGTCAATGCTTAAACCGTTATGCACATGCTAATAATAAGCACATGGAGACATTTGATCCATCGAAAGCATCATCACACTTGATGTATTTTGATGTCAACAATTTATATGGATGGGTAATGGGCCAAGCTTTGTCATATGCAGAATTTCGATGGGTCAACGACGTGTCCAAGTTTGAACCATCATCCATCGCGCTAGATTCACCTACAGGCTACAGACATCCTTGAGGTCAACTTCGAATATCCACAATCTCTACACGATGCGCACAAAGATTTACCATTTTGCCCAACACACGAAAAGCCCCTGGGTAAGCAGCAAGAGAAGCTGCTAGCAACCGTCTATGACAACAAGCGCTACATCATACACTATCGAAATTTACAACAGTGTTTACGCCATGGACTTTGCCTCACCAAAATCCATAGAGTATTACAGTTCACACAATCCCCATAGCTACGTTCATATATTGATTTAAAAACTCAGTTTCGAACGCTAGCCAAAAACGATTTTGAAAAGAATTTATTCAAATTGATGAATAATGCGGTGTTTGGCAAAACGATGGAGAATGTGCGCAATCATGTAGATGTAAAGCTTTTGACAAAATGAGAGGGAAGGTATGGTGCAGAGGCAATGATTGCGAAGATAAACTTCAACAGTCGAAGCGTTTTTTCTTAAAACCTCGTTGCTGTAGAATTGCGCAATCACAAGGTGAAATTCAACAAGCGGATATATGTGGGTATGTGCATACTCGACATATCCAAAACGTACTTGTATGGATTTTATCACGAGTATATGACACATCTTGCATCAGGATAAATGTAAAGTCATGTATACCGATACAGATAGCCTCATATATGTAATTGAGAGCGAAGATGTATATGCAGACATGAAGCGCGACATTAAAAAATTTGATACGAGTGACTATTCAGCGGACAATAGGTATGGTATGCCGCTTGTCAACAAGAAGGTACTCGGTCTCATGAAAGACGAATGCAATGGTGCAATTATGACCGAGTTCATCGGACTTCGATCGAAAATGTATGCGACACGTGTCTAGGGTAAGAAGGGGACTAAAATAGTTAAAGGTGTCAAGAGCAGTGTTGTGGCTAGGACGATAACGTTTGACGATTATGCTCGATGCTTGAAGGAAGAGATTGAAATGGTGCGTAGTCAAACGTGTATCCGATCGAAGCTGCACAAGGTCTACACTATTCACGAGATGAAAATCGCTCTACGTCTTCATGATGATAAGCGGTATATCATACCTGGGACCTCTGAAACCCTACCATGAGGGCATTACAGCGCACCGTTGTAAAAAATTATGTACATTTTTGTAAATATTAACTCGATATAAAACTTGTTAAAATTATGGACTTTTTTTGTAAATGTTTGATATTTTAAGAACGGATTTTTATCTATAATTAAAGACAACGGCTTTTGTAATCCATGTGTACCCATTATTTTCCTCAACTTCTTCGAATGTCTCTCGAAGACCTCACGGACGTCTTCGAAGGTCTCTCGAATGACTTTGAACGTCTTCGAACTTCTCTCGTACATGTATTCAATGTTTTCGAGTGTCTCGCAAACGTCTCTTAAACGTCTTCAATAGTCCCTTGATTGTCTTTGAACGTTTTACGAATGTCTCACGAATGACTTTGGAACGTCTTCGAACGTCTCACGAATGACTTCCGAACGTCTTCGAACGTCTTTGAACGTCTCCTGAATGTCTCTCGAGCTCCTCACAATCGTTTTCTGACGTTTCACAAACTTCACTCGAACATTTCATGAACATCTTTGAACGTCTCACGAACTCGTTGCGATCGTCTTCGAACGTCTCACGAATAGCTTTGAATGTCTCACGAACGTCTTAAGAACATCTCACAAACGTCTTCGAACATCTATTCAACGTCACGCGAACGTTTTCAAACGTCTTCGAACGTTTTGGAACGTCTCTTGAACGTCTTCGAAGGACTCTCGAACGTCTCTCGAACTTCTCACAAACGCCTCACGGACGTCC
This sequence comes from Ophion ventricosus, assembly GCA_963932345.1. Lineage (NCBI taxonomy): Eukaryota > Metazoa > Arthropoda > Insecta > Hymenoptera > Ichneumonidae > Ophion > Ophion ventricosus. Next base: position 14,938,174 of record OZ010722.1, read on the forward strand.
TCGAACGTCTCACGAACGTCTCTTGAATGCCTTCAAACGTCGCTTGGACGTTATCGAACATCTCTTGAGTGTCTTTCGAACGCCTTTGAACGTCTCCTGAAAGTCCTTCGAACTCTTCACAATTGTCATCGAACGTCTTACGACCATCTCTCAAACGTTTCTTGAACGTTTCACGAACATCTTACAAACGTCTTCAAACGTCTCACGAACGTCTTAGAATATCTACTCAACGTCTTCAAACGTCTCGCAAATGTCTTCGAACGCCTCGCGAACGTTTTCAAACATCTTCGAACATTTTGGAACGTCTCTTGAACGTCTTCGAACGACTCTTGAACGCCTCTTGAACGCCTCACGGACGTCCTCGAACATCTCGCGAACGTCTTTTGAATGACTTGAAACGTTGCTTGAACGTTATCGAACATCTATTCAATGTCTTTCGAGCGCCTTTAAACGTCTCCTGAACGTCCTTCGAACTCTTCACAATTGTCACCGAAAGTCTCACGACCATCTTTCGAACGGCTCTTGAAAGTCTCTCGAACTTCTCACGAACCCCTTACGGACGTCCTCGAACATCGAGCGAACATCTCTTGAATGCCTACAAACGTTGCTTGAACGTTATCGAACATCTCTTGAATGTCTTTCGAACGCCTTTGAACGTCTCCTGAACGTCCTTCGAACTATTCAAAATTGTCATCGAACGTCTCTTGAACGTCTTACGAATATCTTTGAACGTCTCACGAACATCTTACGAACGCCTTTAAACGTCTCACAATCGTCTTAGAATATCTACTCAACGTCTTCAAACGTGTCGCAAATGTCTTCGAACACCTCGTGAACATTTTCAAACATCTTCGAACGTTTCGAAACGTCTCTTGAATGTTTTTGAACAACACTTGAACGTCTCTCCAACTTCTCACGAACGCCTCGCGGACGTCTTCGAATGCCTCGCACATGTCTCTCGAATGTCTTCGAACTTCTTCGAAGATTCAACAACGTCGAACGTCTCGCGAGAACGTCTCACGAACATCTCACAAACATCTTTGAACGTCTCACGGACGTGTTACAAACGTCTCACGAACATCTTTGAAAGTATTAGGAACGTCTTTAAACGTTTTACGAACACTTTTGAATGTTTTACGAACGCGTTTGAAGACGTTGAATAGATGTTCAAAGACGTTCGTGAAACGTTCAACAATATTCGTGAGACGTTTAAAGACGTTCGTAATACTTTCAAAGATGTTCGTGAGACGTTTATGAGACTTCCGTGAGACGTTCAAAGATGTTTGTGAGATGTTCGTGAGACGTGCTCGCGAGACGTTCGAAGATATTGAATCTTCGAAGAAGTTCGAAGACATTCGAGAGACATGTGCGAGGCGTTCGAAGACGTCCGCGAGGCGTTCGAGAGGCGTTCGTGAGAAGTTGGAGAGACGTTCAAGTGTAGGAGACGTTTAAAGGCGTTCGAAAGACATTGAATAGATGTTCGATAACGTTCAAGCAACGTTTCAAGTCATTCAAAAGACGTTCGCGAGATGTTCGAGGACGTCCGTGAGGCGTTCAAGAGGCGTTCAAGAGTCGTTCGAAGACGTTCAAGAGACGTTCCAAAATGTTCGAAGATGTTTGAAAACGTTCGCGAGGCGTTCGAAGACATTTGCGAGACGTTTGAAGACGTTGAGTAGATATTCTAAGACGTTCGTGAGACGTTTGAAGACGTTTGTAAGATGTTCGTGAAACGTTCAAGAAACGTTTGAGAGATGGTCGTAAGACGTTCGATGACAATTGTGAAGAGTTCGAAGGACTTTCAGGAGACGTTCAAAGGCGTTCGAAAGACACTCAAGAGATGTTCGATAACGTTCAAGCGACGTTTGAAGGCATTCAAGAGACGTTCGCGAGACGTTCGAAGACGTCCGTGAGGCGTTTGTGAGAAGTTCGAGAGACGTTCGAGAGTCCTTCGAAGACGTTCAAGAGACGTTCCAAAACGTTCGAAGACGTTTGAAAACGTTCGCGAGACGTTGAATAGATGTTCGAAGACGTTTGTGAGATGTTCTTAAGACGTTCGTGAGACATTCAAAGCTATTCGTGAGACGTTCGAAGACGATCGCAACGAGTTCGTGAGACGTTCAAAGATGTTCATGAAACGTTCGAGTGAAGTTCGTGAAACGTCAGAAGACGATTGTGAGGAGCTCGAGAGACATTCAGGAGACGTTCAAAGACGTTCGAAGACATTCGGAAGTCATTCGTGAGACGTTCGAAGACGTTCCAAAGTCATTCGTGAGACATTCGTAAAACGTTCAAAGACAATCAAGGGACTATTGAAGACGTTCAAGAGACGTTTGCGAGACACTCGAAAACATTGAATACATGTACGAGAGAAGTTCGAAGACGTTCAAAGTCATTCGAGAGACCTTCGAAGACGTCCGTGAGGTCTTCGAGAGACATTCGAAGAAGTTGAGGAAAATAATGGGTACACATGGATTACAAAAGCCGTTTTCTTTAATTATAGATAAAAATCCGTTTTTAAAATACCAAACATTTACAAAAAAAGTCCATAATTTTAACAAGTTTTATATCGAGTTAATATTTACAAAAATGTACATAATTTTTTACAACGGTGCGCTGTAATGCCCTCATGGTAGGGTTTCAGAGGTCCCAGGTATGATATACCGCTTATCATCATGAGGACGTAGAGCGATTTTCATCTCGTGAATAGTGTAGACCTTGTGCAGCTTCGATCGGATACACGTTTGACTACGCACCATTGCAATCTCTTCCTTCAAGCATCGAGCATAATCGTCAAACGTTATCGTCCTAGCCACAACACTGCTCTTGACACCTTTAACTATTTTAGTCCCCTTCTTACCCTAGACACGTGTCGCATACATTTTCGATCGAAGTCCGATGAACTCGGCCATAATTGCACCATTACATTCGTCTTTCATGAGACCGAGTACCTTCTTGTTGACAAGCGGCATACCATACCTATTGTCCGCTGAATAGTCACTCGTATCAAATTTTTTAATGTCGCGCTTCATGTCCGCATATACATCTTCGCTCTCAATTACATATATGAGGCTATCTGTATCGGTATACATGACTTTACATTTATCCCGATGCAGATGTGTCATATACTCGTGATAAAATCCATACAAGTACGTTTTGGATATGTCGAGTATGCACATACCCACATATATCGGCTTGTTGAATTTCACCTCGAGATTGCGCAATTCTACAGCAACGAGGTTTTAAGAAAAAACGCTTCGACTGTGGAAGTTTGTCTTCGCAATCATTGCCTCTGCACCATACTTTCGCTCTCATTTTGTCAAAAGCTTTACATCTACATGATTGCGCACATTCTCCATCATTTTGCCAAACACCGCATTATTCATCAATTTGAATAAATTCTTTTCAAAATCGTTTTTGGCTAGCGTTCGAAACTGAGTTTTTAAATCAATATATGAACGTAGCTATGGGGATTGTGTGAACTGTAATACTCTATGGATTTTGGTGAGGCAAAGTCCATGGCGTAAACACTGTTGTAAATTTCGATAGTGTATGATGTAGCGCTTGTTGTCATAGACGGTTGCTAGCAGCTTCTCTTGCTGCTTACCCAGGGGTTTTTCGTGTGTTGGGCAAAATGGTAAATCTTTGTGCGCATCGTGTGGAGATTGTGGATATTCGAAGTTGACCTCAAGGATGTATGTAGCCTGTAGGTGAATCTAGCGCGATGGATGATGGTTCAAACTTGGACACGTCGTTGACCCATCGAAATTCTGCATATGACAAAGCTTGGCCCATTACCAATCCATATAAATTGTTGACATCAAAATACATCAAGTGTGATGATGCTTTCGATGGATTAAATGTCTCCATGTGCTTATTATTAGCATGTGCATAACGGTTTAAGCATTGACTAAGACCACCGTGTGTACCCCGCTCAACGCATAAAACAATATCGATGTGCGTTAGTAATTCAAACTCGACGTTCGAGTGTTTTAACATTGCATCCCAGGTATACTCTGGCAATGTGTAGGAATATCCAGGATCCATTCCATAGCTCTCAACGCACGCATTCAGAAAGTTTTCGAAAATTTCTGCTAATAACAAGACATCTGTCTTCAAATATAAATCGCTATATTCACCCGGCGTTCGAATGGAGAACCGGTCCCAGACATTCTCAGCATGAGCGTACTCGCTCTCGGATACTGTAGCATCTATCAGGGAACTATAAAATGCGTCGCGTGGTGGTAAGCAAGTGTCGCCCAATCTAGCCACGTCGTCAATATACTCATAAGGGAAGACCCCTTTTCGTGTCAGCACATTGAAATCGTCTGTTGATATGTTTGGAAACTGCGTCCATATTATTTTAAGCTTGTCCTCCCTCAAAAATGAGGCTAATTTGTTGAGACTGGTGTTGAGAAATTTGTAAGAATCGATGAAGCGCAATTGGATCCTATGTTTTGAATCGTTTGTAATTTGGATGTGCTTCGTGAAGGAGATGTATTTCTCTTTTGCGATTGAAAGCACATCGGTTTTTCCTTCGAACGCTGTGGCTACTTCCTTGATGATAAAATGCGCACCGTAACCCGATAAATTGTGGACAACTACTGGAATAAAAAATGACTGTTTATAATTTAAGTTGCAATTAGAATGGGCAGGGCCTCTATAGCTTACAGTCAGATGGCAATGATCTCGAACGCGTACGTCGTCTTGCGCGATTGGTTTCCTACATATATGACATTGGATCGCTTTGCGTAAACTTGTCCACTCGCTCGGTGTCAAATATATCATTGGGACATTGTCGCACAAAAGTTCTTTTATGCGCAGTGCTAGATTTTTAAGTTCTTCAACAAACCACGATACACAATCAGCACTGCGACGCGAGTGATACGAAGATAGTGATTCGTCATACGAACAACACACGTAATATCCGATACTAAACACTTCATGCTGTTGATACATATTTTTTGCTTGGTTCTTCTCATCAGTCTTTGCTATCACACACTCAAAATCAGCATACACAATGAAGGGATGTCGCTCTTTCTGGCTAAAATTGGTGAATTAGAGCCACTTATTGGTGTCATTTGGTAGTCCGGTCGCGCAGTCGTTTACCGCTCCACAATCGACCTCATGGGATTGCAATTTTTCCTCTGATCCGAAGTGATGCAAACACCTGCAAAAAAATAGATTTTTTTTGTTTAATATATATATATATATCAATTATGTTAGACTTACGCACCGATCGCAGATATGTTTTTTATGACCGTCTCGGTTCAATTGTGCGTTTACGCGTCTCGACAGGTTCTTGATCCATGTGAAATGCCCCACATTGTTGTCCTCAGTATCTTGCGTGTACAGCAAATTGATATGCTTTTTACTTCTTATTTTGAGTCATGCGTATTGGAACGATGTCCTTTCTGGTGGTGGTGGTGTACAAGTTGATCATTATTTGCCGCGGGAATGATATAGAGCACCCGGCATGCATCGGATTATACTTATTCACATTTAATGTAAGGTTAAGTATTTTCCGTAGAGCCCAGCCACTATCTCGTTCTTGAAATTCGTCGAGTAGAGTTTGAGTGAGCTGCATAACACGCTGTTCATACCACTCACTCAAATCGCTTGTGATAAATAATTCATAGTTTCGCGTGTTGACTCTTTTATTCGCATGTTTGTCTCCACTCGCGAATTCACCATTGAACACTGTATTAACTTTAATACTGCTGTACTTGCAGATAATATTTTGTACATGTTGAAGCACTAGCTCGCGAGCATCATAAAGAAACGGTTTCGGTTCGATGTGGCTGCGATTGATTACGGAACCGCTCAATATCCGACTCTTGAATTATGTGTCAATCTCACGCCAGATTAACCCATCATCACTATGTTCTGCACGCGTGTGTATAAAATGACTACGCACAGAATTCCTCAATCCTTCCAGACACGCTATTTGAGCTATAAGTGAGTGTTGATGTCCAATTAATAATCGCGGGCACTTTTAACGCTCGGTTTTATATTTACGACACCGCGTAAATATTCGACGCGCATTCACAGATACAGTTGATGACTCCTTTATCGGCCGCTGGAAAAAGGATACACCTATATCTACTTTCCCTCCAGAAAACCGATGCATCGTGAACCATCCAACCGTTATCCCCTCCCATGGACCTCGTCGCTAGGGGCATCCTCTCCACCACGTGTTAATATTGCTATTGCCTTATTATTTTCGAGTGAGTGCCATAGACGCTGGCTTTGACATGTAGATCTGCATGTTTAAGACAAACTTCGCACTATTGTCTTGAAAAAGGATGCACCTGTATCTATAACTTCGCCCCAGAAAAGCGACGCATCGTCTACGATGTCTGCCGGCATCCCCTCTTCCGTGAGCCCCGCGTACCTCCAAACGTTATCCCCTCCCATAGACCCATGACTTCGGGCATCTCCAGAAAAGCAACGCATCGTCTACCATGTCTGTTGGCATCTCCTCACCCGTGAGCCTCAATCATTATCTCCGTTGTATTGTCACAGGCTAATTGTACAAGTGTCAGCTATGAAAAAAATCACACGACACAATCTCGTAAAATTCGCCGAACAACACGATTCGCGCTCGATCTTGCCCAAGTGGTTGAATGACTACCCCATTCTTCTGATATCGCACTCCTCCGAGGATGAAGCTCTCGACACCGCTCACACGCGCCTTGTACGCCCACATACGCATCGTTCCCCTGGGTAACATTGCCCACTCCGGTGGCGCAAATAAACCGAAACCCACGATTTCTCTGGTGAAAGTTTTCCGTTTGTGCACGAATATGTTGAAGGATGTTTTTACTCGGGGAATTCTTTTAACGTTCACAGCTTGAGTTCGAAAATGCTTCTGCCGATCTTAATAACTACATCATCGAGGAAACGTAAAAACACTCCGAAGAAGCGAAAACAGACAAATCGTAAACCGCTTTCTAATAGCTGCATACTTAAGCGCTTAACAAGCACTCCCCCTATAGGTACATAATCTTTAAACACATGAAAAATACATCGCCATACACTTTCTCTCTCTCCTAAGGGCCCACGTTTTCACAATAATGCCCCCCCCCCCTCCACAGAACTCCAGCTTTCTATCTTTACACAATACTATACATAATCTACATATTATAACCACACCCCTATACAATAGTCTATTTTCTTAAAACTACGGAAACCCCGTGGAGAATGACGAAAAACACAACTCGCTCGAAACCTACACTTCCACATAATCCGTACATCTCATTATCTTATACACCTCTACGAATAACCTATATACCTATATCGCGACACCACCCCCACATCTCTACGATTCTCCGAAATGGATCCCCCAACCCCCACCACACCCACACACCCCCACCACAAATTCTCCACATGGGCATCGCGATGCACCCGCGACCGACCCCCCACCACAAATTAACCATAACGGCTCCGCGCTGCAGCCAAGAGCGACCCCCACCACGTCTGCCAGACAACACATGTGACATCACGTCTGTCTGGCTAGCTATAATGGCCCTTTACTACTTACGTGCAGTCGTTTGTTCCATCGAAATCATCATCTTACTTGATGTATTTTTTTGTGAATACTTTGTATGGATGGGCGATGTGCCAACCTATGCCATATGCAAATTTTCGATCGGTCGACGATGTCTCCAAGTTTGATCCATCGTCCATTGCGCTAGATTCACCTACAGGCTACATCCTTGAGGTTGATTTGGAATATCCACAGTTCTTGATGGTACATGATACGCACAAGAACTTGCCGTTTTGCCCCACACACGAGAAACCACCGGGTAAGCGGCAGGAGAAGCTGCTCGCAACCGTTTACGATAAGAAACGCTACGTCATACGTAGCGTTCTACCGCGATCCACCGCGTCGGGAGTAAGAGCGTGACTAGAGTGGGGGAAGTCAGGGACGGCGCGTAGAACGAGAGCGCGCTCGGCACCGCGCGCCACTGGCAGGTCTAGCAAAAGAAGGGGAAACGCGCCGTAAACCCTAGCGCCGTACCACGATCGAGCGCGCCACGATCGATCTTCCTAGGAGAGGGGGAAGTGCGTGGCGAAACACGAGCGCCGTATGCTAGAGCGCGCCGCGACATACCACGCCGCGAGCGAGGGGGAAGCGAAATACCGGCCCACGATAAAGCGCATCCTTATCGTCCGTGTCAGTCCGTGAATTGAGTATTTGGCCGACGGGGCAGGGGCGCCCGATAACAACATAACACACATACCGCGATACCAAAACACATCCAACACTTGTACACAGCGATCTTATTGCATTATATCGAGCCATAAAAATTGAATAAATTCCATTTTGTAAAAAAAAATATCTAAAAACAAAGAGTCTCAATTAATTCCTTCACTGATCGAGTCCCGAACAAATAAATTTTATTGTAACATAGTCTGACCCGTTACATTTGGCGCCCAACGTGGGGCTCGATCACAAGGAAGAAAGACTCATGAAAAGGTAATAATAATAAAATGGCTCAAACAAACAACGAAACCTCACTTCATTGGGAATCCACAACGGCGGATGGGTTGCTCGAAGAGGCCCGTCAACGCAATCGGCAAAACATCGGGCGATTATCGGCGATAGGAGCCAGGCAGGGAGAAACGGCGAACGATGAAACGTTCAACATCAGCCAAAGCACGGTCGATGCTGTTGGGAGGGGCAGAGAGGACAGCGGAATGACAAAGGCCCTCATCAAAGCCATGAACAGTGTAAGTAACGAGCAACGAAGGGAACGTATCACCACACAAGCGGAAATAAAGCAGCAAGATGACCAATGCATCGTACGGTCACGTCGGCTGCGCGACGAAGCCAACAAAAAAATGGTGAATGAAATTCACAAAATCGAAGAACGTACCGAACGAAAAATCGTGATTGCTCAGAAAATGAACGAGCAAAATCACGATCAGATTCGAAAAGAAAATAATGAGAAAATTGATGATTTCGACACCCGAATGGAAGCCATCAGGCGGACAATATCTCAGCTCCTCCACTCATCGAAGGAGGTGGGAGAAGTCGTTACGGACCACTCCAAACGAATCACGGAGTGTGAGAAAAATATCCAGGCCCAAAACTCGCCCACCATGTGCAACACCACTTGGGGAACGGGTCTCAACGTCAGCCAGGTCTACGCTGCCAAACAAAAACCGCCAACCTACAATGGCGATGGCAGGGAAAGACCTATGCGTTTTCTGAAAGATTCCGAGGAATTCTGGCGAATCACTGGAAATACGGATCTCCAATTCTTGATCAGTCAGTCACTAAAAGATACGGCCAAGGACTGGTGGAGAATAGTCGAGGACAGGGTCCAAATGATCGACGATTTCGAGGAAAAATTCCGGGCGCGTTACTGGAGCCAAGAAATCCCGGACAAGATTCGCCGGAATCTCGAATTCGGGGCGTATGAATGGGACGGGCACCACATGATCCGAACCAAGTACGCCACCCAAATATTTGGGAACGCAAAAGACTTGAGCGAGGGGCCAGCAGAGGAGCAAATCATCCGGAAATTGGCTAATCATTTTGATGAGTCAATAAGAATGGCAGTACGGGTTAGTGGCATTAAAAACATCGATGCTTTCCTCGAACTTCTGGAGAGTATGGATGGGGCGGGGCCATTGAATGCCAGAAGATCGCTGCCACGTCGACAAGAGGCCCTCACATGGCAGCACAACAATCCATGGAAAAACCAAAGGTTTGGGACGTTCGGGGGACCACGCCCAATGGGGCAGAGCCAGCCATGGCGACCTGAGTATCCAAGGTATCCAGGACCACCTCCACCATTCCAGGGTCGGCAACCATGGATCAGCGTTTCTGGAGCTGCCAACCCAACAGCCGGAACGTTTCGGCCACAAGGACCCGGGAATGTCGGACCTCCTCTAAACGCCAACGCACCAGCATAGAACCCGAGTTAGCACGGGGGACAGGTAACCGGCAATACGCCATCTAGCGGCCAACCGGAGCAACAGGCACTGCGAACCCAAAACGGACAACAACAGAACCAGGGAAGCTTCTGAACGTTGCGCCCGAAGCGATGGCTGTCACCACGGTGGACGGAGCATCATGAGGCTCAACGGATGATGAAGAAACTCAGGAGGCCATGGAGGAAGCACTGGAGAGAATGAAAAGAAACATGAAGAAAAGAGAGCGAATGAAGCGAAAAAGAGACAAGGTAGGGAACCAGGAGCGACCCAACGAACTGGGAATGATAACCATTCCAAGGAGAGAGTGGAGAAAAATGGAGAAAGAACAGTAGAAACAATACAACAAGGAAACACAAGCGAACGACACCGACTCGAAGAAAGAACCACCAGGAGTAGCCCAAAAGAGGAATTAGAAGAGAAAAAGAAGAAAAAAATGACCGATCTCACAACAAACATATACGAGCACCCCAGAGAGTTTCTGATGGAGAACCCTGGGCAAGGGGGATTTGTAAAAAGGATCCGTCTGAGATGCCCAACGCTACCCATCAAAATAGAAGGGGTCACCGTAGAAATTCTGATCTACAGCGGGAGTGAAGTGTCGTGCGTATCGGAAGACTTCTTTCTCCGACACCAGGAGAGTTTTAAAAATTGTCCCAGGATACCTGTAACAAGTACCGAGGAACATTCGGCGGCAAGTCAGGAAGCATCAAGCAACAAATTATGGTAGAGGCCAAACTCTACCAAGCACGAGGAAGCCTGCAGATGCTCATCATCCCAAAAATGAGCAGAAATGCCATCCTCGGTATCGAAGGATTATTCGAACTGCAGGTGGAGGTAGACGCTAGCAGCGGAGTGATAAAAATCAAGAACGAGATAATCGCCGAGCTGAAAGAAGGGAGGTGGATAGAGCAACGAAAACCCCCCACCCAGGAAACGGTGGTCCGCGTCTCGGCGGTAGAAGATGTGACGGATGACGGAATTACTGAAGCCGAAATACGCCAAAAGATGCATGAATGTGCGAATTTGAAAGAGGAGATAAGGGACGCGTTTAGAGAACTAATACGGAACTACCAACATATCTTCAGCAGAAGACCGGACAGGATGCATGCATACACTCATAAGTTGGTTCTAAAAAATCCTGAACCATACATGCATCGCTCATATCCAGTGCCAATCCAATACCGAGAGAAGGTACAGAAAGAAATCCAAAAGGTGCTAGAACACGGTATCATTTAAGGGGCAACAAGCCGGTTCATTAATCCGTTAGTAACTGTGATAAAAAAGGATGGGTCGATTCGGCTATGTCTGGATGCACGACAATTGAACTGTTATGTCCTCGCGCCTACGCGCGCGCAGTGACCCAACCCCGCCCTTGGTGCAGGGCCCAGTACTAGCACCAAGGGATAAGCAAAGATAAGAGCCTAGACCGGAGGGGATATGTGACCCTAGCATAAGTTTCTCCCCATCCAAGGTTGTAAGAAGAAAATGTGAAGGGTGGGAGACGGGAAGTTCCACCAATAAGGAAAACTTTCCCTCACACACACCCAAATTTTTCGGGCATAAAAAGCCCGGTTTTGTAACAAATGATCAGTACGGAGGAAGATTTCTGACACGAAAATACAAGACTCCAAGTTCAAAATCAACGAAAGAGTAAGATATTTCTTCACTCTGTCACGTCGCGAGCAAAAGCGCATAAAAATATTTCTTTTTCTCTCTCCTACTTTGTTGAAATCCGGCGAGAACGCTGGCCTGCGCGATTTCCCATGGAAATCGTGAATAACCATTAAACTGATACGGCATTCGTATTTTTCGACGCATTCTTATATTTTCCTTAGGCTTAGGCGTACTGCAGCTGAAATGTAATCTATCGATAATAAGCAAGTGTCGTGCGTACTTTCCCACGCGGAAAGCCTTAAATATATCTATGCACAAATATACGTGCGGCCCCGAAAGATCCCCAGAACACTCGAGAAAAGCTAGTTCCTTATCTTAAGACCCAAACACTCGTCCGAGAAAACTCGGCCACACACCGACCACATGGCCCGGTCGTAAAACTAGACCCACGGAAAACATGTGCATTGAACTCAATTCTCAGAAAAGGAGCAGCAACTGCGTTTATCATAACCGCGACCCAATAACGAGCTAGAAGTCCTTCTTGTACGCTGCCTCGACCAATCATGCGAGTCAACCTATATCTTTATGTTCTCTCCACCAATCCTTAGAAAACGCATCACCAAAAAGCTCACTCTCCCAAATGCTCCTTCTTCCACAAATTCAGCTTCTCCAAAAACTCCCACATCATAGAAGAAAAATCTTCAAGTCAGTCGACCAACATCCTTCAACGACTCAAGTTCTCCCACGACAGTTTCCATCGAAGTTAGTTCTTTAACATTCAGTCTCCTGAAATATCTCCGTATTTTTATACATCAATCTTTATACTTTTATACAAGTCTTACTGCGATTTTTGTACGAAGTCTACGAATCGTAAACCGTATTTCCAATTGTAAAATTCCATTCTCGGTCTGCGATACGCATATATCTATATACTAGAGTCCGCGTGATCGTAATCCTTGTGTTCGTGCTACCATCCACTATAACACCGAGCGTACCTGGCCCACCAGCGAAGGGCCCTAATCTTTACGACCGACCGCTGACACTTCTGCGAACGAGTGTACATCGACAATTGTAAGCGATCTATCTATATATGTATATATTTTTTCCTCCTTTCTATGTATTACCAAAATTGATAGGCTTGCCCAGATTGGTTAATTCTAATAAAATACGAGTCAATCGAACACGAATCTAACAAATCATTTCCCAACATCGAATTATCGCGTAAATTCCTTAATTCCATTAATTAACACACACTACCCCTTTTTACCCTCATCCCGTGCTATTGCGCTAGGCGTAGGCAACAAAGAGGGAAACAAATGATTATGCTCTCATCCCTTCCGGATGTGACAACTCTCCACCTTCCATCAGAGTAGCGCGGACCACCTCGTACTCTGAATCTTTTTCCTCTCACCTCTCATAGAGCAGCGCAGGCCACCTCGTGCTCTGGATTCCTCTCTCCGTATTCAACAGAGTAGCGCGGACCACCTCGTACTCTGAATCTTTTCCTCTCACCCCTCATAGAGCAGCGCGGACCACCTCGTGCTCTGGATATTCGAATTCCTGGTCAAATAGCGCGGCCCACCGCGAATTTGGCCATTTCCTTAACGTCGTCGCTCTGAGTGATCGCCCTGTTTTTCTTTTATTACAGTGGATAAACCAGGCGAGAGAAAGCCTTATCTCCGGAAAATATCCGCGGAATACCACGGCTGTTATACGGAGGAATACCTTAAATCAGTTAACTTCATACCTCCTGTTGTTCAACAGTATCGGTTGTTACCAATCGAATATACCATAAGATTTCTCCACCCTAAATTCATCCCGGTCAATGATCCTCGTCATAAATTTTTAATCAAGAAATTAAGTCATTGACCAAATAATTTCCTATGATGATACTTACATACACCTACTTCATGTATGTGTAACAAAGACTGAGGAAATTACAAAAGTAAAACCGGACAATTTACCAAATTACTGTGCCCGGATCCCTGACTAATTAGCCGTAGCTAAGGTCAAAAACAGGGCAAATTTTATTTATGTTACCCGGACGTAACAGAACGCATTTCTGGTCGAAGACCATGATACCGCACCTCCAACCGAGGAAATCTTCCAACGATGCGGAGGGGCTCGGGTGATGCCAAGCCTGGATATGACGAGCTGTTTTTTGGCAGATTCCGTTAGCAGGAGAATCGAGACAATACACGGCATTCCAGCACGAGGGGAAATGCTATCAGTTTACGGTAACACCCTTTGGACTGAAAAGTTTGATTAAAGGACTGGACATCGTTTTGCAAAATTTGGGTGACTCAGTCATCAACTTTGTAGACGACCTGTTGTGTGTATCGGAAGATGAACGTCAACACCTGGAACATCCGCAACAACTATTCGAACGAATTAGTCTGAACAACATGACACTAAACTTCAGGAAATCAAGATTTTTCCAACCAGAGGTGGCATTCCTGGGGTCATTTGTTGATAACTTCTGGGATAAAACCACAACCCGAAAAGATCAAGTCGATCCAGGAATACCCACGGCCCCGAAACATAAAACAGCTTCGGGGATTTCTAGGGCTAATCAACTTTTATAGCAAGTTCACGGAGAAACATGCAAAAGAAACCATACCTCTTCTGGGCCTACTAAAGAAGGGACAGGAATGGAAATGGGGCGAACAGGAAGAAAAAGCTTTTATCAAAATCAAGCAACTATTCATCGAAACGGTCATGTTAAAGTACGCAGAACCAACCCAAGGATATACACTCACCACCAACGCAAGCGAGTATGCGGTCGGAGCCGTCTCAATCCAAGAAAATAGCCACGGGGAAGTGGGTATAGTCTCGTTCGCCAGCCGAACATTGAAAGGAGCAGAAATCGGATATACCACCATGGAGAAGGAAATGCTTGCAATAGTGTGGGCACTACAAAAATTCTGAACCTACTTACTCGGAGCGAAAATAAGAGTCAGAACGGACCACAAAGCACTAACCTTCCTGAAAACATGTCGCTTTGTGGGGGACCGAATGCTGAGATGGGCACTGCTAGTCCAGGACTATGACATTGAAATCGACCACTGTCCAGGAAAGCAAAACGCGGTGGCCGATGCACTTAGCAGAACAAATGACAACATGGGCAATACCCCCGGGAAAATCGTTCTCACCGCCATACTCGCCCGGAAGCCGACCGGTGATGTAAAACAACGGTTCAAGAAAATTCGGCAAATCCAGAGAAATCAAGAAAATCTACGATCAATCTGGGAAACATGCAAGGAGGACAACACGCAAGAAGAGGGAAAGAATAAATACAAGATCAACGAAGAATGTCTTCAAAAATATGATAGAGCCGGCAGGTGGAAAGTCATATTACCGGAAGAATTCATAATAGAATGCCATGAACTATACGGCCATCAAGGGGCCCGGAAAACCTTCCAACTAATAAATGAAGACTTCACTTGTCCACGGTTGGCAAAACGGGTACGCCAAATGATAGCAATTTATGAGAAGTGTCAGCGAGTAAAAGTGGCGGTACAAACATATTATGCAGAGATGCAAAACATTCTCCCTGACGGTCCAAGCCATGTGGTCTCAATAGACTTCTATGGACCACTGCCAAAATCCGTTGGCGGGATACAACGCATACTCGTGGCAATCGACGCCTTTACAAAATTTGTAAGGTTATATCCATTAAAAAAGACGAACACGGCGGCTCCCATCAATCGGATATTCACGGATTACATCCCGAAATATGGAAAGCCGAGGCGGATTCAATTTGATCACGGAACACAATTTACGTCAAAGACTTGGTTAGAACAACTAAAGAAAGAAGATATCCAAGGAGTTTTCTCCTCGATTCGACATCCACAGGGAAACATTGTGGAAAGAGTTAACCGCAAGTTGAGTCGATTCTTCCGAACATTCCTGGAGGATAAGCATTCCGGATGGTATCGATGGATACCCGTGATCCAGGACTGTATCAACGAGACGCAGCACGAGACCACAGAAGTGACACCGGCAGAGCTGCAATTAAAGAGGAAACCATATCGAGTCTGGCGTGAATGGGTATTGGCGTTAAAAAAGGATCAAGAGGATACACTCACCTACGAACAGAAAATCGAGCTCGTACGAGAAAGAATAAGAAAAAAGGGGCTAAAGCGTGCAGAGAGATTCAATACTACGCACACCACGACTACCTTGAAAGAGGGGGAAATGGTACTCGTACGGGCCCTAAACGTATCGGATCCCGCAAAACAAAAAACCGCGAAATTTATGACACTATACGAAGAACCCTATCGGATAAAAAAAGTAGTGGGACAGGCCACCTTTCTACTAGAAAATCCAGAAACAAGAAGGGAGCGCGGAAAATTCCACTCGAGCATGTTAAAGCGCTATCTGGTGGCGAACCCGGAAAAGACAGGAGAAGAAAACGGCAACGAATACGACAATCTCAAAGATCGAACAATCGATGCCGAAAACGGGAAGGGGTATATGGAAGCCCGTGAATCGGAAAAATCTATAAAACCAAAATCAACATGAAGAAAAACAACCGAGATACCCGAAAAGAGAAACGGCGATGGAAAATAACGAAAAAGGAGGATCAAAAGAAAATACGACCGGAAATACAAAAAGAAAACGGAATAAGCCAGTTAGCAGAAAAGGTGACAAGAAACAAAACCACCGAGGAGATAACACCGAACGAGAACGAGGCCCAAAAACTCGGCGCGTATGACGGAAATAATAGCGACGATTACAAATTCTTCAAGGTGACGGACGAAAACATTAAAGGGCGGCACCTCGGAAAATCGCTCGGATTTTAGAAAGAGGGGGAATAAAGAGCGTCGAAAATTAAATCTCAACGAAATATCGACAGTCAGCAATCAGCCACGGAAATGTACAACAACTATCCTACGGAAACCCTTAAAAACGAGTATCGAGGAGTGACGGTGGCAGGAGTCGTAAATCCCAACGACATGACATACACCTAAACGAGCCATACGGGAGGAATACTGCCATCATCCGAATGTGGAGAAAAATGTCCAGCGAGGAGGAGCCGGGAATATATCCTATGGTGGAAGAGGAAATGTACCCGGGAAAAGCAACGCTGATTCGGCTTGACGGCGATTTTCATCGGGCAACTATTGAAAACATCGAGGTAGACGGTAAATGGAAGGTATGGCTCGGTGATTGGGGACGGACCTACATTGTACATCAGGACAAATGCTACACGGCTCCGTACCAGGCGGTGGCAATGACACATGGGGACCTCATACCTCGGGATGAGGTATGGACGGAAGAGGACCTCTTCTACGCACAGGCAGCCGTCGAGGGCGCCACCTGGACACTCCGGGTATGGGGAAAGTCTGCTAATCGAAGCATAGCCTTGGCGGACCTGTACCTGGAGAACGAATGCCAGAATCAGGGCATAAGTCTGGCTGATATGTTCGTGAGCTTCGAGCTAGCGAGGAGGACCCCCACACCGAGCCCACCTTACATCGAGACGAAAGGAGGTCGCTACGGGCATAGGGACATCCTCCGGGAAACCGAACAACAGTGGGAGAGTCCCCACAACGAAAACAACAACAACGGCAGCGAGGACAACACCAATGCCGAGAATACCCCCGACAGCGAGGACAACGGGTACGAGGACAACGACAACGACGACGACGAGACGACAATCAACGACCCCAGAGACAGTGAATATGACAGCGAGGAGGAGAGATTCTGGCACGACATAGGACTACATGACGACGAAAAAAACGAAACAGACAGCGAAGACGACGACAAAAGCACCCCATCTGTATAAAAAAAAAATTTTTTTTAAATAAAAAAGTAGAGTCTCAAATTATTCGCGAGCGTTCAACACTTGAGGGGGGGGGGACAAAAGCGGAGGGCAGCGGCTCAGCAAAAACCGCGAGCGATAAAGGGGGGGGGGGTCCAGGCGAAAAGGGCAACGGCCAAAGGAATAGTACGATAGGCAAGAAGAAGAAGACAACACGAGAGGACACGGACGTAGGAAAAGTGTGTCTTTTTTTTAGAGGTGACTCTTCATGCTTTAAACGACCGAGAGGCCGTTCAAAACATTAAAAGTCACGGGGGACAATGAGACGTACAGGTACGTCCCATCAGCGATACCCCCACTACATATATCCAAAAAAGAGCAACCGATCGTGCGATAGGAGTAGGGGAGGGGAAAACCACGAGGTGTAGGACCCTCAGAGGGCGCAAACCAACACAAGGTCACGAAACAATAAGCGGGAAGGAAGACGATGAAAAAAAAAGATAAACAGAAAAGAAACAAAAATAGTTAACAATAAGGATAGGTAATAAGGAAGGGAAGGGGAACAAGACGTTGGAAAGAAAACAGAGACAGCAACAAAAACAAAGAGAAAGTAACATTTATTTAGATTAAGAAAAAAGTTAACAATAAAGGAGCTGATGGGCAATTGGTAAGAGAAGGGGAACAATAAACAATAAAGAATGAGTATAAAAGAGAAGGAAATTGAGAGGAACGGCACTTCTTTAATCCCTTGTGGATCGACTAGTACCGCTCAGAATAGTACATCCTTTACGGAGAGGAAAAACTGAGAAAGGGGAACATTGACAAACAGGAGAAGGTAGGAGTCGCTACCCGAGAAACTGATTTTTTTGTTGATTAAATAGTACCGCTCAGCAGAGTACATCTGTAGTGGAGGGAAAAGGCTGAGAAAGGGGAAATTTAAGAAACAAGAAAAGCAAGAGTAGGGACATAGTTTTTTTTAGTCTATAAGGAAGAAAAGGAGAAAATCACAAGAATAAAAAAGAGATCACAATTAGTAAGATTAAAAAGAGAGGGAATAAATTACGGTAGGATAAACAGAAAATTTGTATTAGGAGAATATAGAGTGCGAGAAGGTATCGGAAATACCGGACGACACACACACACACACACACACATACACACACACACACCCCGATAACACACAATCACAACCGTAAGGATCCCTAAAAGAAAGAAAGTGGATCAGGAGAACGTGAAGGTCGGATAGGTATCTCAAAATTCAAGCATCACACGAACGCGAACATACAACGCGCTGTAATCACGTCAAGGGAGTACGGGGCGACATCCGACAGCGGGGTCCATAGTTAGAGTAATCGATTACCGACGTGCGATAATCGATTACCCTCACGGAAAGTAATTAGGAGAAAGCGCGCCGTAGCGTAGAGATCGAAAGCATAACGCGATCCACCGTGTCGGGAGTAAGAGCGTGCTTACAGCGCGTTACAGTAGGGCGTGAAAGCGTGATTACAGTGGGGGAAATCTGGGACGGCGCGTAGCACGAGAGCGCGCTTGGCACCGCGCGCCACTGGCAGGTCTAGCAAAAGAGGGGGAAACGCGCCGTGAACGCTAGCGCTGTACCACGATCGAGCGCGCCACGATCGACCTTCCTAGGCGAGGGGGAAGTGCGTGGCGAAACACGAGCGCCGTATGCTAGAGCGCGCCGCGACAGACCACGCCGCGAGCGAGAGGGGGAAGCGAAATACCGGCCCACGATAAAGCGCATCCTTATCGTCCGAGTCAGTCCGTGAATTGAGTATTTGACCGACGGGGCAGTGGCGCCCGATAACAACATAAAACACATACCGCGATACAAAAACCCATCCAACACTTGTACACAGCGATCTTATTCAGCATTCTCGATATAATGCAAGCATTATATCGAGCCATAAAAACTGAATAAATCCCATTTTGTAAAAAAAAAATACCTAAAAACATAGAGTCTCAATTAATTCCTTCATTGATCGAGTCCCGAACAAATAAATTTGATTGTAACATAGTCTGACCCGTTACAATATATATTCGTCAGCCGATCCACCTGCGTATTTAATTGCGATTCATCGAGCAGTCACCATGGACGATTGTCACAAAATTATCGATACATTGAGGAATGCGCAGAACAATTAGTCTCAGGTGGAAAAGTAGCAAAAGTTTCGTGATGTGCAAGTCAGGCTATTTGGGAAAAAATTGAAAAAACCGGGGCTGACCGTTGAGCAAAAATTGAAAATCCAATCAACATTTGCAAAATTGTTGTCGTCGAGAGAAAAATCGCGCGTGGAGCAGATATAAGCAGTGTTGGTGTGAGCGATGGTGATAAACTAAAGTGGGTCGGTCTCGAGTCAGCTTTCCAAAGTCGGATACAGACAGGCTCGATTGTGAATTTCGAGCACTAAGATGTGCAAAGTTTCCTCGAAAATGCGATACACATGATGATTGCAAAATTGGAAAACATTGTGCGAGAGCAGGGTGACGTAAAGGTGAATGTGACACTAGCGTCCAAATTCGGCCTCCTAAAGGTGAATGAAATCATTAAGGAGGAAAAAACATTTCAAACAAAAAACGCAATCATTTTAAAGCGCGTGGTTCATCGAGTACGTCCAATCAAAACTCTCAATTAAAATCTACGACTTTCAGGAAAAAGAGTCTGTTTGGGCGTTACATGAAATCTCACATCTACTCGTGAACATTAACAAGTACGAACAACTGCAAGGAAGTTTATGCACATATACGCGTCTTCCGAGGGATATACAGTTGAAACATGTCATCATCAATATTGAAAACAATGACCCCTATTGTTCTCTCTGGTCCGTCACAGCAGCGTTCTCCCCACTGTCTAAGAGTTATCCCTACCGTAAGAGTTTGTATCCTCGTCACAGCGACGTGCTCAACTATGAAGGCCTGGATTCTCCCATGAATTTGTCAAATATTTAAAAAATTGAGCAATCGAATGGCTTATCGATCCATGTCTACGGGATTGACGGCGTGACAAAAGACGGCACTAGTTAAATTATGCCGATATATTTGAGTAATCAAACGTCGAATAAACCAACTATTCATCTACTCATGATTAAAGCGGTAATCGATGAGGAGCAGAACACCGGTGTTCCCCAGGTGTATCATCATTTTGCGGGGAATAAAAACATTTCAAAACTCGTGGGTGGGCAGATCGCGAGGGGAGGACATCATGTGTGGATTTGCGACCGATATTTCTGCCATTTTACCACAGAAAAATATTGCAAAGGCACAGAAAGGACCGTAGTAATAGCTGCCGAGTTATGTTTCCCGAAGGTACGAACACAATATTGAAATTAAAAAATCACAAGCACAAGGAGATAGTTCCATTCGTAATTTATGCAGATTTGGAATGTTTGCTCGAACCGGTCGCAGCATCGCAGACTAACACTGTAAACTATCAGAAGCATACACCCCACAGTATTGCCTACTATAAACATTGTAGTTTCAATGACGCGCTTTCAGAGTATAGAGTGAATCGTGGAAAAGACTGTATTGGATGATTCATGCGCGAATTGAAATAACTGGCCCACTCATTGAATGTAAATTTTCAGACAGTTGTACCAATGAAACCCTCGGGTGTGACGAAAGACAAAGCTTCAAGTTAGCTAAAAAATGTCACGTTTGTGAAAAATCGTTCGCTCCCAATCAAGTGAGAGTCCGAGATCATTGTCGTTTTATGGGGAAATTTCGTGGCGTTGCTCACCAAGGAATTTTTCACAATTTGTCGCTATACGATACTGTTGTGTCGCTAATTTTGTGCCAATATGATTGTACCCTTGAAGTTACGTCCTCGAAGAGACTGGTGGCGGGAATCGGGCGATCGAGGACGGGTAGCTGGGTGCTTCCAATTATGAGTAAATCTCCAACTCGAGAATTGTGAACTTATAAATATTCAACTTTATTATAACTAGGCAACATTTATTGTACAAGATGTTCAGTTGCCTTGAGACCACCCTCTTCGGTTACCGCCCGAAGACTGACTTTTGCCTTTCGGTTCCTCTAATTGTTAGCTCAGTTATTGGCGATCATTCGTTCTAGAACGTTCGAATCGTACGATGTCGATTCAGCGACTCGTGTCGCCGAAGTCTCCTGTGGAGGTGCTTC
This sequence comes from Ophion ventricosus, assembly GCA_963932345.1. Lineage (NCBI taxonomy): Eukaryota > Metazoa > Arthropoda > Insecta > Hymenoptera > Ichneumonidae > Ophion > Ophion ventricosus. The sequence continues at coordinate 14,959,655 of OZ010722.1, forward strand.
ACTTGCCAAAGCTGCTGTCGTTGCACAGGGGCTTGTGGCCTCTCGATTTTACAAGACGAATATGCTCATTTCTATGCGCCTTAAATTATGCGCTTAATTTCGGGGTACAACAATATACCATTTTTAATAGTCGCATTGGCTCGAAAGTTCGAGGGATTGATCAGCATTCTGCCGATTAATAAGAAAAAATATATATTTCATTTTCAAAGAGTGTCAAAGGCACACGCGCGCAGTACCGATTCATCGACTCTATGAGATTTATGGCGGGTAGTATTGAAAAATTAGCATCTTATCTGAAAGACGCTGAAAAAATAGTGACACGCAAGCATTACGCTAACCCAGGGAATTTGAATTATTGAGAAGGAAAGGTGTTTTCCCTATGATTACTTGGACTCTTGGCAGCAACGCGATGAGACGGAATTGCCCACGAAAGATAAATTTTTCTCTCGACTTAATAATGACGATATCTCGGTGGACGATTATGCACACGCTTGCAAAATTTGGACAGTCTTTGACATCAAACCATTGAGGGAATACTCCGACTTGTATTTGAAAATCGATGTACTCCTACTGACGGACATATTTGAAAATTTTCGTCAAAATTGCATCAGCACATATGACCTCGATCCATTGCATTATTTCACTGCACCCGCCCTATCCTTTGATGCAATGTTAAAGGGTACCAATGTAGAACTCGGACTTTTGGTCGACGTTGACATGTTGATGTTTATCGGGAGAGGTATTCGCAGTGGAGTAGCGCGATGCTGCAATAGGTATGCAAAAGCAAATAATTGCTACATGAAAGATGATTTCAATGCAAACGACCTAGAGTCATACTTAATGTATTACGATGTTAATAATCTGTATGGTGCAGCTATGTGTGGGTCACTACCGCACGGCGAGTTTGCATGGGTAGAAAATTTTGAGGAACGTATCGAGAGCATTCCGGATGACGCTGAAACGGGATATGTTTTTGAACTTAATTTAGAGTATCCTCGAGACTTACACAACACACATAAAGATCCGCCCTTGTGACCCGAACACTACGTCCTGCCTGAGAGCACTCAGAAAAAATTAACAACCACGCTATTGAGAAAAGAAAAGTGTGTAATTCATTATCGAAATTTGAAGCAATGCTTGAAATTGGGACGGTGCATCACAAAAATGCACAGAATCCTCAAATTCAAACAACGCGGTTGGCTGAAAAAATACATTGATGTAAATACGGAATTGAAAAAAATCTAACAATGACTTTGAGAAAAAATTTTATAAACTCATGAACAATGCGGTCTTTGGTAAAACAATGGAAAATGTGAGGAAACATCAAGAAGTGCGACTCGTAACAAAGTGGAAAGGGCGGTGGGGGGCGGAAGCGCAGATCGCCAAGCGAACGTTCCACAGCTGCACTATATTTGACAATGACATCGTTATAGTCGAGCTCAATAGAGCGTGCGTTCTATTTAAGGCCATGTATCACACGCCGCCGACCACATCGAAATTTTGAAATGCAATTTCTCCCAAACGGAACAACCAATTGGAATGAAATTTCTTGTGGGCATGCAGGACGCCAGCTCCGAGAGCATGGTTCTCGCCATTTTCCCAAATTTCCAAAAAAAATGTACAGTTTGTGGTTACCATGGGATAAATTGTGAATTATTAACTATTTCATCGCGTTTTCGGTAATTTGGAGGGAACCATGCTCTCGACCATGAAAAATCACACATTTCAAGCTTTGTTTCACTTGTTTTCATGAATAAATGGCGGAGAAAACTCATTTTGAAATTTTTTACATAAAAGTAGCGAAATTGTACCATCAAAGCTCAAAATATTATCGACGGACACGATAGTCTAGTTCATCTGTTTTCTAACTGACAGCGCGCAGCTCGCATCGTTCCGTTTTTACCGACCGCGCTCGTATCCTTCCGAGACAGCAAATTGTTTTTTGGCAGTTGGAAGCGGCACCCCTCGCGGAACGTTGTATATTCGTTCGGTTGATATGCAGTTTTTTTTTCGAAATACGTTGCTGCGTGCGCCATACATTCGCAACAATTCTAGAACGGGTCGGTTTATCCGCGATGTGTGAAAAAGGGTTTACCAGTATAGTCGTGAAACGTGCGTCGAATCGGCGAAAAGTTCACGTGATCGGCCGAATATTTGTGTACAGTGCGCAGATGACCAAGTGTGCTATTCCGAAACCGGGTCGCGAAAAGAAGTGCTCGAGAAGGAAAATGTCGAGCAGCGCAATTCCTAGAAGGCGGTTGCTTTGCATATCGGTGAGTGCAGCGAAGCCTTGCCTGATCATGTGCCTGGTTATTTTTCAATCCCTGCCTCGTTATTGTTTAACCCATTCCCAGCGATCGGGTTATCTTACCTGTTGCCTTCCTTTCGTATCTCGGGTTATCTGACCTCGTTATTTTGTAATCCCTCCCCATCGATCCGGTTATCTATCTCACCTACCGTCTCCCTTTCGAGTCTCAGGTTATCTAACCTCGTTATTTTGTAATCCCTCCTCATCGATCGGGTTATCTCACCTACCATTTTCCTTTCGAGTCTCGGGCTATCTGTCATCGTTATTTTTTGTGCCCTCCCCATCGATCGGGTTATCTCACCTACCGTCTTCTTTTCGAGTCTCGGGTTATCTGACCTCGTTATTTTGTAATCCTGCCCCATCGATCGGGTTATCTCACCTACCGTCTCCCTTTCGAGTCTCGGGTTATCTGACCTCGTTATTTTGTAATCCCTCCTCATCGATCGGGTTATCTCACCTGCCGTCTTCATTTCGAGTCTCGGGTTATCTGTCCTCGTCATTTTTCAATCCCTCCCTATCGATCGGGTTATCTTACCTACCGTCTCTCTTTCGAGTCTCGGGTTATCGTACCTTGTTACTTTGTAATCATTCTCCATCGATCGAGTTATCTCACCTACCGTCTCCCTTTCGAGTCTCGGGTTATCTGTCCTCGTTATTTTTCAATCTCTCCCCATCGATCGGGTTATCTTACCTACCGTCTCCCTTTCGGGTCTCGGGTTATCTGACCTTGTTATTTAGTAATCCTTCTCGATCGATCGGGTTATTCCACCTACCGTCTCCCTTTGGAGTCTCGGGTTATATGACCTCGTTAACTTGTAATCCCTCCCCATCGATCGGGTTATCTTACCTAGCGTCTCCCTTTCGGGTCTCGGGTTATCTGACCTTGTTATTTAGTAATCCTTCTCTATCGATCGGATTATTTCACCTACCGTCTCCCTTTCGAGTCTAGGGTTATCTGCCCTCGTTATTTTTTAATCCCTCCCCATTGATCGGGTTATCTTACCTACCGTCTCCCTTTCGAGTCTTGGATTATCTGTTCTTGTTATTTTTCAATCCCTCCCCATCGATCGGATTATCTCACCTACCGTCTCCCTTTCGAGTCTCGGGTTATCTGTCCTTGTTATTTTTAACTCCCTCTCTATCGATCGGGTTATCTCACCTACCGTCTCCATTTCGAGTCTCGGGTTATATGTCCTCGTTATTTTTCAATCCCTCCCCTTTGATCTGCCGACAAGCTGCCGAAAAAATCCTGGCGGGGAGAAAAAACTTTGAACATATTCGTTTAAACAATAGGCATTATTTGTTAAATTGTAGCACTCTCTCGCAGAGAGAACATCTAGTGACCTCCATTGCTGGGATGTTTTAGTCGTGGAAAACCTCCGAAGGTAAACTTCGGCAGAGCGAACGAATTCCGACAGTATTTCTTTAAATAATAGGCCTGTTTTGTAAAATTTTACCACTTTTTTGCCATGTTAGTCTCGGGCGATTTCATTCGTCCGCGATAATCGTCGAAGTCAAATTCATCAACGATGACCTGCATCGAGAATATAAATCCAGCTCGAGCTTATTTGTTCAAATTAATTTAAAAAGACCGGAATGGTCTTTATTAATTTAAAAAAGACCGGAATGGTCTTTTTAATTTAAAAAAGACCGAAATGTCACCACCCTTCCACAAGACAAAACTTTAGCAAACTTCGTTTGCAAGCGTAATCAAATTTCTACCGATGAATGCCGTCGAGAAAAGAAATCGATACCAGTCCATTTCTTTAAACAATTCATGATAGCAAAATTTCACCGCTCTTCCGTAGAGCGAGACTCCAGGGATCTTCATTGCTAAAGACTTCGATCCGCGAATAACCCGCCGAAAATGAATCCTGCCAGAGAGGAAAAATGTTGAACATATTTGTTTAAACACAATAGGCATTAATTGTCAAATTATAGCACTCTCTCGCAGTGAGAGTCTCTAGCGATCTCCATCGCTAGAAATGTTTGCCTTGGAAAACCTGCCGAAGCTCAACCTCGGTAGAGAGAACGAACGCTGAACGTAATTGTTTAAACAATAGGGATCGCCTGTCAAATTTAGCCATTCTTTTGCTGAGTGAGTCTCGAGCGATTTCGTTCGTTCGAGAATTTGGCAGAAGTCGAATGCAGCGATGATAAGCTGCATCGGGAATATAAATCGTGCATGAGCTTATTTGTTTAAATTAATTAGTAAAGCTTGGAAAAATGTCCCTTCCCTGCCTCAAGACGAGTCTTTAGAAAACTCAGTTCACTAGAAAGTTCAACAGTAATCAAATTTCCAGCGACGACTATCGCCAAAAAACGAAATCAATTTGAGCCCATTTGTTTAAACAATTCACGATCGCAAAATTTCACCGCTCTTCGTAGAGCGAGACTCTAGCGATCTTCATTGCTAGAAACTCCGATCCGCGGTCGACCTGCCGAAAATAAATCCCGGTAGAGAGAAAAAATGTTGAACATATTTGTTTAAACAATAGGCGTTAGTTGTTAAATTTTAGCTCTCTCTCGCAAAGAGAGTCCCCAGCGATCTCCATCGAGCGAAAATTCTGACCTCAGGAAACCTGCCGAAGCTAAACCTCGGCAGAGAGAACGAACGCTGAACGTATTTGTTTAAACAATAAGGGGCGCCTGTCAAGTTTCGCCATTCTTTGCTGAGTGAGTCTCGAGCGATCTCGTTCGTTCGAGAATTTGGCCGAAGTGGAATGCAGCGCTGATAAGCTGCATCGAGAATATAAATCGTGCATGAGCTTATTTGTTTAAATTAATTAGTAAAGCTTGGAAAAATGTCCCTTCCCTGCCTCAAAACGAGTCTTTAGAAAACTCAATTCACTAGAAAGTTCAACAGTAATCAAATTTCCAGCGACGACTGTCACCAAAAAAAGAAATCAATTTGGGCCCATTTGTTTAAACAATTCACGATCGCAACATTCCACCGGTCTTCCGTAGAGCGAGACTCTAGCGATCTTCATTGCTAGAAACTCCGATCCGCGGTCGACCTGCCGAAAATAAATCCCGGTAGAGAGAAAAAATGTTGAACATATTTGTTTAAACAATAGGCGTTAGTTGTTAAATTTTAGCTCTCTCTCTCGCAAAGAGAATCCCCAGCGATCTCCATCGCCCGAAAATTCTGACCTCAGGAAACCTGCCGAAGCTAAACCTCGGCAGAGAGAACGAACGCTGAACGTATTTGTTTAAACAATAGGGATCGCCTGTCAAATTTCGCCATTCTTTTGCTGAGTGACTCTCGAGCGATCTCGTTCGTTCGAGAATTTGGCCGAAGTGGAATGCAGCGCTGATAAGCTGCATCGAGAATATAAATCGTGCATGAGCTTATTTGTTTAAATTAATTAGTAAAGCTTGGAAAAATGTCCCTTCCCTGCCTCAAGACCAGTCTTTAGAAAACTCAGTTCACTAGAAAGTTCAACAGTAATCTAATTTCCAGCGACGGCTGCCGCCAAAAAAGAAATCAATTTGAGCCCATTTGTTTAAACAATTCACGATCGCAAAATTTCACCGCTCTTCCGTAGAGCGAGACTCTAACGATCTTTATTGGTAGAAACTCCCATTTGCGGTCAACCTGCCGAAAGTAAAACCCGGTAGAGAGAAAAAATGTTGAACATATTTGTTTAAACAATAGGCGTTAGTTGTTAAATTTTAGGTCTCTCTCGCAGAGAGAGCCTCTAGCGATCTCCGTTGCTAGAAAATTCTCGCTTTGGAAAACCTGCCGAAGGTAAACCTCAGCAAAAAGAATGAATGCCGAACGTATTTGTTTAAACAATAGATATGACTTGTAAAATTTCACCACTCTTTTCTTGAGTGAGTCTCGGGCGATTTCGTTCGTTCGAGAATTCGGCCGAAGTCGAATTCGAGAATATACATCGGGCTCGAGCTCAATTATCTATTAAAAGCTTATAAATTAAAAAAGGATAAAAAAATATCACCACCCTTCCCCAAGACGAGTCTCTACCAAACCCTATTTGCTAGAAAGTTCAATCGTGAAATTTCCACCGATGGCCGGTGTCAAAAAACGATATCGGTTCGCACCCATTTGTCTGTACAATGTAACAAAGATTCACCGCTTTCTGCAAAGCGAGCGCATGTCATGACGCGTAGCATGGTCGCTAACCCTAGTGTGTGTACATCACTCTATACACACATACTTATATATAAGCTGTTTTTGATACGACCGAAGAGCGTGCGGAAACCTTACATTGTTTCTGCATGCGACGGCGTAGCGAATACACACTCATACACGGGCGCACACGATCGTTGTTTACTATACGGTTTCGACTCTTCGACGTAGCGCGGAGCATAGAGACCATGTAGGAATCAACCGTGGCGCCATCCGGCGGGAGTGGCGGTAGTTCGCAAAACTGCGAGCTCTGCTCTACCGCCCTGATGGGACCCCGCGTCGAAATTTCCAGGCGTGTTATATATGCCCTTAATAAGCCCATCCATACAAGATTCTCAATTCTCGATATCTCCAAACTCTGGATTTAAAATTTTCACTACAATTACATACTCGAAAGATTCAACAATCAATCAAAATTGTTGTATACAGATACTAGAAGTCTCATTTATCATTTCAGCGTGCCTGACATTTACGAAACGATAAAGTGTGACATTGAGAAGTTTGACACGTCCGATTATTCGCCAAACAATCCGTACGATATGCCCTTGCGAAATAAGAAGGTATTAGGCCTCATGAACGATGCGAATAACGGACGTATTATGATAGCATTTGTAGGCTTGCGAGCGAAATTGTTCTCGTTTAAGATCCTCGCCTGTGATGATGTAAAGAAGAGAGTTAAGGGCATTAAACGGTCAACCCTGAAATCCATCACATTCAACGATTTCAAAAATTGCTTGTTTACGCACGAAAACCTCGTCAAGGCGCAACTGATCATAAGTAAAAAACACATTGTTCATACGGCGATGTAAAATAAAGTTGCTCTTGTCGCGTCGCGAGCAAAAGCGCATAAAAAATCTTCCTTGCTGCGAGGCTTCCTTGGCGGTACAACGCTGACTTAGTCGTCCTCTTCGGCCGCCATTCAACGCTCAGCTCAGAACTGGCACGGACTAGGGGAATCCGACTGTCTAATTAAAACAAAGCATTGCGATGACCCTCGCGGGTGTTGACGCAATGTGATTTCTGCCCAGTGCTCTGAATGTCAACGTGAGGAAATTCAAGCAAGCGCGGGTAAACGGCGGGAGTAACTATGACTCTCGTAAGTCATAGTTACTCCCGCCGTCGGGGAGTAACTATGACTTAAGTCGGGCAGTTGGTCTAGTGGTTAGACCAGGCGGCTACAGATCGAAAGGACCGGGTTCGAATCCCGGTTGTGGCAACAAAAATTGGTATGGTTTTTTCCTCGATCAACAGTCGCCTGGTGGCCCCATTAGCCCATTGGAACACCCCCCCCTCGAAGGGGGGGGGGGGGGGGGGGGGTCCAGGCCGGTCACCCCCCACCCCCCCCCGAACGGGGGCCCGACTCGGTTCTTCTCCATCTCTCCCTTATCAAAGAGAGATGGGGACGGACCTGGGGTGACTCGCCGAACTTACGGGTCTTTGGGGTTGCCAGCCCCTCTGGTCCTAACAATTGGCCCAAATCTCAGAAACCAAGCCTCGGAAAGACAGAATAGCGGACCGTCCTCAAACGGTCGCGCCCCAATTGTAGTAGACGAAGTTAGGAACCTACCACACCAATGCGACCATCCAAATTGTGGACGGGCGTTCTCAACAAATACCGGACTCGGAGTCCACCGAAGACGCGCCCACCCGGAAGAACATGACCGCCGAATGCCGCTTCCAACTAAGGCAAGATGGACTGAGGAGGAATCGGCGATGCTAGCCAGGGCAGAGGCAGAGCTAACCCTGAGAGGGGAACGCTTCATAAACCAGGCGCTAGAACCTCTCTTCCGTCCAAGAACCCTAGAAGCCATCAAAGGACACCGAAGGGGAGCCGAATACCAAGAGAGGGTTCGGCGTCTGGTTGGAGAAATGCGAATAGCAGGGGTTCCAGACCCCTCGCCAGATCCTCCCAGAGCCGAAGCAGAGGACGACATCAACGACGAATTCCGGCAATACCTTCAAGGACTACCACCAATCCAAGGCACGTACTATCAACAGACAACCCTCCAGGATATTATCAACCACCTCCATGAGTCAAATACGAAGACCAATATAGAGAAGCTCGCCTGCTACCTAAGGCAAATCCACCCACCACAGCCAAGAGGGTCGACCAACAGACAACCACAGAGGTCGAACAATACCTCCAGAAAGGCAAGACGCCGACGAGAGTACGCCTTAACCCAAAGGCTATGGGACCGGAACAGACGGGGGTGCATCACGAACATTCTTGATGGAAAATCGGAGGTCGGCCAACCACTACAAGACAGGATGGAGCCGTACTGGAGAACGCCGATGGAAGCGGAGAGCATCTCCACTCTCCAGGAAACCGAGCCAAATACCATCTTCACCCAGCTATGGTCTCCAATCCAGCCAGGCGAACTTGAGGCCGTTAAATTCTCGCCCAAAATCGCCGCCGGCCCCGATGGCGTATCTGCCAGACAGATAAACGCAATTCCAAGGGCGGTCCTCCATAGGATATTGAACATCATCATGTTCTGTGGGGACCTACCCGAGGACCTTCATCTGTCCCGGACTATCTTCCTGCCGAAAACTAAGAACCCAAGAGATCCGGGGGAATTCCGGCCCATCACCATCCCCTCCATCATCGTGAGAGGCCTACACAAGATCCTGGCCGCGCGAATTAATCGGACAATCAACATCGACCCACGGCAACGAGGATTCCGAGAGGGAACTGATGGGTGCAGGGACAATACCTTCCTCCTGGACACTCTTCTCAAGCGCCATCACAACACCTACCGGGACATGTACGCCGCCTCGCTTGACGTCCGAAAAGCATTTGACTCAGTCGCACACACAGCCCTGATAACGGCTATGCGCTCAGCCGGATGCCCAGTAGGACTCACCAAGTATATAGCGGCCATTCTGAAGAAAGGCAGGACGGTCCTGGAAGGGGATGGATGGAAAACGACAGTCACACCACGGAGAGGGGCCAAGCAAGGCGATCCACTGTCTCCCATCGCATTCAACCTCGTCATCGATGGCCTACTGAGGAACCGATCACCAAACAGGTTGTACGCTGGGTCATCGATGCATAAGCGCCACCGCGGATGACTTGATCCTATTCGCGACCACGCCCAGGGGACTACAAAGTCTGATCAACGATGCTCACCACCATCTACAGCAATGCGACATGGCAATCAACGCCGATAAATCAGTCACCATTGGGATCAAGGCGAACGCACGGCTCAAACGAACCGCGGTGGACACCAACACCACCTTCGAATGCGATGGGAGAAACCTCCGCGTACTCCACCAGAGGGAGAAGCTTAAGTATCTCGGGATCGAATTCACGCCGTACGGGAGGGCTAAGTTCACCCCACATGACATCTTGGGGGAGGGACTCCAGCTACTTACGGCCGCGCCCCTCAAGCCACAACAGCGCCTATACGCCTTGCGGTCGGTACTCCTACCCAAGACGTACTACCACCTAGCGCTGGGGGACGTGACCATTGGAGTCCTGAACAAAGCTGACAGAATCATCAGAAACGCCATCAGGCAATGGCTAAGACTCCCGCACGACGTTCCAACACCATACTTCCACGCTTCGAGCGAAGAAGGAGGACTCGATATCCCCTCCCTTCGGTGGATGGCTCCGTTGCAAAGGCGAGCACGCATACAGTCCATGCTACAGCAGGACAACGAAGCCACCATAGCAAACGAGGTCACGGACATCTACCTCAGGCGGGAACTGGAAAAATGCAACAAACGCCTTTGGGACGGACGAGCATTGGAGAACATCGTGGAGGTGAAACGGCGATGGGCATCCCTCCTCCACAACAGCATCGATGGGAGGAGTCTCAAAGACTCCAACCTCACACCACAACAGCACCAGTGGATAATGGACGGCACACGCCTACTATCTGGAAAAGACTTTGTAAATTGCGTCAAGCTAAGGGTCAACGCACTGCCCACAAAGTCACGATCCGGTAGAGGGAGGAACTACGACCGATCCTGTAGAGGAGGATGTCCCGGAGCCGAAACACTCAACCACATCGTCCAAAACTGCCATAGAACACATGGCATGCGAATAAGACGGCACAACGCGATTACCACCTACCTCGCAAGGAACCTGAGATCACAAGGCTACACAGTCCAGGAGGAGGAGGTATTCGATACGGAGGAAGGCAGAAGGAAACCAGACATCGTCGCAGCGAGAGGACCAGCAGTGGTGGTGATTGACGCCCAGGTAGTAGGGGAACAAGTTAATCTCGAAGAAGCCAACAGACGCAAAGTCCGGTACCACGGAGACAACGAGAGCCTTAAGGCCGCCATCACGGCAAAGTACGGAGTAGCGGACGTGTAAGTATACTCGGCGACTCTATCCTGGAGGGGAATCTGGTCCAAGACGTCAGCGGAGGAATTTCTGAGAAGAAGGATAATTAAACGGACGGAGCTCAAAGTCCTGGCGACAAGAGTCCTCACCGGGACGATAGCGACATACAGGGTGTGTCAGCGGACAACGACGACCACGAGAACGGGTGTAGGCTAGGATCCTAACATTGTCAAAGATTAGTTGTAAAGGTGCTACTTGCCTTACAGGTATAAATATCCTAAGTAGATCAATAAAGGATAAATTTTGAGCCAAATGCCTCGTGATCTAATTAGTGACGCGCATGAATGGATTAACGAGATTCCCTCTGTCCCTATATATTCAGTCACGTACGCCACCGAGCGAAAAGTTCAAGTCCCGACCAGCTCGTGTCGCTTCGGGGACGACCCCGCGGGTGACACAATCATGGCCAAGGGGCCAAAGAAGTTAGACAAGAGTCGAAAAGAGACTAGTATGGAGGAAGGGAGGTTCTCCTCGTGCCGGGCATCTCCCCGGGAAAGTTTGGACGATCCCGACTCGAGCGAACCCGAGGTACCCTTCCAAGTTGTCGAGAAGCGGAAAAGATGCGCCAGAGCCAAGTGCCCTCTCTCCGGCACAGCTGAATCGAACGGCCCTCAGGATAGCCACAGCGAGGAGGACAAAGAGAAGGAAGGAGCCAAGAGGATCCGGGTACAGAAGGTACCGACGGGAAACTCGTCCTCCTCGGATACCCCAGTACCGGCCCCGAGAAAGACGAGCCCGAGGAAAGAGAAGGGCAAGACGAAAGAACAGCCGAGCGCTCCGGCCGAAACGCCCGAAAATCCCGAAAAATCCGAGGATTCGACGGACGAGGCTGGAACGGTGAAAATCCTGTCCCGCAAAGCCCTGAATGGCTTTAAAGGGATACGCGAAACGTGCCGAAAGCAAAAAGTGGCGAAACACGTCACCACCGCCATTGAGAGCCAACTTGAACAAATAGAAGAAGCTCTTTGGGACCTCGCTGGGCTCAACACTGAACTAGTTGGTAGAGTGAAAGAGTTGAGAAATAGTGTTAAAAATCTACAAGAAACGAAAGTGTTGGACGCTCCGACCCGCGTCACGCCAGCAGCAGGGAAATTCAAGATGGCGGCGACCACGCCAGCAGGCACGCAAGCGCAAGCTGCCGCCGCGCAGGCGCCGAGGACCAAGCGAGCGCTGATTGGTGCGCCAGTGGGGTCGTTCGCAGCAGCGCTCTCGAGGGGAAAACTTAGCGGCGACACAAGGAAAATTGAGACTATGGTGAGTCACAAAAAAGAAATTCACGCTATTAAAATATCACCTGGTGAAGGGTCCACCATATCGACGCACGAGGAGGCTCGGAAGGCGCTCCTCCGCTCGATCGATCCTAGGGTAAACAAAATTGGTATCCTCTCAGTCAGGAAGACTCGAGGGAATAGTCTAATAGTCGAGACAGCGACGGCGCGCGATCTCGAGGTCTTCACAAAGAGCGAGGAACTTAAGAAAGCGGGATTGCAAGCCTCGCGAGATTGTAAAAATAAACCTAGGATGGTCGTGCGGAGGGTGCCAAAAGACACCTCGCCGGGGGAGGTGCGAGCGTGCCTCCTAGAGCAGAATCTCGCTGGTAACGAGAAAGCGTACGCAAGCCCCTGGTATCGAGCTGGGAAGCGAGACGGCGAAGGCGTCAACTGGATAGTTGAGGTCGACGCTGAATCGCGGAAGCAGCTCCTCAGCAGGCGAAGAGTATTCATCGGCTGGAACTCGTGTCCTGTCGATGACTACATCGAGTCCTCGCGATGTTATAAGTGTCAAAAACACGGACACATTGCGAGATTCTGCGAGGAAAAGGAGACGTGCTCGCACTGCGCCAAGGAGGGGCACACATACGAGCAGTGCCCCGCGAAGGAAGAACCCCCAAAATGCGTGAATTGCATGCGCTCACGTAGGGGAGACGCGAAGCACGGCTCAAATAGCAAATTGTGCCCCTTCTACAAGGCAAGCGTTTAATGGAGGTTAGCTAGGATTAATTATGGATAGTCGTATACTTAAGGTCCTCCAGCTTAACATGCAGCGATCCTCGACGGTCGCGAACGAGATCGCTGCATCTTTGGCCAACGGGGACGCAGACGTCGTCCTTGCGCAGGAACCCTATGTCACACGCGGAAAAGTGCGGGGCATTGGAGCCCGCAAGACGGTAATCGCGGACGAAAGAGAGGGGAAAAATGCGCAAGCGGCGATCGTCTGCCGGAGCGGCATGCTTACGCTCCTACGAGTCGCGCAACTCTGCGACTCCCACATGGTGACCACGCAAATAAAGAGTAGCTTTGGGGAAGTATATCGCGTCACGATATACTTCCAATACGCATGGCGGGTTGATTCCGGAATCAAACGAATAGAGAAAGTTTTAGACAAATTGCGTGGGCGACCTATAATAATAGCGGCAGACACGAACGCGGTCTCGCCGCTATGGGATACAATTTGCGCGATTCGACACACGCATGACAGGAGACGAGCTCGCGGAAGACGATTAGAGGATCCCATCTCTTCCGCCGGTCTCGTTGTCCTCAATATGTTAAGTGAGCCGCCTACCTATCGTGGAAATATCCCTGGGCAGGAATCGTGCATCGATGTAACGCTCGCCACTCCAGAGGCAGTTGGCCTCGGACGGAACTGGCGCGTTCTCGAGGACGTTACCTCCAGTGACCACAGGGCTATCGAGATAACCCTTGAGTGGGCCAACGATGGCCCTGTGATTGCGCAGCGCCCCGGGAGATTCGCGTTGCGCAGGGCGAACTGGCAACAGCTCGCCGAATCTCTCAAGGAAAATATAAGAGAGAACCCACTCCTCGGTAATGACGCATCGACCGACGCGGAGGAGCTCGCTGTAGAAATACAGCGATGCATCCTCGATGCGTGTGAACGGTCGATTCCTCGTACGCGGTGGCACGCCAGGGCAGTCCCAGGATGGACCCCTGAAGTCGTGTCGCTCAAACGAGATACCAAACGCGCGAGAAGGGAGCTCCAGCGGGCCCGGCGAATCGGGAACGAAGAGGAGATCCTTTCGAGCTACAGGCGGAAAAGGAGAATTTACCGAAAGGCACTCGCGAACTCGCGGGCGGTCAGCTGGCAAAACTTTGTCACGGAAACGTGTGCCACGGGTCCATGGGGGATTCCCTACAAGTGTGCCCTCAATAAATTGAGGAGGGAGGAACCCATGAACTCGCCGACCTCTCGCGGCCGCGAAACCCTGGAGTGGGAACAATCGGCGCGTACACTCCTGGAGGTGCTCACTCCGGAGGACAATCCGGAGAATGACACGAAACACCAGGAGCGCGTGCGCGCTGATTCTGAACAGCCAATGCGCAACGAGCACGTGGAGGAGATCGTCCCCGTGGGGGAATACGAGCTGAAAAAAGCGGTCTTCCGCATGGGGAATGGAAAGGCCCCGGGCCTCAACGGAATCGAGGTCGAGGTCCTTAAGAGGGCAGTGAAAGAAATACCTAACGCGCTGCTGAGAGTGTACAACATATGCCTCAGCAGCGCGGTATTCCCCAGGGTGTGGAAGATCGGCTCGCTCAGGGCGATCTTAAAAGGCGAGGAGAGGGACAGAGCGGATCCGAAATCATATCGGCCAATCTGTCTCCTCCCTATCATGGGAAAGGTGTTGGAACGGATGATCCTCAACCGGGCGGAGGACGTCCTGCTGGCACATCCGCGAGCGGCGGAGCAGCAGTACGGATTCCGGCCGTGTAAGGGAACCGACGATGCAATTTCCGCAGTTGTGAGTAGAGTGGAATCCGCGCAGGAGCGATACGCCGTGGCTCTCTCGTTCGATATTGCAGGCGCGTTCGATAACCTTTGGTGGCCCTCAGTCTTGGAAGAGCTCCGGACACGAGGCGCTTCACCACAGGTGTACAATCTCGTGCGGAGATATCTTAGCGAAAGAACAGTAGCTATTGTGGCGAAGCACGCGGAAGTCCGAAAACCGGTCACGAAGGGATGTCCACAAGGCTCGGTCTTTGGACAGAGCTTGTGGAACTTGGACTTCGATGAACTGGTGCCAACGCTAGCGGAGATAGCCGAGCCTGTAGCCTACGCGGACGACATCCTTGTCGTCCTCAGAGGAAAGAGTCGACGAGAAATAGAGAACCGAGCAACCAACGCGGCTCGCACGGTTCTCGAATGGTGCGCCTCGAAGAAGCTCGTAGTGTCCGCCGCAAAAACCCAAATGGTCTTGCTGAAAGGCAAGCTCCAGAGGGCCCCGGCCATACGCTTCGAGGGAAACACGATCACCGCAGCCGCGGACATCAAGTACCTCGGCATATGGCTGAGCGGCGGACTCACGGCTCGTAGGCATGCTACGGAGACTGCCCGGAAAGCCGGGCTACTCTTTAGCAAGCTAGCGAGCCTCGCAAGAGCGAAATGGGGACTATCGCACAGAGCCCGCATCATTCTGTACAAAGGATTGGCAATTCCGATCCTGACGTACGGATCGATAGCATGGGCAAGCCGGGTCAATCAGGTCAGCATTCGCCCGCTGCGCACGGCGCAGCGAGCGGCGCTCCTGGCTGCCACGACGGCGTATCGCACAGTATCCACGGATGCTCTCTGCGTTGTAGCGGGCCAAGCGCCGATCGAGCTAATCGCGTTGGAGCGCTCCTTCGCGTATAGGCTCAGGAGGAGGGAGGCGTTCACCGTCGATGGGGAAACCTTCAACGACGGGGATGCCAATGAACCCCCTGCGACTGCCGCGAGGAGGCTCCGCCGCGTTTTCGAGAGGCGCTGGCAAATAGTTTGGACATCAGCAACGAAGGGGGAAGTAACGTAAAGGTTCTTCCCCGAAATAG
Organism: Ophion ventricosus; assembly: GCA_963932345.1. NCBI lineage: Eukaryota > Metazoa > Arthropoda > Insecta > Hymenoptera > Ichneumonidae > Ophion > Ophion ventricosus. The sequence goes on from OZ010722.1 coordinate 14,975,290, forward strand.
AAGAAAGACTCGCCATGAACTGGATGGTGTTGGACCACAATGTGGTGCAATTCCTGACGGGGCATGGCGACTTCCGTGCGAAACTCCACGGATTTGGCCTGGTGGACGACGCGGCCTGCGAGTGCGGAGAGCCCGATACATCGTTCCACGTGCTGTTCCACTGCCCTAGTCTTGCGCGAGCTGCCGACGCGGACGGACCTCACTCCGGTGTTCCTCCGAGGACGATTGGTCAGCTCACTTTGCAAGAGCGGGAAGAACCCGGTCGATTTTTGTGAATTTTGCGCGAGTGTGTGTGTCTTGTGTTTCTCTATTAGTGTGCCAAGTTTTCTTATAAAATATGATTATTCAGTTAGTAAAATTAAAGTTTTTAAAGTGAAAAATAAAGCGCCGAGGGCGCGGCAGTGCACACGCTAGCGTCCCCTGCGCGCGCAGCGTCGCTTCCCCCTCCCGTGCGCACCGCCACTGCGCAGGCCCGGGTGCGCGCGCACCCCGTCCCCCTGCGAGTCGTGCGCGCCGGAGCTGCGCGTCCCGCTCGCTCACGAGCGCCAGTGAGCTTGTCACGTACGCCATCTCGTGACTCACCTACCTGGTCACGTACGCCATCGAGACAGGGCTTCGCCGAACACACCAAGCCGTATCACCCCGGGGTGGGCCCCGTGGGTGATTCCACCCTGGCCAAGGTGCCAAAAAGAGCCGAAAAGAGCAGAGAAGAATCCAGCATGGAGGAAGGGAGATTATCCTCATGCAGGGCATCCAGCCAGGATAGTTCGGAGGATCCTGACTCGAGTGAACCCGAACTCCCATTCCAGGTGGTGGAGAAACGGAAGAGGCGCGCCAGAGCTAAGCGCCCTCTCTCTGGAACGGCCGAATCTGACGGCACCCACGATAGCCCCAGAGAGTACGACAAGGAGAAGGACGGAGCGAAGAGGCTCCGAGTACAGAAGGCATCCACGGCTCCTTCTTCCTCCTCCGACACCCCAGTCCCGGCCCCGAGAAAGACGAGCCCTCAAAAGGAAAAGAGGGCAGGAAAAGAAGACCTGAGCGTCCCGGCTGAAACGCCTGAAATTACGGAACGACCCGAAGAACCGAAGGACGAAGCCGATCCAGTTAAAACTTTGTCACGGAAGGTGCTCCACGGATTCAAGATGATACGTGAAACGTGCCGTAAGCAAAAAGTTACGAAACACGCGACCGCTGCCATCGAGAGCCAACTTGATGCGATCGACGAAGCTCTGTGGGACGTCGCAGGACTTAACACCGAGTTAGTTGGTACGGTCAAGGAGCTTAGGAACTCCGTGAAAACCCTACAGGAATCGAGAAGGACGGACGCACCAACCCACGCCGTACCAGCAGCGAGAAAAAACAAGATGGCGGCGACCAAGTCAGCGGGCACGTACGCGCAGGCCGCCGCGCATGCGCCCAGAATCCAACGAACGCTGAATGGTGCGCCAGCGGGATCGCACGCAGCGGCACTGTCGAGAGGGAAATCCAGCAGCGACACGCGGAAGATCGAGACACTGGTGAGTCAGAAAAGAGAAATTCATGCAATTACAATTACACCGAGTGAAGGGGCTGCCATCTCGACGCACGAGGAGGCTCGGAAGGCGCTCTTGCTAGCAATCGATCCGAGGGCCAATACAATAGGTATTCTCTCAGTCAGAAAGACGCGGGAGAATGGCCTAATAGTAGAGACAGCGACGGCACGCGATCTTGAGTTCTTTGCCAAGAGCGAGGAGCTCAAGAAAGCGGGGCTAAAGGCTTCGCGCGACTGTAGAAATAACCCTCGGATGATTGTGCGGAGGGTGCCGAAAGATACCTCACCGGAGGAGGTGCGTGCGTGCCTTCTGGAGCAGAATCTAGACAACAAAGAGAAGGCATCGGTGAGCGCCTGCTACCGAGCTGGGAAGCGAGACGGCGACGGCGTCGACTGGGTGGTTGAGGTCGACGCGGAATCGCGGAAGCAGCTCCTTAGCAGGGGAAGAGTATTCATCGGCTGGAACTCGTGGCCCGTCGATGACTACATCGAGTCCTCCCGATGCTTCAAGTGTCAGAAACATGGACACATCGCGAGATTCTGCGAGGAAAAGGAAGCGTGCTCGCACTGCGCCAAGGAGGGGCACACATACGAGCAATGCCCAGCGAAGGAGGAACCCCCGATATCCATGAACTGCACGCGCTCACGTAGGGGAGACGCGAAGCATGGCTCGAACGGCAAGTTGTGCCCCTTCTACAAGGCAAGCGCGGAGTGGAGAGTAGCTAGAATTAATTATGGATAGTCGTATTCTTAAGGTCCTTCAGCTGAACATGCAGCGATCCTCGACGGTTGCGAACGAGATCGCTGCTTCTTTGGCCAACGGGGACGCAGACGTCGTCCTTGCGCAGGAACCCTATGTCACACGCGGAAAAGTTCGGGGCATTGGAGCCCGCACGACGGTAATCGCGGTCGAAGGAGAGGGGAAAAATGCGCAAGCGGCGATCGTCTGCCGGAGCGGCATGCTTACGCTCCTACGAATCGCGCAACTCTGCCACTCCCACATGGTGACCACGCAAATAAATAGTAGCTTTGGGGAAGTATATCTCGTCACGATATACTTCCAATACGCATGGCGGGTTGATTCCGGAATCAACCGAATAGAGATAGTTTTAGACAAATTGCGTGGTCGACCTATAATAATACCTGCAGACACGAACGCGGTCACGCCGCTATGGGATACAATTTGCGCGATTCGACACACGCATGACAGGAGACGAGCTCGCGGAAGACGATTAGAGGATCTCATCTCTTCCGCTGGTCTCGTTGTCCTCAATAGGTTAAGTGAGCCGCCTACCTATCGTGGGAATATCCCTGGGCAGGAATCGTGCATCGATGTAACGCTCGCCACTCCAGAGACAGTTGGCCTCGTACGGAACTGGTGCGTTCTCGATGACGTTACCTCCAGTGACCACAGGGCTATCGAGATAAACCTTGAGTGGGGCAACGATGGCCCTGTGATTGCGGAGCGCCCCAGGAGATTCGCGTTGCGCAGGGCGAACTGGCAACAGCTCGCCGAATCTCTCAAGGAAAATATAAGAGAGAACCCACTCCTCGGTAATGACGAATCGACCGACGCGGAGGAGCTCGCTGTAGAAATACAGCGATGCATTCTCGATGCGTGTGAACGGTCGATTCCTCGTACGCGTTGGCACGCCAGGGCAGTCCCAGGATGGACCCCTGAAGTCGTGTCGGTCAAACGAGATACCTACCGCGCGAGAAGGGAGCTCCAGCGGGCCCGGGGAACCGGGAACGAAGAGGAGCTCCTTTCGAGCTACAGGCGGAAAAGGAGAATTTACCGAAAGGCACTCGCGAACTCGCGGGCGGTCAGCTGGCAAAACTTTGTCACGGAAACGTGTGCCACGGGTACATGGGGGATTCCCTACAAGTGTGCCCTCAATAAATTGAGGAGGGAGGAACCCATGAACTCGCTGACCTCTCGCGGCCGCGAAACCCTGGAGTGGGAACAATCGGCGCGTACAGTCCTGGAGGTGCTCACTCCGGACGACAATCCGGAGAATGACACGGAACACCAGAAACGCGTGCACGCTGATTCTGAACAGCCAATGCGCAACGAGCACGAGGAGGAGATCGTCCCCGTGGGGGAATACGAGCTGAAAAAAGCCGTCTTCCGCATGGGGAATGGAAAGGCCCCGGGCCTCGACGGAATCGAGGTCGAGGTCCTTAAGAGGGCAGTGAAAGAAACACCTAACGCGCTGCTGAGAGTGTACAACGTATGCCTCAGCAGCGCGGTATTCCCGAGGGTGTGGAAGATCGGCTCGCTCAGGGCGATCTTAAAAGGCGAGGAGAGGGACAGAGCGGATCTGAAATCATATCGGCCAATCTGTCTCGTCCCTATCATGGGAAAGGTGTTGGAACGCATGATCCTCAACCGCGCAGAGGATGTCCTGCTGGCACATCCGCGAGCGGCGGAGCAGCAGTACGGATTCCGGCCGGGTAAGGGAACCGACGATGCAATTTCCGCAGTTGTGAGTAGAGTGGAATCCGCGCAGGAGCGATACGCCGTGGCTGTCTCGTTCGATATTGCAGGCGTGTTCGATAACCTTTGGTGGTCCTCAGTCTTGGAAGAGCTCCGGACCCGAGGCGCTTGACGACAGGTGTACAACCTCGTACGGAGCTACCTTAGCGAAAGCACAGTAGCTATTGTGGCGAAGCACGCGGAAGTGCGAAAACCGGTCACGAAGGGCTGTCCACAAGGCTCGGTCTTTGGACCGAGCTTGTGGAACTTGGTCTTCGATGAACTGGTGCCAACGCTAGCGGAGATAGCCGAGCCTGTAGCCTACGCGGACGACATCCTTGTCGTCCTCAGAGGAAACAGTCGACGAGAAATAGAGAACCGAGCAGCCAACGCGGCTCGCACGGTTCTCGAATGGTGCGCCTCGATGAAGCTCGCAGTGTCCGCCGCAAAAACCCAAATGGTCTTGCTGAAAGGCAAGCTCCAGAGGGCCCCGGCCATACGCTTCGAGGGAAACACGATCGCCGCAGCCGCGGATATCAAGTACGTCGGCATATGCCTGAGCGGCGGACTCACGGCTCGTAGGCATGCTACGGAGACTGCCCGGAAAGCCGGGCTACTCTTTAGCAAGCTAGCGAGCCTCGCAAGAGCGAAATGGGGACTATCGCACAGAGCGCGCATCATTCTGTATAAAGGACTGGCAATTCCGATCCTGACGTACGGATCGATAGTATGGGCAAGCCGGGTCAATCAGGTCAGCATTCGCCCGCCGCGCACGGCGCAGCGAGCGGCGCTCCTGGCTGCCACGACGGCGTATCGCACAGTATCCACGGATGCTCTCTGCGTTGTAGCGGGCCAAGCGCCGATCGAGCTAATCGCGTTGGAGCGCTCCTACGCGTACAGGCTCAGGAGGAGGGAGGCGTTCACCGTCGATGGGGAAACCTCCAACGACGGGGATGCCAATGAACCCCCTGCGACTGCTGCGAGAAGGCTCCGCCGCGTTTTCGAGAGGCGCTGGCAAATAGCTTGGACCTCAGCAACGAAGGGGGAAGTAACGTAAAGGTTCTTCCCCCCAATAGACGAAAGACTCGTCATGAACTGGATGGTGTTGGACCACAATGTGGTGCAATTCCTGACGGGGCATGGCGACTTCCGCGCGAAACTCCACGCATTTGGCCTGGTGGACGACGCGGCCTGCGGGTGCGGAGAGCCCGATACATCGTTCCACGTGCTGTTCCACTGCCCTAGTCTTGTGCGAGCTGCCGACGCGGACGGACCTCACTCCGGTGTCCCTCCGAGGGCGATTGGTCAGCTCACTTTGCAAGAGCGGGAAGAACGCGGTCGATTTTTGTGAATTTTGCTCGAGTGTGTGTGTCTTGTTTTTCTCTATTAGTGTGCCAAATTTTCTTATAAAATATTAATATTCAGTTAGTAAAATTAAAGTTTTTAAAGTGAAAAATAAAGCGCCGAGGACGCGGCAGTGCCCACGCTAGCGTCCCCTGCGCGCGCAACGTCGCTTCCCCCTCCCGTGCGCACCGCCACTGAGCAGGCCCGGGTGCGCGCGCACCGCCTCCCCCTGCGAGTCGTGCGCGCCGGAGCGGCGCGTCCCGCTCGCTCACGAGCGCCAGTGAGCTTGTCACGTACGCCATCTCGTGACTCACCTGCCTGGTCACGTACGCCATCGAAAACAGGGCTTCGCCGAACGCACCAAGCCGTATCACCCCGGAGTGGGCCCCGTGGGTGAGTCCACCATGGCCAAGGGGCCAAAAAGAGCCGAAAAGAGCAGAGAAGAATCCAGCATGGAGGAAGGAAGATTCTCCTCATGCGGGGCATCCAGCCAGGATAGTTCGGAGGATCCTGACTCGAGTGAACCCGAACTCCCATTCCAGGTGGTGGAGAAACGGAAGAGGCGCGCCAAAGCTAAGCGCCCTCTCTCTGGAACGGCCGAATCTGACGGCACCCACGATAGCCCCAGAGAGGACGACAAGGAGAAGGATGGAGCGAAGAGGCTCCGAGTACAGAAGGTATCCACGGCTCCTCCTTCCTCCTCCGACACCCCAGTCACGGCCCCGAGAAAGACGAGCCCTCAAAAGGAAAAGAGGGCAGGAAAAGAAGACCTGAGCGTCCCGGCTGAAACGCCTGAAGTTACGGAACGACCCGAAGAACCGAAGGACGACGCCGATCCAGTTAAAACTTTGTCACGGAAGGTGCTCCACGGGTTCAAGATGATACGTGAAACGTGCCGTAAGCAAAAAGTTACGAAACACGCGACCGCTGCCATCGAGAGCCAACTTGATGAGATCGAGGAAGCTCTGTGGGACGTCGCAGGATTTAACACCGAGTTAGTTGGTAGGGTCAAGGAGCTTAGGAACTCCGTGAAAACCCTACAGGACTCGAGAAGGATGGACGCACCAACCCACGCCGTACCAGCAGCGAGAAAAAACAAGATGGCGGCGACCACGTCAGCGGGCACGTACGCGCAGGCCGCAGCGCATGCGCCCAGAATCCAACGAACGCTGAATGGTGCGCCAGCGGGATCGTACGTAGCGGCACTGTCGAGAGGGAAATCCAGCAGCGACACGCGGAAGATCGAGACACTGGTGAGTCAGAAAAGAGAAATTCATGCAATTAAAATTACACCGAGTGAAGGGTCTGCCATCTCGACGCACGAGGAGGCTCGGAAGGCGCTCTTGCAAGCAATCGATCCGAGGGCCAATACAATAGGTATTCTCTCAGTCAGAAAGACGCGGGAGAATGGCCTAATAGTAGAGACAGCGACGGCATGCGATTTTGAGGTCTTTGCCAAGAGCGAGGAGCTCAAGAAAGCGGGGCTAAAGGCGTCGCGTGACTGTAGGAATAACCCTCGGAGTATTGTGCGGAGGGTGCCGAAAGATACCTCGCCGGCGGAGGTGCGAGCGTGCCTTCTGGAGCAGAATCTAGACAACAAAGAGAAGGCATCGGTGAGCGCCTGCTACCGAGCTGGGAAGCGAGACGGCGACGGCGTCGACTGGGTGGTTGAGGTCGACGCGGAATCGCGGAAGCAGCTCCTTAGCAGGGGAAGAGTATTCATCGGCTGGAACTCGTGTCCCGTCGATGACTGCATCGAGTCCTCCCGATGCTTCAAGTGTCAGAAATATGGACACATCGCGAGATTCTGCGAGGAAAAGGAAGCGTGCTCGCACTGTGCCAAGGAGGGGAACACATACGAACAATGCCCAGCGAAGGAGGAACCCCCGAAATGCATGAACTGCACGCGCTCACGTAGGGGAGACGCGAAGCATGGCTCGAACAGCAAGTTGTGCCCCTTCTACAAGGCGAGCCCGGAGTGGAGAGTAGCTAGAATTAATTATGGATAGTCGTACTCTTAAGGTCTTTCAGCTGAACATGCAGCGATCCTCGACGGTTGCGAACGAGATCGCTGCATCTTTGGCCAACGGGGACGCAGACGTCGTCCTTGCGCAGGAACCCTATGTCACACGCGGAAAAGTGCGGGGCATTGGAGCCCGCACGACGGTAATCGCGGGCGATGGAGAGGGGAAAAATGCGCAAGCGGCGATCGTCTGCCGGAGCGGCATGCTTACGCTCCTACGAATCGCGCAACTCTGCCACTCCCACATGGTGACCACGCAAATAAAGAGTAGCTTTGGGGAAGTATATCTCGTCACGATATACTTCCAATACGCATGGCGGGTTGATTCCGGAATCAACCGAACAGAGAACGTTTTAGACAAATTGCGTGGTCGACCTATAATAATAGCGGCAGACACGAACGCGGTCTCGCCGCTATGGGATACAATTTGCGCGATTCGACACACGCATGACAGGAGACGAGCTCGCGGAAGACGATTAGAGGATCTCATCTCTTCCGCTGGTCTCGTTGTCCTCAATAGGTTAAGTGAGCCGCCTACCTATCGTGGGAATATCCCTGGGCAGGAATCGTGCATCGATGTAACGCTCGCCACTCCAGAGGCAGTTGGCTTCGTACGGAACTGGCGCGTGCTCGATGACGTTACCTCCAGTGACCACAGGGCTATCGAGATAACCCTTGAGTGGGCCAACGATGGCCCTGTGATTGCGGACCGCCCCGGGAGATTCGCGTTGCGTAGGGCGAACTGGCAACAGTCCGCCGAATGTCTGAAGGAAAATATAAGAGAGAACCCACTCCTCGGTAATGACGAATCCACCGATGCGGAGGAGCTCGCTGTAGAAATACAGCGATGCATCCTCGATGCGTGTGGACGGTCGATTCCTCGTGGGCGGTGGCACGCCAGGGCAGTCCCAGGATGGACCCCTGAAGTCGTGTCGCTCAAACGAGATACCTACCGCGCGAGAAGGGAGCTCCAGCGGGCCCGGGGAACCGGGAACGAAGAGGAGGTCCTTTCGATCTACAGGCGGAGAAGGAGAATTTACCGAAAGGCACTCGCGAACTCGCGGGCGGTCAGCTGGTAAAACTTTGTCACGGAAACGTGTGCCACGGGTCCATGGGGGATTCCCTACAAGTGTGCCCTCAATAAATTGAGGAGGGAGGAACCCATGAACTCGCTGACCTCTCGAGGCCGCGAAACCCTGGAGTGGGAACAATCGGCGCGTACGCTCCTGGAGGTGCTCACTCCGGACGACAATCCGGAGAATGACACGGAACACCAGGAGCGCGTGCGCGCTGATTCTGAACAGCCAATGCGCAACGAGCACGAGGAGGAGATCGTCCCCGCGGGGGAATACGAGCTGAAAAAGGCCGTCTTCCGCATGGGGAATGGAAAGGCCCCGGGCCTCGACGGAATCGAGGTCGAGGTCCTTAAGAGGGCAGTGAAAGAAATACCTAACGCGCTGCTGAGAGTGTACAACGTATGCCTCAGCAGCGCGGTATTCCCCAGGGTGTGGAAGATCGGCTCGCTCAGGGCGATCTTAAAAGGCGAGGAGAGGCACAGACCGGATCCGAAATCATATCGGCCAATCTGTCTCCTCCCTATCATGGGAAAGGTGTTGGAACGCATGATCCTCAACCGGGCGGAGGACGTCCTGCTGGCACATCCGCGAGCGGCGGAGCAGCAGTACGGATTCCGGCCGGGTAAGGGAACCGACGATGCAATTTCCGCAGTTGTGAGTAGAGTGGAATCCGCGCAGGAGCGATACGCCGTGGCTCTCTCGTTCGATATTGCAGGCGCGTTCGATAACCTTTGGTGGCCCTCAGTCTTGGAAGAGCTCCGGACCCGAGGCGCTTCACCACAGGTGTACACCCTCGTGCGGAGCTACCTTAGCGAAAGAACAGTAGCTATTGTTGCGAAGCACGCGGAAGTGCGAAAGCCGGTCACGAAGGGCTGTCCACAAGGCTCGGTCTTTGGACCGAGCTTGTGGAATTTGGTCTTCGATGAACTGGTGCGAACGCTAGCGGAGATAGCCGAGCCTGTAGCCTACGCGGACGACATCCTTGTCGTCCTCAGAGGAAACAGTCGACGAGAAATAGAGAACCGAGCAGCCAACGCGGCCCGCACGGTTCTCGAATGGTGGGCCTCGAAGAAGCTCGCAGTGTCCGCCGCAAAAACCCGAATGGTCTTGCTGAAAGGCAAGCTCCAGAGGGCCCCGGCCATACGCTTCGAGGGAAACACGATCTCTGCAGCCGCGGACATCAAGTACCTCGCCATATGGCTGAGCGGCGGACTCACGGCTCGTAGGCATGCTACGGAGAATGCCCGGAAAGGCGGGCTACTCTTTAGCAAGCTAGCGAGCCTTGCAGGAGCGAAATGGGGACTATCGCACAGAACCCGCATCATTCTGTACAAAGGATTGGCAATTCCGATCCTGACGTACGGAGCGATAGCATGGGCAAGCCGGGTCAATCAGGTCAGCATTCGCCCGCTGCGCACGGCGCAGCGAGCGGCGCTCCTGGCTGCCACAGCGGCGTTTAGCACAGTATCCACGGATGCTCTCTGCGCTGTAGCGGGCCAAGCGCCGATCGAGCTAGTTACGTTGGAGCGCTCCTACGCATACAGGTTCAGGAGGAGGGAGGCGTTCACCGTCGATGGGGAAACCTTCAACGACGGGGATGCCAATGAACCCCCTGCGACTGCCGCGAGAAGGCTCCGCCGCGTTTTCGAGAGGCGCTGGCAAATAGCTTGGACCTCAGCAACGAAGGGGGAAGTAACGAAAAGGTTCTTCCCCCAAATAGAAGAAAGACTCGCCATGAACTGGATGGGGTTGGACCACAATGTGGTGCAATTCCTGACGGGGCATCGCGACTTCCGCGCGAAACTCCACGGATTTGGCCTGGTGGACGACGCGGCCTGCGGGTGCGGAGAACCCGATACATCATTCCACGTGCTGTTCCACTCCCCTAGTCTTGCGCGAGCTGCCGACGCGGACGGAGCTCACTCCGGTGTTCCTCCGAGGGCGATTGGTCAGCTCACTTTGCAAGAGCGGGAAGAACCCGGTCGATTTTTGTGAATTTTGCGCGAGTGTGTGTGTCTTGTGTTTCTCTATTAGTGTGCAAAGTTTTCTTATAAAATATTAATATTCAGTTAGTAAAATTAAAGTTTTTAAAGTGAAAAATAAAGCGCCGAGGACGCGGCAGTGCCCACGCTAGCGTCCCCTGCGCGCGCAGCGTCGCTTCCCCCACCCGTGCGCACCTCCACTGCGCAGGCCCGGGTGCGCGCGCAGCGCCTCCCCCTGCGAGCCGTGCGCGCCGGAGCTGCGCGTTCCGCTCGCTCACGAGCGCCAGTGAGCTTGTCACGTACGCCATCTCGTGACTCACCTGCCTGGTCACGTACGGCATCGAGACAGGGCTTCGCCGAACGCACCAAACCGTATCACCCCGGGGTGGTCCCCGTGGGTGATTCCACCATGGCCACGGGGCCAAAAAGAGCCGAAAAGAGCAGAGAAGAATCCAGCATGGCGGAAGGGAGAATCTCCTCATGCACGGCATCCAGCCAGGATAGTTCGGAGGATCCTGACTCGAGTGAACCCGAACTCCCATTCCAGGTGGTGGAGAAACGGAAGAGGCGCGCCAGAGCTAAGCGCCCTCTCTCTGGAACGGCCGGATCTGACGGCACCCACGCTAGCCCCAGTGAGGCCGACAAGGAGAAGGATGGAGCGAAGAGGCTCCGAGTACAGAAGGTATCCACGGCTCCTTCTTCCTCCTCCGACACCCCAGTCCCGGCCCCGAGAAAGACGAGCCCTCAAAAGGAAAAGAGGGCATGAAACGAAGACCTGAGCGTCCCGGCTGAAACACCTGAAGTTACGGAACGACCCGAAGAACCGAAGGACGACGCCGATCCAGTTAAAACTTTGTCACGGAAGGTGCTCCACGGATTCAAGATGATACGTGAAACGTGCCGTAAGCAAAAGTCACGAAAGACGCGACCGCTGCCATCGAGAGCCAACTTGATGAGATCGAGGAAGCTCTGTGGGACGTCGCAGGACTTAACACCGAGTTAGTTGGTAGGGTCAAGGAGCTTAGGAACTCCGTGAAAACCCTACAGGAATCGAGAAGGACGGACGCACCAACCCACGCCGTACCAGCAGCGAGAAAAAACAAGATGGCGGCGACCACGTCAGCGGGCACGTACGCGCAGGCCGCCGCGCATGCGCCCACAATCCAACGAACGCTGAATGGTGCGCCAGCGGGATCGTACGCGGCGGCAATGTCGAGAGGGAAATCCAGCAGAGAGACGCGGAAGATCGAGACACTGGTGAGTCAGAATAGAGAAATTCATGCAATTAAAATTACACCGAGTGAAGGGGCTGCCATCTCGACGCACGAGGAGGCTCGGAAGGCGCTCTTGCTAGCAATCGATCCGAGGGCCAATACAATAGGTATTCTCTCAGTCAGAAAGACGCGGGAGAATGGCCTAATAGTAGAGACAGCGACGGCACGCGATCTTGAGTTCTTTGCCAAGAGCGAGGAGCTCAAGAAAGCGGGGCTAAAGGCTTCGCGTGACTGTAGACATAACCCTCGGATGATTGTGCAGAGGGTGCCGAAAGATACGTCGCCGGAGGAGGTGCGAGCGTGCCTTCTGGAGCAGAATCTAGACAACAAAGAGAAGGCATCGGTGAGCGCCTGCTACCGACCTGGGAAGCGAGACGGCGACGGCGTCAACTGGGTGGTTGAGGTCGACGCGGAATCCCGGAAGCAGCTCCTTAGCAGGGGAAGAGTATCCATCGGCTGGAACTCGTGTCCCGTCGATGACTACTTCGAGTCCTCCCGATGCTTCAAGTGTCAGAAACATGGACACATCGCGAGATTCTGCGAGGAATAGGAAGCGTGCTCGCACTGTGCCAAGGAGGGGCACACATACGAGCAATGCCCAGCGAAGGAGGAACCCCCGAAATGCATGAACTGCACGCGCTCACGTATGGGAGACGCGAAGCATGGCTCGAACAGCAAGTTGTGCCCCTTCTACAAGGCAAGCCCGGAGTGGAGAGTAGCTAGAATTAATTATGGATAGTCGTACTCTTAAGGTCCTTCAGCTGAACATGCAACGATCCTCGACGGTTGCGAACGAGATCGCTGCATCATTGGCCAACGGGGACGCAGACGTCGTCCTTGCGCAGGAACCCTATGTCACACGCGGAAAAGTGCGGGGCATTGGAGCCCGCACGACGGTAATCGCGGGCGATGGAGAGGGGAAAAATGCGCAAGCGGCGATCGTCTGCCGGAGCGGCATGCTTACGCTCCTACGAATCGCGCAACTCTGCCACTCCCACATGGTGACCACGCAAATAAAGAGTAGCTTTGGGGAAGTATATCTCGTCACGATATACTTCCAATACGCATGGCGGGTTGATTCCGGAATCAACCGAACAGAGAAAGTTTTAGACAAATTGCGTGGTCGACCTATAATAATAGCGGCAGACACGAACGCGGTCTCGCCGCTATGGGATACAATTTGCGCGATTCGACACACGCATGACAGGAGACGAGCTCGCGGAAGACGATTAGAGGATCTCATCTCTTCCGCTGGTCTCGTTGTCCTCAATAGGTTAAGTGAGCCGCCTACCTATCGTGGGAATATCCCTGGGCAGGAATCGTGCATCGATGTAACGCTCGCCACTCCAGAGGCAGTTGGCTTCGTACGGAACTGGCGCGTGCTCGATGACGTTACCTCCAGTGACCACAGGGCTATCGAGATAACCCTTGAGTGGGCCAACGATGGCCCTGTGATTGCGGACCGCCCCGGGAGATTCGCGTTGCGTAGGGCGAACTGGCAACAGTGCGCCGAATGTCTGAAGGAAAATATAAGAGAGAACCCACTCCTCGGTAATGACGAATCCACCGATGCGGAGGAGCTCGCTGTAGAAATACAGCGATGCATCCTCGATGCGTGTGAACGGTCGATTCCTCGTGGGCGTTGGCACGCCAGGGTAGTCCCAGGATGGACCACTGAAGTCGTGTCGCTCAAACGAGATACCTACCGCGCGAGAAGGGAGTTCCAGCGGGCCCGGGGAACCGGGAACGAAGAGGAGGTCCTTTCGAGCTACAGGCGGAGAAGGAGAATTTACCGAAAGGCACTCGCGAACTCGCGGGCGGTCAGCTGGTAAAACTTTGTCACGGAAACGTGTGCCACGGGTCCATGGGGGATTCCCTACAAGTGTGCCCTCAATAAATTGAGGAGGGAGGAACCCATGAACTCGCTGACCTCTCGAGGCCGCGAAACCCTGGAGTGGGAACAATCGGCGCGTACGCTCCTGGAGGTGCTCACTCCGGACGACAATCCGGAGAATGACACGGAACACCAGGAGCGCGTGCGCGCTGATTCTGAACAGCCAATGCGCAACGAGCACGAGGAGGAGATCGTCCCCGCGGGGGAATACGAGCTGAAAAAGGCCATCTTCCGCATGGGGAATGGAAAGGCCCCGGGCCTCGACGGAATCGAGGTCGAGGTCCTTAAGAGGACAGTGAAAGAAATACCTAACGCGCTGCTGAGAGTGTACAACGTATGCCTCAGCAGCGCGGTATTCCCCAGGGTGTGGAAGATCGGCTCGCTCAGGGCGATCTTAAAAGGCGAGGAGAGGTACAGACCGGATCCGAAATCATATCGGCCAATCTGTCTCCTCCCTATCATGGGAAAGGTGTTGGAACGCATGATCCTCAACCGGGCGGAGGACGTCCTGCTGGCACATCCGCGAGCGGCGGAGCAGCAGTACGGATTCCGGCCGGGTAAGGGAACCGACGATGCAATTTCCGCAGTTGTGAGTAGAGTGGAATCCGCGCAGGAGCGATACGCCGTGGCTCTCTCGTTCGATATTGCAGGCGCGTTGGATAACCTTTGGTGGCCCTCAGTCTTGGAAGAGCTCCGGACCCGAGGCGCTTCACCACAGGTGTACACCCTCGTGCGGAGCTACCTTAGCGAAAGAACAGTAGCTATTGTTGCGAAGCACGCGGAAGTGCGAAAGCCGGTCACGAAGGGCTGTCCACAAGGCTCGGTCGTTGGACCGAGCTTGTGGAATTTGGTCTTCGATGAACTGGTGCGAACGCTAGCGGAGATAGCCGAGCCTGTAGCCTACGCGGACGACATCCTTGTCGTCCTCAGAGGAAACAGACGACGAGAAATAGAGAACCGAGCAGCCAACGCGGCCCGCACGGTTCTCGAATGGTGGGCCTCGAAGAAGCTCGCAGTGTCCGCCGCAAAAACCCGAATGGTCTTGCTGAAAGGCAAGCTCCAGAGGGCCCCGGCCATACGCTTCGAGGGAAACACGATCTCTGCAGCCGCGGACATCAAGTACCTCGCCATATGGCTGAGCGGCGGACTCACGGCTCGTAGGCATGCTACGGAGAATGCCCGGAAAGCCGGGCTACTCTTTAGCAAGCTAGCGAGCCTTGCAGGAGCGAAATGGGGACTATCGCACAGAACCCGCATCATTCTGTACAAAGGATTGGCAATTCCGATCTTGACGTACGGAGCGATAGCATGGGCAAGCCGGGTCAATCAGGTCAGCATTCGCCCGCTGCGCACGGCGCAGCGAGCGGCGCTCCTGGCTGCCACAGCGGCGTTTAGCACAGTATCCACGGATGCTCTCTGCGCTGTAGCGGGCCAAGCGCCGATCGAGCTAGTTGCGTTGGAGCGCTCCTACGCATACAGGTTCAGGAGGAGGGAGGCGTTCACCGTCGATGGGGAAACCTTCAACGACGGGGATGCCAATGAACCCCCTGCGACTGCCGCGAGAAGGCTCCGCCGCGTTTTCGAGAGGCGCTGGCAAATAGCTTGGACCTCAGCAACGAAGGGGGAAGTAACGAAAAGGTTCTTCCCCCAAATAGAAGAAAGACTCGCCATGAACTGGATGGTGTTGGACCACAATGTGGTGCAATTCCTGACGGGGCATCGCGACTTCCGCGCGAAACTCCACGGATTTGGCCTGGTGGACGACGCGGCCTGCGGGTGCGGAGAACCCGATACATCATTCCACGTGCTGTTCCACTCCCCTAGTCTTGCGCGAGCTGCCGACGCGGACGGAGCTCACTCCGGTGTTCCTCCGAGGGCGATTGGTCAGCTCACTTTGCAAGAGCGGGAAGAACCCGGTCGATTTTTGTGAATTTTGCGCGAGTGTGTGTGTCTTGTGTTTCTCTATTAGTGTGCCAGGTTTTCTTATAAAATATTAATATTCAGTTAGTAAAATTAAAGTTTTTAAAGTGAAAAATAAAGCGCCGAGGACGCGGCAGTGCCCACGCTAGCGTCCCCTGCGCGCGCAGCGTCGCTTCCCCCACCCGTGCGCACCTCCACTGCGCACGCCCGGGTGCGCGCGCAGCGCCTCCCCCTGCGAGTCGTGCGCGCCGGAGCTGCGCGTTCCGCTCGCTCACGAGCGCCAGTGAGCTTGTCACGTACGCCATCTCGTGACTCACCTGCCTGGTCACGTACGCCATCGAGACAGGGCTTCGCAGAACGCACCAAACCGTATCACCCCGGGGTGGGCCCCGTGGGTGATTCCACCATGGCCACGGGGCCAAAAAGAGCCGAAAAGAGCAGAGAAGAATCCAGCATGGCGGAAGGGAGAATCTCCTCATGCAGGGCATCCAGCCAGGATAGTTCGGAGGATCCTGACTCGAGTGAACCCGAACTCCCATTCCAGGTGGTGGAGAAACGGAAGAGGGGCGCCAGAGCTAAGCGCCCTCTCTCTGGAACGGCCGGATCTGACGGCACCCACGATAGCCCCAGAGAGGACGACAAGGAGAAGGATGGAGCGAAGAGGCTCCGAGTACAGAAGGTACCCACGGCTCCTTCTTCCTCCTCCGACACCCCAGTTCCGGCCCCGAGAAAGACGAGCCCTCAAAAGGAAAAGAGGGCAGGAAAAGAAGACCTGAGCGTCCCGGCTGAAACGCCTGAAGTTACGGAACGACCCGAAGAACCGAAGGACGACGCCGATCCAGTTAAAACTTTGTCACGGAAGGTGCTCCACGGGTTCAAGATGATACGTGAAACGTGCCGTAAGCAAAAAGTTACGAAACACGCGACCGCTGCCATCGAGAGCCAACTTGATGAGATCGAGGAAGCTCTGTGGGACGTCGCAGGACTTAACACCGAGTTAGTTGGTAGGGTCAAGGAGCTTAGGAACTCCGTGAAAACCCTACAGGAATCGAGAAGGATGGACGCACCAACCCACGCTGTACCAGCAGCGAGAAAAAACAAGATGGCGGCGACCACGTCAGCGGGCACGTACGCGCAGGCCGCAGCGCATGCGCCCAGAATCCAACGAACGCTGAATGGTGCGCCAGCGGGATCGTACGCAGCGGCACTGTCGAGAGGGAAATCCAGCAGCGACACGCGGAAGATCGAGACACTGGTGAGTCAGAAAAGAGAAATTCATGCAATTAAAATGACACCGAGTGAAGGGTCTGCCATCTCGACGCACGAGGAGGCTCGGAAGGCGCTCTTGCAAGCAATCGATCCGAGGGCCAATACAATAGGTATTCTCTCAGTCAGAAAGACGCGGAAGAATGGCCTAATAGTAGAGACAGCGACGCCATGCGATTTTGAGGTCTTTGCCAAGAGCGAGGAGCTCGAGAAAGCGGGGCTAAAGGCTTCGCGTGACTGTAGGAATAACCCTCGGAGTATTGTGCGGAGGGTGCCGAAAGATACCTCGCCGGCGGAGGTGCGAGCGTGCCTTCTGGAGCAGAATCTAGACAACAAAGAGAAGGCATCGGTGAGCGCCTGCTACCGAGCTGGGAAGCGAGACGGTGACGGCGTCGACTGGGTGGTTGAGGTCGACGCGGAATCGCGGAAGCAGCTCCTTAGCAGGGGAAGAGTATTCATCGGCTGGAACTCGTGTCCCGTCGATGACTGCATCGAGTCCTCCCGATGCTTCAAGTGTCAGAAATATGGACACATCGCGAGATTCTGCGAGGAAAAGGAAGCGTGCTCGCACTGTGCCAAGGAGGGGCACACATACGAACAATGCCCAGCGAAGGAGGAACCCCCGAAATGCATGAACTGCACGCGCTCACGTAGGGGAGACGCGAAGCATGGCTCGAACAGCAAGTTGTGCCCCTTCTACAAGGCAAGCCCGGAGTGGAGAGTAGCTAGAATTAATTATGGTTAGTCGTACTCTTAAGGTCCTTCAGCTGAACATGCAGCGATCCTCGACGGTTGCAAACGAGATCGCTGCATCATTGGCCAACGGGGACGCAGACGTCGTCCTTGCGCAGGAACCCTATGTCACACGCGGAAAAGTGCGGGGCATTGGAGCCCGCACGACGGTAATCGCGGGCGATGGAGAGGGGAAAAATGCGCAAGCGGCGATCGTCTGCCGGAGCGGCATGCTTACGCTCCTACGAATCGCGCAACTCTGCCACTCCCACATGGTGACCACGCAAATAAAGAGTAGCTTTGGGGAAGTATATCTCGTCACGATATACTTCCAATACGCATGGCGGGTTGATTCCGGAATCAACCGAACAGAGAAAGTTTTAGACAAATTGCGTGGTCGACCTATAATAATAGCGGCAGACACGAACGCGGTCTCGCCGCTATGGGATACAATTTGCGCGATTCGACACACGCATGACAGGAGACGCGCTCGCGGAAGACGATTAGAGGATCTCATCTCTTGAGCTGGTCTCGTTGTCCTCAATAGGTTAAGTGAGCCGCCTACCTATCGTGGGAATATCCCTGGGCAGGAATCGTGCATCGATGTAACGCTCGCCACTCCAGAGGCAGTTGGCTTCGTACGGAACTGGCGCGTGCTCGATGACGTTACCTCCAGTGACCACAGGGCTATCGAGATAACCCTTGAGTGGGCCAACGATGGCCCTGTGATTGCGGACCGCCCCGGGAGATTCGCGTTGCGTAGGGCGAACTGGCAACAGTCCGCCGAATGTCTGAAGGAAAATATAAGAGAGAACCCACTCCTCGGTAATGACGAATCCACCGATGCGGAGGAGCTCGCTGTAGAAATACAGCGATGCATCCTCGATGCGTGTGAACGGTCGATTCCTCGTGGGCGTTGGCACGCCAGGGCAGTCCCAGGATGGACCCCTGAAGTCGTGTCGCTCAAACGAGATACCTACCGCGCGAGAAGGGAGTTCCAGCGGGCCCGGGGAACCGTGAACGAAGAGGAGGTCCTTTCGAGCTACAGGCGGAGAAGGAGAATTTACCGAAAGGCACTCGCGAACTCGCGGGCGGTCAGCTGGTAAAACTTTGTCACGGAAACGTGTGCCACGGGTCCATGGGGGATTCCCTACAAGTGTGCCCTCAATAAATTGAGGAGGGAGGAACCCATGAACTCGCTGACCTCTCGAGGCCGCGAAACCCTGGAGTGGGAACAATCGGCGCGTACGCTCCTGGAGGTGCTCACTCCGGACGACAATCCGGAGAATGACACGGAACACCAGGAGCGCGTGCGCGCTGATTCTGAACAGCCAATGCGCAACGAGCACGAGGAGGAGATCGTCCCCGCGGGGGAATACGAGCTGAAAAAGGCCGTCTTCCGCATGGGGAATGGAAAGGCCCCGGGCCTCGACGGAATCGAGGTCGAGGTCCTTAAGAGGACAGTGAAAGAAATACCTAACGCGCTGCTGAGAGTGTACAACGTATGCCTCAGCAGCGCGGTATTCCCCAGGGTGTGGAAGATCGGCTCGCTCAGGGCGATCTTAAAAGGCGAGGAGAGGGACAGAGCGGATCTGAAATCATATCGGCCAATCTGTCTCGTCCCTACCATGGGAAAGGTGTTGGAACGCATGATCCTCACCGGACAGAGGATGTCCTGCTGGCACATCCGCGAGCGGCGGAGCAGCAGTACGGATTCCGGCCGGGTAAGGGAACCGACGATGCAATTTCCGCAGTTGTGAGTAGAGTGGAATCCGCGCATGAGCGATACGCCGTGGCTGTCTCGTTCGATATTGCAGGCGCGTTCGATAACCTTTGGTGGCCCTCAGTCTTGGAAGAGCTCCGGACCCGAGGCGCTTGACCACAGGTGTACAACCTCGTACGGAGCTACCTTAGCGAAAGCACAGTAGCTATTGTGGCGAAGCACACGGAAGTGCGAAAACCGGTCACGAAGGGCTGTCCACAAGGCTCGGTCTTTGGACCGAGCTTGTGGAACTTGGTCTTCGATGAACTGGTGCCAACGCTAGCGGAGATAGCCGAGCCTGTAGCCTACGCGGACGACATCCTTGTCGTCCTCAGAGGAAACAGTCGACGAGAAATAGAGAACCGAGCAGCCAACGCGGCTCGCACGGTTCTCGAATGGTGCGCCTCGATGAAGCTCGCAGTGTCCGCCGCAAAAACCCAAATGGTCTTGCTGAAAGGCAAACTCCAGAGGGCCCCGGCCATACGCTTCGAGGGAAACACGATCACCGCAGCCGCGGATATCAAGTACGTCGGCATATGGCTGAGCGGCGGACTCACGGCTCGTAGGCATGCTACGGAGACTGCCCGGAAAGCCGGGCTACTCTTTAGCAAGCTAGCGAGCCTCGCAAGAGCGAAATGGGGACTATCGCACAGAGCCCGCATCATTCTGTACAAAGGACTGGCAATTCCGATCCTGACGTACGGATCGATAGCATGGGCAAGCCGGGTCAATCAGGTCAGCATTCGCCCGCTGCGCACGGCGCAGCGAGCGGCGCTCCTGGCTGCCACGACGGCGTATCGCACAGTATCCAAGGATGCTCTCTGCGTTGTAGCGGGCCAAGCGCCGATCGAGCTAATCGCGATGGAGCGCTCCTACGCGTACAGGCTCAGGAGGAGGGAGGCGTTCACCGTCGATGGGGAAACCTCCAACGACGGGGATGCCAATGAACCCCCTGCGACTGCCGCGAGAAGGCTCCGCCGCGTGTGCAAGAGGCGCTGGCAAATAGCTTGGACCTCAGCAACGAAGGGGTAAGTAACGAAAAGGTTCTTCCCCCAAATAGAAGAAAGTCTCGCCATGAACTGGATAGTGTTGTACCACAATGTGGTGCAATTCCTGACGGGGCATGGCGACTTCCGCGCGAAACTCCACGGATTTGGCCTGGTGGACGACGCGGCCTGCGGGTGCGGAGAGCCCGATACATCGTTCCACGTGCTGTTCCACTGCCCTAGTGTTGCGCGAGCTGCCGACGCGGACGGACCTCACTGCGGTGTTCCTCCGAGGGCGATTGGTC
>OZ010722.1:14996063-15181063 GCA_963932345.1 Ophion ventricosus
AGAGCCAAGCGTGTAAGAGTGGTGTGAGGCTTCGGCCGATCGCCGATCATACTCCCGCGTGATCCGATTCGAGGATACTGCCAGGCGGGGAGTTTGTCTGCGGCGGTACATCTGTCAAAGAATAACGCAGGTGTCCTAAGACCAGCTCAGCGAGGCCAGAACCTCGCGTAGAGCAAAAGGGCAAAAGCTGGCTTGATCTCGATGTTCAGTACGCATAGAGGCTGCGAAAGCACGGCCTATCGATCCTTTTGGCTTGAAGAGTTTTCAGCAAGAGGTGTCAGAAAAGTTACCACAGGGATAACTGGCTTGTGGCAGCCAAGCGTTCATAGCGACGTTGCTTTTTGATCCTTCGATGTCGGCTCTTCCTATCATTGCGAAGCAAAATTCGCCAAGCGTCGGATTGTTCACCCGCCAACAGGGAACGTGAGCTGGGTTTAGACTGTCGTGAGACAGGTTAGTTTTACCCTACTGATGGCTCGTCGTTGCGATAGTAATCCTGCCTCAGTACGAGAGGAACCGCAGGTTCGGACATTTGGTTTCACGCACTCGGTCGAGCGGCCGTATCCTTTCTAGTCAAAGGAGGCAACGATATCACTAGGAGTCTCGTGAGTCGAAAGGCTCATAACAATGTGATTCTACTAGGTGGCACGTTTACGGACGTGTCATCGCACGAGCCCCGTTTGCCTTACTAAATGCCACGCCGACTACGGGATCTTACCGTATGTCGGCTTAGCTTCTAAAGGTCGATCATGGGTTTCTAAAGTTCGAAGTCGAGACTCGGAATCGTCTGTAGACGACTTAGGTACCTGGCGGGGGTGTTGTAATCGGTAGAGCAGTTACCACGCTGCTATCTGTTGAGACTTAGCCCTTGGCTTGCGGATTCGTCTTGTCGGTTAGACGAGGACCCAGTGTCGACACGTTATGCCTTCAGGCGTAAAACGTCGAAAAATAATCGACGAAGACAAGCAATGCGCGTCGAAATATAATCGACAAAGACAAGCAATGCGCGTCGAAATATAATCGACAAAGACAAGCAATGCGCGTCGAGAAATAATCGACGAAGACAAGCAATGCGCGTCGAAATAGAATCGTCGAAGACAAGCAATGCGCGTCGAAAAATAATCGACAGTGGCAAGAAAAGAGTTTTCTGCGACGCGCATTGCTTGACTTAGTTTTTGTTTTTTTTTTCATTTACGCACGATAGGCGAGGTGATCGGTCTACGCCTCGACGAAAATATCGTACGTCGCGAGAGGTGATCGGTCTACGCCCTGCAGGGACTTAGTCGTTTTTTTCATTTCACGCGCATTGCTTGACTTAGTTTTTTTTTCATTTACGCACGATGGGCGCGGTGATCGGTCTACGCCTCGACGAAAATATTGTACGTCCCGAGAGGTGATCGGTCTACGCCTCGACGACAATATTGTACGTCCCGAGAGGTGATCGGTCTACGCCTCGACGACAATATTGTACGTCCCGAGAGGTGATCGGTTTACGCCTCGACGACAATATCGTACGTCCCGAGAGGTGATCGGTCTACGCCCTGCAGGGACTTAGTCGTTTTTTTTCATTTCACGCGCATTGCTTGACTTAGTTTTTTTTTCATTTACGCACGATGGGCGAGGTGATCGGTCTACGCCTCGACGAAAATATTGTACGTCCCGAGAGGTGATCGGTCTACGCCTCGACGACAATATTGTACGTCCCGAGAGGTGATCGGTCTACGCCTCGACGACAATATTGTACGTCCCGAGAGGTGATCGGTCTACGCCTCGACGAAAATATCGTACGTCCCGAGAGGTGATCGGTCTACGCCGTGCAGGGACTTGGTCGTTTTTTTCATTTCACGCGCATTGCTTGACTTAGTTTTTTTTTCATTTACGCACGATGGGCGAGGTGATCGGTCTACGCCTCGACGAAAATATTGTACGTCCCGGGAGGTGATCGGTCTACGCCTCGACGACAATATTGTACGTCCCGAGAGGTGATCGGTCCACGCCTCGACAACAATATTGTACGTCCCGAGAGGTGATCGGTCTACGCCTCGACGAAAATATCGTACGTCCCGAGAGGTAATCGGTCTACGCCGTGCAGGGACTTGGTCGTTTTTTTCATTTCACGCGCATTGCTTGACTTAGTTTTTTTTTCATTTACGCACGATGGGCGAGGTGATCGGTCTACGCCTCGACGAAAATATTGTACGTCCCGAGAGGTGATCGGTCTACGCCTCGACGACAATATTGTACGTCCCGAGAGGTGATCGGTCTACGCCTCGACGACAATATTGTACGTCCCGAGAGGTGATCGGTCTACGCCTCGACGAAAATATCGTACGTCCCGAGAGGTGATCGGTCTACGCCGTGCAGGGACTTGGTCGTTTTTTTCATTTCACGCACATTGCTTGACTTAGTTTTTTTTTTCATTTACGCACGATGGGCGAGGTGATCGGTCTACGCCTCGACGAAAATATTGTACGTCCCGGGAGGTGATCGGTCTACGCCTCGACGACAATATTGTACGTCCCGAGAGGTGATCGGTCTACGCCTCGACGAAAATATCGTACGTCCCGAGAGGTGATCGGTCTACGCCGTACAGGGACTTGGTCGTTTTTTTCATTTCACGCGCATTGCTTGACTTAGTCTTTTTTTTCATTTACGCACGATGGGCGAGGTGATCGGTCTACGCCTCGACGAAAATATTGTACGTCCCGAGAGGTGATCGGTCTACGCCTCGACGACAATATTGTACGTCCCGAGAGGTGATCGGTCTACGCCTCGACGACAATATTGTACGTCCCGAGAGGTGATCGGTCTACGCCTCGACGAAAATATCGTACGTCCCGAGAGGTGATCGGTCTACGCCGTGCAGGGACTTGGTCGTTTTTTTCATTTCACGCGCATTGCTTGACTTAGTTTTTTTTTTCATTTACGCACGATGGGCGAGGTGATCGGTCTACGCCTCGACGACAATATTGTACGTCCCGAGAGGTGATCGGTCTACGCCTCGACGAAAATATCGTACGTCCCCAGAGGTGATCGGTCTACGCCCTGCAGGGACTTAGTCGTTTTTTTTCATTGCACGCGCATTGCTTGACTTAGTTTTTTTTTCATTTACGCACGATGGGCGCGGTGATCGGTCTACGCCTCGACGAAAATATTGTACGTCCCGAGAGGTGATCGGTCTACGCCTCGACGACAATATTGTACGTCCCGAGAGGTGATCGGTCTACGCCTCGACGACAATATTGTACGTCCCGAGAGGTTATCGGTCTGCGCCTCGACCACAATATTGTACGTCCCGAGAGGTTATCGGTCTACGCCCTGCAGGGACTTAGTCTTTTTTTGCTTTTCACGCGCATTGCTTCACTTAGTTTTTTTTTTCATTTACGCACGATGGGCGAGGTGATCGGTCTACGCCTCGACGAAAATATTGTACATCCCGAGAGGTGATCGGTCTACGCCTCGACGACAATATTGTACGTCCGAGAGGTGATCGGTCTACGCCTCGACGACAATATTGTACGTCCCGAGAGGTGATCGGTCTACGCCTCGACGAAAATATCGCACTTCCCGAGAGGTGATCGGTCTACGCCCTGCAGGGACTTAGTCGTTTTTTTCATTTCACGCGCATTGCTTGACTTAGTTTTTTTTTCATTACGCACGATGGGCGAGGTGATCAGTCTACGCCCCGACGAAAATATTGTACGTCCCGAGAGGTGATCGGTCTACGCCTCGACGACAATATTGTACGTCCCGAGAGGTGATCGGTCTACGCCTCGACGACAATATTGTACGTCCGAGAGGTGATCGGTCTACGCCTCGACGACAATATTGTACGTCCCGAGAGGTGATCGGTCTACGCCTCGACGAAAATATCGCACTTCCCGAGAGGTGATCGGTCTACGCCCTGCAGGGACTTAGTCGTTTTTTTCATTTCACGCGCATTGCTTGACTTAGTTTTTTTTTCATTTAAGCACGATGGTCGAGGTGATCGGTCTACGCCCCGACGAAAATATTGTACGTCCCGAGAGGTGATCGGTCTACGCCTCGACGACAATATTGCACGTCCCGAGAGGTGATCGGTCTACGCCTCGACGAAAATATCGTACGTCCCGAGAGGTGATCGGTCTACGCCCTGCAGGGACTTAGTCGTTTTTTTCACTTCACGCGCATTGCTTGACTTAGTTTTTTTTTCATTTACGCGCGATGGGCGAGGTGATCGGTCTACGCCTCGACGACAATATTGTACGTCCCGAGAGGTGATCGGTCTACGCCTCGACGAAAATATTGTACGTCCCGAGAGGTGATCGGTCTACGCCTCGACGAAAATATTGTACGTCCGGAGAGGTGATCGGTCTACGCCTCGACGACAATATTGTACGTCCGAGAGGTGATCGGTCTACGCCTCGACCGATCGAGCCCCGGGCTTCATTTATCCAATAAATACGAAATAATTTGGTATCGACCATACCAAATTATTTCATCATTTATTGGATCGATTATGATTCCTTTTCCTTTTTCATCATCTGTTATGGCAAGACCTTTTTTATTTTTATTTGTACGACCTTCCTTAATAAAAATGTTTTTGGATTTTTCGTATAAATTCTTTTCATTTTGATAATCATGTTAACTCGGGAATGCTTCGTTCAATAATTCTTCTAAAGCTTCATCTTCGAGTGCGTTTATTCGGGATAGGGAATCTGCGTTACTATGAGATTTTCCTTTTCTGTGGATGATTTCAATGTCGTATTCATCTAATTTCCATTTTCATCGCATGAGTCGGGATGAGGGATCTTTGAGGTTCATTAGCCAGGTTAATGGTTTGTGATCAGTGATGATTTTGAATTTTCTTCCATAATGAAAATGTCGATAGTATTTTACAGCCCAGACAATTGCAAGTAGTTCCTTTTCTGTTGTCGAATAATTTTGTTCGGCAGGATTTAAAGTTCTTGAGGCATATGAAATGGGTTTGTCTTTTCCAAGTTCACCTTGTGAAAGAATGACTCCGATCGATTTTCCGATAGCATCTGTTGATAAAATGAATTGTTTACTCCAAGCTGGATATGCAAGAACAGTGCATAATGCACTGAACCTGTTCTAAAGCAAGGTCAAAAGCGGAGAAATATTTTGAGTTTCCAAGATTATCTAGAATTTCGTCAATGTTTGGGAGAGGATAGGCGTCTTGCTTTGTTCTATCATTGAGTTTTCGATAATCAATTACGATACGCCATTTCTTTTTTTCAGATGCATCGGACCTTTTCGGAACTATCTATAATGGTGAATTGAATGGGGATTTACTTTTTCTAATAATTCCTTTCTCGAGCATTTCTTTAATTTGTTTCTTAATTTCTTCGTGATGGATTGGAGGGTATCGATATTGTTTAACATGGATCCGTTTTTCATCAATTAAATGGATCGCGTGTTCTGTTAAACGTGTAATTGGAAGAGGATCTCCAGGTAGAACGAAAATGTCATGATATCTTTTGATGATTTTCCAAATTTCATCTTTTCCTTCTTTTACGTGATCCCATCTAATGTTTTGAGCAAGTAAATTTTCTTTTTTGTTTGTTAATTCTGGAATTTTTATTTCTTTGAGATCAAGATGATTAATTGGTTCAGCTTTCAAGGTTCTAATGCAACCATCTTGATTTGTCCAATTTGGAATCGGAAATGTTGCTTGTCCATTTTCAATATTTACTAGTACATTTTGCAATAAGTTTTTGGTCCAAATTTCAAAATATGTTTTTCCATGTCCCATTTACTTTTGAATTGTTGCAACATATCAAGTCCAATTAAGCCAACTTCTCTCATTGGCAAATTACATGAAATTACATGGAGTGTGACTGGCTGGGAGAAGAGTTTGGATTCGAAAGTTCCTTTTGTACTCAAAATGTCGCTTGCGATGGTATTAATTTTCTTGTTTTTGGGAAGGATTAATTTTGGATTATCGATGAGATTTTCTTCGATGAGGGATAGGGTTGAACCTGCATCAACTAGGAAAATTCCTGTTTCGCATTTTCGATTTTCAGAAAAATGTAGCGAGTTTACATCCTTCGTCTCTGATGTTCCTGATGCTATGGATTCTTCTGGAGTTTCTTCGATATGATTGTTTGATTTTCCGGTGGATCTTTTGTCGGTTGAGGGGCATTGCGAAAATCCCGTTTGTAAGATTGTCGATTTTGGTCATTGAATTGTTTTTTGTCTACATTCTGAAATTATGTGCCCTGGTTTTTTGCAATAGTTACATGTTTTTTGAAAGTTTCTTTGCAATGATCGTTGATTTTCATTTTTATTTTTCATTTTAAAACGTGAGCTTGGGTGCGGTTTTTCAGACCAATTATTCATTGAACGAGTCTTGAATGTAATTTTAGCCTTCATAGCAGATGTTATCGCGTCGCGAATATTTTTAGGATATTCGGTTTTTACGTCTAGACGAATTTCTCTTTCAATTCCCTCTAGAAAATCTATTAATCCTCTCTTTTTCTCTTCTTCAACGAGAATTGATTTATGTGCTTGCGGTATAGAAGTTTTATTTAAAATCAATTTCATTGCCAAATGGTGGATCTCCATGAATCTCTGGGAATAATTGTGTATAGATTCTCTCTATCTTTATTTACAATTCATTCTTTGAATTTGGAAAATGGTAACATCATCGTGACTGCCATAATGAATTCGTAACATATTTTTTAATTCGTTGAAATCCTCGATATTGTCAGCTCTAATGTCTACTTTTGCTCTTCCTTTTAATTTGGATCCTAATATCATTGCTAACAAGAGGCTATATTTTTTTCGATCTGTATTTTTTTGCGCTTTCAATTTGATGGATAAATGTTTCAACTGGCATATTTTCTCCGTCAAATTCAGATATTGTGATTAGCAATTCTTTGAGTGAAATTTTTGAATCGTTTTCATTTTCATCTTCGGAAATTTCGATTTCTTCATTTTCTGATCTAGTCTGGATTTTGAGTTATATATTTTCCAAGCATTTGAAAAGATTTTGAAGAAGTTGCTAAATATTTTCCATTTTCTTACCGGGTTTATAATATCGATCGACGCATGAAATATCTAGAAGGTTGCGATGCTCCGATGACGATGTCGATGACGAAGATTTGTAGAGTTGACTATATCGTTGTCGAGCCACTAGAGAGTTCTCGTGCACTGATGCTGATGCGTTCGGTCCTGATGTCGCAGGTTCTCGAAGATTGATCTCGATCGATAGAAGATGGGTCGTTCCTTGACGTAGCCCGAAGTTGAGTAATGATCGAATCGATGAGGTACCAATCACTCCGAATTGTACCCAGACTTTGTGTTAGCACACCGATGTGTCGTCGTTTGAGTGGGCTTCAATCGCTATGTATTGATCCCGAATTTGGATAGACGACCTTTCGAGAACGTAACGATATCTCAAGTTTTTTCCTCAGAAAGATCCTCCCGGACCCTCGATGATATCCCACGACGAATTCAATTTTTCTTCAAAGTTCTTATTTTGCTCTTCGGAAATGTAGGTACGGATGTCTTGAAGTAAACCTTTGATGATGATTTTGGAAATTCCGTTGAGTTTTACCACCACGTGTGTTTTTCCTCTTCTTGGAATTCTCGAATTATCACCAAATTATGTTGATCTTTCTCTTGACATCCCACCGTTCACCAGTTTATTTGTTTATTAAGATGCCTTTATTATTTTAGCATCCCACCCGTTGCCACCAATTTATAATGTTACACCGCTCGCGGCGAACATTATATTTTTGAAAACTCCGACGAGACTAACTCTGAGGATTATTTATTTAATGGTTAAGTACAATCTTGAGAATCTGTTAGAACGTTGTCGAATGTTTGATGGACCGAAGACTTTGATGAACGTTTAGAATGTTCGAGAGGTTTCGTCGATCGTTGGAAAATGGAATATCGAGCAACAGAGTAAAGGCGGCTGATTGATTGCTGATGAGTAACTGATTGACGGCTGGCTAGGCGCAGCTTTTTATATGGTCGCGATTGCGTCTTCCAAAACGTTCGAGATCTGAATTGCGCATTTTGTGTTGTTTGTGAGAGTTTTTATCTCAAGGCTACAGGTGTCAAATTTGATCGTTACAATGTATATATATATATATATATATATTTCCTCTGTTTCTATGTATTCCCAAATTAATTGAATTAATGAGATTAGTCAGTTCTAATAAAACACAATGAAAATTATATTCTCATCCCTTCCGCATGTGGCATTAGCACCCACCGCACCTACAGAATCATTTGTCAAAAAACTGGCCTTCTAATTTCTTCCGATTACGGGGTTTTTCGGCGACAGCATGACTGTACTAAAAAGTGACGATAACAATCTATGTTCATAATTGATGTTATTTAACTTTGTAGATTGTAAGGATCGATATATCCGTCGTCGACAATTTGTCCACAATTCAAAATTCGCGCCATGATTGAGAAGCGAGAGCGTTGACACATAAGATAGAATCTCGAGCGTTCATAAATAAGATATCAAGAGTGTAAGGATGAGGGAAGGAGATCGAACGAGATCGAAGGGATCTTTCATTCCGCTATTAACTCCGAAGGGATAGACACGTGTCGTGAAACAAAATCCGGGTATATCGAACACCAGTCGTGTCCATCGGTAAAGATATCGTGCCAAGAGCTGAAATAATAACGCCAAAAGAAAGTGAGCCCAATATTTTTCCGTTTAGAACGTAATATGCGAATAAAATAACGGAACGTTTCCACGTGAAAAAACCTGCCAATTGATCTTGAAGGGTGAATACCTCGTGTGAGCCGCATCGTTGTTAAAAAATGGCCGGTGCGGCAAATTAATCAAGAAATGACACTCAACATTTCTTGAAAACATTGATAATGGTACGCAGTCGCCTTAGTCAAGAAAAACCCCGTGAATATACGCTGGGAAATTCCCGCGGGGCATTCGGCAAAAAAACAACCCATTTCTTGGAGACGGGAAGCCTCCCAGGACAACGAGGAACGAGAGCAAGGCGACCACGGTACCCTTCGAAACGACGGAAGGTTTTGACAAACATCGAAGCCGTTTTATTTCTTGTTCGACCGAGTGCACTGGCGAAGGACGATCAACGACCAACGGCAACGATCAGTGGCAGATGGTGATGAAAACGAAAATGGACAAATAAAAGACATATAATTGGCAGCCATTCTGTGAGTATTTGTATAAAAAATAAAAGGAATATCTTTGATGAACTCACTCGGTGTGCCCGAAAGCCCGGTACACAAATGGACGCCCGCAGATGTGGCTTCTAACGAACGACCATTACGGGTTCAAGAAAATGGCGGGTGTACAAAGCGTAAGCGAATTATGAATAGGATGTGCTCGTAGGTGAATAGTATATATCGAAGAAAAAATTTTATAAACGAAGAGTATTATTTTTAAAAAGAAAAATTTGGAGTCGCTCGCTGAACGTGAAATGAGAGAGTAGGGGTGAGATTGGAGCGAATGTGATATAAGACAAAAAAGAACATATATAACAATTAAGAATATGTTTATTGTATGTCATAATGCGTAACGTAACTCGCATGGGATAAAATGTATGCGTAATAAAATTCGTATGTGTTAAAGTATAAGCGTAATAGAATTCGCTGTATGTAATATTGGAAAGGGTGTTGTATGCCAATAGACCGGACGGTCCCTTACATGTGATATAAAAAATATTATATAAAAAAGAAATCTGTTAATAAATAAAAGAGGTGGGTAATGAAAATTGTTACATTACAAATGGCGCCCAACGTGGTGCACGAGTAAAAAGGGTCTCTTGCTCTATGAGTAATCAAATTGTTATTTAAAATATTTTAGTAGAAAGTATGAATTTGAAATTATTTTAATTTGAAAAATTTCATTTAAAATAATAATAATAATAATAATAAATAATGTCGAAAGCCATGCAGCGTACTCATACAAAGTCGACAGAGGCGGGGAATACCCCCGTATCCCCGTCGCCGGAGACCCAAACTGTAAAGGCAAAACGTACCTTACGTACAAACGTTTTTCCGTCTGTACATGGAAAAACCCGAACTAATCTGAATGAAACTCTAGGTATAATGGAGGAACGACAAAAAATAAGAGACGAGCGTACACGTATGATCGATGAAAGGTTAGAGCTTGATAACTTGCGCAAGAAATTGAAGGAGGGAAACATGCTAGCCGAGGAAATCAAACGATTAAGAGCGGCTACTGAAAGGCAAGAAAGAGCCATCGAAGAACTACAAGTAGCATCGGCTGCTGGCACGTTTTCTTCTGGATCACCTCAGCAAACAGGTATGTTGAACGGGATCATTCACGGTTTTCAGCCAATAAAGGTCGATATGCCAATCCCAAAATTTAGGGATGAATCAATCCATCACCCTAAAGAATTTATTGACAAACTAGAAAGATTTCTTCAACTAAAAAGAGTCGAGCGAGATTTACAAATGCTCGTTGTGGAAACGGCGTTGGAAGGACGGGCCCATATATGATTCATGTGGAAGCAAGACTTTGTCAGGATTTTCTGATTTTCAAGCAAAAATTTTCAGAGGAGTTTTATTCCATACCGGTTAAAGTTCGTTTTAAAAATCAATGGCGTAACCAACGATATTCACATAGTTGCGGATCGCTCCAAAGCTATTTCTTAAAACAAGTTACCGCGGCCAATTTTATCACGCCACCGTTGGATAGTTATGAGGTAAATTATACGATTATGCAGGGTATGCCGTTCCGCGTAAGAGAAGCAACCATTAGTGTCGCAGGCGTTGTCTCTGCTGGATAGAACAAACGAAGACAGAGAAAGAGCTAGGAGAGGTTTCCAAAATGAGAATGTCGAAGGGATAATTCAACAGAATCCCACCAACAACAGAACAGATATAAGAGGAGCCGGAAATTATCCAAATCGTACTGGTCCCACTGACACACGCGCGACAGGTTATAAATCGGATAGGGGGATGGGCCCGGTAAACAGAAATAGGGTCGTAAGCAACGCTGTAATGATGGGTTCCCACGGTCCGCAAACGAGTGATGACGCTGTATTAAAGCGAACGATGGATGGCAGCACCAACATTTTGCCTCACGCGCATATCCCTCCTCCCACTACCAGTAACATCGCCGGTAATACAAACACTCCTAGCACTTCCACATCTTTAAACTAGTAAGAAGTGCGATGCTTGGCAGTTCTCCCCAATCGCACCAGGTACACGACTTGATTGAGGACATGGCAGCAGACATTGTAAAAGATCCGGAGTTTGTAGACGCTTCTCCTATTCGTGAATATCCACATCTTCTTATCACAGCATTTCAAATACCCATCTTAGCATTATTAGACACCGGTAGTCACATTTCGTGCATATCGGAGGATCTATATTTTTATTTCAAGCGATATTTCGTGCTTCAGGAATTACCAGTATCTAATTTGGTGGTCACTACAGCAGTGGGCAAGAAGCCGACTAAGGTGCAAAAACAAATCCATTTGCGAGTAATAGTTGATGACTTGTCGCTATGGTCAACGCTTATGGTAGTGCCGTACCTGTCAACCCGTGTTATCCTAGGCAATGACCGGTACAGCGCCCATCGAGCCGTTATAGATTATGATTTAATTTCTTTGAAGATTCAGGGTCAGGAAATACCTAAAGAGTTCGTTTTCTTCGATAAACCTAGAGCTGAACTTATTCAAGCGTCAGCTGGAGATGGGGTTACAGTCATACAAGTAGTGTCTCTATGTACCAAGGGGGTAGCAGTGGATTTAAAGCCTGAATATGAAACAAATATAAACGAAATAAAAACATCTGAAGAGCTGATAATATGCAGTCATCCGATTAATCCAATTAATAAAGAGCGGATAGGCACAGGATGTCATGAGAGCATTAACGATGAGGAAGAACAAATTGATATTATCGAGGATCAGGCTCAGGTAGAAACGATTGAAGACGAGGAAGAATTCGACAACCAAGAGGTCCTCGGTGGTAGTTCATGTAAAATTTACACCGAAGGAGAGGACGAAAACTTCTTCGCGGATCTTGAACTAATAGTTGCGGAAATTCTAGAATTATTAGAACAGCAGCGCATAGAGTTAGCGGATACGATTAAAAAATACAAACGTTTATTTATGTCTAAATATACCCATGCGGGGATATACGAACACGAAATTCAAATAAAAGATCCTAAGGAAATTGTACGAAAATCGTATCCGGTGCCCTATGCGTTAAGAGACGCTGTCCAATTCGAATTAGATACGATGATACAGCAGGGTATTATTGAAAGATCGAAGAGCTCATATTGTAATCCGCTTCGTATAGTGAGGAGAACTGATGGTAGATTGCGCATTTGCCTCGATGCACGCTTTCTAAATGCCGTAATCGAATCAGATAACGAAGCTCCTCCTAGGACAGAAGAACTGACGCAGGAATATCACGGGGTATGTCTAATGACCACAATTGACAATTGATTAGCAAATGGATATTGGCAGATCCCATTGAAGGTTACATCACGTCCGTATACTGCTTTTTTGTACGGATCAACGCTATACCAATTTCGTCGTATTCCGTTCGGTCTGAAGACCGCCGGAAGGGGTTTTATTAGAGCTCTAAGTATGATCTTGAATAAACGATTCGATCAGTTCCTTACACTGTACGTCGATGATTTGTTGATTACCTCGCGATCGTGGGACGAATACCTAAACCACATTGAGCAGGTATTTTCGAGACTACAATATTATAACTTTACTTTATGCTTCGACAAATCCCTCTTCTGCAGATCATCGGTCAGGTTTCTCGGTTTTGTGTTGTCAGTAGATGGAATCCGTCCAGATCCCGACAAAATTTTTAGCTATTCGTCACTTTTCAGAACCGCAAAACAGGAAACAGCTCCAACAATTTATTGGAGTGTGTACATATTATACAATATTCAGTAAGCGTCACGCTACATTTATCGATCCTTTTCGGTCTTTGCTAAACGAAAAAAAACCTTGGATATGGAAACAAGAACAAGTAGGCCTTTGCCGAATTGAAAAATAATTTCGCGGATGCAATTATGTTATATCATATAAATCCCCAGTTAAAATTTAAATTACAAACCGATGCTTCGGATAAGGGGATTAGCGGGGTACTTTTTCAGGAAGATGAGAATCAATTTCAGAGGGTAATATCTTTAGTCAGCCGATGTTTGAATAGTGCTGAAAATAACTACGGGACAACCGAAAAAGAGTTACAAGCTATCGTATATTCCATTGAGAAGTGCCGTAGATATTTAATAGGTCAACAATTTGAAATCATCACGGACCATAAATCACTGACGTTTCTGAATTCAATGCAGTTTCCTACACCACGTTTAAAGAAGTGGTCCATGATTCTACAGCAGTATACCTACGACATTCGGTATTGTGATGGAAAGGATAACGTTGTAGCTAATTTTTTTAGTAGAAATCCGAGAGGTCAGTTCGAGAAGGACGTGTCTTCTCCCTTGATCTTCCCTAATTTGTCAGCCGAGGTTACCAAAGGAATAAAAAAATCAACCATCAATAAGTGTAGCTACAAATTTTATGGGTATCGACAATCAGCTCTTATCCGAAGAGATGCGTAGGAACCTGAACAACTTAGCAAATTTACAAAATCAGGAAGAGAAATTGGCAGCGCTGAAGGCAGATGTCGGGATAGGTAAATGCAGGTATTTATCAGATCAAGAACCAGGATTATTTCAATTTCAACGTAAATCTGGCAGAAGGGTGATTATACTCCCGAAGGTATTAGTGACAATTTTCATGGAACGGGTCCATGAGACCCTAAGACATCCTGGCGTAGCTAAAACTTTGGCTTATTTGCGCATGTACTTTACCTGGAAGAATATGAGATCAAACGTGGCAAAATTTATCAGACATTGTGACCTGTGTGAAAAGGTCAAGCCACTAAATTACTCGCTTGAAAGTGAATATCAGTTAGTGAAAGCTGAACAACCAGGCGAGCGGATCAGTGTAGATTTTTATGGCCCCCTGCGTAGATCCACTGCAGGAGTACAATATTTATTTGTCGTTTTAGATGCCTTCTCAAAGTATATACAGCTATATCCGATAAAAAAGGCTACTACAATTGAGTTGTTAAAAAAAATGTTCGATTTTTTTTGTTTTAATTGATCTTTTGTGATATTAAAACCGAATGTCAAAAGGGTTTTTCTTTGAAATAATTCTAAACATAATTATTAATTGTTTTTATATCACGATAATTCAAATGGTAGAAATTGGCGCGAAATGTCATGCTTTCGGCGCTGGCGCTTGTGACGTCACTACGCTTGAGAGACCGATAGGCTATGTGTACGGCTTACACGCAAGTGTATAAAGAAGTAAAATTTTGTGTCATTTTACATCTAAAAATCTCGAGCCGTCTCAAAAAGTCGAAATATAGTTTAATTTTCGTGCACCGATGTGTGAAAGTGGATTCGTGAAAGCAAATTCGATTAATTTGTCGACCATGGATAACTGAACATTTTTAGGTTAGGAGAGGCTTCATAAATTGTGTCAGTTATTGCCGCTACGTATCATAAGCATTTTGAAAAAGACGTATTTAAAAAAAATATTTCAATACAGTTTATGTTATAACACGTTTACACTGACATCAAAGTGGTATTCACAGCAAAAATAAGTGGACGATGATTTCGGGTAGACACGTCGTGCTGCATCGAACCACAGACTGCGAGGTTTTACGTCTTGTGGCACATGCAGAAATACCTTCTTAGGGGCACTTTTCGTCGTATTTGCACACAGAGGAAAGAAACAAGTCTTATACGGTTTTGTCGTTGCCATCGTTGACAGAATAATCGTGTTACACGAGTAGTTCGTATACCGGCTTATGCGCGTTTACGTCACAGAGCGCTCGGGTAACTTCGGATAGTCTCGGCGCGTTTTCGTGAGCCGCACACCAAACAATTTCAAAGTGTTAATAGTTGAAAAAAAAAAGAAAAATACTTTGCTTTAAAAACCGCACATGATCTTTGCAATGAAAAAAAAAATCATTTAATGACCCAATTATTGCATTATCTAAATTAAAAGTTCAGTATTTCACACGAGTAGGGAAGCCGAAGAGTATATTGGCCGATAATGGCACCCAGTTTACCTCGCCGAAGTGGAGATATCCACAAAGCAATCCAACGGAACGCGTGATGAGAGAGCTAGGTAGATTGTTTCGCGTGTTTTGTACAGATGCGCATACCCGGTGGGCCCGATATGTCACTAAAATAGAAAAACTTTTGAACGTGACAACACATTGTACCACTGGGTTTACTCCATATGAGTTGCAAACGGGAAACTCACCTCAAAGGGAGTTGGAGGGAATAGTCGAGTATCCGCAGGCGTCATTGAAGACACACGAGTGTAAAATTCTTAAAGCCAACGAGAATATCCTAAAGAGCTTTTCGGAACGGAAGAAAAAACAAAAATCGATTTCCACCGTTATCAGACCCGGAGATCTAGTGTTACATCCTAGCCAATATGCAGGATGTAACACTACAAATATTGTGTAGCAATTCCGTTACCGAATGCATTGGCGACGACAGTCGCTGACGCATTCATAAAAAGATTCATATGCGTATTCGGTGCACCCAAGGCATTACTGACGGATCAGGGGAGGAATTTCCTTAGCGGCCTAATGAAAAGAATCGCGAAACGCTTCCGCATAAAACGATACCGAACTACAGCGTTTCATCCCCAATCCAACGGATCGCTTGAGAGGTCTCACCATGTGCTAGCCGAATTTTTAAAACAATATACCGATAAAGACAACGAATGGGATCAATGGTTGGAATTGGCAATGCTTTCATATAACACTAGTGTGCACGAAAGCACAAGACACACTCCTTACGAGGTGGTCTTCGGCAAACTAGCAAGGGTCCCGTCAAGCGAACCTCTCCGCGAATCAGACCAGCTACCTACCTATCGCGGTTATCTAATTGAATTAATTACGCGAATAAACGGAATCAGAAATCTTGCCTATGAAAATTTGGTCACATCTAAACATCGCTCAAAAAAATATTATGACAAAAACGCTAATCCAAAGAGCTTCAAGGTAGGAGATGACGTCTATCTCCAAAGGGGTCCGAAACCTGGTAAACTCGGTGATCACTACACAGGACCACATAAAGTCCTAGAAAAAATGGAAAGGGGCAATGTAAAAATCCAGTATAACAACAAAATGCGAGTCATTCACGAAAACAGATTGCGATATTCACACATTAATATCGAAACCAAACCCAAAAAGAAAAACAAGCTGACCAGAGTCGATGAATCTGATTTCAATAACTGAATAATTAATCATAATCATTACACTTTTTTCAGATGGCCGATATCAATCCATTCAATAATATTAAAGGATATGACTTTTACCTACGTATAGAGAAACGAATCAAATCCACATAACAAATTAACTGGCACAGAATACCCAAGTTATTTATATACGAAATGTCAAAAAAAGAATGCGTTCGCTGTCCAAAAAATTACTTATCGCCAACCTAGATATATTCGACTATATTAACACTAATTGTAAGTTTCTATGTACAAACCGACACATTCAAAAACAAATTCAAAGACGATATACTTGTTCAACAACGCAACCAAGAACGTCAAATTTTTAAAAATAATTATCTCTTGCAATTCAAGAACCAAACGTATATGCATATAGATTAATGAAAGCTCCAAGCTATATGACAGTACTAGCTAGCGGCTTAGTACACGTTTTAAATGTATACCGATAAAATTAAGCCTGATCAGGTTAAAAGAATGCTACGAGCAATTGCCTATCACTTGTGGGAACAAAACATATTTCCTTATCCCTCGAACTCTTATATTATCAATGGAACCTAAACAACCTACAATTCCCTACTTCCTCCATATTACCATTTCGGAGTCACCTGCTACAATTTCTTGACTGTTCCGGTCGAAGCCATCCACCTGCAAGCATTAATGCCGATGACGAAACCTACTTGGAAGTACACCAGTCCAGCATCATTAGCGTCCAGTGGAATTTACTCCAAAGAAGATATCGATAACCTAGGAAAACGTATAATGTTCTCCGTGAAAAAAAAAAAATTTTAACCCGCTGCCCTAAACAATATGGCACGGGGCATCAGTGGTCAAAACACTGTGAATCTAGAAGAGAAACTGCTGAACTTTCCGACTGCAGCAGCCTACAACGCCTATCGAAGTCCATCTGGAATCGCACCTGGGAAAAAAATCTTTCAAATCCGATCAGCAAGCGCTGGTGTCATCGGGATACTACTCGTCGTGCGAGCGATCAAACTCCTCGTAGACTCGTAAACATTCACACATACAGCCTACACTGTGTACGGCTGGTCCATCTATCTCATTGGTGCCATGTGGGATTCAGTAACTCATCTATTGATACACCTGGCTAAACGACCGAAGAAGAAGGAAACGTCAACAGATGTAAAGTCTGGTCAAGAACTCAACAGAATTCGCTGCAGCCCCATCAACTGAGCCGGGAGCGTCACACAAGGAGCAGCATACTCCAACTAACAACAAACGATCGGTACCCTCACACCCCTACTTGTCCAGAAGACGATCAATCCTTCAAATCGTATTCCTTTCCCTCGAGTTCTCACAAGAAAACATAACCAAGTACCAAAAAGAATAATTCCAATCATGCTTAATCATTTGTATTCTATTTTTTTTTCTCATCATTATTATTCTTTTAACCTTGTCAAGTAAGATAGAACGAAATAGGTAAATAAATATTTTCACAAAAGGAAGAAGAAAAGAAGATATAAAAAAAAATCCATATATATGGATATATACAAAATAAAAAAAAGCATTCTCGCGGAAAGATCTATACATATATATACAATAATCGTAACATATATACCACTTTTTCTTTTTTTTTACTAAATATATAGTCTACGTTATACTCTATTCCAAAGATTGTACCTATCTGACATTGTAACCGCCCAAGAATAAGCTGATGACGATATCGAGTTGACCTCCGGAACATTCATAACAATTGAGCGAGACGCTCAATCCTAAAGGGGGGAGGTGTTACATCCTAGCCAATATGCAGGATGTCTCTTCCCTCGGTTATTCTCAGTATCCTCATTTGCCATCACAAATGTATTATATATATTAAGAAATCTAACATATAACAGCGTAAACGCGTGCGATACCCTCTGTCCAAAGATCTTCGTCCGGTTGAGTCTTAACGAAAAACGAGATCGAGCGTACACGTAAATAATAATTCAAGTATCCGTTCTAGTTTCCAATAAGAACATGGTCCCGAGCGCATATTCCACGAAGAGTCACATTACAAAACCACACAGAGCCCTGAGCAACGTCCAACTTCATCACCTCATCAAGCTTTCATCAAGAACATGGTTTTGAGCGGATATTCCACGAAGGGCCGTATCGCGTAGAACCAAATAATGAATCGATTATATACATCTTAGGCCAGAGCGTCGACCCAACAACAGAGCGGAGTGCGATAAAAATCCAGCGCATACCCGTGTCATACGAACCTAGCGGCCGCCGCGCAATCGCGAACGCCGCAGCATCGAATTTTGGCTACGCACATCATGAGCTCATGATCAACAAAGGGAATAAAGAGCGCAATTCCCCTTCCACCAGTACCATAACTTCTAAGAAAGGAAATCAAAGATTGAATCACTCCTACTCCCACTCTGCTAAAAATTATAAGCGAACTAAGAAGGGCCAGTATGCCAAAAGCCCAAATCAGTCTTCTATCGTTTTCCGCCCGACGCAGTCTTCTATCGTTTTCCGCCCGACGAAGTCTTCTATCGTTTTCCGCCCGACGCAGTCTTCTATCGTTTTCCGCCCGACGAAGTCTTCTATCGTTTTCCGCCCGACGAAGTCTTCTATCGATCGCGATCCGATCAAGTCTCCAATCGACTTCTATCCGAGTTGGTCTTTTTCCGAATAAATCTCTGTCGAAAAGTTTAACATCATTATCCAATATAGAAAGATCTTTTCTATCGACTCTAACCTTGTGTCGCGATCCGTACCTCTACTCCGCGTCTAATAATTTAACTCCGTATCTCGATCGTTTATTTCCATCTCTATTTAACTTCAAAAAGTATCGTAAATCTTTTCCGCGTTCTTCACCCTCGTGAAGTGACCCGGTGACCGATCTGCGACGATTGTAAACACAGCGTGTGTGTGGCCCGTCGACCACCATTGTACCAGCGAGTGCACTAGCCTAAGAGCGAAGGCCCTTGAATTCCGAGCTGCAATAAACATCCGTGCGACCGAGCGAGCGACCAACACTCAACGAATGTAAGCCATCTACATGTTTTTCTTGTATTACACTTTGTAACCATGATCATCTAAACCCAATTAGTATCTTTTAATAAATAATGTCGTGTCAATAGAATAGAGGTCTGTCGAATTATTCCTCAACACCTACTCATTCGCGAAACTCTCCTAATCTCGCTTATCTCATACACATCCCCTTTTTACCCTCATCCCGTGCTATTGCGCTAGGCGTAGGCAACAAAGAGGGAAACAAAAATATTGTGCTCTCATCCCTTCCGGATGTGACATATTAATTTTTCGGGGCTCGTCCGGGATATTAAGAAGGGAATGTGGTAATTAACCCAATGTCCGACGACGAATCAACTAGCTCGTTAAATCTAAACGTTACCGAAGACCCAGCTGAAAAATCGGGATATTCACTAAGAAGTTCAGGCTCAAATTTATTACCTGGTTTGGAACCTCCTAAAAGATCAATTAAAAAATTATTTTTATCATCGGAAAAAATTAAAAACACAGAAATAATGACGACGTTAGGAACAAACCAGTTAATCTCTCTTAAAGATGCCATAAGTTGCGTCCCCGAATTCGATGGAAAAAGTATCCCGTTATCAGAATTTATAACTGGGTGCGAAGATGCAAAAGACATGCTCCCTCGAGAAGCTGAAAAACATTTAGCTAAATTGGCTAGAAACAAATTGAAAGATCAAGCCAGAGAAGCAATTCACGGGACGAAATTTGAAACGATAGAAGAACTCACAAAATTCCTAAAAAAAAGATATGCACCAAACAAATCCGAAATGCAATTATTGGGAGAACTCGGTACAATTTTCCAGACGACCGACAATAGTGTCGTAGATTTCACATCAAAAATTAGGAAGAAGGCGAGAGAAATAATTGAGGCGCGGAAATTATCTA
Organism: Ophion ventricosus; assembly: GCA_963932345.1. Taxonomy (NCBI): domain Eukaryota; kingdom Metazoa; phylum Arthropoda; class Insecta; order Hymenoptera; family Ichneumonidae; genus Ophion; species Ophion ventricosus. The sequence continues at coordinate 15,016,223 of OZ010722.1, forward strand.
TCGACGGGAGAGACGATCCCGCTTTATGAACGACAGTAGACGATTACTTCCTCACGTGCTTTAAACGGGGGTTAAATGGAGAAATTGAACAACGGCTTCCCCTGTGCGACAACATTGAAGACGCGATAGAACACGCGATAAAAATTGAATGCGAAGTTAAAGCGCGCAAAGAATTGCAGTCCAATTCCTCTAAACACGAAAGATTTGTCCCGTCGAGATCAGTAAAATTCTGTAATATATGCAAAAAGGATAATCACACTACAGAAAATTGTCGATTCGCGACACTTACATGTCAAAATTGCAAAAATCAGGGGCACAGCACCAATGAGTGCAAAAAGGGCCAAAACGAACAGAACTCAATCATTTGCCAAATTTGTAAGAAACCAGGTCATACCGCAGATAGGTGTTACACCAACCAAATTTCCCGCGCCATCAACTGCCAATTATGTAAAAATTCAGGGCACACAGCCGACAAATGCCCCTCGGGGGGTAGGTCTGCGAATTTTGCAGCCGACTGGCAGCGCCAGTCGACCGGTCCACAATGCCAAATCTGTAAAAAAATCGGACATGCCGCAGACAGATGCTACCAGTTAAAAAGGGAAGCACCCAACTCGGACCAACTCGTTTGTCGGTATTGCAAAAAGGTAGGACACACAATAGGAAACTGCCGTGCCCGCGAATATAATAACTCGCGAAATCGGTCGGGAAACGGATCGAATACCCCTCGGGCGGACGCGCCGAGAGGTTCCCCGATCCCGAAGCGTCCGGTGACCACTGTCGCAACGATCCCACCGAGCGAACCTATCCTACCTAAACAATAAACGCAGAAAATTTCGATAAACTACCCTCGGTGTGTATCGGAGCGCATCCAGAAAAGGAAAAAATATCAATGTTGCTGGATAGTGGTGCTATTCCAAACCTAATTAAAAAACAATATACAGAAAATTTCCCAGGTATCAACGAGGAGGATATCATAAAATTAAAAGGAATAGCCGAACCACCGATCCTCACGTTGGGTAGTATAATGATCCGAGTGCTGAATTTCGAAACCTTATTCCATATCATACCTGATGAGGTGCAACTTCCATACCCCGTTTATTGGGGTCTAGATTCTTTTTCGCTACAAAATCACAAATAAATTTCAAGACGGAATGCCTTGAATGTGAAGACAAGGCATGGCCGTTCGAACAAACATACGAACCCGACGAGGTGATCGAAATCCCCGCGCGTTCGGAAACTTCTTTTCATATAAAAGTTGAAAATCGCACGTTGAAGGAAGGGTATATCCCACCTTTAAAAATCCGTAAGGGTGTTTACGCCGGCGACTGCCGGGTAACGAACATCCACGGTAAGGCACATTTAAAGGTTTTCAATAACACAAATGATGCCGCCAGACTGCGCGTGCCAGTCGTAAAACTGCAGGAATTCGACGTTGTCGAAGACCTGATAAAACACAAACAAAATCCAGATTGCACGACAATCTCCAATTCCAATCCTATTTCTCGCGATTCTAATCCTAATTCGGACGTAGATTGCATGACAACTACGCCGGTCCAGAGCCCAGTAGTGGCCAATCCAAAAATATCGACAAAAAACTTCGAAATAAAACCTTGTCAACGCTCCAGCGAGAGCGATGACGAAGAAAAATCAAATAAAAACCAAAATCCAAAAACAAAAACAAAACAAAATCCGGTTGCACGACAACGTCGAGTTCTAGTTCCATCCCTCGTGACCCTTCTATTCCAGGCGTAGATTGCAAGACAATTACGTCAATCCAGAGCCCAATAGAGGCCAATCCAAAAATTTCGACGAAAAATGTCGAAATAAAATCTTGGCATCGCTCTAGTGAAAGCGATGACCAAGAAAAGTCAAATAAAAATTTCTGTACCGAGGAAAGAACAAGAACAAAAACTCACAAAAAATAAAAAATTGGGCAAAATAAAAAATCAAAATCAAACGAAAACGCGAAAAGCGAGAAATCAAAATCAATCGAAAAATCAAATAATGAAAAAAACGAAAAATTAAAAACGAATCAAAATCAAAAACAAAATCAAAATGTAAACTCGATTTCTACCTCTGAATCAACATCGCGTATGATTGAAACCAATCCAGAGCGTCCAGAAATTATAAAAAATCTCTTGCGATTAGACCGCTTGGGCGACGAAGAATTAGAACACGTCGAACAAATTATCGAAACATACTCGGACAGGTTTCACGTAAAAGGCGAACCCTTGGAATCCACACATGTGCTTCAACACAAAATTCCTACGGTCGATGACCTGCCGATCAACACCAAACAGTATCGTTTTCCACAAGCCCTTAAAAGCGAAGTCCAGCGTCAAGTGGATGAGCTACTAGATTCAAAAATAATAAATCACTCGGAATCCCCAAGTAACAGTCCTGTTTGGATAGTACCGAAAAAACCGGACTCCAACGGTAATAAACGTTGGCGGATGGTGATAAATTTCCGAGCCCTTAATGAAAAAACAATCGGTGACTCCTACCCTTTGCCAAACATCACCGACATTCTTGATCAATTAGGACGCGCATCTTATTTTTCAGTATTCGATCTAGCATCCGGTTTTCATCAGATAGAAATGAACCCAGCAGACAAATAAAAAACCGCTTTCTCCACGCCATACGGGCATTATGAATTTAATCGGATGCCTTTCGGGCTTAAAAATGCCCCGGCGACTTTCCAACGCTTAATGGATGCTGTACTTAGCGGACTCCAAGGAGTATCCCTCTTTGTTTACCTTGATGATATCGTAGTTTACGCAAAGGACTTAACCGAACACGGTGACAAAATTCACAAATTAATGAGACGATTGCGCAAAGCTAACCTCAAGTTACAACCGGATAAATGCGAGTTTCTTAGACCAGAAGTCAATTACCTCGGACACGTCATTGGAAAAGACGGATTAAAACCAGATCCCAATAAATTATCGGCAGTAAAAGAATTCCCAAATCCGAAAAACGTCAAGAACATTCGTCAATTTTTGGGTTTAACAGGATATTATCGCAGGTTCATCGAAGACTTTTCAAAAATCGCAAAACCCCTAACCCATCTCTTAGAAGACAAAACTGACTTTAAATGGACGGACAAAACACAAAAAGCTTTTGAAATTCTCAAAAATAAATTATGCGAAGCTGCAATTCTCCAGTACCCCGATTTTGACAAACCATTTATCATAACGACCGATGCTTCCGGCTATGCCTTAGGCGGAGTCCTATCGCAGGGTGAAATTGGAAAGGACAAACCCATAGCGTACACATCATGCGTATTACGCGGCGCAGCCCTTCGGTACGATACGTACGAGAAGGAAGCCATGGCAATCGTTCACGGCGTGAAGGCCTTCCGTCCTTATATCTATGGTAGAAGGTTCACGCTCGTTACCGATCATAAGCCCTTGGTTTTGTTCAGAACCGCTAAAGACGCCAACGCACGTGTGCTCAAATGGCGACTCAAACTTTCCGAATACGACTACGAAGTCGTCTACAAACCCGGCCCGCTCAACTCAAATGCTGACGCCCTATCGCGAAATCCAATAGAAAAATTAGAGGACGTTAAAACAATACCACATATTCAACCAAAGCAAACCGAAGAATTAAAAAACGAGTTAAACAATTTGGCGCGCCAATTGGACCAGACTGACGACAGCGCTGCCGAAAACGAAAATTCTACGAGATTTACTGTTCGAGCAGACGTTCACCCCGTTCCGCATGAAGAAAATATAAACGTCGTCACTCGCTCTCAAGTGAGAGACGACACCAAGAACGCTGCTACTGTAAAGGCCAGTGCGCCTGCATCCGAGCGAGGGGACGTACACTCGAAACCCCGGCACCTTACGCGTCGAACTCGTAAACACATAAACTACGCAGAGAGTAGCGACGAAAAGACGGAGGCCGAGGTAGTAGGACCCATACGCGCTAGGCAACCCGAGCGGGCATTGACCCCAAAACAGCTGAGGGCCCTGACCAGCGCAAAGCACTTCCAATCCCTCGCTCCAAGAATCACACTGCTCCTAATTCCAATGATTCGACAGACTCAGATGCGAGTTCCCATGACCCATTAACTTCCGAAGACGAAGATCTTGCTGCCAATGAACCATCGATAACCGAATTTAAAATCGCAAACTTCGTCAGTACAAAGGAATTATTTCATTTCCGGAACGACAACTTAGTCTATTTCATAGATTCACAAGGTAAACCGTGCGATCCTGGATCGCGTAAATTACAAGAATTGAATAAATTACCTTCTTTAAAGAACCTTTCAGTCGGTCGAGCTTACAGCGCAAAATTTGGAAAAAAATATCACATCGCGCTAGTTATTCGGGGCGAACATCCCGAGTCATTTTCCTCAATATCTGAAAATATCAACAGTAGCGTAAAAGAATTAAAAGAAAAATGCGAAACCCTCAAACTCGAATCGTTTAGTCTTTGCCACTGCTAACACGTCGAACATCTGACCTGGGCAGACGTAATGAATACAATGAAAGAAACATTTGCATCCAGTCAAATAAAAATATTGATTTGCTTGGGTACGTTGCAATACGTACCGATTGAAGAGCGCGATTCCATTTTTTACGAGATGCACAAGTCCCCAATAGGAGGACACAAAGGTGTCTCAAAAACGTATAACAGAATCAAACGCAAATACTTCTGGGAAGAATTAAAATCGGATATTCAAAGACGAGTACAGCAGTGCTTAGAATGCCAGCTAAAAAAATTAGTCAGAATCAAAACAAGACAACCAATGATAATAACCGACACTCCGGGGACGGTTTTCGAAAAAAATTCAATGGACATAGTAGGTCCTATGCAACGCACTTCCAGCCAAAACGAATACATTCTCACAATTCAAGACCATTTGTCAAAATATTGTGTAGCAATTCCGTTACCGAATGCATTGGCGACGACAGTCGCTGACGCATTCATAAAAAGATTCATATGCGTATTCGGTGCACCCAAGGCATTACTGACGGATCAGGGGAGTAATTTCCTTAGCGGCCTAATGAAAAGAATCGCGAAACGCTTCCGCATAAAACGATACCGAACTACAGCGTTTCATCCTCAATCCAACGGATCGCTTGAGAGGTCTCACCATGTGCTAGCCGAATTTTTAAAACAATATACCGATAAAGACAACGAATGGGATCAATGGTTGGAATTGGCAATGCTTTCATATAACACTAGTGTGCACGAAAGCACAAGACACACTCCTTACGAGGTGGTCTTCGGCAAACTAGCAAGGGTCCCGTCAAGCGAACCTCTCCGCGAATCAGACCAGCTACCTACCTATCGCGGTTATCTAATTGAATTAATTACGCGAATAAACGGAATCAGAAATCTTGCCTATGAAAATTTGGTCACATCTAAACATCGCTCAAAAAAATATTATGACAAAAACGCTAATCCAAAGAGCTTCAAGGTAGGAGATTACGTCTATCTCCAAAGGGGTCCGAAACCTGGTAAACTCGGTGATCACTACACAGGACCACATAAAGTCCTAGAAAAATTGGAAAGGGGCAATGTAAAAATCCAGTATAACAACAAAATGCGAGTCATTCACGAAAACAGATTGCGATATTCACACATTAATATCGAAACCAAACCCAAAAAGAAAAACAAGCTGACCAGAGTCGATGAATCTGATTTCAATAACTGAATAATTAATCATAATCATTACACTTTTTTCAGATGGCCGATATCAATCCATTCAATAATATTAAAGGATATGACTTTTACCTACGTATAGAGAAACGAATCAAATCCACATAACAAATTAACTGGCACAGAATACCCAAGTTATTTATATACGAAATGTCAAAAAACGAATGCGTTCGCTGTCCAAAAAATTACTTATCGCCAACCTAGATATATTCGACTATATTAACACTAATTGTAAGTTTCTATGTACAAACCGACACATTCAAAAACAAATTCAAAGACGATATACTTGTTCAACAACGCAACCAAGAACGTCAAATTTTTAAAAATAATTATCTCTTGCAATTCAAGAACCAAACGTATATGCATATAGATTAATGAAAGCTCCAAGCTATATGACAGTACTAGCTAGCGGATTAGTACACGTTTTAAATGTATACCGATAAAATTAAGCCTGATCAGGTTAAAAGAATGCTACGAGCAATTGCCTATCACTTGTGGGAACAAAACATATTTCCTTATCCCTCGAACTCTTATATTATCAATGGAACCTAAACAACCTACAATTCCCTACTTCCTCCATATTACCATTTCGGAGTCACCTGCTACAATTTCTTGACTGTTCCGGTCGAAGCCATCCACCTGCAAGCATTAATGCCGATGACGAAACCTACTTGGAAGTACACCAGTCCAGCATCATTAGCGTCCAGTGGAATTTACTCCAAAGAAGATATCGATAACCTAGGAAAACGTATAATGTTCTCCGTGAAAAAAAATTTTTTTTAACTCGCTGCCCTAAACAATATGGCACGGGGCATCAGTGGTCAAAACACTGTGAATCTAGAAGAGAAACTGCTAAACTTTCCGACTGCAGCAGCCTACAACGCCTATCGAAGTCCATCTGGAATCGCACCTGGGAAAAAAATCTTTCAAATCCGATCAGCAAGCGCTGGTGTCATCGGGATACCACTCGTCGTGCGAGCGATCAAACTCCTCGTAGACTCGTAAACATTCACACATACAGCCTACACTGTGTACGGCTGGTCCATCTATCTCATTGGTGCCATGTGGGATTCAGTAACTCATCTATTGATACACCTGGCTAAACGACCGAAGAAGAAGGAAACGTCAACAGATGTAAAGTCTGGTCAAGAACTCAACAGAATTCGCTGCAGCCCCATCAACTGAGCCGGGAGCGTCACACAAGGAGCAGCATACTCCAACTAACAACAAACGATCCGTACCCTCACACCCCTACTTGTCCAGAAGACGATCAATCCTTCAAATCGTATTCCTTTCTCTCGAGTTCTCACAAGAAGACATAACCAAGTACCAAAAAGAATAATTCCAATCATGCTTAATCATTTGTATTCTATTTTGTTTTCTCATCATTATTATTCTTTTAACCTTGTCAAGTAAGATAGAACGAAATAGGTAAATAAATATTTTCACAAAAGGAAGAAGAAAAGAAGATATAAAAAAAATCCATATATATGGATACATACAAAATAAAAAAAAGCATTCTCGCGGAAAGATCTATACATATATATACAATAATCGTAACATATATACCACTTTTTCTTTTTTTTTACCAAATATATAGTCTACGTTATACTCTATTCCAAAGATTGTACCTATCTGACATTGTAACCGCCCAAGAATAAGCTGATGACGATATCGAGTTGACCTCCGGAACATTCATAACAATTGAGCGAGACGCTCAATCCTAAAGGGGGGAGGTGTTACATCCTAGCCAATATGCAGGATGTCTCTTCCCTCGGTTATTCTCAGTATCCTCATTTGCCATCACAAATGTATTATATATATTAAGAAATCTAACATATAACAGCGTAAACGCGTGCGATACCCTCTGTCAAAAGATCTTCGTCCGGTTGAGTCTTAACGGAAAACGAGATCGAGCGTACACGTAAATAATAATTCAAGTATCCGTTCTAGTTTCCAATAAGAACATGGTCCCGAGCGCATATTCCACGAAGAGTCACATTACAAAACCACACAGAGCCCTGAGCAACGTCCAACTTCATCACCTCATCAAGCTTTCATCAAGAACATGGTTCTGAGCGGACATTCCACGAAGGGCCGTATCGCGTAGAACCAAATAATGAATCGATTATATACATCTTAGGCCAGAGCGTCGACCCAACAACAGAGCGGAGTGCGATAAAAATCCAGCGCATACCCGTGTCATACGAACCTAGCGGCCGCCGCGCAATCGCGAACGCCGCAGCATCGAATTTTGGCTACGCACATCATGAGCTCATGATCAACAAAGGGAATAAAGAGCGCAATTCCCCTTCCATCAGTACCATAACTTCTAAGAAAGGAAATCAAAGATTGAATCACTCCTACTCCCACTCTGCTAAAAATTATAAGCGAACTAAGAAGGGCCAGTATGCCAAAAGCCCAAATCAGTCTTCTATCGTTTTCCGCCCGACGCAGTCTTCTATCGTTTTCCGCCCGACGAAGTCTTCTATCGTTTTCCGCCCGACGCAGTCTTCTATCGTTTTCCGCCCGACGAAGTCTTCTATCGTTTTCCGCCCGACGAAGTCTTCTATCGATCCCGATCCGATCAAGTCTCCAATCGACTTCTATCCGAGTTGGTCTTTTTCCGAATAAATCTCTGTCGAAAAGTTTAATATCATTATCCGCTATAGAAAGATCTTTTCTATCGACTCTAACCTTGTGTCGCGATCCGTACCTCTACTCCGCATCTAATGATTTAACTCCGTATTTCGATCGTTTATTTCCATCTCTATTTAACTTCAAAAAGTATCGTAAATCTTTTCCGCGTTCTTCACCCTCGTGAAGTGACCCGGTGACCCATCTGCGACGATTGTAAACACAGCGTGTGTGTGGCCCGTCGACCACCATTGTACCAGCGAGCGCACTAGCCTAACAGCGAAGGCCCTTGAATTCCGAGCTGCAATAAACATCCGTGCGACCGAGCGAGCGACCAACACTCAACGAATGTAAGCCATCCACATGTTTTTCTTGTATTACACTTTGTAACCATGATCATCTAAACCCAATTAGTATCTTTTAATAAATAATGTCGTGTCAATAGAATAGAGGTCTGTCGAATTATTCCTCAACACCTACTCATTCGCGAAACTCTCCTAATCTCGCTTATCTCATACACATCCCCTTTTTACCCTCATCCCGTGCTATTGCGCTAGGCGTAGGCAACAAAGAGGGAAACAAAAATATTGTGCTCTCATCCCTTCCGGATGTGACACTAGTTCTATTGCGTAAGCCGTATCCTTCCAATGCCGACGATGAAGTCATTTCGAAGTTCTTTCACTTATTTTTTGCACGTTGTAGGATTGATAAATCTCTCGGCGAGAACGCCTTTCGATTAGTCGACCCTCAGAATGATAATACAATAAAAGGAGTTTGCAATCGAATACATTTACGACCATATAATGATCCCGGTCAAGACGTTTGACAAGCATGGTGTTCAGGCTCCAAACTTTCGAGTTGTTAGTATGTAAATGGCGATGAGTGATAGCCCTAAAGTTCTAAGTTTGCGTAACTATATTATAAGAATATGTTAATTTATTAATGATCGTCAAAGTGTACCTACATATTCCGATCCTCAATAAAAGGGGGATATTGTAAGGATCGATATATCCGTCGTCGACAATTTGTCCACAGTTCAAAATTCGCGCCATGATTGAGAAGCGAGAGCGTTAACAAATAAGATAGAATCTCGAGCGTTCATAAATAAGATATCGAGGGTGTAAGGATGAGGGAAGGAGATCGAACGAGATCGAAGGGATCGTTCATTCCGCCATTAACTCCGAAGGGATAGATACGTGTCGTGAAACAAAATCCGGGTATATCGAACACAAGTCGTGTCCAACGGTAAAAATATCGTGCCAAGAGCTAAAATAATAACACCAAAAGAAAGTGAGCCCAATATTTTTCCGTTTAGAACGTAATATGCGAACAAAATAACGTAACGTTCCCACGTGAAAAAACCCGCCAATTGATCTTGCGAGATGAATACCTCGTGTGAGCCGCATCGTTGTTAAAAAATGGCCGGTGCGGCAAATTAATCAAGAAATGACACTCAACATTTCTTAAAAACGTTGATAATGGTACGCAGTCGCCTTAGTCAAGAAAAACCCCGTGAATATACGCTGGGAAATTCCCGCGGGGCATTCGGCAAAAAAACAACCCATTTCTTGGAGACGGGAAGCCTCCCAGGACAACGAGGAACGAGAGCAAGGCGACCACGGTACCCTTCGAAACGACGGAAGGTTTTGACAAACATCGAAGCCGTTTTATTTCTTGGTCGACCGAGTGCACCGGCGAAGGACGATCAACGACCAACGGCAACGATCAGTGGCAGATGGTGATGAAAACGAAAATGGACAAATAAAAGACATATAATCGGCAGCCATTCTGTGAGTATTTGCGTAAAAAATAAAAGGAATATCTTTTATGAACTCACTCGGTGTGCCCGAAAGCCCGATACACAAATGGACGCCCGCAGATGTGGCTTCTAACGAACGACCATTACGGGTTCAAGGAAATAGTGGGTGTACAAAGCGTGAGCGAATTATAAATAGGATGTGATCGTAGGTGAATAGTATATATCGAAGAAAAAATTTAATAAACAAAGAGTATTATTTTTAAATAGAAAATTTTCGAGTCGCTCGCTGAACGTGAAATGAGAGAGTAGGGGTGAGATTGGAGCGAATGTGATATAAGACAAAAAAGAAAATATATAACAATTAATAATATGTTTATTGTATGTCACAATGCGTAACGTAACTCGCATGGGATAAAATGTATGCGTAATAAAATTCGCTGTATGTAATATTGGAAAGAGTGTCGTATGCCAATAGACCGAACGGTCCCTTACATGTTATAAAAATAATATAAAATAAAAAAGAAATCTGTTAATAAATAAAAGAGGTGGGTAATGAAAATTGTCACATTACAAGATGAATCGAGACATTTCATACAGAAGTTCGAGGAGCTCGAAATAAAATTAGCACGAAAAATTGAAGCGGCCAAAAGAAGCATTTTATAAGATATTGAAAAAAATGCGGATTAAATTGTTTATCCTTCAGTGTTCGAGGAATAAAAATCATCAAGAGACGTACCCAGGAGAAACACTTTAAGTGAAATTACCAATTTAAAACTTGCAAACATTTTTTTTAATTTGAAGCACTCCTAGAAAGAGAAGTCGACAAACAAAATGCTTTGGTAAGTAAAAAATCATATTTTCATTTGAAAATGACATCTCAATTTCTTACCATAAATAATTCGCCAGATTGTGCCACATTTCTTGTTCCGTCGTAGAATTTATAATACAAAAATAAACATAAAAAATAGTATTAAACTATTTGAATTGACGAAAAAAGTAAAAAAATTGTGAGGCATCATATTTTCTTTGAAATACAACGAAGACGAAATTTGAATTTCCTGTTATCCGCAACTAGCGATATTTTTCCTTAATTTTCTCATTTGTAGAATTTATAAGACAAGAAATAGTTAAGAAAAATTTCTGTTATATAAATTTGAATTGAAAAAAAATAAGAGAATCGCGGAAAACTGTATTTCATAATAAAGTTGCTATGATTTCTCTACGATTGTGAGAAACGTGCTATGATTTTTGTTGCATAAACGGATTCTCAATCGGCAAATTATTGGCTTGTCAGTGAAAGAGCACATGGCAAAGACCATGCACATTATCATCGCGAAATAATTTCAATTGTACTACACCGCCTGTGGCAGAAAAGTAAGAAATACAGACGGAAAACGCAATTTCAGTGCGACTATGACTTTGCGTATAATACAAGGTATATGGTGCAAAATATATGTATATGACTGTAGAAGTGATATTGAAGAATCAAACCCGAATGAATAAATCTAATCTTTTTTTCTGGGTGTTTCAGCATTGATACTCGAGAAATTCGTGGGACACGATGAACCGTTGCATATATTTCCAATTTTGAGCCGGTGGTTGAGCGGAGCCGTCGATAGACAAGGAGGTCCGCGAAACGAAACATCATCGATTCGAATAACAATGTGTAATTCATATCCGATCTCTCATGCATCCATATATGAGAGTTTTTCATTTTTCATTAATAATTTATTTTCAAAATAATTTTCACATTTCAGTGCTTAATTTTCCACTAACATTTTATTTGCAGCATAATTCTAATTATCGTATTATCTTATTATTATTATCACTCATATTCAATATTCTCTCATAGCAACATTCACCTGCTTGAATAATAAATTATAATATTTCTACCTGAATTGAATAATAATTAATAAAACTATTTATGTAACTCCGACAAAGTACTGTATATTTTGCTGCTTATTGCCTAATATATCAACTAAAAACTAACATAATATAATATTGCTCGACACTTGGAGCATTATCGAATCAGTGTTGATAATGGACTGGACCAACGTTGGTACGATATCGGCTAACACTTGGGCCACTGTTGGCACAAGCGTCGGGTCTATTTTAATGCCAACGCTGGCACAGTATTGGCTGAAACTTGGGCCGACCTTGGTACGAGCGTCGGGACCAATGGTGGTATGATATTGCCTGTAACTTGGGCCAATCTTGGCATTAGTCTGGGGCCTGTTTTAAAAACAATGTCGATACGATATCGGTATCCAACCTTGGCCTGAGGATATCATTCCAACAATGGTACATTAATGAACCGACACTTATGCCAGAGAATGGCCTTCCATATACTAAAGTATGGTGCAGTACTGTGCCAGTGTCGAACCAGTTGTAAATGTTTTCATGGGTATTTTTTTCGCTGCGTTCCTTCTTCTACTTGCTTCAACCGAAGATTGTACTCTTTTTCACTTTGGATCTTTCCTTTCTATCTTGTAATTTTGCGTTCGTATCTGAGCTCAATGCTACCAACTACCGAAAACTAAACTGCGCGTCTGCCACATTTTAACTGGGTTAAAAATGTATTCGCCATGTTAATAAGCAAAAATGATTAATAACATTTCAAAACAGTCGATTCGATGCATTCCACAAATTTGTTAGCTGAAATTTGTTTACTTTACGTAACCGAAAATTTGTTTATTCGGGGTTGGCAGCCAGTACAGGCGCCTGTGCTTGAGCATATGCTTTTTCCTCTTGCCACCTAATCTGCAAAGACACTGCGCAACCCCTTTAATTACTGCCGAACAAAACGATTATCTCGAAACGGAATCATTTTCCATTAGTCTCTGCATTTGCTATAACAATTTCCAAGTCAGGAGGACGCATTTATTGTTAGTAAAATTGTGTAGGATTATCAAAGAACCCACCCTCAACAGCTCTAGTACGTGGCGCTATCGGGAGTGGCGAGCATTCAGAGTTTATTTATTGTTACTAAGCATGATGAAAGAAGGTTTTATCATAGGCGCATACCAACAATGTCACTGATTGGTTTGCAGAATGAACTTCGAAGACTGCCTTTGCGTCACCTCGAAACCGTAGGGTCGTTAAACAAATTTTATTGGTCAGAGAACAGGGTTATCAATTATCTCTTTTGATTGTCAAAGTCTACGTGCTTATGTAACAAATCTGAAAGAAGATTGTAAAAGACGGAATTTGAAATTTCGCGCGCACCATCGCTAGCGCCGCGAAGAGGGCGTGGAACGCAGCGGCGAAAGACGGAGGGCGCCGGGAGTGGCCGCGTGGTCAAGCCGGCCCGCGAAACGAGAGGGATCGGGAGTCGTGTCCCGACCGTGAGAGGAAAAGAGTGTGTGTAGACGCGCGAACGAGAACGCGTGTGAGCGCCGCGAGTAGCATCGCGTGAGCGACGGCCATCTTGGGTCGCGCAACGGCCACGTGCGAGTGGACCGGGAGCGAATAAAAAGAAAGGCCGGGAGATAGCCTTACGTACCCCTGGGGTGCCGTGAGTGTGGTGCCGGCGAGGGTTAAGGACCGATATAATTTTGTAACTTTAAAGAAACAGTATTCGTGTGTATGTGTGCTTGCATGTTGCGTGATTACCGCTTTCTCTTTTTTTTTGTTCCCTTTTGTACCGCGCTAATAAAGAAGCCGAGTGCAAACATTTTTTTCCTTTAAGTGGGCGAGAAACCATCGGTTATTCGCGGATTACGTTCTCCTAGCGCAGGAGAAAATAGGAGTTTATAACATTTCAGAAGTGGGATACGAACGCGTGCTGCGGCGTTCGGCCCTCTTGGGCCTCGTGCAAAAAAATAATAAAATAAAAAAAAACGAAGTGAACGGGGAAGCGTTATGACCCATGGTCGACGCGGATTCCTTCGAAAAATTCGTGCAAAAGGTGAGCTGCGAAATGCCGTTGAATCACTCCGCGGTGCGGGGTAGGGGCAGAACGGTCGCGACAAATATTTCAAATGTAACGGGCGCTGAGACGCGCGTCGGAAGACAAGATGGCGTCCGACCGGTGTCGGACGACCGCGTGGCGACACACGGGCGTGAAAGCGCGTGCGCGATCGAGGAAGGCGACGCGCAGCCGCCATGTTCGGGAACGAGTGACGTGGCGGGGTTGAATAGCGACAATTCGCACGGAAGTAGTGTCCCATCAGTGCCGCGTATTGAACCCTGTGAACAATCGTCGGTAAATGAGGGTCACGCGAGCGCGGCGCTTGTGAGTGCGTTACGAACAGCATTGGCAAGCGAAGCACAGGAGCCGGTGCTCCAGCTGTTAGCCGGACTATTATCGAACGTGCAGCTTCAGTCGCAGAACGTTGCGAACAAACCGGCCGAAAGTGCACCACCAATATGCCAGGTGATTACCGATTTATCCCGGGATATCGAGGATTTCACTGGCGAGGTTGACGGCATCAGGGGGAGGGAGTGGCTGGAGAACTTGGAGTCCTTGGCCCACCTCCATTCATGGACAGAGGACTATCTCCTGACGGCGGCGAGAATGCACCTCAAAGAAGGTGCCAAGGATTGGTACCGCGCGAGGATCGGGGAATTGCAAACCTGGGGTGAGTTTCGCGACGCTTTTGTTGCCACGTTCGCCAGACGAGACGACGCCTCGACGAGATGGGCTCGAATGAAGGCGCGACGGCAAGAAAAAGGCGAAAGCCTGGCCAGGTATTTTCATTCGAAGGTGCGGTTGTGCGCCCCGCTGAATCTCACGTTCCCCGAGGAACGAGGAGAAATTCTCGCCGGTTTGTGGTCTCGAGAGTTGTGTAACCTCACCCTGCCGTCCTCACAGTATACGCATGATGCCTTGCTCCATGACCTAATATTTTATGAAAAGACACTTGCGAGCCAGCGTCGGGAGCCGGAGCATCGCGTGGGGAGAGGCACCATGGGCACGAAGGGAGGCCAGTATCAGGCAAACCACCGAACGAGCGAACGGAGACTACCAGCATCGGGTACCAGGGAGCAGACAACAGAGATGCCGGTAAGAGAGCGCCTCTGTTTTAATTGTCGCAAGCCAGGGCACTTATCGAGGGACTGTCCGGAGGAAAGGCGTTCTCCAACGTGCTATCGTTGCAACCAGAAAGGGCACATACGCAGCCAATGCCCGACAGGTGGTAGAACGGAGAGACCGGCGGTGCAAGCGGTGAGTACCGGACAAGACTATACTGCCGCCAAATATGTAAAGACGGCGCTCGTGAATGGTCGAGAGGTAGCAGCATTTGTCGACACGGGGAGCTCCGAGTGCACGATGAGGATTTCCCGAGTACGCGCAGGACAACTGGAAATGTCAACCACCGGTACGGACCTAAAGCCATTCGGGCCCCCGAAATTCGTAGTGCGCAGCTGTGGAACGGTGTGCGCCGATGTCACCGTTGACGGAGTGACGGTCCACGGGGTACCGATCCGGGTCGTGCCGGACGACGTGCAGAGCATGGACATGCTCATAGGGCGGACCTTCACGGAGCACCCGGGCGTCGCGTTCCGTAAGGAAGGAGATCGGCTGACGTTCTTGCGGAGCATTATCGAACAGGTGGAGCAGCCGGCGCCATCGACGTCTCTGGCGACAAGGGGTCAAACCCTTCTCCTAGCCAACACGATCTCGTTGGTGGAGGTCGTGGGGTGTAGCACCGCTGCCACCGTGCCAGTGATCAACTGGGGCGCCAAGGATCGTACTCTCGCTCCGGGGCACGTAGCAACCCGCGGAAACATCGCCAACGTCCAGATGATCGAGCGACCAGCAACGAGGGAGGACATCCGGGAAGAGGACGTGGTGATGGGCTCGGGACAATCTCCAGAGGTAGGGAAGGAACTGCGTGAGATGCTGAACGAGTTCCGGGATTGCGTGGCGCTGAGTGCACGTGAGTTGGGCTGTGCCAAGAGCGTGGAAATGGAGATCCGGGTACCGGACAACACACCGCCCGTACAGTGTAAACCCTACCGCGCAACCGAGCGTGAGAGACGGGAAATTCGGGATATACTGGCGGAGTGGAGAGAGACGGGTGTGGTAGTGGACACGGACTCTAGATACGCTAGTCCGGTGCTGTTAATAAAAAAAAATCCGGTGAATCGCGATTGTGCGTTGACTTTCGCAAACTGAACGCGGTAACGGAGAGAGTGCATTTCCCGTTACCTAACATCGACGATCATTTAGCCCGGGTACGCGACAGGTCGTTATTTATTGTACTTGATCTGGCGCAGGGAATTTGCAGATCCCAGTGGAGAAAGGATCTCGCGAGAAGACGGCCATCATCACCCCGGAGGAGACGGTAGAATTTACCCACATGATCTTCGGGCTGATGAATGCACAAGGCTCTGGGCCCATTGAGAGACGAGGTGGCATTGTTTTATCTGGACGACATTTTAATCCCAAGTACGAGCTGGCAGGACTTGGGACCGAAATTACGTCTAGTGCTGGAGGCCCTGAGGGACGCTGGATTGACGATCAAGCTGTCCAAATGTCGCTTCCTGTTTGAACGAGTGACATACCTGGGCCATGAAATCTCCGGGAGAGGAATCGAGCCGGGCCAAGTGAAGATCGAGGCGATAAGACCGCTCCCGCCACCTAGAAACGCACACGAGGTGCGCCGTTTCTTGGGTCTAGTGAGTTTCTTCCGGAAATTCGTACCACACTTCGCTCGGATAGCAGCACCTCTGGTCGCCTTGCTAAAGAAAAACGTCAAGTTCGTCTGGGCCGAGAGCGAGCGGAACGCCTTCGAGGAACTGAAGCGTCGTCTAACGGAGCCGCCGGTACTACGAGCTTTCGATCCTAGAGCGGAAACGGAAGTCCACACGGACGCCAGCACAGTCGGCTTGGCAGGGATGTTGATGCAGCGCGGAGGAGATGGCAAATTGCGTTTGGTGTATGCCGTGAGTCGGCGTACCACGGAGCCGGAAACTCGATACCACAGTAGTAAGCTGGAGCTACTAGCAGTGGTGTGGGCCGTCACGCGACTGCGTCCGATGATAGCCAACATCCCTTTCACGGTCGTCACGGATTGTCAAGCTCTCTGTTTCTTAAGTATTCAAAAGACCTTAAACCCACAGATTATTCGCTGGAACGATGCGCTGAGCGAATACGACTGCCGAATCGTGCACCGACCCGGTGAGAAGATGGCACATGTGGACGCGCTCAGCCGAGCTCCCATGGTAACCACGGAGGCCATAGAAGTCGGCCAAATACTTACCCTGGTCGGCGAGGAAGAACTCACAAGGATGTACCAGCACTGTGATGAGTGGATCCGTCAAAAGAAGGATATCCTGTCGAAGCCGGAGCGGGCGAGGACGCCGTCCGAACGGAGCACCATCAATGGGTACGAGTTGTTCCGGGGAATGGTGTGCAAGAGACATGCAGATCGACTGCTGTACGTAATCCCGAAGGCTATGAGGAAGGGCGTGGTGGTGCGTTACCACGATCTAAAGAGCCACCCCGGAGTTGAACGTACGGTGACGAGAATCATGGAACAATATTACTTCCCGAACCTCCGAGGATACGTCAAGCGACACGTGCGAGCGTGCTGGACTTGCACGGTGGGCAAGGCGAAACCGGGGCGGCAGGCGGGCGAACTCCATCCAATTCCGCCAGGGAATCGACCGTTTGCCACCGTTCACGCGGACCACCTGGGTCCCTTTGTCACGAGCCGGCGCGGGAATAAGTACGTATTGGGGTTGATCGACAATTTGACGAAGTTCGCCTTTCTGCGCGCGGTCAGAGACACGAAGACCACCAGCGCCATCCGTCACCTAGAAGAATTTGTCAACGATTTCGGGGCACCGGAAAGGCTGATAACAGATAGGGGGACCTGTTTTACGTCAAAAGCCTTCGAGGAGTTCTGTAGACGCCATGGGATTCGGCATCATCTGAACTCTCCGGGACACCCGCAAGCGAACGGGCAGATTGAAAGGCTTAACGCCACCTTAGTCCCCGCGATTCGTGCCAACCTGCGAGACGAAGACGGGACCACCTGGGATGCCAGTTTACGCCGTATCCAAACCGACCTCAATGGGATGAGGAACGCCAGCACGAACATTAGCCCGTTCGAAATGGTATTTGGATACGTGCCACACCGGGAGGAAGGTGAGACGCGCAGGCTCAGTGCGACCGAGGGACGCTATGCAGCTCCGGGACAGCTTCAGGACGCGGCGCGGTTGCGAATACAAGAAGCCCAGCGTCGAATGAAGCAGAGGTACGAACGGGGTCGGCGGATAAACGCCCATTTCAGCCCAGGGAACCTGGTGTTCGGGAAGGTCGCGCCCCAGACAACCGGGGAGTCAACCAAATTGCAGACTAAGTACCGGGGGCCATTGGTGGTAATCGAGGTCTTGCCAGGAGACACCTACCGCGTCGCTAATCTTAATGAGACGCCGGATGGGAAGAGGTACGCTTCGACGGCGCACGCATCACAGCTCAAGCAGTGGATGTCAGTTTCGGACGGAGGAAGCAGTGAGAGTGGAAGCGAAGACGAAAGCGGCGGCGACAACCCCCGAGGGGGAGCAACGCCAGAGGCGGTGAACGGTGCCGAGCGGACATCACGGGTGAGGCGACCGCCTCGACGCTTCGAGGACTACGTGGCGTCGTGATCGCGGGTATTGAGCGAGGCGATGTAATAATAAACAAACAAAAAGAAGGGGGGGGGGGTGTAAAGTTCCTGTCGTCGAGTATTAATTTATTGGGAGTTTTTTTTTGTTATTTGTGCGTGTGAGTACCTAAATAATGAGCGACACCAAAAAAAAAAAAAAAAAAAAGACAGAAGAAGCTCGAGGACGAGCTCAGGCAGGAGTGGCCGAACTGTAAAAGACGAAATTTGAAATTTCGCGCGCACCATCGCTAGCGCCGCGAAGAGGGCGTGGAACGCAGCGGCGAAAGACGGAGGGCGCCGGGAGTGGCCGCGTGGTCGAGCCGGCCCGCGAAACGAGAGGGATCGGGAGTCGTGTCCCGACCGTGAGAGGAAAAGAGTGTGTGTAGACGCGCGAACGAGAACGCGTGTGAGCGCCGCGAGTAGCATCGCGTGAGCGACGGCCATCTTGGGTCGCGTAACGGCCACGTGCGAGTGGACCGGGAGCGAATAAAAAGAAAGGCCGGGAGATAGCCTTACGTACCCCTGGGGTGCCGTGAGTGTGGTGCCGGCGAGGGTTAAGGACCGATTAAATTTTGTAACTTTAAAGAAACAGTATTCGTGTGTATGTGTGCTTGCATGTTGCGTGATTACCCCTTTCTCTTTTTCTTGTTCCCTTTTATACCGCGCTAATAAAGAAGCCGAGTGCCAACATTTTTTTTCCTTTGAGTGGGCGAGAAACCATCGGTTATTCGCGGATTACGTTCTCCTAGAGCAGGAGAAAATAGGAGTTTATAACAAGATAAACTCGCCATATTTTTTAACATTACCAGTTTTTCTGAGACATGTTAAAATGATAAGTATCATATTGATGTATCAAATTTCTTATCTTCTCCTTAAATTCAAACACACTGCAAATCGACCAAGTGGTATTGCAGTGTATCACAACAGCAATTATATAGCTCATCTTATCATTCTCCACATAGAAATAATAACACAGTAAACATAACCCCCTAAAAAACTTTAACAAGTAAAAAAAATGCCAAGTAATAAAAAATGCCCTCGAAAAAATTATCGGTTGTTTCACTATCTACAAGATTCTAATTAACCTCGAAATATTTGTGATTTTTTTCAAACAATAGTTTTATTTAGATTCTAATTTTTCAACTCAAACGTACAAAAGAAGTGAAATAACTTTTTATGAAAAAGCCAAGCAAATTTACCAGAAACGTACAGAAAATTACCAAAGTCTAGTAATACCATTTTTCTCAATATTTTGTTTTCAAAAACCATTTTACTCTTATAATAAAAGTACGAATCACGATTATATAAAAGTACAACGTATGCATCACACAAGTACTGTATGTATGTATCACTAGAAAAGCTGGGCAACGACTTGGCGTGCATGGTTAAGAAAAAAAGCTCGGGAAGATACACGATTTTCTTACAGAAACGTCCCTACCGCTTGCAAAAGTAACTTTTGCAACAATTTATCTACATAGATTATTTCAAATTGTAACATCACATCAGGCATACAGGATTATTAGAAATGAGATGTTCCACTGTACTGAGACAGATTATCGGAAATGGAGCGATAGGTGTCGAGAGTAATATCGATATTCCTTTTCCACCAGCAAGTGGTGCGGACCGTAGTTCAAACCTTCAGCCTGCCAAAACTATGTTCATGACACCAAAATTTATACGACGCAATAAATTTCATGAGATGTATGGTGGTTCTGCAATAGAGTAGAAAGTGAATACTTCCACACAACTTTTCAAGGTATGCAAATAAAGTGAGATTTCAAGAGCCGTGTGGTCTAGGGGTACATCACTGATTTTTGAAGTTATACTTTGCGGAATCAGAAACTTGGTTTGCAGTTACATAATAAATTGCGTCAATTTATGTTTTTCTTAAACTAATGGTCAGGTTGTTGAGAAAACGTCATCCTTCGCCGAGCTTTTTTTCTTAACCATGCACGCCAAGTCGTTGCCCAGCTTTTCTAGTGATACATACATACAGTACTTGTGTGATGCATACGTTGTACTTTTATATAATCGTGATTCGTACTTTTATTATAAGAGTAAAATGGTTTTTGAAAACAAAATATTGAGAAAAATGGTATTACTAGAGTTTGGTAATTTTCTGTACGTTTCTGGTAAATTTGCTTGGCTTTTTCATAAAAAGTTATTTCACTTCTTTTGTACGTTTGAGTTGAAAAATTAGAATCTAAATAAAACTATTGTTTGAAAAAAATCACAAATATTTCGAGGTTAACTAGAATCTTGTAGATAGTGAAACAACCGATAATTTTTTCGAGGACATCAAGAGACGCGGCAGCGTCTCGACGCCAAGTAATAAAAAAAAAAACGACTGTCACGACACGACACGCCGCGCACTCTTTATACGCCAAGATGGGCTTTAGCAGACGACTTTTTAACTTATAATCGACATTACGCGAAAACGCGGAGACGAATCGAAAATCTAATGACATTTTACCAATCAAATGTTATTTTTTCCTATCGATTTTGTTTGGGTCATTTTTCGATCCGCCTACTCAAACTTGAGATCTCGTAATATTAGCCGAATTTCCGAGCGACTTTTTTACCACAAAAATTCTTCAACACTTTAGAACTTGGAGGGATAAAGTTATTCGGTCGCATCGTAAGCTATACTACATACGTCCTTTTGGGAAAAGCGTTAACATGATGGGAACGCTTAGGTTTCAGCGTGAAGTGCACTGTTTGCTCACTTCAGAGAGGTGCTACTATAAACAAACAATGGCGCGCTAGAAACGTGAAAAGTCGGGTTCTTCGAACGTATAGCCTCTGTCGGCTTTAAGAGGGAACGGTACCCGCAGCAAGACTTCGACGCAGCCCCGGCTCCAGTCGGTAGGGCAGAACTCGTACGAACCCCTGCTACCTACCGGGAGATTGTAAATGCCTTCCTGCGTCTCGCAACGCGTATGTGCGTGTATGTTGGTGTGCTGTCGTAGCGCACCAACATACATCCTTCGTAGCGCGTACACACCGCGTGAGCGCATATACACCGCGTGAGCGTATATACATGCACAAACATACATAACACAGTCAGCGTCGAGAAAGAACTTTATTTTCTTTTCTCAACGCCGACTTCGCAAGAAATTCAAAAACACGAATTTCGCAGAAAGAGTCCTTGCTGAGGGTAGCGATTGGCTCAGTAAACATTTACGGTATAAATAATACAAACATAATTGTTTAAACAATTATAAATGCATTTATTCTCGACCACGATTGTGATCGGTAGATACGGTACTTTCAGTACCTCTCAGCAAATAGATTGCTGTTTGCGAGCCGCAAAACGGTACGCTAAAAATAATGCAAAAATAATTGTTTAAAAAATTATCTTTGCATTTTTCCTCGATCACGATTGTGATCGGGAGATACGGTACTTTCAAACCTCTTAACAATTATGATTGCTGCTTGCGCTATGTAAAATCCAACGTTAAAAATAATGCAGCCATAATTGTTTAAACAATTATGAATGCGTTTATCTCGACCACGATTGTGGTCGGTAGATACGGTACTTTCAGTACCTCTCGGCAAAGAAATTGCTGCTTGCGAGCCGCAAAACATAACAATAAAAATAATGCAAACATAATTGTTTAAACAATTATGGATGCGTTTATCTCGACCACGGTTGTGATCGGTAGATATGGTACTTTCAGTACCTCTCGGCAAATACATTGCTGCTTGCGAGCCGAAAAACCTAACAATAAAAATAATGCAATCATAATTGTTTAAACAATTATGAATGCGATTATCCCGACCACGATTGTGATCGGTAGATACGGTACTTTCAGTACCTCTCGGCAAATAAATTGCTGCTTGCGAGCCGCAAAACATAACAATAAAAATAATGCAATCATAATTGTTTAAACAATTATGAATGCGTTTATCTCGACCACGATTGTGATCGGTAGATACGGTACTTACTTCCAGTACCTCTCAGCAAATAGATTACTGATTGCGAGCCGCAAAACCTAACAATAAAATAATGCAAACATAATTGTTTAAACAATTATGAATGCGTTTATCTCGACCATGATTGTAATCGGTAGGTACGGTA
Organism: Ophion ventricosus; assembly: GCA_963932345.1. Lineage (NCBI taxonomy): Eukaryota > Metazoa > Arthropoda > Insecta > Hymenoptera > Ichneumonidae > Ophion > Ophion ventricosus. Next base: position 15,038,973 of record OZ010722.1, read on the forward strand.
CTATCAGTACCTCTCAACAAATAAATTGCTGATCGCGAGCCGCAAAACATAACACTAAAAATAATGCAATCATAATTGTTTAAACACTTATGAATGCGTTTATCTCGACCACGATTGTGATTGGTAGATACGGTACTTACTTCCAGTACCTCTTAGCAAATAGATTGCTGATTGCGAGCCGCAAAACCTAACAATAAAATAATGCAAACATAATTGTTTAAACAATTATGAATGCGTTTATCTCGACCATGATTGTAATCGGTAGATACGGTACTTTCAGTACCTCTCAGCAAATAAATTGCTGATTGCGAGCCGCAAAACCTAACAATAAAAATAATGCAATCATAATTGTTTAAACAATTATCAATGCGTTTATCTCGACCACGATTATGATCGGTAGATATGGTACTTTCAGTGACTCTTGGCAAATAAATTGCTGCTTGTGAGCCGCAAAACATAACAATAAAAATAATGCAATCATAATAACAATTATGAATGCGTTTATCTCGACCAGGATTGTGATCGGTAGATACGGTACTTTCAGTACCTCTCGGCAAATAAATTGCTGCTTGCGAACCGCAAAACCTAACAATAAAAATAATGCAAACATAATTGTTTAAAAAATTATGAATGCGTTCATTCTCGATCACGATTGTGATCGGTAGATACGGTAATTTGAGCATATATGATTGCCTCTCAGTATATATGATTGCTGTTTGCACGCTGCAAAGCATAACGGTAAAAAATAATTCAAAAATAATTGTTTCAACAATTATCAATTTGTTTTTTCTCGACCACGTTTGTGATCGGTAGATACAGTACTTCCTATACCTCTCAGTAAATATGATTGCTCTTTACGTGTTGCAAAACATAACGGCAAAAACAATGCGTAAAAAATAGTTTAAACCATTCAAGAATTTATTCTCGACCACGATTGTGATCGGTAAGCGCGGTACTTTCTGTACCCCTCAGCAAATATGATTGTTGCGTACGCGCTGCAAAAATCAACGGTAAAAGTAATGCAAAAATATTTGTTTAAACAAGTATTTTTGCTTTTTTTCTCGACCACGATTATGATCGGTAGGTGCCGTACTTTCTATAGTATACAACTTGATGACGTTGAAGTTTGTATTGTAAGATGCATCGAAAACTTTTTCATTTTAATAGCCCAAATTTTTTTTATTTTCATACTGAACAAATCGTTACGACATTTTCATACAGTCTTAGACAAGTTAAATTTTCACAAAGATTACTCTCTATAATAATAAAAATAAAGAAATGGAAAAAATATGTTGGGGTGGTTTGAAAAATAAAGTTTATAAAGTTACTTTTCAGGGCTTACGATTGATGAAAATTGTAAAACACATGAATATTTATTTTCCCTTATTTATAATTTATTCAAAACAATACATTATTTAATTTTACGGTATTACTGGATGAACCGTCAGACAATAAATTAGTCCAAAATGGGCGAATCGTAAATTTACAAGTCTAGATCATATCGTACAAGTTTAGCCTTACAAGCGGCTAATTTAATAATAAATTAACACTGAGAAATGTTAATTTTCCACTTTCAATACCAACTGAAGTCAAATTCGACGATATTGGCGTGTGCTTGACTGAGGTTTTGTCAGTGACTGTACATCTGTTTCAACTGGACAACAAAAACATTCCTGAATTTGTAAATTCAATTAATAAGTTAAGATAATCTTATTATTATCAATAATCGCCCAAAAACTCGTTAAGTTTATAACTACGGTAAGTTTATAACTATAAAAAATGAAGTATTTCCGTTTCAAAAAGATATGAAATCCCCCTAAAAAACTTTAACAAGTAAAAAAAAACGCCAAGTAATAAAAAATGCCCTCGAAAAAATTATCGGTTGTTTCACTATCTACAAGATTCTAATTAACCCCGAAATATTTGTGATTTTTTTCAAACAATAGTTTTATTTAAATTCTAATTTTTCAACTCAAACGTACAAAAGAAGTGAAATAACTTTTTATGAAAAAGCCAAGCAAATTTACCAGAAACGTACAGAAAATTACCAAACTCTAGTAATACCATTTTTCTCAATATTTTGTTTTCAAAAACCATTTTACTCTTATAATAAAAGTTCGAATCACGATTATATAAAAGTACAACGTATGCATCACACAAGTACTGTATGTATGTATCACTAGAAAAGCTGGGCAACGACTTGGCGTGCATGGTTAAGAAAAAAAGCTCGGCGAAGGATGACGTTTTCTGAACAACCTGACCATTAGTTTAAGAAAAACATAAATTGACGCAATTTATTATGTAACTGCAAACCAAGTTTCTGATTCCGCAAAGTATAGCTTAAAAAATCAGTGATGTACCCCTAGACCACACGGCTCTTGAAATCTCACTTTATTTGCACACCTTGAAAAGTTGTGTGGAAGTATTCACTTTCTACTCTATTGCAGAACCACCATACATCTCATGAAATCTATTGCGTCGTATAAATTTTGGTGTAATGAACATAGTTTTGGCAGGCTGAAGGTTTGAACTACGGTCCGCACCACTTGCTGGTGGAAAAGGAATATCGATATTACTCTCGACACCTATGGCTCCATTTCCGATAATCTGTCTCAGTACAGTGGAACATCTCATTTCTAATAATCCTGTATGCCTGATGTGATGTTACAATTTGAAATAATCTATGTAGATAAATTGTTGCAAAAGTTACTTTTGCAAGCGGTAGGGACGTTTCTGTAAGAAAATCGTGTATCTTCCCGAGCTTTTTTCTTAACCATGCACGCCAAGTCGTTGCCAAGCTTTTCTAGTGATAGATACATACAGTACTTGTGTGATGCATACGTTGTACTTTTATATAATCGTGATTCGTACTTTTATTATAAGAGTAAAATGGTTTTTGAAAACAAAATATTGAGAAAAATGGTATTACTAGAGTTTGGTAATTTTCTGTACGTTTCTGGTAAATTTGCTTGGCTTTTTCATAAAAAGTTATTTCACTTCTTTTGTACGTTTGAGTTGAAAAATTAGAATTTAAATAAAACTATTGTTTGAAAAAAATCACAAATATTTCGAGGTTAATTAGAATCTTGTAGATAGTGAAACAACCGATAATTTTTTCGAGGGCATTTTTTATTACTTGGCGTTTTTTTTTACTTGTTATTTTTTATTACTTGGCGTTTTTTTTTACTTGTTAAAGTTTTTTAGGGGGATTTCATATCTTTTTGAAACGGAAATACTTCATTTTTTATAGTTATAAACTTACCGTAGTTATAAACTTAACGAGTTTTTGGGCGATTATTGATAATAATAAGATTATCTTAACTTATTAATTGAATTTACAAATTCAGGAATGTTTTTGTTGTCCAGTTGAAACAGATGTACAGTCACTGACAAAACCTCAGTCAAGCACACGCCAATGTCGTCGAATTTGACTTCAGTTGGTATTGAAAGTGGAAAATTAACATTTCTCAGTGTTAATTTATTATTAAATTAGCCGCTTGTAAGGCTAAACTTGTACGATATGATCTAGACTTGTAAATTTACGATTCGCCCATTTTGGACTAATTTATTGTCTGACGGTCCATTCAGTAATACCGTAAAATTAAATAATGTATTGTTTTGAATAAATTATAAATAAGGGAAAATAAATATTCATGTGTTTTACAATTTTCATCAACCGTAAGCCCTGAAAAGTAACTTTATAAACTTTATTTTTCAAACCACCCCAACATATTTTTTCCATTTCTTTATTTTTATTATTATAGAGAGTAATCTTTGTGAAAATTTAACTTGTTTAAGACTGTGTGAAAATGTCGTAACGATTTGTTCAGTATGAAAATAAAAAAAATTTGGGCTATTAAAATGAAAAAGTTTTCGATGCATCTTACAATACAAACTTCAACGTCATCAAGTTGTATACTATAGAAAGTACGGCACCTACCGATCACAAACGTGGTCGAGAAAAAACAAATTCATAATTGTTGACACAATTGTTTTTGAATTATTTTTTACCGTTATGCTTTGCAGCGTGCAAACAGCAATCATATATACTGAGAGGCAATCATATATGCTCAAATTACCGTATCTACCGATCACAATCGTGATCGAGAATGAACGCAATCATAATTTTTTAAACAATTATGTTTGCATTATTTTTATTGTTAGGTTTTGCGGTTCGCAAGCAGCAATTTATTTGCCGAGAGGTACTGAAAGTACCGTATCTACCGATCACAATCCTCGTCGAGATAAACGCATTCATAATTGTTATTATGATTGCATTATTTTTATTGTTATGTTTTGCGGCTCACAAGCAGCAATTTATTTGCCAAGAGTCACTGAAAGTACCGTATCTACCGATCATAATCGTGGTCGAGATAAACGCATTGATAATTGTTTAAACAATTATGATTGCATTATTTTTATTGGTAGGTTTTGCGGCTCGCAATCAGAAATTTATTTGCTGCGAGGTACTGAAAGTACCGTATCTACCGATTACAATCATGGTCGAGATAAACGCATTCATAATTGTTTAAACAATTATGTTTGCATTGTTTTATTGTTAGGTTTCGCGGCTCGCAATCAGCAATCTATTTGCTAAGAGGTACTGGAAGTAAGTACCGTATCTACCAATCACAATCGTGGTCGAGATAAACGCATTCATAATTGTTTAAACAATTATGATTGCATTATTTTTAGTGTTATGTTTTGCGGCTCGCGATCAGCATTTTATTTGTTGAGAGGTACTGAAAGTACCGTACCTACCGATTACAATCATGGTCGAGATAAACGCATTCATAATTGTTTAAACAATTATGTTTGCATTATTTTATTGTTAGGTTTTGTGGCTCGCAATCAGTAATCTATTTGCTGAGAGGTACTGGAAGTAAGTACCGTATCTACCGATCACAATCGTGGTCGAGATAAACGCATTCATAATTGTTTAAACAATTATGATTGCATTATTTTTATTGTTATGTTTTGCGGCTCGCAAGCAGCAATTTATTTGCCGAGAGGTACTGAAAGTACCGTATCTACCGATCACAATCGTGGTCGGGATAATCGCATTCATAATTGTTTAAACAATTATGATTGCATTATTTTTATTGTTAGGTTTTTCGGCTCGCAAGCAGCAATTTATTTGCCGAGAGGTACTGAAAGTACCATATCTACCGATCACAACCGTGGTCGAGATAAACGCATCCATAAATGTTTAAACAATTATGTTTGCATTATTTTTATTGTTATGTTTTGCGGCTCGCAAGCAGCAATTTCTTTGCCGAGAGGTACTGAAAGTACCGTATCTACCGACCACAATCGTGGTCGAGATAAACGCATTCATAATTGTTTAAACAATTATGGCTGCATTATTTTTAACGTTGGATTTTACATAGCGCAAGCAGCAATCATAATTGTTAAGAGGTTTGAAAGTACCGTATCTCCCGATCACAATCGTGATCGGGATAATCGTCATAATTGTTTAAACAATTATGTTTGTATTATTTATACCGTAAATGTTTACTGAGCCAATCGCTACCCTCAGCAAGGACTCTTTCTGCGAAATTCGTGTTTTTGAATTTCTTGCGAAGTCGGCGTTGAGAAAAGAAAATAAAGTTCTTTCTCGACGCTGACTGTGTTTATGTATGTTTGTGCATGTATATACGCTCACGCGGTGTATATGCGCTCACGCGGTGTGTACGCGCTACGAAGGATGTATGTTGGTGCGCTACGCAAGCACACCACATACACGCACATACGCGTTGCGAGACGCAGGAAGGCATTTACAATCTCCCGGTAGGTAGTAGGGGTTCGTACGAGTTCTGCCCTACCGACTGGAGCCGCGGCTGCGTCGAAGTCTTGCTGCGAGTACCGTTCCCTCTTAAAGCCGACAGAGGCTATACATTCGAAGAACCCGACTTTTGACGTTTCTAGCGCGCCATTGTTTGTTTATAGTAGCACCTCTCTCAAGTGAGCAAACAGTGCACTTCACGCTGAAACTCTAAGCGTTCCCATCATGTTAACGCTTTCCCCAAAAGGACGTATGTAGTATAGCTTACGATGCGACCGAATAACTTTATCCCTCCAAGTTCTAAAGTGTTGAAGAATTTTTGTGGTAAAAAAGTCGCTCGGAAATTCGGCTAATATTACGAGATCTCAAGTTTGAGTAGGCGGATCGAAAAATGACCCAAACAAAATCGATAGGAAAAAATAACATTTGATTAGTAAAATGTCATTAGATTTTCGATTCGTCTCCGCGTTTTCGCGTAATGTCGATTATAAGTTAAAAAGTCGTCTGCTAAAGCCCATCTTGGCGTATAAAGAGTGCGCGGCGTGTCGTGTCGTGACAGTCGTTTTTTTTTTATTACTTGGCGTCGAGACGCTGCCGCGTCTCTTGATGATTCACACAATAAGCAAAATGTCTGTAGATCAGTCTACGGAAGAGGAAGCTTGTGCTTATCAGACCCGATTGGAAAATAAACAAGGTGGTTTGAATGTAGCTATATATGTTGCTCCTTATCAATCAACGCAAAATGTGATTAAATGAATCCACGAGAATTTGTGAAATATACGCCAGAAGTATCGAGAATACTTGAGAGAAATTGTTATAAATTACCAATGATTTTAAGCGGAGAGTTGAACAAACATTTTGCTTTAAGTGCATCAGTTTGGTTTAATTTTTAGATGAAAAGTTCAACCTAGAAGTATCTAATGACCCCACTGACTATTTACAACAAGGGAATTTATTTCATGTTTTAGTTACCATAAGCGACTCGTATCATTTTTTAACTTCACGGATATGAATTCAGAACAGTAAACAGAAAGAAAATTGAGTTTTTTGTGTAATATGTCTCAAAGCCTCGGCCCCTCTTCCTCTCTAACTTGCTCGCTCTCCCTCCCTTCCTCACTCTCTCTCTCTCTCTCTCTCTCTCTCTCTCTCTCTCTCTCTCTCTCTCTCTCTCTCTCTCTCTCTCTCTAGTTTCTCTAATAGTTTTTATCAACCCATATTATATTGTATAATGTATAATAATGTATAATAATAATATCATTAAAATGTATATGTTAATTTCCCCCATGGTTGTCACCAGGGCATAAATAAACAATCAATCAATCTCTCTCTATTTCTACTATTTTTGATCCAAGATTGGTTTCGGGTTAGGCTAGCGAATACTCGCATATACTAGTATCTAATATAGCGTAATTTAGAATTATTACATTTAACTGGTAAATATTCACGTTTCTTGTACTATTACTACTATGGTATTGTATTATAGTTTTCTTCTATTAGAATTTCTATAATCATTATTATTATCCATAATTTTATTTTAATTTGCCCTATGGATATTACCAGGGCATGAAATAAATAATTAATCAAGCAATCAATCTTTCCCTCTCGGTGTATTTGTCGCAAAATAAAATGAGTTTCACTTCTGCCATGTGAGCATGGGACGGACCCGTCTTTTATGACTACCATTATTGTATGACCTATGAACAATGATTGCTGATATATGTAGCATAAACGTAGTCAGTATAATACAAAAATATTATTTAAAGACATATGGATAAGATATGTCATTGAACATGTAAGTCAAAACTGTTTGACGCTAACATGTCAAACCGTGTAACATGTGATGGAACAATCATCCATTTCTTTATGGTAGCGCTTCGCCACAGGCGGTACTTGCTTTCGCGATGGTCGTGATAACGGCCCGCTAGCAGCTTCAACCTTCGTTCTTATATTCGCTCCAGGTGCGCGAAACGATTGTGAGAAAATCGCGCGTGCTAGCTGGTACATGAATGGTTGCCGTATCGTAGGCGCCTCACGGCAGTCTGTCGGAGTCCTACCGGTTGCCTAGTTTTTACGCGTTCGGCCGGTTTTGTGTTTAGGTGGGTTCCCTCGTCTTAGGCGTTGAAACATTCCGCCCATCTCATCATGACAATGATGATTCTATTTAGTTGTCCCAGCATGGTCAGCTGTTGTGATGGCCATAGGAACCCGTTTTGCAATGGGTCGAACGAACTCTGTTGCTGCTGAGTGTATGGTTACGACGCAGACCAGTCATTTCGAGTTTCAGTTCCAATTACGGTCTTCGGTAATTAGAGAATCGTAGGCGTAATTTACCACCAGTTTTGTAATAAGTACAACTCAATTTTTTAAATCTATTTATGCTATTAAGGATTTTATGTTATTATATAATTAAGCAGAAAAAAACTTACTTGCATAATAATTAATTATACAATTTTTTTGTTTTTGTTTATTATGCAATGAAGTTTTTTCGCTCAATTATATAATACATCATTTGTTTAAACATTTTATTTTTTGTCTGTTTTTTTACTTCATTATTTAATAAATACAAACAAAAATTTAGTATACCACGTTTTTAAAGCGGACTAAAAAGTATAAAGTAATTTCTGCTAGCCCCATACAGATTGATAACCCCATACAGATTCCTAACCCCATACAGATTGTCCTGAAAATTTCTGATCATGAATTTTTACTAGCTATGAAAATACTTGTAAGATTTGAAATGATAAACATGGGACGGATGCAATGGATAGTTGATGCATGAATAGTTCACCTAAGTCACTAACAATTTTATTGCACTGCAAATGAAATGAGCTGTTGAGTGAGTCTTAAATCTCACAAGTATTTTCATAGCTATTAAAAATTCATAATCACAAATTTTCAGGACGATCTTTATGGGGTCAGGAATCTGTATGGCGTTATAAATCTATATGGGGCTAGGAGAAATGAATTCATACTTTTTAGTCCGTTTAAAAAACGTGGTATACGAAAAAAAGTTTTTTTAAGATAATTATTTCTGCTTTTTAGTCTTGTATGTGTAAAATTTTGCAAACGATTTGAAACATCTTGATGAGATTATAACAGGGACATGTGGCAAATTTCAGGTTTATGTCAGTTTCTCTTCACCTGATCATATCTGAAATAGAAAATAGTCCAGGTCGGAATGTACATGAGCACTATTCTCGGAGCACAGCGCGTCGACAATTTTGTTGTTGGTTCTTTGGGTTACCAGGAAAGTACCCTAAAGTTTCCCAAAAAATTGGTATTTTGCAACCAGTAGAGACTGTTAAAAATTTAAAAAAAATCGGGTTTTAAATTATATATTTTTTGAAATTGGCTTTGTCGAAAAATGCTCCGTACAAAAGTGGTGCGGAATAATGTCACCTATAAAATAAGTCCTATACAAAAATCACGTAGGATTGTTAGTTTAACGACAAATGACCGGTGAAAGAAAAAAAAATATTTGCATGTACTTCGTTTATTAATGAACTTACAAGGGGAGTGCCAAGTATGATACAAACTGATTTTGATGGGTCTCAGCTATATTGTTAGGGCACTCCCCCAGAGTACCACGCTAAAGGGATTCTTTCTAATGCGCCATGGTTTTTGAGAAAAACGACGCCAGTTTTATGCGCAGCTCTTATCCCCGTAAATTATACATATCGTCAAGCGTATGAGTGTGGCGCAGCGGCAAGGCGCTCGGTTAGCAATCCAGACGACCGGGGTTCGAATCCCTTTTGGAACTTTTATTTATTTTTTTCTCAATCGTTCGTGATTTTTATGAAAATGATTGATTGGGCATGCATATCTAATTTTCTAATGAAATTATTTTTACAAACGCATCGAAACATATATTATTCGATATACTGTGTAGTTCGTTTAAATAAAATTATGATCACATAAACAAAAAAAATCAATATTAACGCTAGAATAAATGGTGAGGAAATAATTAACTATAACACAGTATTAGCTCATTATTTAATTTATTGCGCGATGTCATTTATTCGCTGTCGCTAGCTTCAAAAGGTGTACAAAACTCCGGATGATAATTATCTTAGAAACACTGAAACCGTGTGCCTGAAAGCTCTTTACAGGCACACGGATTTTTTAGCAGCGATACCGGAAAACACTGGTCGTTTAAATTTAAAAAAAAAAATGGTCTTGCATCAATTAATTTCGACACAAACCAGGCACATTTAATCATTGGAATGAATACTGGCGCGCTGAACTGATGCAACAGTAACGAATGTATTCGTATCGAGTCCTCCCGTGAAGCGATTTTGCGGTTATTTTTTAACAATTCCGGAGCATTTTGTAGTTTTTTAATAAATATTTTTACCTGACGGTAAAAATAAACATCGCACGGTTGACAAAGCGGGGTATACTCGGGTGGAATAACTTTAACAGTGCAAGTGCACGCTTTTGTTTCGTCGACGAAGATACGATCGTAGAGTGTCTGGTCAGTTTGCCCACCCCACGAATCGATAATGAAAAGAAATTTCCGTTCACCCACGTACGGCGAAATAAAAGATTTTAAAAATTCTTCGTACAGTTGCTTGGTGAACTTCCCCGATTTTGTGCAAGTCACAATCACGTTTTTGAATTTTTTTTTTCAACTCATCAACTCTTTTTCCAACGATTGAACCAAATTTACCCGACGGTTCCTGCATACATAAAAACACGAAAGGCAATATTTTTCCTGATGCAGTTAACGCATACTGCGCCGTGTAGGATTGGCTGATTTTGTTTAAATCTGTTTTTTGAACAAGAACAGTTTTAACCCCTTGTTCTGCAAGCGATCTATTATAAGTGGATTGATACTGGCGTCCCGTTTGATCGGTATTTATAACGTAATCCAGGTCGAAATCAGGGATGATGACTCTCGTTTGCATCTGGAATAGCTCTGCGGCTGCTAACACTTCCTCCATTGTAGCGTGATCTTTTGAGCTGATAAATTTTGTGATTTTCCGCTGCCTGATCCGGTGATGTTTTTTGAAGCGTTCCACCCACCTCCGGCTGGCTAGGAATTGAAAATTATCCGACAAAAACGGGAACCCAGAATTCATCGCCCACTGTTGCAGAGTCCTCGTCGTCACCTTAACACGAATAAAATGTGATTAGTTGCATATTGGGCTTATGGATTCCTTGGGTTTTTGATGCTTATTATAATTTATACTTTTCTTTGATGACTTAATAATTATTTTTCTGCGAAATACCTATACCATAAAATATATTACCTGCTCCAAGTTTTGCCGAGCTTCGAGAAATCGTTCGTATTTATCCCGATCTATTGTGTTCCATTTATCGATGTGTGTTCTCCCTTTTTTAACGTCCTCTTTCCATCGATAAAGCAATTGCTTATATTTCGAGCGAGAACATCCGTGCACCTGCAATGATTTTAAGCTCCATTTTGGATGAGCTGCTGCAAGAGCGACTCCTTTGTACCACAAAGGAGTATACTCTTTTGGCACTGGCGCGAAATCTTCGGTAACAAAATCTTCGTCATCTTCTTCTACACCCTTGCACTATAATGTACAGAATTGTTGACTGTTTGGACTTTCAATTTACAGAAAAAAATTCGAAAATAACGCTCATAAAAATAATACTCATCGCTTCATACTCTTGCAGTTCATCTATCTCGTCGACACCTATAAGCTCTTCAACGTGAATTATTTGTCTCTCTGCCAACATGTCGAGTATTTCAGAAGAAATCGCTTCGCCCATTGCGAGGGACGTGGAGGAAATCACGCTTGGCGGTGTTTTTGTGAGCAGATTCAAATGGCCGAGCAAAGTTTCGGTATGTTTTAAGGTGTTAGTTAGTTCACCCTTTGACTGCTCATCACACTCTTCCATTTCTGATGGAGTTTCTTGTGATGGCCCTGCTTCTGTTGCAGCACTTGCTTTCTCCATTTTGTACTTCTTTTCGCATGTACACTCCACGAACGACAAGCTACGAATGACTCAACGACTGCCCGAAACGATAGAATTCCGTTAGGCGATTGAATTCTGTTAGGACTCGTCGAACGGGTACGCACAGCGTAAGAGGGGATGACAAAAGAAGGGCAGGGACAATAAATACAGGTAGAAAACGTTGCCCAAGTATTACAGATTGAAACTACAGACGGTTTGCTAGCTTCGAAATATTATTTTTCAATCGCCTTGAAAGTTTGCTTCGAAAAAAAATAACATCGCGCAATAAATTAAATAATGAGCGAATACTGTGTTATAGTTAATTATTTCCTGACCATTTATTCTAGCGTTAATATTGATTTTTTCGTTTATGTGATCATAATTTTATTTAAACGAACTACACAGTATCGAATAATATATCTTTCGATGCGTTTGTAAAAATAATTTCATTAGAAAATTAGATAAGTATGCCCAATCAATCATTTTCATTAAAATCACGAACGATTGAGAAAAAAAAATTTTTTTTAAATTAAATAAAAGTTCCGAGCGGGATCGAACCCCGGTCGTCTGGATTGCCAACCGAGCGCCTTGCCGCTGCGTCACACTCATACGCTTGGCGATATGCATAATTTACGGGGATAAGAGCTGCGCATGAAACTTTAGCATCGTTTTTCTCAAAAACCAGGGCGCATTAGAAAGAATCCCTTTCGCGTGGTACTCTGGGGGAGTGCCCTCACAATATAGCTGAGACCCATCAAAATCCGTTTGTATCATACTTGGCACTCCCCTTGTTAGTGTTCTGGAACTCAATCAGCAGCTAGAAGAATCTATCCCGAAATACACGTTCATTTTTGGAGGGAAAAGTAACTGAAAACGACGCTATACTGCTCTTTCAACATCAGTCGAGTTTGAAATTTCGAAACGGCAACATCGCTGCGCTCGTGATTGTTGAAATTGCTTGCCAAACAGCTGCTTGCATTTTTACCGAAGGTTTACAACCGGTTTTGAAGATTTTGGAGGTGATGGGCGTCAAACTCGGTCCGATAACCGCACAGTACGTCGCTAAACGTGACAGTGAGCGTATACGCGTAGCGAACCGCCGCAGCTCCGGTCCCTCAAAATAAGCCAGAGCAAAACGCTGAAACGCTATTTTAAATGAAAATGAACACCATGAAGAAGTAGATGGCATACTCTATGATGCAGGCATCGCTGAGTGAGCACAGGTAAGAATTTTTTACGATTTTTCGTGAAAAACTACTTTCAACGCGTTTTTCTCGAAACAACGTTTTTCGACAGCTTGTTGATAAAATCTTCGAAACTACTGAACCGATCCTTATAAAATTTCAACCACATATTCTTTACAACTATAGCCGTAGCGCATATAAAGGATTTTTTTTAATTTTCATATTTACTATTTTTTTTTTGCCAAAAACGGTGAAAAAAAACACGTTTTGTTTTGTCTTTTCGAAAAATATCCGCCATTTTGTTATTTTTGCATATATCAAAAATCGTATGATATGCCATTAACATAGTGAATCTAAAACTGTTTGATTTTTTTTGTTTCAGATTATCCATCTTCGAGATTTCATCAACAGCGCAGACTTACAATTTTTTTAGGACATTTTTTTAACTACCATTGTCGTCTATAAATAGTGACTTAAATGAATACATTTTTTTTTGTGTATTACGAAAGTGTATTTATTAAGTGTAACAACTTTTATATCAATATCTATAATATGAACCTATCAAAAAAATTCATGAAGATAGCCTTTTTTAGCGTGTAAAGTGAGAAGACGCCTTAACGACAAATGACCGGTGAACGAAAAAAAAAAATTTGCATATACTTCGTTTATTAATGAACTTAGTGTTCTGGAAGTCAATCAGCATCTAGAAGAATCTATCCCGAAAAAATATCTTTAACCTACAACTCATGACTTTATTTTTTTATCTTCACACGCATGACCGGGGTCCGAACGCACCCCACATTTTTCTCGATCGTCAAACCAGTCCTATGCTGATAAACAGACTTTCTCATACATGGTTTTCTTCGTTTTTTTTTTCATAAGGAAGAGAATGGTGTACGAAAAGTCTGATTTTATTTACATTTATTCAATGAAAAATCCATTCGAAGTCTGGAAACCGGAAAAAATCCGTAAAATGCTCATTTTGTAAATAAAAATTTATAACTTTTCAACCGTTTAACCGATCTTAAAATGTCAAGCGGTGTTTTGGAGGCGAGACATCAAACTATTGAAAAAAAAAACTTACTGTCGCTTTATTCAGTTAAAAAAGTATATTTATTTGAGCCATTGAAAATGATGAAAATCCGAAAACCAAAAATTGTGTTTTAAGAGGTTCTTTTATTACAAATTCGTAAAAAAAGTTAAACTGACTTAACAGGATGAAGTACCGTACGAAAATTCAATCAATTGCGCCACAATCGGTGCAAAATAGGAGTTTGTGGTCATCGTACATGGCTCGGCGGCACTGAACGCAATGTGCGTGGCTTTTGCGATCTTTTGATCTCGGGCAGAAGCCGCATCTTGCCATTCTCTTATCAACCTGGTGTACCGGTCTTTCTGCTTCGCCAAGAATCGTTTGAATATTGAAACGAAGCTCTCGAAGAAGAGTGAGCAGTCGTAGTCGTACTCGCATATGTGGCTCCACTAGAGCTTGCGATAAGTTATTCAAGAATTCTTTTCTCTTCAAAGGCGTAACGGCCACATTGCGATTGTGCAAGATCATTGCATTTATGCCTCCTTGATCCAGCATCGCCATCCAGATCCTCATGGGTCACCAAAGAGTTTTTTGAGCCGTAGAATATTGACATTGAGAATATGACACAATCGGTCGAATGAATCTGTACCTCCTTTGGTGGCGTTATAAACGCGTATTAGCTCCGGCTTTTTGGTACTGGGGTTGATTGCATCGTGATCGTGGAAAGTTGAGAGCCAAATGACGACTTTATTTTTTCCGGAGTGTGGGCCACCAGAGTCATTTTTTCATCAAACGCGAACTTCGACAATGACACAGATTGTGATCGTTTGAAATCATCAGGGATTTCTCGTTTGTTTTTTCGGAGTGTTCCCACCATCGTGATCGAGTGTTCGCTGAGCATTTTCTGGAAAATTGGTACTGCCGAAAACCCATTGTCACATGTTATGTTTCTGCGGGAACCGTGCAGTAACTCGGACAATTTCCGCATGTAGTACGAAGGTCCACTCTTAGCTCTCTCTGTGGTGAATTTTCCCACATACGGCTCGGCGGTGAACATGTAGAACGTCCTAGCATCATTTAACATGACAATCTTTATGCCATATTTATCAGGCTTGTATCCATTATAGACTTTGAATAGACACCGCCCACGGAAGGAGATCAATTGTTCATTGATTGTGCAAAACGAAGCTGGTTTATAGTATTTCTTACAATTCGATGATAATTGTTTCCACACCTCGCGAATCGGAGCAAATTTGTCGGTTTGTTTTCGCTCAGCTCTCGTGGTCTTATCGCCAAAACGTATATTTTTTTAAATGAACCAGAATCGTTTGCGCGACATCGTTGATCGATACATGATAGACGGGATTCCATAGGTCTTGAACATTGGTGTGCGATGTTTTCGGTGTACCCGAAAAGTACAGCAGTCCGAAATAGGCTTTCATTTCGATAATATTAATGTTGCTGTAGGTGCGATCACGATTATCGTAAATTTCAAGCGAATCCCGGTAACGACAAATTTCTTTGTTCCTATGAAGGACAATTTTTTCAATCTGCGAATTGGTTAATAGCAAACTCCACTATTCAAGAGGAGTTTTGAATTGTCTTGCCTTTCCTGTCGGATCTTCCAAAAAATATACCGGAGTATTTGATCTACTCCGAGATCGTTGCCGGGGTGTTCTATACCAGTGGTGGCCATCTTTTCCACGAATAATGCCAGGTCTTCGACCACGATTCGAAAATTCACCACCACCAGTTACCGATCTTCCAAGTTTTACTCGTTTTTCCGGGGGCGCTTTATTTTCCTCTGAAACCTCCGATTCAGTGTCTTCCATCTCGTCCTCCGAACCTCTCCAAGCTTCCTCGTGATCTTCTTCATCGTCAGAAGGAATATCCGGTGCTTCAATTCTCTCTCTTTCTTACAGTGTATCGACAACCTCCGATACGGAGCGCTATAGCGTTGAGACATCTGTACAAATTTTTTAAAATTATTATTGTTTATTCCAATCCGAAAATAATATATTTGAATATTATACTCAGATTACGTAATAATATATATAAAATATTGATTTTAATATAAAATATAAAATTAACTTACCGTCACAAAAGTTAAACATCAACTCACGACTGGGGTCTGTACAGATCCCACGCACGATTTCGGAACACACTGCGTGACAGCAAACGATCAACTAAAGCAGCAACCGACCTGACACTACTCATAGACCTTTGAACTAAATTATGGTTCAGATCAGCAGTCGATAATATTGCTCGCTATTTTAGGAGTGTAGTTCAAAGTTCGCGAGGGGTCCGTTCGGACCTCAGTTATGAGTTGTAACGTTAAGGGGTTACGTGGGTTCGAAAATTTAAAAAATCAATTTTTTTATTTTACTATCTAATAGTACAATATGTCTAGAATATTCTCCCAAAGTTTTAAGTCAATCGGAGTAAAAGTCTAGGGGAGAAAGAGCTTTTGGGAATTCCCCCCATTGGGAAAGACCGGCCGGGAGCGACGCAGGTATACGCATTTGTTTCAAAACCCTATTTTTGAAGTCGGTGCACACGATTTCTCAAAAACTATTGCACCGATCTTATTGAAATTTTGCACACTTCTTCAAAAAAAAAACATCGACTAGTGATTGAACGAAGGGTTTTTTTTTCGATTACAACTAATTTTTCAAGGCTATACGTAGTGTAAATTGTACAAAAAATTGAACTATTTTGCATACAACTCTGCCGAAAATTCAAATTTAATTTTCTTTTAAATCCTTCGTTCAATGACGAGCTATACTTATCTACTAACAAAAAATTGTTTTTTTTTTCATTTCAGATAAAGCTATCATGAGTTATCCTGACCACCACGAGGACACTTTTTTTGAGGGGTCTCCGGAAACCAGGTCCCACCGGCCCACTTTTCTAAATTTTTGGATCAATTTTTTTTTAATATTGTTCAAATGTTGCTCTTTTATATGGTTAACATTTTGAATAAAATAATTTATATATTATATTTTTAAAAATAGGGAAATATGCTTTTTTTGGCTTCGAAACCCACGTAACCCCTTAAATTTTATTGACCTAGGTTATATAGTTTACGAGTAGTTACCGATTTACGTAAATCCAGCACCTCTTTATAGCAAGTGATCCAGAAGGGCCACACGGGGAAAAAAAATTTACGTGATGGTCATTAGCGTGTACATTCAAGATCCAAGGCGAAAAAGTTTTTTTCGAAGATTAAAAATTTTTGCTTATAGATAAGTTCAATTATGTACTTAAATTTTGAGGCTACTGGAAATATTATTTTAGATTCTTGTCGATCTCTGTGAGACGCGCAATTTCTAAAAAAAACCAACTCGATATCATTATTACAAGGGAAGATATAGGCATTTTTACGTTTCTACAGTTCATTATTGTTGTTATCAACATTTTCGCGTTTTCCAAGTTCATAAGCATTCCTAATATCTTAAGGCATAACATGCAATATGATAAAAACCCGTTAGAGTGTTTATCACCATGCACATAAAGATTGAAGATAACCGCGCGCGCGCTAAATAGGGATCGGCGTCGTCGGTGCGACAGGGCGGCGGGGTGAGGTTACCGCCTCTTCCGCCACTGCACCCTTCGCCCGGCTTACTTAGCTATTACGATATCTCCCTTAATAATGGTCGTAGGAAGTTTTTTTGTTAAATTCTGTTTATTTTTTCCCGCGCTTCCGATAATGCCTTTAAAAATCAGGATTTTTCAGTATTTAATCCAATAATTGTTGTTTACCTGTAATTTTAACAGAAATGAGCTACAAATGATCTAACATTGGAAAGGTAAGCGTATAATATGTTAGCTTTATTTAATCTAGAGTATTTCTTATTATAATAAATAATAACATCATCATCATTGTTAGTTTTACAAAAAAAATACTTTTTTTTCTGCGGGTACATAATCACTCTCGACGTCATATACGTTTGGTTCGATCGTCGCAAAAGTAATATCCACGGCATTGTTAATGTCTGTTCGGCAATATTCCAGCAAACGGCTAGTCGGCAGTATTCTAGCAATATTTTCTTTATTATAATATTATAAATACATCGCGAAATATCTTACATAATAGTAATTGAGTTGGTGTACAATAGTAAGTCAAATAAAGATAAGGTACTCATCTTTCCAATATAAGACCATTTATAGCTCGTTCCCGAGAAAATTACAGGTAAACAACAATTATTAGGTTAAATACTGAGAAATCCTGATTTTTAAGGGCGTCATCGAATGCGCGAAAAAATAAGCAGAATAAAAAAAACTTGCTACGACCATTTTTAAGGGACATATCAAAATAGTTAACTAAGTCCGGCGAAAGGTGCCGTGGCGGTGCCGTGGCTTGAGACACAGATTTTTAAATATTTACAATAGGTTTTTATTTTAAATTTGTATTAAAGCTTTACAACTTCTAGTAATAGTTTGAAAATATTAGGACTTAAAATAAAATAATTCGTTAGGACGGATAGAGAAATTTTGATAGGAAGGTAAAAATTCTTTATCAAGAGACGCGGCCGCGTCTCTACGCTGAGTAATAAAATAGAAAGAGTGAGTACCACTGCCATAAAAAAATTAGCACCACTGTCACGGACGACGGAGAAGCCGCGGCTCTTTATACGCCATGATGGACTTTAGCAGAGGACTTTTTAATTTACAATCGAGATCACGCGAAAACACGGTGACGAATCTAAAATCTAATGACATTTTACTAATGAAATGTTATTTTTTCCTATCGTTTGGTTTGCTTCATTTTTCGATCCGTCTACTCAATCTTGCGATATCGTAATATTCAGCCGAATTTCCGAGCAACTTTTCTACCACAAAAATTGTTCACTCTCAGCACGTTCAGAACCGACGGTTTTCTTAGAGGAATAAAGTTATTCGGTCGCATCATAAGCATTACTACATACACTGCCGGCCAAAAGTTTGAGTGCAGCAGTCGAAATTTCTTGACGCACTAAAAGTTAGATAGCAGACTCAAAAATAAAGCCAATCCAATTTCCCAAGCGGCGTTTTAAAGAAGACAAATTTACCTTCATTTTGCCTTTTTAGAAAAAATTTTACAATTTTTTTTGGGCTCGGTACGCCTTTTTGAAAATGGCTATTTTTCAGCTTTTTTTTGCACGTCTGAAACTGCCCGTATAATTTCTGTCGAATTTTTTCGCTCGTTTTTTCCCATAGCAAACTTAAAGAGGGTATCAAAACCTACATAATCATTTTTTAGAACGTTTCGTACGATTTTTTTTCGCCCCAGTATTGCATTTTTAGCTAAAAAAGACATGTTTTAGAAAAATAGGCGTAGTGCATTAACAATTGGGTTTCAGAGAAAATATCAAGAGGGTAAAAACTTGCATAGGTTCACACTGAAGTAGCCAGAATTTTTTCAGAATTTTTTTTTCACAATTTTTGGTCGGGTCTCTGATGAGTGGAGAGGCTCCATTTGGGAATTATAGGGTCTAGGACAATCTATCAAGAAAGAAAATTTGTTTACTTTTTCATTTTTAATTAAGTACAATTTTTTCAGATTTTTTTAAAAAATTATTTTAACCATTTTTTCAGAATTTTTTATAAAATTATTTTAACCATTTTTTCAGAATTTTTTAAAATATTATTTTAACAATTTTTTCGACTACAACTCGGAGAATCATCCTCGGTTAAGTTGTTGTGTCTCAAGACCTATCGGATTTAAGACCAAATATTAAAAAGAAAAAACTTAAAAATTTGAACTTGTTTTTTAACGCAAAAAATATAGTCAATCATGTCTCTTACTTCATCCATACGAGTTTTACGTTTAAAAAAAAATCGTCTTTTCGCTGGCCAGACCATATTCATCGATATATTCATTTTTTCGCGATAATTCGATATGATATGCCTTGATTGCGTACAGTAATAATCATGCCTCGTTTTTTAATACGAAGTTCTTTATATTCAGTCAATTTCACACGTTGAAACTTTTTGGAGCAGGGAAATTCAAAAAAATTCTCAGAAAAACTCAACCGAGGATGATTCTCCGAGTTCTAGTCGAAAAAATGTTTAAAATAATATTTTAAAAAATTCTGAAAAATTGTTAAAATAATTTTTTTTTAATTCTGAAAAAATTTTAGTTAATTAAAAATGAAAAACTAAACAAATTTTCTTTCTTGATAGATTGTCCTACACCCCATAATTCCCAAATGGAGCCCCTTCACTCATCAGAGTCACGGCCCAAAATTGTAAAAAAAAAAATTCAAAGAAAATTCTGAAAATATTCTGGCTACTTCAGTGTGAATTTATGCAACTTTTTACCCTCTAAACATTTTCTCTGAAACCTCATATTTATTGGACCACGCCTATTTTTCTAAAACATGTCTTTTTTAGGTAAAAATGCAATACTGAGGCGAAAAAAAATCGTACGAAACTTTCTAAAAAATGAAAATGTAGGTTTTGATACCCTCTTTAAGTTCGTTATGGGAAAAAACGAGCGAAAAAATTTGCCAGAAGTTATACGGGCAGTTTTAGACGTGCAAAAAAAAGCTGAAAAATAGCCATTTTCAAAAAGGCGTACCGAGCCAAAAAAAAATTGTAAAAATTTTTTTGCAATGCCTGCCCCGAAAGTGCGATTTTCGATTGGTGTTTAGCGTGCGGAAAGTGGCTTATTTCTCAACGATGCTTACTTTCGCTCACTTTACCGCATTCATAGCTCACTTTACTGCATTGATTCACGAAAAAACGGTTTTTTTCACGGTTGATAGTTTTTTGTTCTACGATTTTGGACCGATCGAACAAACTTGAATATAGCGACATTCATGTGATATGAAACGTCAACTTATCACAGTTGACGTTTGAAATGTGAAAAAATAAGAATTGGTTATGGTTATTGGTTATTGGTTTTGTTGAATCTCAAAAGCCACTTTCGAGACAGTCATTGCAAAAAATAATGTATGGGACATGTGCGAAAAAAAAGAATTACATCGCGCGTAAGTTGCCGAATTCGCCTCGACTTATGGTGCATTTCTCACTCGTACTCGTGTGAAATGCACCATAAGCCTTCGGCTCATGCGGCAACTTCACGCGCGATGGAATTCGTTGTTTCCCGCACTTGTAGCATAAATAACTATTCTAAAAAGGCAAAATGAAGGTAAATTTGTCTTCTTTAAAACGCCGCTTGGAAAATTAGATGATCTTTATTTTTGAGTCCGCTATCTAACTTTTAGTGCGGCAAGAAATTTCGACTGGTGTACTCAAACTTTTGGCCGGCAGTGTACGTCCTTTTGGGGAAAGCGTTACATGTGTAACGCTCAACGATTCCTCTGATTCACGCTTTGTGATTCCTCGCGTCGTTGCCCGGGCAAACTGCTCTAAACAAACGATGACACGCTAGGAACGTCAGAAGGGTTCTTCAAATGTATGGCCACAATCGGCTCTAACCTCCACGTAGGGTTAGAGGGTGAAAGTGAAAAAGCAGTAAAAGTGGAAAAGAAGTGAAAGTGGATATAAGTGCATAAAAAAACGTCCTAATTACGGTTAAAAAATTAATTTGCGAACTCTTATACACAAACGACCCTCGTATACATCGTAATATTGAAATCAGAAGTTTCATAATTTTTGCCCGAATAATAGTACACCCATGTCAATACGGACGAGATTATACCAGTGCACTCGCCGATGCTCTGGTTTAAAAATTTGGAAAAAGCCCGAAAATCCATCACGAAAGATGACGCGACGATGGATTCGTTGGTGGTGACGTCCGAGGGCTCCACGCCCTGTTGCAAAGTACCGATACAAACCAATAAAAAAAACTATCTGAAAATGATGTGTTTTTGTCCTTGGAGCCGCTTATGAAATCCGATGGGATCGAAGATTTTTTCCGCCGCTTGTGGACAATCGGCTGAGAATCGGCCCAGTACTGAATACCAAGCGTCGGTATTCTAGACTGGCCGAAACGTCAGCATATCGATGGTACAGAACAGGCCCAACGCTGGCTCAACGCCAGAGCCAGCACTGGCACAACCGTTAATGGACAATCGGCTGAAACTTGGCCCAGTGCTGGATACCAAGCGTCGGCATTCTAGGCTTTTCCAAGCTTCAGCATGTCGATGGTACAGAACAGGCCCAACGCTGGCTCAACGCCAGAGCCAACGCCAGAGCCAGTGCTGGCACAACCGTCAGTGGACATTCGGCTGAGACTTGGCCCAGTATTGGATACCAAGCGCCGGCATTTTAGACTGGTCCAAGCGTCAGCATGTCGATGGTACAGAACAGACCCAACGCTGGCTTAACACCAGAGCCAGCGTTGGGAAAAGGCAAAAATTGGACCGACAGCCAATCACATGCACGAACACAGAAGAATGGGAGCCGCTAATCGGTAGTCATTAGCTATGACGAAAACGCGAATTTTGCTACTATACACGTGTGAACATCTACGCTCATGCAGCCATATTGTTCAGAGTTTTTAGTGTTGGAACAAGGAAGATCTCGTGTTGTTTTAAACGACCAAGTGAAAAAAAAGTATTTGTGTGATTGATAATTACAAATATACAAACGAATTGACAGCCAATAGTCACGGTGAAGTGTTTTCTGAATCGGGATTATGAATAGCAATTCTATGTTTCAATTTGTTTCTTGAAATTCAGTCGTCAACTTTGGCTTTAGATATAACATGATAAAATGTTTTTTTTTTCGTGGAGCAATATCCTATGTTTGAAAAATATGATTGTCGTGATATAAAAGTATAAAACTTATAATTTTACCGAAATTGGTGATAATCTCTGACTCATCACGGACGAAAACTAACCTATAATTTGCTATCTTTTTCGTTTCTTTGGTGTTTATACCACATCACAATGGAGATCGGAAAATCAGACGAGAATTTATATTAATATCTGTTTGGAAGTTCTTTGTTTTCAATCGATTCATTTTCATCAGTTAGATACATGCCTCATAACCCTAGAACATATTTTTAAAACCTAATTAACTTGTACTAATATGTTGTTATATCTTTTTCTCCCTCACCGATATCCTTTCAAAATCTTTCCCTCTCTATCGCAAATATATTTTCAAAATATTTTTCTTTCTCACCGATATCTTTATAAAATCTTCTCTCTCACTGATATCTTTTTTATATATTTTTCTCACTCACCGATATCCTTCCAAAATCTTTCTCTCTCTATCGCAGATACATTTTCAAAATCATTTTCTCTCTCATTGCTATCTTTATAAATTGTTTTTTTTCGCTCTCCGATATCTTTTCAACATCTTTTTCTCTCACCGATATCTTTATAAAATCTCATTCTCCCTCACCGATATCTTTTTAAAAAACGTTTCTCTCTCTCCGATATCTTTTTAAAATATTTTTCTCTCTCTCCAATGTAATTCTTTCACTTTTTCCCATATGGCCTTAAGAGGTTTTTCACTCTCTGATATGTTAAGGGCTTTACCGCTTAGCAATGCCCTTTAAAACACGTTTTACGATGCGGTTAGTTAGTTACCGAAGATGTATTTTTCCCCTTGCGGTAGCATGCACATAATCTTATTTGCAATCTGCGACATGATTTGAAAATGTTCTTTACTATCTCCTCGCTATTTTTTTTAAATTCTTACTCTCAATGAAACCTTTATTAAGTGGCCAAATAAACTTCGTACGAACTACAGAGTAGTGTATTGAAGGTTTAATTCGGAGTAATAATTTTGTATGAATAACTTATATCGTTGTTTTTATATGCTGGCATTGTTTTGTATAGATTGGTCGTATAAATCATCATCACATAGTATTTCTAAAGCTTTTGCAGTCTTAGCTTACAGTTTTACTCTGTCCTAATGTATTTAAAAATGTTATGTACTGTTGTCAGTTTAGCTAGCGAAGGAGAATTTTATTCTTCGGACTATGCATTTCAATTTTCAGCTTAGAATAATAATAAGCAACAGTAACCATCTCTTATATCAGTTCATTCATTTCATAATAATACTGAATAACACCAATAATTCACCTTTTTACTCCGAACAATATATTTTCAGAATTTTGTTCACTCTCTGCAAAATATAATATTGGGAGTACAAATTAATTCGGTCCGTTTTCAAGAGATGGCTCTGGCCGTTATGAATGTTTCATAGTGACAGCTGATTTCGGTGGTTTCAGAGAGGTTAGACATCCGTCAATAGCATTCAGTTTATATCGCTTTGAGTTCCATTAAAAACCTTGTTTTTTACTGTGTTGAATTTGTTAAATTTTGTGTTAACTAAGCAGCATTTGCGGCAAGTTTTACTTTTCTGCTTTAAGGGCATGTATGACACCCACGAAATTTCGACGCGGGGTCCCATTACGGCGGTAGTGCAGAGCTCGCAGTTTTAGCTACGAGCCTTTGCCGCCAGAGGGAACCGCGCTCAATATCTACACAACGTCTCACTACAGGCTGTATAGGTGACTAATCCCAAAGCTCTCTCCTTATATCAATTAAAAAAAAAAAAAACGTCTCACTATGGTCCCGTGTATTGGTGTGTATTCTCGCTACGCCGACCGCGTGCAGAAACAAAATAACGTTTTCGCACGCTGTTCGGTCGTAATGAAACACCTTATATATATATGTGTGTGTGTGTGTGTATCGAGCAATGCACACACACAGGCTTAGTGCCTATGCTACGCCTCATGGTATGCCCTCGCTCTGCAGAAGAGCGGTGAAACTCTGTTACATTGTATAGGCAAAAGAGCTCGAACCGATATCTTTTTTCGACGACAGCCATCGGTGGAAATTTTATGATGGGTGAACCTTCTAGCAAACGGGGTTTGGTAAAGACTCGTCTTGCAAAAGGGGGGAGACATTTTTTCATCATTTTGTAATTCATTTAATGAAATAAGCTCGAGCACGATTTATATACTCGATGCAGCTTATCGTCGATGAATTCGACTTAGGCCAAATTCTCGAACGAATGAAATCACCCGAGACTCACTCAGCAAAAGAGTGGTAAAATTTTATAGGCAATGTCTATTATTTAAACAAATGCATTGGGCATTCATTCTCTCTGTCGCGGTTTACCTGCGGCAGGTTTTCCAAGGCTAGAGTTTTCTAGCAATGGAAATCGCTAGACACTCTTTGCGAGAGAGTGCTACAATTTGACAAACTAATGCCTATTGTTTAAACAAATATGTTCAACATTTTTCTCTCTGCCGGGATATATTTTCGGCAGGTTCTCCACTCTAGTGAAGATCGGTAGAGTCTCGTTCTACGAAAGAACGGCAAAATTTTTCCATCGCGAATTGTTTAAACAAATGGGCTCGAATCCATTTCTTTTTTCGACAGCGGTCATCAGTGGAAATTTCATTACGGTAAAACTTTCTAGCAAAGGGAGTTTGCTACAAACTCGTCTTGTAGTAGGGTAGTGACATTTTCCAACCTATTTTTAATTAATTTAAACAAATAAGCTCGAGTACGATATATGTTTTCGAAGCAGCTTATCATCGGTGCATTTGATTTCGGCCAAATTCTCGAACTAACGAGATCGCCCGGAGGCTCACTTAAAAAGAGTGGTGACATTTTATAGGCGATGCCTATTGTTTAAACAAATACGTTCAGCATTCGATCTCTCTGCCAAGGCTTACCTTCGGCAGGTTTTCTGAGGAAAATATTTCCAAGTAATGGAGATCGCTAGGGACTCTCTGCGAGAGAGCGCTACAATTGAATCATTAATGCTTATTGTTTAAACAAATATGTTCAACTTGTTTTCTCTGCCGGGATTTATTTTCGGCAGGTTTTCCGCGGATCGAAGTCTCCAGCAATGAAGATCGCTAGAATCTCGCTCGACGGAAGAGCGGTGAAAGTTTGCGATCGGGAATTGTTTAAACACATGGGCTCGAATCGATTTCTTCATTCGACGATGGTCAGCGGTGAAAATTTGATTACGGATAAACTTTCTAGGAAACAAAGTTTGCTATATACTCGACTTGTGGCAGGGTAGTGACATTTTTTCTAACCTTTTAAAATAAATTTCAACAAATAAACTCGAGTACGATTTATATTCTCTATACAGCTTATCATCGATTCATTCGATTTCGGCCAAAATCTCGAACTAACGAGATCGCCCGGAGACTCACTCAATAAAAGGGCCGTGACAAGGGTAGTGAAACAATAGGTCATGCCTATTGTTTAAACAAATACGTTCAGTATCCGATCTCTCTGCCGAGGTTTACCTTCGGCAGGTTTTCCGAGAGAAACATTTTCTTGCAATGAAGATCGCTTGAGACTCTCTCTGAACGAGAGTGCTACAATTCAACAATTGATGCCTATTGTTTAAACAAATATCTTCAACATTTGTTCTCTCTGCCGGGACTTATTTTCGGCAGGTTATCCGCGGCTTGAAGTCTCAAGCAGTGAAGATCGCTAGAGTCTCGCTTTACGGAAGAGCGATAAAATTTTGCCATCGCGAATTGTTTTTCCAACCTTTTTAAATTAATTTAAGCAAATAAGCTCGAGTAGGATTTATATTCTCGATGCAGCATATCATCGATGCATTTGACTTCGGTAAAATTCTCGAAGGAACGAGATCGCCCGAAGACTCACTCAACTAAAGAGTGGTGACATTTTACAGGCGAAGCATATTGTTGAAACAAATACGTTCAGCATTCGATCTCTGTGCCAAGGTTGACCTCAGGCAGTTTTTTCGACGCAAGTATTTATTAGCAATGGAGATCGCTGGAGGCTTTCTCTGCAAGAGAGTGCTACAATTTATCCATTACTGTCTATTGTTTAAACAAATATGTTTAACAATTTTTTCTCTCTGGCGAGATTTATTTTCGACAGAAATATCTGCTGATCGAAGTCTCTAGCAATGAAGATCGCTAGAGTCTCCCTCTACGAAAGAGCGGTGGAATTTTACGATCGGTAATTGATTAAATAAATGGGCTCGAATCGATTTCTTATTTCGACGACGGTAATCAGTGGAAATTTTATTACTGCTGAACTTTCTAGCAAACGTTTGCTAGAGACTCGTCTTGTGAAAGCGTGGCGACATATTTCCATCGTTTTTAAATTAAGTTAAACAAATCCCTCCCCGATCGATTGAGAAGGAATACAAAATAACAAAGTCAGATAACCCAAGACTCGAAAGAGAGACGGTAGGTAATATAACCCGATCGACGGGGAGGGATTGAAAAATAACGAGGACAAATAACCCGAGACTCGAAAGGGAGACGGTAGGTGAAATAATCCGATCGATAGAGAAGGATTACTAAATAACAAGGTCAGATAACCTGAGACTCGAAAGAGAGACGGTAGGTAAGATAACCCGATTGGTGAGGGCGGATTGAAAAATAACGAGAACCGATAATCCGCGACTCGAAATGGAGACGGTAGGTGAGATAACCCGATCGATGGGGAAGGATTACAAGTTAACGAGGTCATATAACCCGAGACTCGAAAGGGAGACGGTAGGTGAAATAACCCGATCGATGGAAAAGGATTACTAAATAACAAGGTCAGATAACCCGAGACCCGAAAGGGAGACGGTAGGTAAGATAACCCGATCGATGGGGAGGGATTGAAAAATAACGAGGACAGATAATCCGAGACTCGAAAGGGAGACGGTAGGTGAGATAACCCGATCGATGGAGAATGATTACAAAGTAACAAGGTCAGATAACCCGAGATTCGAAAGAGAGACGGTAGGTAAGATAACCCGATCGATAGGGAGGGATTGAAAAATGACGAGGACAGATAACCCGAGACTCGAAATGAAGACGGCAGGTGAGATAACCCGATCGATGGGGAGGGGTTGAAAAATAACGAAGACAGATAACCCGAGACTCGAAAGGAAAACGGTAGGTGAGATAACCCGATCGATGAGGAGGGATTACAAAATAACGAGGTCAGATAACCCGAGACTCGAAAGGGAGACGGTAGGTGAGATAACCCGATCGATGGGGAAGGATTACAACATAACGGGGTCAGATAACCCGAGACTCTAAAAGAAGACGGTAGGTGAGATAACCCGATCGATGGGGAGGGCACAAAAAATAACGATAACAGAAAGCCCGAGACTCGAAAGGAAAATGGTAGGTGAGATAACCCGAACGATGAGGAGGGATTACAAAAT
Organism: Ophion ventricosus; assembly: GCA_963932345.1. Lineage (NCBI taxonomy): Eukaryota > Metazoa > Arthropoda > Insecta > Hymenoptera > Ichneumonidae > Ophion > Ophion ventricosus. The sequence continues at coordinate 15,066,979 of OZ010722.1, forward strand.
AACGAGGTTAGATAACCCGAGACTCGAAAGGGAGACGGTAGGTGAGATAACCCGATCGATGGGGAGGGGTTGAAAAATAACGAAGACAGATAACCCGAGACTCGAAAGGAAAACGGTAGGTGAGATAACCCGATCGATGAGGAGGGATTACAAAATAACGAGGTCAGATAACCCGAGACTCGAAAGGGAGACGGTAGGTGAGATAACCCGATCGATGGGGAGGGATTACAAAATAACGAGAACAGATAACCCGAGACTCGAAAGGAAGGCAACAGGTAAGATAACCCGATCGCTGAGAATGGGTTAAAAAATAACGAGGCAGAGATTGAAAAATAACCAGGCACATGACCAGGCAAGGCTTCGCTGCACTCACCGATACGCAAAGCAACCGCCTTCTAGGAATTGCGCTGCTCGACATTTTCCTTCTCGAGCACTTCTTTTCACGATCCAGATAAACACGAATTGCTTTTGTACACTTGGTCATCTGCGCACTGTACACAAATATTCGGCCGATCACGTGAACTCTTCGCCGATTCGACGCACGTTTCACGACTATACTGGTAAACCCTTTTTCACACATCGCGGATAAACCGACCCGTTCTAGAATTCTTGCGAATGTATGGCGCACGCAGCAACGTATTTTGAAAAAAAAACTGCATGTGAACCGAACGAATATACAACGTTCCGCGAGGGGTGCCGCTTCCGACTGTCAAAAGACAATTTGCTGTCTCGGAAGGATACGAGCGCGGTCGGTAAAAACGGAACGATGCGAGCTGCGCGCTGTCAGTGAGAAAACAGACGAACTAGACTATCGTGTCCGTCGATAATATTTTGAGCTTTGTTGGTACAATTTTGCTACTTTTATGTAAAAAATTTCAAAATGAGTTTTCTCCGCCATTTATTCATGAAAACAAGTGAAAGAAAGCTTGAAATGTGTGATTTTTCATGGTCGAGAGCATGGTTCCCTCCAAATACCGAAAATGCTATGAAATAGTTAATAATTCACAACTTATCCCATGGTAACCACAAACTGTACATTTTTTTTCGAAATTTGGGAAAATGCCGAGATCCATGCTCTCGGAGCAAGTGTCCTGCATGCACACAAGAAATTTAATTCCAATTGGTTCTTCCGTTTGGGAGAAAACTCATTTCAAAATTTCGAAGTGCTCGGAGGCGTGTGATACAGCGCCTTAGTTGGAAGAAAAGTGCAGCTGAAGCGCATCGAGTTCTTGTTGAAGTTTATGGTGATGATGCTCCAACTGATAAATCATGTAGGGAATGGTTTCAACGCTTTAAGAACGGTGATTTATGCATTAAAGACAAGCCTCGCCCTGGACAGCCAAAAAAATTTGAAGACAATGAATTGGACTGCTACAACCTGGCGATTCCATTACGGGCGATCGGTATAGACTACAATTGATTCGTTTGAGCCGTGCATTACGAGAAAAACGGCCGAAATACGAGCAAAGACATGACAAAATTGTTCTTCTGCATGACAACGCTCAGCTTCATGTCGCAGAAGTCGTAAAAAAATATTTGGAAACGCTCAAATGGGATATTTTACGGCACCCGCCCTATTCCCCGGACATTGTTCCTTCTGATTACTGGTTGTTCCGACGGATGCAGCAGGAATTAGCAGGTCACCGATTCACTTATTTCGCAGAAATCGAAAATTGGCTCAAAACTCGGATCGCCTCAAAAGACAAGACTTTTTTTCGAGATGGAATTCGAAAATTGCCTGAGAGGTGGGAAAAAGTAGTAGCCAACGATGTTTTTTTAACCTTTTTCTATTGTTTTAAGGTTTATTAACCTTGATATACATAATATAGCTGGTTGATATATCAGCTCAGTATTCCGTTCCTATTAGAAAAAATCTACAAATATTACACAAAGTGCAACTATTTTATGGCATTGAAAATGTTATCAGACTTTTCGGGTGATGAAGAAATAGGTACATGCAAATACTATGAGTTGCTCTCTCTTACATTATCACATGCTCGCTCTCTCACTCTCCATCTATCCACCAAATTTTCGCGTTTTTACATTTTAACATTGTCACATTTTCGCATTTTTCACATTCTCACATGATCGCATTTTCACATTTTTCACTTTTTCGCGCTTTTCACATTTTCACATGTTCGCATTTTCACTTTTTCGCGTTTTCACATTTTCGCATTTTCACGTGTTCACATTCTCATCCATCCATCCACCCTCACACCCGCCCTCTCTCTCTCTCACTCACTCACTCTCACTCTCCCACTCTCGCACTCTCTTACTCTCTCAAACTATAAATATAATTATCATCCTTGTGATGCAGGCATCGTAGCCAATATATGACTGCCGAGCGTCAGGCGCGCGTCACATTTCCATGCCTGGACCAACCATTTTTGCCGAGCCTCGGCCAATCAAGTTCGACACTGAGCCAGCGCTGGGCCGATGCTCAATTTATACATGGGCCAGTCATGGTCCTGGCATCGTAGCCAACCCTCGGCTGCCGAGGGTTAGCCGCGCGTCACATTTCCATGCCTGGGCCAAGCATGTTTGCCGAGCCTCGGCCAATCAAGTTCGACACTGAGCCAGCGCTGGGCCGATGCTCAATTTATACATGGGCCAGTCGTGGTCCTGGCATCGTAGCCAACCCTCGGCTGCCGAGCGTTAGCCGCGCGTCACATTTCCATGCCTGGGCCAAGCATGTTTGCCGAGCCTCGACCAATCAAGTTCGACACTGCGCCAGCGCTGGGGCCATGGTCAATTTCTACATGGGTCAAGCGCTTTGGTGAAACACGGATGTCTGCTGGTGGCAACATCGTCCGGTTTGTGATCCACGTTGGCAAAGACGGTTTCGGTGCTGTGGTCCGAAATTTCTCTGCCAACATCGTCCGAGCCTCGGTGAATTCGAGACCCCACAGCAACTCGGGCGACAAGTTTCTTCACTGGTCACTTTTTTTTTACTCGCAATTCACTTGATGTCAATCGTCACCGCGATCAGCATTCGCGAGGTTTACATTTTGCGCGATCAGGTTCACGAGGTTTGCGAGGTTCACATTTTTGAATTCCATGCTGTGAAACTTTCCACCAATGTACAACATGCAGAGATCTCCTTTGTACGCTGCTGCCAACATCGTCTGAAATGTTGCTGGACTCGCTTCATGCGCCTTGCTGACCCTTGCCGGTAGAAACACAGTGAATTCGTTGCGGATGTCGATCACGAACTTTTTTCCATATTTGGTGCTCACTTCCTGTATATTGGTGATGGGATATTCCGACTCGGGTGTCTGCTCGTTCAGTTTTTTCGCCGGGAGAAAATCGGCATATTTACCAACCTTATAGATCGCCTCCATTTTTCACTTGCCGTTCGTCTGATTGTTCGAAGCCGTCTTCACGAGATTATATACCCCCTCCACCACACCCACCATTCTTACTCCTCGACCAATAACGATGAGGGAGAGATTTTACGGACGTTAGCTCTTCCGTGGTTCCAAATTCACTTTTTTTTCAAACATTATCGTCAGCGAATGAATCTGCGACCACGAGTCTATTTCTCCTTTCAATTGTCGAATGTTGTTCAACAATCGTTCAACGCGCACTTTTAATTCACGTTTCTTGCAGAATTCTTTGTGCCGCATGACTTCAATGGCAACTTCTCGACAAGAGCTTGGTGGTCTATTTTTTCCGTGATTCGCCCACAGCCCCGTATCGCCCGGGACGAACATTATCATTCAATGCTTCACTTCCTTTAATTTTTGGAAGTTCGCGGGGGGTCGTTTTTTTTTATGTTCATCTTCAGCAAACTTCTTCAAATTTTGAGAAACCGGATTTTTCGAATCTCTGAAATGACTCATGTTGACAGAAGGGCCGTTGGATGCTATACTGGCAAATAGTTTTATAGATACGGTCCACTTATAGCCCCCTGCATCATAGTGACCACGTTTATCACATAGCTTTGATTGGGGGGGGTCTTTGTCAACCGCAGCTTCCATCAATGTATGTGTGTGAGTGTGTGTGTGTGTGAGTGTGTGTGGGTGTGTGTGTGTGTGTGTGTGGGTGTGCGCGTGTGTGCGCGCGTGTGTGCGCGCGCGTGTGTGTGTGTGTGTGTGTGTGTGTGTGTGTGTGCGTGTGTGTGTGTGAAAATGGAACGTGCGGTCGCATGGCTCGACACGATATTATAAACAGCAGTCTTTTGACACTGATCTGTTTCCCGATCTGATCGCATGTGCATATGAGAGCGAGACTCCTTTGTGAAGCGCCGAAAAATTTCCAGGTGTCCAATGACAATAAACAATGCGTAGAAAAAATCTGACGAAGTCCCGCCGCTCCCCTCTTCCACCGCCGGGATAAACAAATTCTCAGAAAAGTGCATAAATCATTCGCTGACAGATTTCAACACGTCACAAAGCTGTCGCGTGGCGAGGGGGGGGGGGTCCCTTTGCCACGGCGCCCGATGACTCACCTCCCATAAATGTTTAAATAATTTCTGAGAAATGAGACCCCCCACTCTTCCTCCCACCCATCCTTCTGGCGCGAGGGGGGGGGGCTCCCTTTTATTACAGAGCACTACGACTCTTTGTCAGTCGTTGCGCGGCCTCGCCGGGAGTCGGACGTCTCCGTGCCCCCCATTCGTGAGGGGGGACTTACTACCATCAGCCGGTACCCAAGAAAGCCCTACCATCGACCGGTAAGTAGAGACATCGACAGTCGATAATGGTGCGGGCTCTGAGCAAAACCCTACTCGACCATCCGAACCTGACTTAGCCAAGACATGAACCAATGGTTCGTGTTTTGGCTAAGTCGGTCGGTAAAATGTCGGTAGTAGGAATTTTGTCATAAGTCCCGCACCACTCATCTCCTGCTTCCCATTCAAAATCTATTCGAAGGAAACAAAAATCCTTGACAATTACACTCCGGGTACCCCCCTGAACCCGCCAATTCAGAGTGCGTCACCTATTACGAATCACCCTGTATATGTATATATTTTTCTTCCATTCTATGTATTCCCAAAATGAATATGATTAACCAGATTTATTAATTCTATCAAAACACGAGTCAATCGAACACGAATCTAACGAATCATTTCATAATATTGAATTATCGCGTAAATCCCTTAATTCCATTCTTTAGAACACACTCCCCGTTTTTACCCTCATCCCGTGCTATTGCGCTAGGCGTAGGCAACAGAGAGGGAAACAAATAATTATGCTCCCATCCCTTCCGGATGTGACATATTAATTTTTGGGGGCTCGTCCGAGATTACAAAAAGGAAATGTGCTAATTAATTCAATGTCTGGAGACGAATCAACTAGCGCATTAAATCTAAATATTACCGAAGCCTCGGCTAAACAATCAGGATATCAACTGAGAAGTTCCAACGTACAATTATTACCTGGTTTCGAATCTATTCCAAAAAAATCGATAAAAACATTAAACTTACCTCGTAAATACGAAATAAAAAACGCAGAAGTCATGGCGTTCGGAACGGATTAGTTAATTTCCGTAAAAGACGACATAAACTGCGTCCCAGAATTCGACGGACAAACTATCCCCTTTTCCGAATTTATAGCCGGTTGCGAAGATGCAAAGGATATGCATCCTCCCGAAGCCGATAAATATCTTACAAAACCAATAAGAAATAAATTCAAAAATCAAGCTACAGAAGCTATCCACGCATCAAAAGTCAAAACGGTAGAAGAAGAATTCCTTAAGGACCCACACCACGGTAAAAAAAAATTTTTGTAATTTTTTTTTCATTTTCTGAAAGATACATTTGTTAAGAATGCTCTTACCAAATTTTTAAAAGAAATTTGTAAAATTGGCGGAGATACAGCGTTTTATGTGAAACCGTTCGACGCGCACGACCGTGCCGAGCGGCAGATGTGCGGCAATAAAACCGATATACGTGGACCTTAGTAAAGACGAGCTTCTTCAACGATGTTTAGGCGCTTTTCACCAGAATAACAACGAGTGTTTGAACTCTGTTATATGGAAATTTGCACCAAAGACATCGTGGAGCGGCGGACCCACAGTTGAATCTGCCGCTAATATTGCTTCAATACCTTTTAACAATGGTCATATTGGCCTCATAAATGTATTGGAGATATTAAACATAAACATTGGTGAAACACTCTACCAATATTGTCAAAACATCGACGAGAAGCGAATATGCGAAGCCGAGCACGAAGCCGACAAAAGCACGCATGAGGGTCGTCTGCGTGCAAAACATGAAAAAAATGATGAGTCTCTGGATCCTGAGGAGCTGTTGTATGGTCCAGGAATAGCTGACTAACGGTGAGAAACAAAAAAAAGAGACAAATAAAAAATTTAGTTTGCATGTTGAATTATCCTCCAACAAAACATTGATCGCGTTTTTCTCGAGACTACGTTTTTCAACCTGGTTGACAACATATTAAAAAAACTATTCATCCGATTTGCATGCGTCAAATCTTAAACTGTTCGAAAATCCAGTCTCTATGGCACCACGTAGGGATTTTTTTTTATAAAGGGCCCCCTTCTATTTTTTTTTATGAACGATGAAAATTTTTCATTAAAATCAGAAATAAAATTCGCTGGTCCGCCATTTTTTTTTAGATATCGAAATCCCCCTCCGTGATGCTGTAAACCTATATGTCTAGTTTCTTAATATATTTTTATTTTATTTTTTAGATGAACCGTATGGCTTAATCGCTGTCAACCGCCGAGTAGCAATTTCGGCGAGTGTCCTCTTGGAAGCGGCATACACCGCAAACTATGCTTTAGATTCGAGTACAAAAATTTGTATACAATCTTCTATATGTATATATATGTATATTAGATTGAGTCAAAAAAAAAAATTTATTTTCCTTCTCGATTCTCGTGCTATTGTTGGGCACTAATAAAAGAAAATTTCTCTAAAAAAATGGGCGCGTCACTCAATTTTTAGAGGTGGCTACCTCGACTTTTTTGTATTTGAATTTTTTTTAATGAACGTATTGCATTTAAGCATAGTCATGGCATCGGATTACGGATAAAAATCACATCCAGCAGCTATTTCGTAACAAAAATAAACTCTAACAATTTGAAAAGATTGCAATATTCACAATTCAAATCCAGGTAGATCAATAATGGCCTCTATACTACTCTCGTTATTCATGTAGATTTATTTATGCGCAGTAACATTTCGCACTTTTTACGAAAAATTAATTTTTAAGCTTTTATTCATAAATCAAGTATTTACATTTTCAAAATGCTACACTTATATTATCTTCAATCTCATTTATATTTCTTCCTAGCCACTGTGCATAACATCGCGCATGCCACTGCGCATCCGCGGTATCCGCGGTATCCGTGGCGCCATTTTGTATCTATAAGTGGTGTTGTTTTTTTTTTCGATGTGACTCAATTAAAGACAATTTTAAACAATGGCTCGGAAAAACGAAGACAACACAATTTGGCTAATCGTTAGCCAGAAATCCATGATTTTATTTGAGAAATTGGAACTCGATACTAGCTTTCTAAACTTCGATCCCCACTTATGGGAAATGACCAAAGGTTACAAAAATGCACGAAAAATAGTGCATTTTTCGTGCATTTTTGTAACCTTTGTTCATTTCCCATAAGTGGGAAGATGAAAAGAAGATGAAAAGCAGTACTTGCTGCAAGTGGTCCAGCTACATCGACAACGTTTTCCAAATTGCAATAAAAAAGAATTGATTGCAAATTCTGTTCAACAATGAATAGGAAGCGTAAAAGCCTTACCGTTACGTTACGGTTACGTTAATACTATTTTTATTATTTAGTTCATTATTATTATCAGTTTTTGTTAAATTATCGATGATAAAACAAGTCGTCATAATAATAAGTTATTATGTTTTATTAAACAGCGTTTGAAATATTGTTTGGGCTCAATTTATTTACCGATTCATAATAATATTTTCGATTTTTTTTTCTAGGGATTCAATGTGTGTGCGATATACTTTTCTTCGTCGCAAAACAGCTGTGAAACATACTATTTGCTTTATTTACTCTATTTCCAGTATAATCTAATACCATGATCATATTTATTAAGTAAAATCATGAAAAAAATAACAAAAAGTCGAGATAGCCAACTCTAAAAATTGAGTGACCGCGCCCATTTTTTTAGGGAAATGTTCTTTTATTAGTGCCCAACAGTAGCACAAGAATCCAGAAGGAAATTTTTTTTTTTTTTTTTTAATCAGTCTAATGTATATATATGGGGCATTCCATGCCAATTCGACCTGGGTCTGACCCTCGACCCCTCAAATCTGGTTCCCGATTTTTCCTATCATTACTCTCACTCTATCAAGCAATTACAATTTTTTTCAGATTTTTCAAAATAAATTTGAGCGCGTCATGAATTTTTGAATTTTTTTGTTGAACACCTCGATGGCCGTAATCGAAAAATCTGAAAAAATTCCCAAAAATACAGTGTCAGATATAAAAAATGTTGGTGTAAAATTCATAATGCCTGGGCTTTTGCTTCAGCCCGTTTTTTAGCTTTTTGAGCAAAAAAAATGAAAAAATAAGAAGCAGAGGTCAATTTACTGTAGACTGTTGCTCGAAATTTTGTATGCATAGTACCAGATTAAAAAAAAAAATTCTCTGATTTTTCTAAAGTGTATTTTGTAGATTTCGCATTTTTTTATTATCATGGTTGACAAAAACCCTAATTAGGGATTTGGAAATGGTGCGAATTGCACTAACAATAAGCGTAAGATGCCTGGTGAGGTTGGATACACTCTAAACTACTATTGAACTACGACTGTAGACAGTAGCTTGAATATTTTTGATGATAGCGAACGGTTTTTGGAAATTTTTAAGGATTTTTTAAATCATTTTTTTCTGTAATATCATCGTAAAATCATGATTAATTAAAAGCGGTCATGAACAGTGATCGCTCTTAATTAAATAATTAATTAATTAATTTAAAATCCACAACATTATAAAGAAAAAAAAAGAAAAAAAGTCTGCAGAACCTTTTTATTATATCAAAAATCATTTTCAAGGCACATGTGATATAAAAATGTGTTGACGCATCTCAGATTGTCAGTGATGGAAATACTATGCTCTACGATGATTTCATTGTAGTTTCTGGAATAAAGCGTAGATAAAACCATGCGAATTGATGATTAAAATTGATATTGATTGTTAAATTAAAAATTAATTCCGCTCTTAATTATTTAATTAAGAGCGATCACTGTTCATGACCGCTTTTAATTAATCATGATTTTACGATGATATTACAGAAAAAAATGATTTAAAAATCCTTAAAAATTTCCAAAAACCGTTCGCTATCATCAAAAATATTCAAGCTACTGTCTACAGTAGTAGTTCAATAGTAGTTTAGAGTGTATCCAACCTCACCAGGCATCTTACGCTTATTGTTAGTGCAATTCGCATCATTTCCAAATCCCTAATTAGGGTTTTTGTCAACCATGATAATAAAAAAAATTCGAAAATTACAAAATACACTTTAGAAAAATCGGAGAAATTTTTTTTTTAATCTGGTACTATGCATACAAAATTTCGAGCAACAGTCTACAGTAAATTGACCTCTGCTTCTTATTTTTTTCATTTTTTTTGCTCAAAAAGCTAAAAAACGGGTTGAAGCAAAAGCCCAGACATTATGAATTTTACACCAACATTTTTTATATCTGACACTGTATTTTTGGGAATTTTTTCAGATTTTTCGATTATGGCCATCGAGGTGTTCAAAAAAAAAATTCAAAAATTCATGACGCGCTCAAATTTATTTTGAAAAATCTGAAAAAATTGTAATTGCTTGATAGAGTGAAAGTAATGATAGGAAAAATCGGGAACCAGATTTGAGCGGTCGAGGGTCAGACCCAGGTCGAATTGGTATGGAATGCCCCATATGTACTATATGTATACTATGAGTATTAATACAAAAAAATCCAATTATCGTTTGTTGAAAATAATTACGAAAAATACACCCTCGTACCGCACACGAACCGTGGTGTGGGGACTTAAAAATATATACGCGCCAAAAAAATCGGAAATGCAGCTGTTGGGAGAACTCAGCAACATCTTCCAAATAAATAGTGATACCATGACAGGCTTTTCCACAAAAATCAGAAAAAAAAGCAAGAGAAATAATTGAGGCACGAAAATTATCCAATAACCGTTCAGAAAATGAGGCGTTTAAGAAAACAATGGATGATTATTTCCTCACGTGCTTTAGACGCGGGTTAAAAGAAGAAATCGAAAAGAGACTCCCTCAGTGCAATAGTGTCTCAGTCGCCATCGACCATGCCATAAAAATCGAACGCGATATCAAGGCACGAAGAGAATTACAGTCATCCCCCGTCAATCCTGAAAGACCCTCTCAGGCTAAACCAGTGAAATTTTGTAGCGTTTGCGAAAAAGATAATCATTCGACAGAAGATTGCCGATTCGCATCCATTACTTGTCAAATTTGCAAAAGTCAAGGCCACAGTGCTGACGAATGTAGAAAAACAACAAACCCAAACAAAGGTCCATCACGTGCCAAATTTGCGAAAAACCTGGTCACACCGGAGATAGGTGTTATACCAATCAAAATTCCCACGCCCTGAATTGCCAAATTTGCAAAAAAAAACCGGGCATACAGCAGATAGATGTTTCCAGTTAAAAAAAAATGCGCGTAACTCCAACCGACTCGTTTGTCGATCTTGCAAAAGGATAGTATCGAAAATTCCCGTATCCGCAAATATAATAACTCGCGAAATCAGCTGGGAGACGATTCGAATACCCCTCGGGCGGACGCGCCGAGAGGTTCCACAATCCCAAAGCGTCCGTTGACCGAGATCTCGATAACCGCACCGGATGAAGATATCCTATCTATTCCATAAATTCAAAAAAATTCAATAAATTACCTTCAGTGTTTATCGGAACACTACCAGAAACAGGTTAAATATTGACGCTGTTAGACAGTGGTGCTATTCCAAAATCGAAAAAAAAACATAATTAGATTGCATGACGATCTGCAATTCTAATTCAATTACTCGCGATGCTATTTCAATTACTCGCAATGCTATTCCAATTTCTCGCGATGCTATTCTAATTACTCGCGATGCTATTCCTAATTACTCGCGATGCTATTCCAAATTACTCGCGATGCTATTCAAATGACTCGCGATGCTACTCCAATTTTTCGCAATCCTTGTAATCCCAAATCGGATGGAGATTGCATGGCAATTACGCCGGTTCAGAGTCCAGTGGTGGCCAATCCAAAATATCGACAAACAACGCCGAAATAAAACTTTTTCAATGCTCCAGCGAGAACGATGATAAAAAAATATCAAACAAAAACGAAAAAACAAAAACAAATTTAAAAAACCGAAAAACGAAAGCAAACCAAAACAAAATCAGGTTGCATGACAACCTCCAGTTCTAGTTCAATCCTTCGTGACCCTTCTATTCCAGACGTAGATTGCAAGACAACTACGCTAATCCAGAGCTCAATAGAGGCCGATCCAAAAATTTCGACGAAAAATGTCGAAACAAAAACTTGCCATCCCTCTAAATGAAGCGATGACCAAGGAAAACCAAATAAAAATTTCTGTATCGAGGAACGAACAAAAATTAAAAACAATCAAAACCAAAACGAAAACAAAAAAATGAAGAAAAACCTGAAATAAAAAACAAAACAAAATCAAAACCAAAACGTAAAAATGAATTCGAAAACAAACGTGAATTCTATTCCCGCCTCTGAGTCAACGTCGCGTATAATTATATGATTAAACGAACTTACCTAAGTGAAGTTCTATCATAATTGTATTTCGCGCCTCTTCCTCGAGATCAACTGTGTAGTACCCCCACTTTCCACCGATGTCGCCACAATCTCATATACTATACAGGGTGGTCCAATAACTATTAGCACCTTGGATATCTTCGAAACTATAAGGTTCACAGAAATATTTGCTGAAATGAAATTGCACAGTACGAAAGGGGTCATCCGATAGCGGCGATAATAGTTTTTTTGCAGGTGGCGGTACTTCGGTCATTTGAAGGTCAACTCCATTTTTTTAAATGGATCGGTATGTTTTTTTTCTGTATCATGAAAGAGGAGCTTAAAACGAGTTCAACGACCTATAACATAAGGTCATTGAAGGTCATAGGAAGTACAGAAAGGCATTTATCTTACTATAAACGTAGTAATTGTATTTACTACTGAAACTGTAAGTATTATCGCCTTTCTGGACTTTCTATGACCTTCAATGACCTTATGTTATAGGTCGTTGAACTCGTTTTAAGCTCCTCTTTCATGATACAGAAAAAAAACACACCGATCCATTTAAAAAAATGGAGTTGACCTTCAAATGTCCGAAGTACAGTGCCTGCATTTAATGCCTGGACATGCTCATACTGCTCTGTGAAGTTACTGCGATCGGTCGATTTTCGAACGCATTTCAGACTGGTGTGTCAAGAGTCATTTCTAACCCGTGAGGCGATATAACCTCGGAAAAAAATGACAGTGCTGAGACGTCGCAACTGCAGCGTGAAGGCAGGCAACGAAAATGTTGAAAGGACGACAATTATGAATGCGAAATTGGAAAAAAGAACATACAGACGTCATTTCAAAATAAATATAAAATATTAATTCGATGAGTAATAATATCCGGAACAACAATAATAACGCACTGAAACGTGGAGAAAGAATAAATTAGAAACAGACACGGAACATTTTCTTATTATATTATAGTATTAAAAACATTTATTGTATGAGCATGCATCAAAGATTTTAAGAAACAAGTTTCGTAACCCAAGTCAATCTCGGTTTGTATCAATGTTTTTTACAGCTCGGAATTAATCCAAGTGCGAGTGCAAGTGGTCCTGTTGTGGAAAAATCTCTTCAATCCGAAAACATTGCACAAAACATTGGATCCTTTTTTCCGTGGGCTAGTGCAATGGCAGCGGTTCAGAAACGCTCTTTGAAGCATTGGGAAGCGTATTTTTTTTTTGTAAATTATTTAAAGGAAACGAATCTAACTACTGTAAATATGATTACAATAAACAAACATGGAACATTATTAGAATAAATCGGCTTGCCCATTGAATTCGTCTTGATACTGGAAAAAAAAATTATTGTATGTGTGTTGTTTAAAGTTTAAAAATAATAAATGTCGAATCTCATGTAAACATCTGTTTGAATCGATGTTTTTTTACAGCTGGGAATTAATCCGAGTCCGAGTGAAAGGGTTGCTGTTGTGGAATAATCTCTACAATCAGAAAAATTCGTGCTAAACATTGGATTCGTTTATTTTCATAGTCCACTGCAGCAGTAGGACTTCTGAAACGCTATTTTCGTATCGAGGGAGGTGAATATTTAAATATCCTTCACAGGAAACGAATCCGAACATTCTGAACATTATTTCGATAATCAGACATAAAACATGATTTAAATAAATCGTTTTTCATATTGGATTCGTTTCGATCCTATAAAAAACATTTATAGTATGCGTATTTATAAACGTTAAAAAAAAATCAATGTCAAATCTCGTGTTAATCTCTGATTGAATCGATGGTTTACAGCTGGGAATTAATCCGAGTCCAAGTGCAAGTATTCCTGTTGTGGAATAATCTCTATAATCAGAAAATATCGCGCTAAACATTGGATTCATCTATTTCCATAGTCCTCTGCAGCAGTAGTATTTCTGAACAGCTATTTTCGTATCGAGGGACGTGGATTTTTTAATTTATAGTATGCGTATTTATCAACGTTGAAAAAAATCAATCTCGAATCTCGTGTTAATCTCTGATTGAATCGATGGTTTACAGCTGGGAATTAATCCGAGTCCAAGTGCAAGTATTCCTATTGTATAATAATATCTACAATCAGTAAGCATCGCACGAAACATTGGATTCGTTTACTTTCATAGCCCACTGCAGCAGAAGTATTTCTGAAACGCTGTTTTCGATATCAAGGGAGGTGAATTTTTCAAAGCCACTCACAGGAAACGATTCCGAACACTCTATACGTTATTTCGATAATCAAACATAAAACATGATTTGAATAAATCGTTTTTCATGTTGGATTCGTTTCGATCCTATAAAAAACGATTACAGTATGCGTACTTATCAACGTTAAAAAAAATCAATATTGAATCTCATGTAGATCTCTGTTTAAATCGACGTTTTTTACAGCTGGGAATTAATCCGAGTCCGAGCCAAAGTGTTGCTGTTGTGGAATAATCGATACAATCAGAAAACATCGCGCAAAACATTGGATTCGTTTATTTTCATAGTCCAGTGCAGCAGTAGTAGTTCTGAAACGCTATTTTCGTATCGAGGGAGATGAATTTTTAAAAATCATTCACAGGAACCGATTCCGAACACTCTGTACGTTATTTTGATAACCAAACATAAAACATGATTTGAATAAATCGTTTTTCATGTTGGATTCGTCTCGATCCTATAAAAAACATTTATTGTATGCATGTGCATCAATGTTTTTAAGAAACAAGTTTCGCATCTCGAGTCAATCTATGTTTGTAACAATTTTCTTGGCAGCTGGGAATTAATCCAAGTGCGAGTGGAAGTGGTCCTGTTATGGAATAATCTCTACAATCCGAAAACATTGCGCAAAAAATTGTATTCATTTCTTTAGGCTTTATTCATTTCATAGGCCAGTGTAAAGATAGCAGTTCAAAGACGCTCTTTTAAGCATTACGGAGCGTCTTTTTTCTAAATTATTTAAAGAAAACGAATCCAACTACTGTAAACATCATTCTAAAAAACAAACATGCAACATTATTTGAATAAATCGTCTTGCCCATTGGATTCAATATTTTTTACAGCTGAGAATCAATCCAAGTGCGAATGCGAATGTCTTTGTGCTAAAACAAACTTTTCAGTTACAAATAATTGAGCAAAACATTGGATTCGTTCCTTTGTATAGCCTAGTGCCATGGTAGTTGTTCTGAAACACTCATGTTTTGTGTATTTTTATCATATTTCATCATTCGGAGCTTAAATAATAAAGAGAGAAACAAAAATGTTAGTTTTGTCTCACTTTTTAACGGGCGAAAAGCGCCCCGAAAACGGCATGCATTATTATTCCACTTTCATTGGGCAAGATAATTCCATTATTCTGCTAATTACAATACAATATTTCCGGGATATTATATTGAATTTATATTGTTTTTTCATAGTCATTAAAGATACAATCATGGTAAAAGTGATATTGTAAAAAATCGTTTATTCCGTTTTCGCTTATTTCTATTTTGTTGAATGACTCAGTAACTTGAAGACAGCTTCCAATACACTAATGTATCGTATGAATTTCAAATATATGCATTCGTCTGTTTTGAACTGTCGTAAAAGTCAGTTGACAAATGGCCCAGCCTCAAGAAGAACGTAATGTTTTTGCTAATTATCATCCTTCCGGCACAGGGCCGGAATGCTTCAGAGTGAGATTCGAAATCAGATCGGCTGTAATAGGAAAACTGTCTGTTTGTGGATCAGACATCACGCTAGAGGCGGCGCGAACGCACTTTCCGATCACCGCAAAAATAATAAAAGGCCGCCAAAAACCACCCCTGAACAAGACATTCAGTTGTGCGAGTTCGTAGAAGAGTTTACCACCATCCCCGAAGCATTAGAAGCGACGGGCATTCCAATATGTGCAAATACGGCTCTAAGCCGCTTGAAAAGTGTCGGTATTACCGTCCATCGGCCGGTGAAGAAAACTCCACTAACGGAGAACCATCGTGAGCAGAGAATAATTTTTGCTGAAGAACATTTGCTATGGACCCCTGAACAGTGGGCTGAAGTTATCTGGTCTGACGAGAAGGTATAAGCTGGCCGAAACTCCGTATTCAATAACAAATAATGTCTCATAACAAATTTTTCCGTGTACCATCTTGACATGGTTTTTCAACTATTTTTCATCGTTTACGAAACTACCTCCACAAACAAATATGTATTTTGTTCGGTTCTGGCTTCGTCCTTTAGGGAAGATCTGTAAACAATTGAAAATAATGAGAAAACTTTATATATGTAAATCTGTAATGCAAAAATGTATTTGGCTGCTGTTCACTCGAGAACCACTGAACCGATTTCGATGAATCTTCCATAGGAATAAAGCTCACGAATCGAGATATTATGTGGACTGTATAATATTCTGATAAATTGTTTTTTACAGAAAAACAATTTTTGCCTCCATGTCCAACCTTATAATTCACCAGTGTTCAAAAAAATGCATATAAATGAAAAAGACGCATTACCAATTTAAAGATAATTCGAGAATAAAGAGCATGAGCGTTCGCTATGCAGTTCCAATTTTAGATAGAAAAAAAGTTACAGTTGTTTTCGTGAATTGATAAAAAATTTGAAAAGTTTTATATTATTCGAACAGAAATTACTAAATTTTGGTGATTAGTACATCATTTTCATTAATATCACAGTTGCGTTAACAACGATATTTCTTACCACGGGCACAGCTGCGGGGACAGCTGATGTGTATGAATTGTTCCTTGTTTCGATTTATTTTATTGTTAACTCATACTTTCTATTAAATATTTTTATTATACAAAAATATGTATAGAATATTCACTCTTCAAAACATTACAGAAATTTTGAATGGATCTAGATTTAGCGTCTAAATTTCCTAATTCTATTGACCTGAATTTTGCCCGCATCACATCCCTTGTATGTTGAGGCGCATTAATTATTTCCATAACGATCTGTCTCCCAATAGGTTTTTACTTCCTCGGCTGACGGTCGTCGGCATGTCTATCGCCCGCGTGCTAAAGCTTATGAGTCAGATGAAAGGTACGTTGTCGAGAAGCAATGGAGTGGCAGGATATCTGCTGGCTTCTGGGGGTGTATGTCCGCGGCGGGCGCAATGCTTTTATGCGAAATCCCACCGCGCATGAATTCCGCGGACTACGTTCAAGTCTTGGAAAACACGATGCTCCCGTGCGCTAGGGCTCGATTCCCCATACATCAGCACCCGACCATTCGCTTTATGCAGGACAACAGCGCAGTCCACACGTCGCGAGCAACAACGGCCTGGTTCTCCGACCATCCGGAAGTCGAGCTGATGGACTGGCCCAGCAAATCCCCAGACTTAAACCCGATCGAGAACCTCTGGAGTATGTTTGTTTAGCACTTGCTGGCTACTTGAATTAAAGAATTTTTTTCTTCAATTCACGGGCTAACTTCAATTTTCTTTAGTTTCAATGCTTTGAGCAGTTTGAAAGGTCGAAAAACGAATATTTTTCGAATTTAATTTTCAGATCGTTACATTCGACAATGCAACGTGCTGATTAATGTTGAGATTCGTCTTCATCCATTTTTTATCTTCGTTATAGTTAAGATCTGTATGAGCACGGTGCGACGTTCCTCCCAGTTCGAGGTTCTTTAGCCTCTATGAAACTTAAAGAAGTTGGAGACCTTTCCTAACCATAGAAATACTTTGGCCAGCAACCTTTATCAAACTTACACAGTAAAAATACTAAGTTTGTTCGAGGTTCTCCTTCAATTGACTCTGGCCGAGTTTGACAAAATTCGATGCGATGATCCATGTCCCTATTGCCACGAAAATGTAATAGTTCATTGCTCTGATCCTCACCATTGCTCTGATACATGTCACTTAAATTTTGTGTTTTTTTTCGTTTGTGCAAAATGTTGAAGTATGACTCTAGTGAACTATTAGTAGTTTCTAACCCTTTGCCAAAACGAATAGGTGTGATGGTCCGAGATTGGGTGTCTGGACTGGACCGAAACAGAAAAGCTCTCGTGGCTCACGTCAACCGCGTTTGTGCTGAAATCCAGGAGAGACAAGATCTGTGCTTGAACCTGGTCAATTCTATGCCCAATAGAATGCAAGCCGTCATCGACAATGATGGGTATTGGGTCCCGTATTAAACGCAGCTTTTGCGTCACGTTTTCTGCACTTTGCTTTTTGTTTATAATTAAACTTATCGAGTAAACAATTAGACGAATCGTTTAAAATAATTTGTATGTATCAATGTTTGTATTATCCAAGCTGCAGTGAGCGACCCATATATTTTTTGGTTTGTTAGTAGCCTCGAATATTCTCACACTTTGATGTACTAAACATTTTAAATACATTTTTTCTTTGATCTCAATAATCAATTAAATGTTTAATGTTTATTATTGACTCCCAGCTGCCCACACAGGCATGAAGACAGAATTTATACGTTTAACTGAGATCAGCTGATTTTGAAGATCTCTTGATGCAGGTGATATGATATCCCTTCCTCTACGATACCAATTGATATCGTAGTAACGCGCGTCAATTTTTTGTCGATTAGTAACGTTTGCCGATGTTGCTTGCCTACTCGCAGGCATTTTGTTCAGTTGCTCTTGAGCTGTCATTCTTAATAAATACATAAAATGGCAACAAAACCGTACATGGCCAGTGTTGATCGGAAATTCGATAAAAACATTCAAAATATGCCGGAATTGTTTGGGCGTCTTATTGTCGGGCTTTCACAATTGGCTGGTGATGACATTCATGATCTACGATCGAAAGTCCTTGATTTTTTAATAAATTTTATATATTCGTGCCCAAAAACGAAGAAAAGACGAGATTATATACGGAAATTTGTCAATAAACAGCGATATTATCTCCACGACTTCATCATGACGAGACATATAGAAAGAGAAAAAACGGAAGCCTGCGAACTGTAAGTATTATATTTTATGCTTTATGTCCCTGTATGAAATTAACGTAGGAGTGTCTCTCTCCCTCCCTCCCGCTCTCTCTCTCCATCCCTCCCTCTCTCTCTCCGTCCCTCCCACACTCCCTACCTCTCTCTCTCTCTCTCTCTCTCTCTCTCTCTCTCTCTCTCTCTCTCTCTCACTCACTCACTCACTCACTCACTCACTCACTCACTCACTCACTCACTCACTCACTCACTCACTCACTCACTCACTCACTCACTCACTCACTCACTCACTCACTCACTCACTCACTCACTCACTCACTCACTCACTCACTCACTCACTCACTCACTCACTCACTCACTCACTCACTCACTCACTCACTCACTCACTCACTCACTCACTCACTCACTCACTCACTCACTCACTCACTCACTCACTCACTCACTCACTCACTCACCCACCCACTCACTCACACTCACTCACTCACTCACTCACTCACTCACTCACTCACTCACTCACTCACTCACTCACTCACTCACTCACTCACTCACTTCACTCACTCACTCACTCACTCACTCACTCACTCACTCACTCACTCACTCCCTCCCTCCCTCCCTCCCTCCCTCCCTCCCTCCCTCCCTCCCTCCCTCACTCACTCACTCACTCCCTCACTCACTCACTCACTCACTCACTCACTCACTCACTCACTCACTCACTCACTCACTCACTCACTCACTCACTCACTCACTCACACTCACTCACTCACTCACTCACTCACTCACTCACTCACTCACTCACTCACTCACTCACTCACTCACTCGCTCGCTCACTCCCTCGCTCGCTCGCTCACTCACTCACTCCCTCGCCCGCTCACTCACTCACTCCCTCCCTCGCTCGCTCACTCACTCGCTCACTCACTCACTCACTCACTCACTCGCGCACTCACTCGCTCACCTCACTCACTCACTCACTCACTCACTCACCTCGCTCACTCACTCACTCACTCACTCACTCACTCACTCACTCACTCACTCACTCACTCGCTCACTCACTCACTCGCTCACTCACTCACTCACTCACTCACTCGCTCACTCGCTCACTCACTCGCTCGCTCACTCACTCACTCACTCGCTCGCTCGCTCGCTCACTCACTCACTCACTCACTCACTCACTCACTCGCTCGCTCACTCACTCGCTCGCTCGCTCACTCACTCACTCACTCACTCACTCACTCACTCACTCGCTCGCTCGCTCACTCACTTCGCTCGCTCACTCACTCACTCACTCACTCGCTCGCTCGCTCACTCGCTCGCTCACTCGCTCGCTCGCTCACTCACTCACTCCCTCGCTCGCTCGCTCGCTCACTCACTCACTCACTCACTCACTCCCTCGCTCGCTCGCTCACTCACTCGCTCGCTCGCTCGCTCGCTCACTCACTCGCTCGCTCGCTCGCTCGCTCGCTCGCTCGCTCGCTCACTCACTCACTCACTCACTCACTCACTCACTCACTCACTCACTCACTCACTCACTCACTCACTCACTCACTCACTCACTCACTCCTCACTCACTCACTCACTCACTCACTCACTCACTCACTCACTCACTCACTCACTCACTCCCTCACTCACTCACTCACTCACTCACTCACTCACTCACTCACTCACTCACTCACTCACTCACTCACTCACTCACTCACTCACTCCCTCACTCACTCACTCACTCACTCACTCCCTCACCTCACACACTCACTCACTCACTCACTCACTCACTCACTCACTCACTCACTCACTCACTCACTCACTCACTCACATCACTCACTCACTCACTCACTCACTCACTCACTCACTCACTCACTCACTCACTCACCTCACTCACTCACTCACTCACTCACACACTTCACACTCACTCCTCACTCACACACACTCACTCACTCACTCACTCACTCACTCACTCACTCACTCACTTCACTCACACACTCACTCACTCACTCACTCACTCACTCACTCACTCACTCACTCACTCACTCACTCACTCACTCACTCACTCACTCACTCACTCACTCACCACCACTCACTCACTCACTCACTCACTCACTCACTCACTCACTCACTCACTCACTCACTCACTCACTCACTCACTTCACTCACTCACTCACTCACTCACTCACTCACTCACTCACTCACTCACATCACTCACTCACTCACTCACTCACTCACTCTCACTCACACACTCACTCACTCACTCACTCACTCACTCACTCACTCACTCACTCACTCACTCACTCACTCACTCACTCACTCACTCACTCACTCACTCACTCACTCACTCACTCACTCACTCACTCACTCACTCACTCACTCACTCTCACTCACTCACTCACTCACTCACTCACTCACTCACTCACACACTCACTCACTCACTCACTCACTCACTCACCACTCACTCACTCACTCACTCACTCACTCACTCACTCACTCACTCACTCACTCACTCACTCACTCACTCACTCACTCACTCACTCACTCACTCACTCACTCACTCACTCACTCACTCACTCACTCACTCACTCACTCACTCACTCACTCACTCACTCACTCACTCACTCACTCACTCACTCACTCACTCACTCACTCACTCACTCACTCACTCACTCACTCACTCACTCACTCACTCACTCACTCACTCACTCACTCACTCACTCACTCACTCACTCACTCACTCACTCACTCACTCACTCACTCACTCACTCACTCACTCACTCACTCACTCACTCACTCACTCACTCACTCACTCACTCACTCACTCACTCACTCACTCACTCACTCACTCACTCACTCACTCACTCACTCACTCACTCACTCACTCACTCACTCACTCACTCACTCACTCACTCACTCACTCACTCACTCACTCACTCACTCACTCACTCACTCACTCACTCACTCACTCACTCACTCACTCACTCACTCACTCACTCACTCACTCACTCACTCACTCACTCACTCACTCACTCACTCACTCACTCACTCACTCACTCACTCACTCACTCACTCACTCACTCACTCACTCACTCACTCACTCACTCACTCACTCACTCACTCACTCACTCACTCACTCACTCACTCACTCACTCACTCACTCACTCACTCACTCACTCACTCACTCACTCACTCACTCACTCACTCACTCACTCACTCACTCACTCACTCACTCACTCACTCACTCACTCACTCACTCACTCACTCACTCACTCACTCACTCACTCACTCACTCACTCACTCACTCACTCACTCACTCACTCACTCACTCACTCACTCACTCACTCACTCACTCACTCACTCACTCACTCACTCACTCACTCACTCACTCACTCACTCACTCACTCACTCACTCACTCACTCACTCACTCACTCACTCACTCACTCACTCACTCACTCACTCACTCACTCACTCACTCACTCACTCACTCACTCACTCACTCACTCACTCACTCACTCACTCACTCACTCACTCACTCACTCACTCACTCACTCACTCACTCACTCACTCACTCACTCACTCACTCACTCACTCACTCACTCACTCACTCACTCACTCACTCACTCACTCACTCACTCACTCACTCACTCACTCACTCACTCACTCACTCACTCACTCACTCACTCACTCACTCACTCACTCACTCACTCACTCACTCACTCACTCACTCACTCACTCACTCACTCACTCACTCACTCACTCACTCACTCACTCACTCACTCACTCACTCACTCACTCACTCACTCACTCACTCACTCACTCACTCACTCACTCACTCACTCACTCACTCACTCACTCACTCACTCACTCACTCACTCACTCACTCACTCACTCACTCACTCACTCACTCACTCACTCACTCACTCACTCACTCACTCACTCACTCACTCACTCACTCACTCACTCACTCACTCACTCACTCACTCACTCACTCACTCACTCACTCACTCACTCACTCACTCACTCACTCACTCACTCACTCACTCACTCACTCACTCACTCACTCACTCACTCACTCACTCACTCACTCACTCACTCACTCACTCACTCACTCACTCACTCACTCACTCACTCACTCACTCACTCACTCACTCACTCACTCACTCACTCACTCACTCACTCACTCACTCACTCACTCACTCACTCACTCACTCACTCACTCACTCACTCACTCACTCACTCACTCACTCACTCACTCACTCACTCACTCACTCACTCACTCACTCACTCACTCACTCACTCACTCACTCACTCACTCACTCACTCACTCACTCACTCACTCACTCACTCACTCACTCACTCACTCACTCACTCACTCACTCACTCACTCACTCACTCACTCACTCACTCACTCACTCACTCACTCACTCACTCACTCACTCACTCACTCACTCACTCACTCACTCACTCACTCACTCACTCACTCACTCACTCACTCACTCACTCACTCACTCACTCACTCACTCACTCACTCACTCACTCACTCACTCACTCACGCACTCGAAGATACTGTACGTCCCGAGAGGTGATCGGTCTACGTCTCGACGACAATATTGTACGTCCCGAGAGGTGATCGGTCTACGCCTCGACGAAAATGTCGTACGTCCCGAGAGGTGGTCGGTCTACGCCTCGACGACAATATTGTACGTCCCGAGAGGTGATCGGTCTACGCCTCGACGACAATATTGTACGTCCCGAGAGGTGATCGGTCTACGCCTCGACGAAAATGTCGTACGTCCCGAGAGGTGGTCGGTCTACGCCTCGACGACAATATTGTACGTCCCGAGAGGTGATCGGTCTACGCGTCGACGAGAATATTGGCCGTCCCGAGAGGTGATCGGTCTACGCCTCGACGAAAATATCGCACGTCCCGAGAGGTGATCGGTCTACGCCCTGCAGGGACTTAGTCGTTTTTTTCATTTCACGCGCATTGCTCAACTTAGTGTTTTTTTTTTATTTACGCACGATGTGCGAGGTGATCGGTCTACGCCTCGACGAAAATATTGTACGTCCCGAGAGGTGACCGGTCTACGTCTCGACGACAGTATTGTACGTCCCGAGAGGTGATCGGTCTACGCCTCGACGACAATATTGTACGTCCCGAGAGGTGATCGGTCTACGCCTCGACGAGAATATTGTACGTCCCGGGAGGTAATCGGTCTAGGCCTCGACGAAAATATCGCACGTCCCGAGAGGTGATCGGTCTACGCCCTGCACGGACTTAGTCGTATTTTTCATTTCACGCGAATTGCTTGACTAAGTTTTTTTTTATTTACGCACGATGGGCGAGGTGATCGGTCTACGCCTCGACGAAAATATTATACGTCCCGAGAGGAGATCGGTCTACGTCTCGACGACAATATTGTACGTCCCGAGAGGTGATCGGTCTACGCACTGCAGGGACTTAGTGTTTTTTTTTCATTTCACGCGCATTGCCTGATTTAGTTTTTTTTTTCATTTACGCACGATGAGCGTGGTGATCGGTCTACGCCTCGACGAAAATATTGTACGTCCCGGGAGGTGATCGGTCTACGCCTCGAAGACAATATTTCACGTCCCGAGAGGTGATCGGTCTACGCCTCGACGAAAAGATCGTAATTCCCTAGAGGTGATCGGTCTACGCCCTGCAGGGACATATCGTTTTTTTCATTTCACGCGCATTGCTTGACTTAGTTTTTTTTTTCATTTACGGACGATGGGCGAGGTGATCGGTCTACGCCTCGACGAAAATACTGTACGTCCCGAGAGGTGATCGGTCTACGTCTCGACGACAATATTGTACGGCCCGAGAGATGATCGGTCTACGCCTCGACGACAATATTGTACGTCCCGAGCGGTGATCGGTCTACGCCTCGACGACAATATTGTACGTCCCGAGAGGTGATCGGTCTACGCCTCGCCGAAAATGTCGTACGTCCCGAGAGGTGATCGGTCTACGCTGTGCAGGGACTTAGTCGTTTTTTCATTCCACGCGCATTGCTTGACTTAGTTTTTTTTTTCATTTACGCGTGATGGGCGAGGTGATCGGTCTACGCCTCGACGAAAATATTGTACGTCCCGAGAGGTGATCGGTCTACGCCTCGACGACAATATTGTACGTCCCGAGAGGTGATCGGTCTACGCCTCGACGACAATATTGTACGTCCCGAGAGGTGATCGGTCTACGCCTCGACGAAAATATCGCACGTCCCGAGAGGTGATCGGTCTACGCCCTGCAGGGACTTATCGTTTTTTTCATTTCACGCGCATTGCTTGACTTAGTTTTTTTGTTCATTTACGCACGATGGGCGAGGTGATCGGTCTACGCCTCGACGAAAATACTGTACGTCCCGAGAGGTAATCGGTCTACGTCTCGACGACAATATTGTACGGCCCGAGAGGTGATCGGTCTACGCCTCGACGACAATATTGTACGTCCCGAGCGGTGATCGGTCTACGCCTCGACGACAATATTGTACGTCCCGAGAGGTGATCGGTCTACGCCTCGCCGAAAATGTCGTACGTCCCGAGAGGTGATCGGTCTACGCCCTGCAGGGACTTAGTCGTTTCTTTCATTTCGCGCGCATTGCTTGACTTAGTTTTTTTTTCATTTACGCACGATGTGCGAGGTGATCGGTCTACGCCTCGACGAAAATATTGTACGTCCCTAGAGGTGATCGGTCTACGTCTCGACGACAGTATTATACGTCCCGAGAGGTGATCGGTCTACGCCTCGACAACAATATTGTACGTCCCGAGAGGTGATCGGTCTACGCCTCGACGACAATATTGTACGTCCCGGGAGATGATCGGTCTACGCCTCGACGAAAATATCGCACGTCCCGAGAGGTGATCGGTTTACGCCTCGACGAAAATATCGCACGTCCCGAGAGGTGATCGGTCTACGCCCTGCACGGACTAAGTGGTTTTTTTTATTTCACGCGCATTGCTTGACTTAGTTTTTTTTTCATTTACGCACGATGGGCGAGGTGATCGGTCTACGCCTCGACGAAAATATTGTACGTCCCGAGGGGTGATCGGTCTACCTCTCGACGACAATATTGTACGTCCCGAGAGGTGTTCGGTCTACGGCTCGACGACAATATTGTACGTCCCGAGAGGTGATCGGTCTACGCGTTGACGAGAATATTGGCCGTCCCGAGAGGTGATCGGTCTACGCCTCGACGACAATATTGTACGTCCCGAGAGGTGATCGGTCTACGCCTCGACGAAAATGTCGTACGTCCCGAGAGGTGGTCGGTCTACGCCTCGACGACAATATTGTACGTCCCGAGAGGTGATCGGTCTACGCGTCGACGAGAATATTGGCCGTCCCGAGAGGTGATCGGTCTACGCCTCGACGAAAATATCGCACGTCCCGAGAGGTGATCGGTCTACGCCCTGCAGGGACTTAGTCGTTTTTTTCATTTCACGCGCATTGCTCAACTTAGTGTTTTTTTTTCATTTACGCACGATGTGCGAGGTGATCGGTCTACGCCTCGACGAAAATATTGTACGTCCCGAGAGGTGACCGGTCTACGTCTCGACGACAGTATTGTACGTCCCGAGAGGTGATCGGTCTACGCCTCGACGACAATATTGTACGTCCCGAGAGGTGATCAGTCTACGCCTCGACGACAATATTGTACGTCCCGGGAGGTAATCGGTCTAGGCCTCGACGATAATATCGCACGTCCCGAGAGGTGATCGGTCTACGCCCTGCACGGACTTAGTCGTATTTTTCATTTCACGCGAATTGCTTGACTTAGTTTTTTTTTATTTACGCACGATGGGCGAGGTGATCGGTCTACGCCTCGACGAAAATATTATACGTCCCGAGAGGAGATCGGTCTACGTCTCGACGACAATATTGTACGTCCCGAGAGGTGATCGGTCTACGCACTGCAGGGACTTAGTGTTTTTTTTTCATTTCACGCGCATAGCCTGACTTAGTTTTTTTTTTCATTTACGCACGATGGGCGTGGTGATCGGTCTACGCCTCGACGAAAATATTGTACGTCCCGGGAGGTGATCGGTCTACGCCTCGAAGACAATATTTTACGTCCCGAGAGGTGATCGGTCTACGCCTCGACGAAAAGATCGTAATTCCCTAGAGGTGATCGGTCTACGCCCTGCAGGGACTTATCGTTTTTTTCATTTCACGCGCATTGCTTGACTTAGTTTTTTTTTTCATTTACGCACGATGGGCGAGGGGATCGGTCTACGCCTCGACGAAAATACTGTATGTCCCGAGAGGTGATCGGTCTACGTCTCGACGACAATATTGTACGGCCCGAGAGATGATCGGTCTACGCCTCGACGACAATATTGTACGTCCCGAGCGGTGATCGGTCTACGCCTCGACGACAATATTGTACGTCCCGAGAGGTGATCGGTCTACGCCTCGCCGAAAATGTCGCACGTCCCGAGAGGTGATCGGTCTACGCCGTGCAGGGACTTAGTCGTTTTTTCATTCCACGCGCATTGCTTGACTTAGTTTTTTTTTTCATTTACGCGTGATGGGCGAGGTGATCGGTCTACGCCTCGACGAAAATATTGTACGTCCCGAGAGGTGATCGGTCTACGCCTCGACGACAATATTGTACGTCCCGAGAGGTGATCGGTCTACGCCTCGACGACAATATTGTACGTCCCGAGAGGTGATCGGTCTACGCCTCGACGAAAATATCGCACGTCCCGAGAGGTGATCGGTCTACGCCCTGCAGGGACTTATCGTTTTTTTCATTTCACGCGCATTGCTTGACTTAGTTTTTTTGTTCATTTACGCACGATGGGCGAGGTGATCGGTCTACGCCTCGACGAAAATACTGTACGTCCCGAGAGGTAATCGGTCTACGTCTCGACGACAATATTGTACGGCCCGAGAGGTGATCGGTCTACGCCTCGACGACAATATTGTACGTCCCGAGCGGTGATCGGTCTACGCCTCGACGTCAATATTGTACGTCCCGAGAGGTGATCGGTCTACGCCTCGCCGAAAATGTCGTACGTCCCGAGAGGTGATCGGTCTACGCCGTGCAGGGAGTTAGTCGTTTTTTTCATTTCACGCGCATTGCTTGACTTATTTTTTTTTCTTCATTTACGCACGATGGGCGAGGTGATCGGTCTACGCCTCGACGCAAATATTGTACGTCCCGAGAGGTGGTCAGTCTACCCCTCGACGACAATATCGTAAGTCCCGAGAGGTGATCGGTCTACGCCTCGACGACAATATTGTACGTCCCGAGAGGTGATCGGTCTACGCCTCGACGACAATATTGTACGTCCCGGGAGGTGATCGGTCTACGCCTCGACGAAAATATCGCACGTCCCGAGAGGTGATCGGTCTACGCCCTGCACGGACTTAGTCGTTTTTTTTCATTTCACGCGAATTGGTTCACTTAGTTTTTTTTTTCATTTACGCACGATGGGCGAGGTGATCGGTCTACGCCTCGACGACAATATTGTACGTCCCGGGAGGTGATCGGTCTAGGCCCCGACGAAAATATCGCACGTCCCGAGAGGTGATCGGTCTACGCCCTGCACGGACTTAGTCGTTTTTTTCATTTCACGCGAATTGCTTGACTTAGTTTTTTTTTTCATTTACGCACGATGGGCGAGGTGATCGGTCTACGCCTCGACGAAAATATTATACGTCCCGGGAGGTGATCGGTCTACGCCTCGAAGACAATATTTTACGTCCCGAGAGGTGATCGGTCTACGCCTCGACGAAAAGATCGTAATTCCCTAGAGGTGATCGGTCTACACCCTGCAGGGACTTAGTCGTTTTTTCATTTCACGCGCATTGCTTGACTTAGTTTTTTTTTTTCATTTACGCGTGATGGGCGAGGTGATCGGTCTACGCCTCGACGAAAATATTGTACGTCCCGAGAGGTGATCGGTCTACGCCTCGACGACAATATTGTACGTCCCCAGAGGTGATCGGTCTACGCCTCGACGACAATATTGTACGTCCCGAGAGGTGATCGGTCTACGCCTCGACGAAAATATCGCACGTCCCGAGAGGTGATCGGTCTACGCCCTGCAGGGACTTATCGTTTTTTTCATTTCACGCGCATTGCTTGACTTAGTTTTTTTTTTCATTTACGCACGATGGGCGAGGTGATCGGTCTACGCCTCGACGAAAATACTGTACGTCCCGAGAGATGATCGGTCTACGTCTCGACGACAATATTGTACGTCCCGAGAGGTGATCGGTCTACGCCTCGACGACAATATTGGACGTCCCGAGCGGTGATCGGTCTACGCCTCGACGACAATATTGTACTTCCCGGGAGGGGATCGGTCTACGCCTCGACGAAAATATCGCACGTCCCGAGAGGTGATCGGTCTACGCCCTGCAGGGACTTAGTTTTTTTCATTTCACACGCATTACTTGACTTAGTTTTTTTTTTCATTTACGCACGATGGGCGAGGTGATCGGTCTACGCCTCGACGAAAATATTGTACGTCCCGAGAGGTGATCGGTCTACGTCTCGACGTCAATATTATACGTCCCGAGAGGTGATCGGTCTACGCCTCGACAACAATAGTGTACGGCCCAAGAGATGATCGTTCTACGCCTCGACGAGAATATTGTACGTCCCAAGAGGTGATCGGTCTACGCCTCGACCAAAATATCGCACGTCCCGAGAGGTGATCCGTCTACGGCCTGCAGGGACTTAGTCGTTTTTCCATTTCACGCGCATTGCTCGACTTAGTATTTTTTTTCATTTACGCACGATGGGCGTGGTGGTCGGTCTACGGCTCGACGAAAATATTGTACGTCCCAGGAGGTGATCGGTCTACGCCTCGACGACAATATTGTACGCCCCGAGAGGTGATCGGTCTACGGCTCGACGAAAATATCCTACGTCCCAATAGGTGATCGGTCTACGCCCTGCAGGGACTTAGTCGTTTTTTTCATTTCGAGCGCATTGCTTGACTTAGTTTTTTTTTTCATTTACCCACGATGGGCGAGGTGATCGGTCTACGCCTCGACGAAAATATTGTACGTCCTGGGAGGTGATCGATCTACGCCTCGAAGACAATATTTTGCGTCCCGAGAGGTGATCTGTCTACGCCTCGACGAAAATATCGCACGTCCCGAGAGGTGATCGGTCTACGCCCTGCAGGGACTTAGTCGTTTTTTTCATTTCACGCGCATTGCTTGACTTCGTTTTTTTTTTTCATTTACGCACTATGGGCGAGGTGATCGGTCTACGCCTCGACGAAAATACTGTACGTCCCGAGAGGTGATCGGTCTAAGTCTCGACGACAATAGTGTACGTCCCGAGAGGTGATCGGTCTACGCCTCGACGACAATATTGTACGTCCTGAGACGTGATCGGTCTACGCCTCGACGACAATATTGGCCGTCCCGAGAGGTGATCGGTCTACGCCTCGACGAAAATGTCGTACGTCCCGAGAGGTGATCGGTCTACGCCCTGCAGGGAGTTAGTCGATTTTTTTCATTTCACCCGCATTGCTTGACTTATTTTTTTTTCTTCATTTACGCACGATGGGCGAGGTGATCGGTCTACGCCTCCACGCAAATATGGTACGTCCCGAGAGGTGGTCGGTCTACGCCTCGACGACAATATCGTACATACCGAGAGGTGATCGGTCTACGCCTCGACGACAATATTTTACATCCCGAGAGGTGATCGGTCTACGCGTCGACGAGAATATTGGCCGTCCCGAGAGGACATCGGTCTACGCCTCGACGAAAATATCGCACGTCCCGAGAAGTGATCGGTCTACGCCCTGCAGGGACTTAGTCGTTTCTTTCATTTCGCGCGCATTGCTTGACTTAGTTTTTTTTTCATTTACGCACGATGTGCGAGGTGATCGGTCTACGCCTCGACGAAAATATTGTACGTCCCTAGAGGTGATCGGTCTACGTCTCGACGACAGTATTATACGTCCCGAGAGGTGATCGGTCTACGCCTCGACAACAATATTGTACGTCCCGAGAGGTGATCGGTCTACGCCTCGACGACAATATTGTACGTCCCGGGAGATGATCGGTCTACGCCTCGACGAAAATATCGCACGTCCCGAGAGGTGATCGGTTTACGCCTCGACGAAAATATCGCACGTCCCGAGAGGTGATCGGTCTACGCCCTGCACGGACTAAGTGGTTTTTTTTATTTCACGCGCATTGCTTGACTTAGTTTTTTTATCATTTACGCACGATGGGCGAGGTGATCGGTCTACGCCTCGACGAAAATATTGTACGTCCCGAGGGGTGATCGGTCTACCTCTCGACGACAATATTGTACGTCCCGAGAGGTGTTCGGTCTACGGCTCGACGACAATATTGTACGTCCCGAGAGGTGATCGGTCTACGCGTTGACGAGAATATTGGCCGTCCCGAGAGGTGATCGGTCTACGCCTCGACGAAAATATCGCACGTCCCGAGAGGTGATCGGTCTACGCCCTGCAGGGACTTAGTCGTTTTTTTCATTTCACGCGCATTGCTTGACTTAGTTTTTTTTTTCATTTACGCACGATGGGCGAAGTGATCGGTCTCCGCCTCGCCGAAAATATTGTACGTCCCGAGAGGTGATCGGTCTACGTCTCGAGGACAATATTGTACGTCCCGAGAGGTGCTCGGTCTACGCCTCGACGACAATATTGTACGTCCCGAGAGGTGATCGGTCTCCGCCTCGACGACAATATTGTACGTCCCGAGAGGTGATCGGTCTACGCCTCGACGAAAATGTCGTACGTCCCTAGAGGTGATCGGTCTACGCCCTGCAGGGAGTTAGTCGTATTTTCATTTCACGCGCATTGCTTGACTTAGTTTTTTTTTTCATTTACGCACGATGGGCGAGGTGATCGGTCTACGCCTCGACGAAAATATTATACGTCCCGGGAGGTGATCGGTCTACGCCTCGAAGACAATATTTTACGTCCCGAGAGGTGATCGGTCTACGCCTCGACGAAAAGATCGTAATTCCCTAGAGGTGATCGGTCTACACCCTGCAGGGACTTAGTCGTTTTTTCATTTCACGCGCATTGCTTGACTTAGTTTTTTTTTCATTTACGCGTGATGGGCGAGGTGATCGGTCTACGCCTCGACGAAAATATTGTACGTCCCGAGAGGTGATCGGTCTACGCCTCGACGACAATATTGTACGTCCCGAGAGGTGATCGGTCTACGCCTCGACGACAATATTGTACGTCCCGAGAGGTGATCGGTCTACGCCTCGACGAAAATATCGCACGTCCCGAGAGGTGATCGGTCTACGCCCTGCAGGGACTTATCGTTTTTTTCATTTCACGCGCATTGCTTGACTTAGTTTTTTTTTTCATTTACGCACGATGGGCGAGGTGATCGGTCTACGCCTCGACGAAAATACTGTACGTCCCGAGAGGTGATCGGTCTACGTCTCGACGACAATATTGTACGTCCCGAGAGGTGATCGGTCTACGCCTCGACGACAATATTGGACGTCCCGAGCGGTGATCGGTCTACGCCTCGAAGACAATATTGTACTTCCCGGGAGGGGATCGGTCTACGCCTCGACGAAAATTTCGCACGTCCCGAGAGGTGATCGGTCTACGCCCTGCAGGGACTTAGTCGTTTTTTTCATTTCACACGCATTGCTTGACTTAGTTTTTTTTTTCATTTACGCACGATGGGCGAGGTGATCGGTCTACGCCTCGAGGAAAATATTGTACGTCCCGATAGGTGATCGGTCTACGTCTCGACGTCAATATTATACGTCCCGTGAGGTGATCGGTCTACGCCTCGACAACAATAGTGTACGGCCCGAGAGGTGATCGTTCTACGCCTCGACGAGAATATTGTACGTCCCAAGAGGTGATCGGTCTACGCCTCGACGACAATATTGTACGTCCCGGGAGGTGATCGGTCCACGCCTCGACGAAAATATCGCACGTCCCGAGAGGTGATCGGTCTACGCCCTGCAGGGACTTAGTCGTTTTTTTCATTTCACGCGCATTGCTTGACTTAGTTTTTTTTCATTTACGCACGATGAGCGAGGTGATCGGTCTACGCCTCGACGAAAATATTATACGTCCCGAGATGTGATCGGTCTACGTCTCGACGACAATATTGTACGTCCCGCGAGGTGATCGGTCTACGCATTGCAGGGACTTAGTGGTTTTTTTTCATTTCACGCGCATTGCCTGACTTATTTTTTTTTTCATTTACGCACGATGGGCGTGGTGATCGGTCTACGCCTCGACGAAAATATTGTACGTCCCGAGAGGTGATCGGACTACGCCTCGACGACAATATTCTACGTTCCGAGAGGTGATCGGTCTACGCCCTGCAGGGACTTAGTCGTTTTTTTCATTTCACGCGCATTGCTTCACTTAGTTTTTTTTTATTTACGCACCATGGGCGAGGTGATCGGTCTACGCCTCGACGACAATATTGTACGTCCCGAGAAGTGATCGGTCTACGCCTCGACGACAATATTGTACGTAACGAGAGGTGATCGGTCTACGCCTCGACGAAAATATTGTACGTCCCGAGAGGTGATCGGTCGACGCCTCGACGACAATATTGTACGTCCCAAGAAGTGACCGGTCTACGCCTCGACGAAAATATTGTACGTCCCGAGAGGTGATCGGTCTACCCCTCGACGACAATATTGTACGTTCCGAGAGGTAATCGGTGTACGCCTCGACGAAAATATTGTACGTCCCCAGAGGTGATCGGTCTACGCCCTGCACTGACTTAGTCCTTTCTTCATTTCGCGCGCATTGCTTGACTTAGGTTTTTTTTCATTTACGCACGATGGGCGAGGTGATCGGTCTACGCCTCGACGAAAATATTGTACGTCCCGAGAGGTGATCGGTCTACGCCTCGACAAGTATATTGTACGTCCCGAGAGGTGATCGGTGTACGCCTCGACGAAAATATTGCACGTCCCGAGAGGTGATCGGTCTACGCCCTGCACTGACTTAGTCTTTTTTTCATTTCACGCGCATTGCTTGACTTAGGTTTTTTTTTATTTACGCACGATGGGCGAGGTGATCGGTCTACGCCTCGACGACAATATTGTACGTCCCGAGAGGTGATCGCTCTACGCCTCGACGAAAATATTGCACGTCCCGAGAGGTGATCGGTCTACGCCCTGCCGGGACTTAGTCGTTTTTTTCATTTCGCGCGCATTGCTTGACTTTGTTTTTTTTTTCATTTACGCACGATGGGCGAGGTGATCGGTCTACGCCTCGACGTCAATATTATACGTCCCGTGAGGTGATCGGTCTACGCCTCGACAACAATAGTGTACGGCCCGAGAGGTGATGGTTCTACGCCTCGACGAGAATATTGTACGTCCCAAGAGGTGATCGGTCTACGCCTCGACGACAATATTGTACGTCCCGGGAGGTGATCGGTCTACGCCTCGACAACAATAGTGTACGGCCCGAGAGGTGATCGTTCTACGCCTCGACGAGACTATTGTACGTCCCAAGAGGTGATCGGTCTACGCCTCGACGACAATATTGTACGTCCCGGGAGGTGATCGGTCCACGCCTCGACGAAAATCTCGCACGTCCCGAGAGGTGATCGGTCTACGCCCTGCAGGGACTTAGTCGTTTTTTTCATTTCACGCGCATTGCTTGACTTAGTTTTTTTTTCATTTACGCACGATGGGCGAGGTGATCGGTCTACGCCTCGACGAAAATATTATACGTCCCGAGATGTGATCGGTCTACGTCTCGACGACAATATTGTACGTCCCGAGAGGTGATCGGTCTACGCATTGCAGGGACTTAGTGGTTTTTTTTCATTTCACGCGCATTGCCTGACTTATTTTTTTTTTCATTTACGCACGATGGGCGTGGTGATCGGTCTACGCCTCGACGAAAATATTGTACGTCGCGGGAGGTGATCGATCTAGGCCTCGAAGACAATATTTTACGTCCCGAGAGGTGATCTGTCTACGCCTCGACGAAAATATCGTAAGTCCCTAGAGGTGATCGGTCTACAGCCTGCAGGGACTTAGTCGTTTTTTTAATTTCACGCGCATTGCTTGACTTATTTTTTTTTTTTCATTTACGCGTGATGGGCGAGGTGATCGGTCTACGTCTCGACGAAAATATTGTACGTCCCGCGAGGTGATCGGTCTACGCCTCGACGACAATATTGTACGTCCCGAGAGGTGTTCGGTCGACGCCTCGACGAAAATATCGCACGTCCCGAGAGGTGATCGGTCTACGCCCTGCAGGGACTTAGTCGTTTTTTTCATTTCACGCGCATTGCTTGACTTCGTTTTTTTTTTCATTTACGCACGATGGGCGAGGTGATCGGTCTACGCCTCGACGAAAATACTGTACGTCCCGAGAGGTGATCGGTCTAAGTCTCGACGACAATATTGTACGTCCCGAGAGGTGATCGGTCTACGCCTCGACGACAATATTGTACGTCCCGAGACGTGATCGGTCTACACCTCGACGACGATATTGGCCGTCCCGAGAGGTGATCGGTCTACGCCTCGACGAAAATGTCGTACGTCCCGAGAGGTGATCGGTCTACGCCCTGCAGGGAGTTAGTCGTTTTTTTCATTTCACCCGCATTGCTTGACTTATTTTTTTTTCTTCATTTACGCACGATGGGCGAGGTGATCGGTCTACGCCTCGACGCAAATATTGTACGTCCCGAGAGGTGGTCGGTCTACGCCTCGACGACAATATCGTACGTCCTGAGAGGTGATCGGTCTACGCCTCGACGACAATATTTTACATCCCGAGAGGTGATCGGTCTACGCGTCGACGAGAATATTGGCCGTCCCGAGAGGTCATCGGTCTACGCCTCGACGAAAATATCGCACGTCCCGAGAAGTGATCGGTCTACGCCCTGCAGGGACTTAGTCGTTTCTTTCATTTCGCGCGCATTGCTTGACTTAGTTTTTTTTTTCATTTACGCACGATGTGCGAGGTGATCGGTCTACGCCTCGACGAAAATATTGTACGTCCCTAGAGGTGATCGGTCTACGTGTCGACGACAGTATTATACGTCCCGAGAGGTGATCGGTCTACGCCTCGACAACAATATTGTACGTCCCGAGAGGTGATCGGTCTACGCCTCGACGACAATATTGTACGTCCCGGGAGATGATCGGTCTACGCCTCGACGAAAATATCGCACGTCCCGAGAGGTGATCGGTTTACGCCTCGACGAAAATATCGCACGTCCCGAGAGGTGATCGGTCTACGCCCTGCACGGACTAAGTGGTTTTTTTCATTTCACGCGCATTGCTTGACTTAGTTTTTTTTTTCATTTACGCACGATGGGCGAGGTGATCGGTCTACGCCTCGACGAAAATATTGTACGTCCCGTGGGGTGATCGGTCTACCTCTCGACGACAATTTTGTACGTCCCGAGAGGTGATCGGTCTACGGCTCGACGACAATATTGTACGTCCCGAGAGGTGATCGGTCTCCGCCTCGACGACAATATTGTACGTCCCGAGAGGTGATCGGTCTACGCCTCGACGAAAATGTCGTACGTCCCGAGAGGTAATCGGTCTACGCCCTGCAGGGAGTTAGTCGTTTTTTCATTTCACGCGCATTGCTTGACTTAGTTTTTTTTTTCATTTACGCACGATGGGCGAGGTGATCGTTCTACGCCTCGGCGAAAATATTGTACGTCCCGAGAGGTGATCGGTCTAAGTCTCGACGAGAATATTGTACGTCCCGAGAGGTGATCGGTCTACGCCTCGACGACAATATTGTACGTCCCGAGAGGTGATCGGTCTACGCCTCGACGACAATATTGGACGTCCCGAGAGGTGATCGGTCTACGCCTCGACGAAAATGTCGTACGTCCCGAGAGGTGATCGGTCTACGCCCTGCAGGGAGTTAGTCGTTTTGTTAATTTCACCCGCATTGCTTGACTTATTTTTTTTTCTTCATTTACGCACGATGGGCGAGGTGATCGGTCTACGCCTCGACGCAAATATTGTACGTCCCGAGAGGTGGTCGGTCTACGCCTCGACGACAATATCGTACGTCCCGAGAGGTGATCGGTCTACGCCTCGACGACAATATTTTACATCCCGAGAGGTGATCGGTCTACGCATCGACGAGAATATTGGCCGTCCCGAGAGGTGATCGGTCTACTCCTCGACGAAAATATCGCACGTCCCGAGAGGTGGTCGGTCTACGCATCGACGACAATATCGTACGTCCCGAGACGTGATCGGTCTACGTCTCGACGACAATATTTTACATCCCGTTAGGTGATCGGTCTACGCGTCGACGAAAATACTCGCCGTCCCGAGAGGTGATCGGTCTACGCCTCGACGAAAATATCGCACGTCCCGAGAGGTGATCGGTCTACGCCCTGCAGGGAGTTAGTCGTTTTTTTCATTTCACGCGCATTGCTTGACTTAGTTTTTTTTTATTTACGCACGATGTGCGAGGTGATCGGTCTACGCCTCGACGAACATATTGTACGTCCCGAGAGGTGATCGGTCTACGTCTCGACGACAGTATTGTACGTCCCGAGAGGTGATCGGTCTACGCCTCGACGACAATATTGTACGTCCCGAGAGGTGATCGGTCTACGCCTCGACGACAATATTGTACGTCCCGGGAGGTGATCGGTCTACGCCTCGACGAAAGTATCGCACGTCCCGAGAGGTGATCGGTCTACGCCCTGTACGGACTTAGTCGTTTTTTTCATTTCACGCGCATTGCTTGACTTAGTTTTTTTTTTCATTTACGCACGATGGGCGAGGTGATCGGTCTACGCCTCGACGAAAATATTGTACGTCCCGAGGCGTGATCGGGGAACGTCTCGGAGACAATATTGTACGTCCCGAGAGGTGATCGGTCTACGCCCTGCAGGGACTTAGTCGTTTTTTTCATTTTACGCGCATTGCCTGACTTAGTTTTTTTTTCATTTACGCACGATGGGCGTGGTGATCGGTCTACGCCTCGACGAAAATATTCTACGTCCCGGGAGGTGATCGGTCTACGCCTCGACGACAATATTTTACGTCCCGAGAGGTGATCGGTCTACGCCTCGACGAACATATTGTACGTCCCGAGAGGTGATCGCTCTACGCCGGACGAAAATATTGCACGTCCCGAGAGGTGATCGGTCTACGCCCTGCAGGGACTTAGTCGTTTTTCTCATTTTACGCGCATTGCTTGACTTAGTTTTTTTTTACTTACGCACGATGGGCGAGGTGATCGGTCTACGCCTCGACGAAAATATTGTACGTCCCGAAAGGTGATCGGTCTACGCCTCGACGAAAATATTGTACCTCCCGACAGGTGATCGGTGTACGCCCTGCAGGGACTTAGTCTTTTTTTTCATTTCACCCGCATTGCTTGACTTCGTTTTTTGTTCATTTACGCACGATGGCCGAGGTGATCGGTCTACCCCTCGACTACAATATTGTACGTCCCGAGAGGTGATCGGTCTACGCCCTGCAGGGACTTAGTCGTTTTTTTCATTTTACGCGCATTGCTTGACTTAGTTTTTTTTTCATTTACGCACGATGAGCGAGGTAATCGGTCTACGCCTCGACAAAAATATTGTACCTCCCGAGAGGTGATCGGTATACGCGTCGACGACAATATTGTACGTCCCGAGAGGTGATCGGTGTACGCCTCGACGAAAATATTGCACGTCCCGAGAGGTGATCGGTCTACGCCCTGCAGCGACTTAGTCGTTTTTTTCATTTCACGCGCATTGCTTGACAGTTTTTTTTTCATTTACGCACGATGGGCGAGCTGATCGGTCGACGCCTCGACGACAATATTGTACGTCCCGAGAGGTGATCGGACTACGCCTCGACGACAATATTCTACGTCCCGAGAGGTGATCGGTCTACGACTCGACGAAAATCTTGTACGTCCCGAGAGGTTATCGGTCTACGCCCTGCAGGGACCTAGTCGTTTTTTTCATTTCACGGGCATTGCTTGACTTAGTTTTTTTTTTCATTTTCGCACGATGCGCGAGGTGATCGGTCTACGCCTCGACGACAATATTGTACGTCCCGAGAGGTGATCGGTTTACGCCTCGACGAAAATCTTGTACGTCCCGAGAGGTGATCGGTCTACGCCCCGACGACAATATAGTACGTCCAGAGAGGTGATCGGTCTACGCCTCGAGGACAATATTGTACGTACCGAGAGGTGATCGGTCTACGCCTCGACGACAAAATTGTACGTCCCGAGAGGTGATCGGTCTACGCCTCGACGAAAATCTTGTACGTCCCGAGGGGTGATCAGTCTACGCCCTGCAGGGACCTAGTCGTTTTTTCATTTGACGCGCATTGCTTGACATAGTTTTTTTTTCATTTACGCAGGATGGGCGAGGCGATCGGTCTACGCCTCGACGAAAATATTGTACATCCCGAGAGGTGACCGGTCTACGCCTCGACGACAATATTGTACGTCCGGAGAGGTGATCGGTCTACGCCTCGACCAAAAATATTGTACGTCCCGAGACGTGATCTGTCTACGCCCGGCAGGGACCTAGTCGTTTTTTTCATTTCACGGGCATTGCTTGTCTTAGTTTTTTTTTTCATTTACACACGATGGGCGAGGTGATCGGTCTACGCCTCGACGAAAATATTGTACGTCCCGAGAGGTCATCGGTCTACGCCTCGACGAAAATATTGCACGTCCCGAGAGGTTATCGGTCTACGCCTTGCAGGGACTTAGTCGTTTTCATTTCACGCGCATTGCTTGACTTAGTTTTTTTTTCATTTACGCACGATCGGCGAGGTGATCGGTCTACGCCTCGACGACAATATTGTACGTCCCGAGAGGTGATCGGTCTACGCCTCCACGAAAATATTGTACGTCGCGAGAGGTGATCGGTCTACGCCTCGACGAAAATATTGTACGTCCCGTGAGGTGATTACTCTACGCCTCGAAGAAAATATGGCACGTCCCGAGAGGTGATCGGTCTACGCCTTGCAGCGACTTAGTCGTTGTTTTCATTTCACGCGCATTGCTTGACTTAGTTTTTTTTTTCATTTACGCACGATCGGCGAGGTGATCGGTCTACGCCTCGACGAGCATATTGTACGTCCCGAGAGGTGATCGGTCTACGCCTCGACGAAAATATTGTACGTCGCGAGAGGTGATCGGTCTACGCCTCGACGACAATATTGTACGTCCCGAGAGGTGATCGGTCTACGCCTCGACGACAATATTGGACGTCCCGAGAGGTGATCGGTCTACGCCTCGACGAAAATGTCGTACGTCCCGAGAGGTGATCGGTCTACGCCCTGCAGGGAGTTAGTCGTTTTGTTCATTTCACCCGCATTGCTTGACTTTTTTTTTTCTTCATTTACGCACGATGGGCGAGGTGATCGGTCTACGCATCGACGCAAATATTGTACGTCCCGAGAGGTGGTCGGTCTACGCCTCGACGACAATATCGTACGTCCCGAGAGGTGATCGATCTACGCCTCGACGACAATATTTTACATCCCGAGAGGTGATCGGTCTACGCATCGACGAGAATATTGGCCGTCCCGAGAGGTGATCGGTCTACGCCTCGACGAAAATATCGCACGTCCCGAGAGGTGGTCGGTCTACGCCTCGACGACAATATCGTACGTCCCGAGAGGTGATCGGTCTACGTCTCGACGACAATATTTTACATCCCGTGAGGTGATCGGTCTACGCGTCGACGAAAATACTCGCCGTCCCGAGAGGTGATCAGTCTACGCCTCGACGAAAATATCGCACGTCCCGAGAGGTGATCGGTCTACGCCCTGCAGGGAGTTAGTCGTTTTTTTCATTTCACGCGCATTGCTTGACTTAGTTTTTTTTTATTTACGCACGATGTGCGAGGTGATCGGTCTACGCCTCGACGAACATATTGTACGTCCCGAGAGGTGATCGGTCTACGTCTCGACGACAGTATTGTACGTCCCGAGAGGTGATCGGTCTACGCCTCGACGACAATATTGTACGTCCCGAGAGGTAATCGGTCTACGCCTCGACGACAATATTGTACGTCCCGGGAGGTGATCGGTCTACGCCTCGACGAAAATATCGCCCGTCCCGAGAGGTGATCGGTCTACGCCCTGTACGGACTTAGTCGTTTTTTTCATTTCACGCGCATTGCTTGACATAGTTTTTTTTTTCATTTACGCACGATGGGCGAGGTGATCGGTCTACGCCTCGACGAAAATATTGTACGTCCCGAGGCGTGATCGGGGAACGTCTCGGAGACAATATTGTACGTCCCGAGAGGTGATCGGTCTACGCCCTGCAGGGACTTAGTAGTTTTTTTCATTTTACGCGCATTGCCTGACTTAGTTTTTTTTTTCATTTACGCACGATGGGCGTGGTGATCGGTCTACGCCTCGACGAAAATATTCTACGTCCCGGGAGGTGATCGGTCTACGCCTCGACGACAATATTTTACGTCCCGAGAGGTGATCGGTCTACGCCTCGACGAACATATTGTACGTCCCGAGAGGTGATCGCTCTACGCCGGACGAAAATATTGCACGTCCCGCGAGGTGATCGGTCTACGCCCTGCAGGGACTTAGTCGTTTTTCTCATTTTACGCGCATTGCTTGACTTAGTTTTTTTTTACTTACGCACGATGGGCGAGGTGATCGGTCTACGCCTCGACGAAAATATTGTACGTCCCGAAAGGTGATCGGTCTACGCCTCGACGAAAATATTGTACCTCCCGACAGGTGATCGGTGTACGCCCTGCAGGGACTTAGTCTTTTTTTTCATTTCACCCGCATTGCTTGACTTCGTTTTTTGTTCATTTACGCACGATGGCCGAGGTGATCGGTCTACCCCTCGACTACAATATTGTACGTCCCGAGAGGTGATCGGTCTACGCCCTGCAGGGACTTAGTCGTTTTTTTCATTTTACGCGCATTGCTTGACTTAGTTTTTTTTTCATTTACGCACGATGGGCGAGGTAATCGGTCTACGCCTCGACGAAAATATTGTACCTCCCGAGAGGTGATCGGTC
The DNA here is from genome assembly GCA_963932345.1 of Ophion ventricosus. Classification (NCBI taxonomy): domain Eukaryota; kingdom Metazoa; phylum Arthropoda; class Insecta; order Hymenoptera; family Ichneumonidae; genus Ophion; species Ophion ventricosus. The sequence goes on from OZ010722.1 coordinate 15,108,584, forward strand.
TACGCGTCGACGACAATATTGTACGTCCCGAGAGGTGATCGGTGTACGCCTCGACGAAAATATTGCACGTCCCGAGAGGTGATCGGTCTACGCCCTGCAGGGACTTAGTCGTTTTTTTCATTTCACGCGCATTGCTTGACAGTTTTTTTTTTCATTTACGCACGATGGGCGAGCTGATCGGTCGACGCCTCGACGACAATATTGTACGTCCCGAGAGGTGATCGGACTACGCCTCGACGACAATATTCTACGTCCCGAGAGGTGATCGGTCTACGACTCGACGAAAATCTTGTACGTCCCGGGAGGTTATCGGTCTACGCCCTGCAGGGACCTGGTCGTTTTTTTCATTTCACGGGCATTGCTTGACTTAGTTTTTTTTTTCATTTTCGCACGATGCGCGAGGTGATCGGTCTACGCCTCGACGACAATATTGTACGTCCCGAGAGGTGATCGGTTTACGCCTCGACGAAAATCTTGTACGTCCCGAGAGGTGATCGGTCTACGCCCCGACGACAATATAGTACGTCCAGAGAGGTGATCGGTCTACGCCTCGAGGACAATATTGTACGTACCGAGAGGTGATCGGTCTACGCCTCGACGACAAAATTGTACGTCCCGAGAGGTGATCGGTCTACGCCTCGACGAAAATCTTGTACGTCCGGAGGGGTGATCGGTCTACGCCCTGCAGGGACCTAGTCGTTTTTTCATTTGACGCGCATTGCTTGACATAGTTTTTTTTTCATTTACGCAGGATGGGCGAGGCGATCGGTCTACGCCTCGACGAAAATATTGTACATCCCGAGAGGTGACCGGTCTACGCCTCGACGACAATATTGTACGTCCGGAGAGGTGATCGGTCTACGCCTCGACCAAAAATATTGTACGTCCCGAGACGTGATCGGTCTACGCCCGGCAGGGACCTAGTCGTTTTTTTCATTTCACGGGCATTGCTTGTCTTAGTTTTTTTTTTCATTTACACACGATGGGCGAGGTGATCGGTCTACGCCTCGACGAAAATATTGTACGTCCCGAGAGGTGATCGGTCTACGCCTCGACGAAAATATTGCACGTCCCGAGAGGTGACCGGTCTACGCCTTGCAGGGACTTAGTCGTTTTCATTTCACGCGCATTGCTTGACATAGTTTTCTTTTCATTTACGCAGGATGGGCGAGGCGATCGGTCTACGCCTCGACGAAAATCTTGTACGTCCCGAGGGGTGATCGGTCTACGCCCTGCAGGGACCTAGTCGTTTTTTCATTTGACGCGCATTGCTTGACATAGTTTTTTTTTCATTTACGCAGGATGGGCGAGGCGATCGGTCTACGCCTCGACGAAAATATTGTACATCCCGAGAGGTGACCGGTCTACGCCTCGACGACAATATTGTACGTCCGGAGAGGTGATCGGTCTACGCCTCGACCAAAAATATTGTACGTCCCGAGACGTGATCGTTCTACGCCCGGCAGGGACCTAGTCGTTTTTTTCATTTCACGGGCACTGCTTGTCTTAGTTTTTTTTTTTCATTTACGCACGATCGGCGAGGTGATCGGTCTACGCCTCGACGACAATATTGTACGTCCCGAGAGGTGATCGGTCTACGCCTCCACGAAAATATTGTACGTCGCGAGAGGTGATCGGTCTACGCCTCGACGAAAATATTGTACGTCCCGAGAGGTGATTGCTCTACGCCTCGAAGAAAATATGGCACGTCCCGAGAGGTGATCGGTCTACGCCTTGCAGCGACTTAGTCGTTGTTTTCATTTCACGCGCATTGCTTGACTTAGTTTTTTTTTCATTTACGCACGATCGGCGAGGTGATCGGTCTACGCCTCGACGACAATATTGTACGTCCCGAGAGGTGATCAGTCTACGCCTCGACGAAAATATTGTACGTCGCGAGAGGTGATCGGTCTACGCCTCGACGAAAATATTGTACGTCCCGAGAGGTGATCGCTCTACGCCTCGACGAACATATTGCACGTCCCGAGAGGTGATCGATCTACGCCCTGCAGGGACTTAGTCGTTTTTTTCATTTCACGCGCATTGCTTGACTTAGTTTTTTTTTCATTTACGCACGATGGGCGAGGTGATCGGTCTACGCCTCGACGAAAATATTGTACGTCCCGAGAGGTAATCGGTCTACGCCTCGACGAAAATATTGTACCTCTCGAGAGGTGATCGGTGTACGCCCTTCAGGGACTTAGTCGTTTTTTTCATTTCACCCGCATTGCTTGACTTTGTTTTTTTTTCATTTACGCACGATGGCCGAGGTGATCGGTCTACGCCTCGACGAAAATATTGTACGTCCCGAGAGGTGATCGGTCTACGCCTCGACGACAATATTGTACGTCCCGAGAGGTGGCCGGTCTACGCCTCGACGAAAATATTGTACGTCCCGAGAGGTGATCGGTCTACCCCTCGGAGACAATATTGTACGTCCCGAGAGGTGATCGGTGTACGCCTCGACGAAAATATTGTACGTCCCCAGAGGTGATCGGTCTACGCTCTGCACGGACATAGTCGGTTTTGTCATTTCACGCGCATTGCTTGATTTTTTTTTTTTTTCATTTACGCACGATGGGTGAGGTGTTCGGTCTACGCCTCGTCGGAAATATTGTACGTCCCGAGAGGTGATCGGTCTACGCCTCGACAAAAATATTGTACGTCCCGAGAGGTGATCGGTCTACGCCCTGCAGTGTCCTAGTCGTTTTTTTTCGTTTCACGCGCATTGCTTGACGCCGTTTTTTTTTCATTTACGCACGATGGGCGATGTGATCGATCTACGCCTCGACGACAATATTGTACGTCCCGAGAGGTGATCGGTCTACGCCTCGACGAAAATATTGGACGTCCCGAGAGGTGATCGCTCTACGCCTCGACGAACATATTGCACGTCTCAAGAGGTGATCGGTCTACGCCCTGCAGGGACTTAGTCGTTTTTTTCATTTCACGCGCATTGCTTGACTTAGCTTTTTTTCATTTACGCACGACGGGCGAGGTGATCGGTCTACGCCTCGACGAAAATATTGTACGTCCCGAGAGGTGATCGGTCTACGCCTCGACGAAAATATTGTACCTCCCGAGAGGTGATCGGTGTACGCCCTTCAGGGACTTAGTCGTTTTTTTCATTTCACCCGCATTGCTTGACTTCGTTTTTTTTTCATTTACGCACGATGGCCGAGGTAATCGGTCTACGCCTCGTCGAAAATATTGTACATCCCGAGAGGTGATCGGTCTACGCCTCGACTACAATATTGTACGTCCCGAGAGGTGATCGGTCTACGCGTCGACGAAAATATTGTACGTCACTAGAGGTGATCGGTCTACGCCTCGACGAAAATATTGTACCTCCCGAGAGGTGATCGGTCTACGCCCTGCAGGGACCTAGTCGTTTTCTTCATTTCACGCGCATTGCTTGACTCAGTTTTTTTTTTCATTTATGCACGATGGGCGAGGTGATCGGTCTACGCCTCGACGACAATATTGTACGTCCCGAGAGGTGATCGGTCTACGCCTCGACGACAATATTGTACGTCCCGAGAGGTGATCGCTCTACGCCTCGACGAAAATATTGCACGTCCCGAGAGGTGATCGGTCTACGCCCTGCCGGGACTTAGTCGTTTTTTTCATTTCGCGCGCATTGCTTGACTTTGTTTTTTTTTCATTTACGCACGATGGGCGAGGTGATCGGTCTACGCATCGACGACAATATTCTACGTCCCGAGAGGTGATCGGTGTACGCCTCGACGAAAATATTGTACGTCCCCAGAGGTGATCGGTCTACGCTCTGCAGGGACCTAGTGGTTTTCTTCATTCACGCGCATTGCTTGACTCAGTTTTTTTTTCATTTACGCACAATGCGCGAGGTGATCGGTCTACGCATCGACGAAAATATTGTACGTCCCGAGAGGTGATCGGTCTACGCTCTGAAGGGGCTTAGTCGTTTCTGTCATTTCACGCGCATTGCTTGATTTAGTTTTTTTTCATTTACGCACGATGGGTGAGGTGTTCGGTCTACGCCTCGTCGGAAATATTGCACGTCCCGAGAGGTGATCGATCTACGCCTTGACGAAAATATTGTACTAGTCGTTATCTTCTTTTCACGCGCATTGCTTGACTCAGTTTTTTTTTCATTTATGCACGATGGGCGAGGTGATCGGTCTACGCCTCGACGACAATATTGTACGTCCCGAGAGGTGATCGGTCTACGCCTCGACGACAATATTGTACGTCCCGAGAGGTGATCGGTCTACGCCTCGACGAAAATATTCTACGTCCCGAGAGGTGATCGGTCTACGCCCTGCACGGACTTAGTTTTTTTTTTCATTTCACGCTCTTTGCTTGACCGAGTTCTTTTTTCAATTACGCACGATGGGCGAGGTGATCGGTCTACGCCCTGCAGGGACTTAGTCGTTTTTTTTGTTTCACGCGCCTTGCTTGACTTAGTTTTTTTTTTCATTTACGCACGATGGGCGAGGTGATCGGTCTACGCCTCGACGAAAATATTGTACGTCCCGAGAGGTGATCGGTATACGCCCTGCAAGGACTTAGTCGTTTTTTTCATTTCACGGGCATTGCCTGACTTCGTTTTTTTTTTCATTTACGCACGATGGGCGAGGTAATCGGTATAAGCCTCGACGAAAATTTTGTACGTCCCGAGAGGGGATCGGTCTACGCCTCGACGAAAATATAGAACGTCCCGAGAGGTGATCGGTCTACGCTTCGACGACAATATTGTACGTACCGAGAGGTGACCGGTCTACGCCTCGACGACAATATTGTACGTCCCGAGAGGTGATCGGTCTACGCCTCGACGAAAATCTTGTACGTCCCGAGAGGTGATCGGTCTACGCCCTGCAGGGACCTAGTCGTTTTGTCATTCCACGCGCAATACTTGACACAGTTTTTTTTTCATTTACGCACGATGGGCGTGGCGATCGGTCTACGCCTCGACGAAAATAGTGTACATCCCGAGAGGTGATCGGTCTACGCCTCGACGACAATATTGTACCTTCCGAGAGGTGATCGGTCTACGCCTCGACTACAAATATTGTACGTCCCGAGAGGTCATCGGTCTACGCCCTGCAGGGACCTAGTCGTTTTTTTCATTTCACGGGCATTGCTTGACTTAGTTTTTTTTTTTCATTTACGCACGATGCGCGAGGTGATCGGCCTACGCATCGACGAAAATATTGTACGTCCCGAGCGGTGATCGGTCTACGCCTCGACGAAAATATTGTACGTCCCGAGAGGTGATCGCTCTACGCCTCGACGAAAATATTGCACGTTCCGAGAGGTGATCGGTCTACGCCCTGCAGGGACTTAGTCGTTTTTTTCATTTCACGCGCATTGCTTCACTTAGTTTTTTTTTATTTACGCACGATGGGCGAGGTGATCGGTCTACGCCTCGACGACAATATTGTCCGTCCCGAGAAGTGATCGGTCTACGCCTCGACGACAATATTGTACGTAACGAGAGGTGATCGGTCTACGCCTCGACGAAAATATTGTACGTCCCGAGAGGTGATCGGTCGACGCCTCGACGACAATATTGTACGTCCCGAGAAGTGACCGGTCTACGCCTCGACGAAAATATTGTACGTCCCGAGAGGTGATCGGTCTACCCCTCGACGACAATATTGTACGTCCTGAGAGGTAATCGGTGTACGCCTCGACGAAAATATTGTACGTCCCCAGAGGTGATCGGTCTACGCCCTGCACTGACTTAGTCCTTTCTTCATTTCACGCGCATTGCTTGACTTAGGTTTTTTTTCATTTACGCACGATGGGCGAGGTGGTCGGTCTACGCCTCGACGAAAATATTGTACGTCCCGAGCGGTGATCGGTCTACGCCTCGACAAGTATATTGTACGTCCCGAGAGGTGATCGGTGTACGCCTCGACGAAAATATTGCACGTCCCGAGAGGTGATCGGTCTACGCCCTGCACTGACTTAGTCTTTTTTTCATTTCACGCGCATTGCTTGACTTAGGTTTTTTTTCATTTACGCACGATGGGCGAGGTGATCGGTCTACGCCTCGACGACAATATTGTACGTCCCGAGAGGTGATCGCTCTACGCCTCGACGAAAATATTGCACGTCCCGAGAGGTGATCGGTCTACGCCCTGCCGGGACTTAGTCGTTTTTTTCATTTCGCGCGCATTGCTTGACTTTGTTTTTTTTTTCATTTACGCACGATGGGCGAGGTGATCGGTCTACGCCTCGACGACAATATTCTACGTCCCGAGAGGTGATCGGTGTACGCCTCGACGAAAATATTGTAGGTCCCCAGAGGCGATCGGTCTACGCTCTGCAGGGACCTAGTCGTTTTCTTCATTTCACACGCATTGCTTGACTCAGTTTTTTTTTTCATTTACGCACGATGCGCGAGGTGATCGGTCTACGCATCGGCGAAAATATTGTACGTCCCGAGAGGTGATCGGTCTACACTCTGAAGGGGCTTAGTCGTTTTTGTCATTTCACGCGCATTGCTTGACTTAGTTTTTTTTTCATTTACGCACGATGGGTGAGGTGTTCGGTCTACGCCTCGTCGGAAATATTGTACGTCCCGAGAGGTGATCGATCTACGCCTCGACGAAAATATTGTACGTCCCGAGAGGTGATCGGTCTACGCCCTGCAGGGACCTAGTCGTTTTCTTCATTTCACGCGCATTGCTTGACTCAGTTTTTTTTTTCATTTATGCACGATGGGCGAGGTGATCGGTCTACGCCTCGACGACAATATTGTACGTCCCGAGAGGTGATCGGTCTACGCCTCGACGACAATATTGTACGTCCCGAGAGGTGATCGGTCTACGCCTCGACGAAAATATTCTACGTCCCGAGAGGTGATCGGTCTACGCCCTGCACGGACTTAGTTTTTTTTTCATTTCACGCTCTTTGCTTGACCGAGTTTTTTTTTCAATTACTCACGATGGGCGAGGTGATCTGTCTACGCCCTGCAGGGACTTAGTCGTTTTTTTTGTTTCACGCGCCTTGCTTGACTTAGTTTTTTTCTTCATTTACGCACGATGGGCGAGGTGATCGGTCTACGCCTCGACGAAAATATTGTACGACCCAAGACGTGATCGGTCTACGCCTCGACGAAAATATTGTACGTCCCGAGAGGTGATCGGTCTACGCCTCGACGACAATTTGTACCTTCCGAGAGGTGATCGGTCTACGCCTCGACCACAAATATTGTACGTCCCGACAGGTCATCGGTCTACGCCCTGCAGGGACCTAATCGTTTTTTTCATTTCACGGGCATTGCTTCACTTAGTTTTTTTTTTCATTTACGCACGATGCGCGAGGTGATCGGCCTACGCATCGACGAAAATATTGTACGTCCCGAGCGGTGATCGGTCTACGCCTCGACGAAAATATTGTACGTCCCGAGAGGTGATCGCTCTACGCCTCGACGAAAATATTGCACGTTCCGAGAGGTGATCGGTCTACGCCCTGCAGGGACTTATTCGTTTTTTTCATTTCACGCGCATTGCTTCACTTAGTTTTTTTTTATTTACGCACGATGGGCGAGGTGATCGGTCTACCCCTCGACGACAATATTGTACGTCCCGAGAAGTGATCGGACTACGCCTCGACGACAATATTGTACGTAACGAGAGGTGATCGGTCTACGCCTCGACGAAAATATTGTACGTCCCGAGAGGTGATCGGTCTACGCCTCGACGACAATATTGTACGTCCCGAGAGGTGACCGGTCTACGCCTCGACGAAAATATTGTACGTCCCGAGAGGTGATCGGTCTACCCCTCGACGACAATAGGGTACGTCCCGAGAGGTGATCGGTGTACGCCTCGACGAAAATATTGTACGTCCCCAGAGGTGATCGGTCTACGCTCTGCAGGGACGTAGTCGTTTTTGTCATTTCACGCGCATTGCTTGATTTTTTTTTTTCATTTACGCACGATGGGTGAGGTGTTCGGTCTACGCCTCGTCGGAAATATTGTACGTCCCGAGAGGTGATCGGTCCACGCCTCGACAAAAATATTGTACGTCCCGAGAGGTGATCGGTCTACGCCCTGCAGGGTCCTAGTCGTTTTTTTCATTTCACGCGCATTGCTTGACGTCGTTTTTTTTTCATTTACGCACGATGGGCGATGTGATCGGTCTACGCCGCGACAACAATATTGTACGTCCCGAGAGGTGATCGGTCTACGCCTCGACGAAAATATTGTACGTCCCGAGAGGTGATCGCTCTACGCCTCGACGAACATATTGCACGTCCCGAGAGGTGATCGGTCTACGCCCTGCAGGGACTTAGTCGTTTTTTTCATTTCACGCGCATTGCTTGACTTAGCTTTTTTTCATTTACGCACGATGGGCAAGGTGATCGGTCTACGCCTCGACGAAAATATTGTACGTCCCGAGAGGTGATCGGTCTACGCCTCGACGAAAATATTGTACCTCCTGAGAGGTGATCGGTGTACGCCCTTCAGGGACTTAGTCGTTTTTTTCATTTCACCCGCATCGCTTGACTTCGTTTTTTTTTCATTTACGCACGATGGCCGAGGTGATCGGTCTACGCCTCGACGAAAATATTGTACATCCCGAGAGGTGATCGGTCTACGCCTCGACTACAATATCGTACGTCCCGAGAGGTGATCGGTCTACGCGTCGACGAAAATATTGTACGTCACAAGAGGTGATCGGTCTACACCTCGACGAAAATATTGTACCTCCCGAGAGGTGATCGGTGTACGCCCTGCAGGGACTTAGACGTTTTTTTTCATTTCACCCGCATTGCGTGACTTCGATTTTTTCATTTACGCACGATGGCCGAGGTGATCGGTCTACCCCTCGACTACAATATTGTACGTCCAGAGATGTGATCGGTCTACTCCTCGACCAAAAATATTGTTCGTCCCGAGAGGTGATCGGTCTACGCCGCGCAGGGAATTAGTCGTTTTTTTCATTTCACGCGCATTGCTTGACGTCGTTTTTTTTTCATTTACGCACTATGGGCGATGGGATCGGTCTACGCCTCGACGACAATATTGTACGTCCCGAGAGGTGATCGGTCTACGCCTCGACGAATATATTGTACGTCCCGAGAGGTGATCGCTCTAAGCCTCGACGAAAATATTGTACCTCCCGAGAGGTGATCGGTGTACGCCCTGCAGGGACTTAGTCGTTTTTTTCATTTCACCCGTATTGCTTGACTTCGTTTTTTTTCATTTACGCACGATGGCCGAGGTGATCGGTCTACCCCTCGACTACAATATTGTACGTCCCCAGAGGTGATCGGTCTACGCCTCGACGAAAATATTGTACGTCCCGAGAGGTGATCGGTCTACGCCCTGCAGGGACTTAGTCGTTTTTTTTCATTTTACGCGCATTTCTTGACTTAGTTTTTTTTTCATTTACGCACGATGGGCGAGGTGATCGGTCTACGCCTCGACGAAAATATTGTACGTCCCGACAGGTGATCGGTCTACGCCTCGACAAGTATATTGTACGTCCCGAGAGGTGATCGGGGTACGCCTCGACGAAAATATTGCACGTCCCGAGAGGTCATCGGTCTACGCCCTGCACTGACTTAGTCTTTTTTTCATTTCACGCGCATTGCTTGACTTAGGTTTTTTTTCATTTACGCACGATGGGCGAGGTGATCGGTCTACGCCTCGACGACAATATTGTACGTCCCGAGAGGTGATCGCTCTACGCCTCGACGAAAATATTGCACGTCCCGAGAGGTGATCGGTCTACGCCCTGCCGGGACTTAGTCGTTTTTTTCATTTCGCGCGCATTGCTTGACTTTGTTTTTTTTTCATTTACGCACGATGGGCGAGGTGATCGGTCTACGCCTCGACGACAATATTCTACGTCCCGAGAGGTGATCGGTGTACGCCTCGACGAAAATATTGTACGTCCCGAGAGGTGATCGGTCTACGCCCTGCAGGGACCTAGTCGTTTTCTTCATTTCACGCGCATTGCTTGACTCAGTTTTTTTTTTCATTTATGCACGATGGGCGAGGTGATCGGTCTACGCCTCGACGACAATATTGTACGTCCCGAGAGGTGATCGGTCTACGCCTCGACGACAATATTGTACGTCCCGAGAGGTGATCGGTCTACGCCTCGACGAAAATATTCTACGTCCCGAGAGGTGATCGGTCTACGCCCTGCACGGACTTAGTTTTTTTTTTCATTTCACGCGCATTGCTTGACCGAGTTTTTTTTTCAATTACTCACGATGGGCGAGGTGATCGGTCTACGCCCTGCAGGGACTTAGTCGTTTTTTTTGTTTCACGCGCCTTGCTTGACTTAGTTTTTTTTTTCATTTACGCCCGATGGGCGAGGTGATCGGTCTACGCCTCGACGAAAATATTGTACGACCCAAGACGTGATCGGTCTACGCCTCGACGAAAATATTGTACGTCCCGAGAGGTGATCGGTATACGCCCTGCAAGGACTTAGTCGTTTTTTTCATTTCACGGGCATTGCTTGACTTCGTTTTTTTTTTTCATTTACGCACGATGGGCGAGGTAATCGGTATAAGCCTCGACGAAAATTTTGTACGTCCCGAGAGGTGATCGGTCTACGCCTCGACGAAAATATAGTACGTCCCGAGAGGTGATCGGTCTACGCCTCGACGACAATATTGTACGTACCGAGAGGTGACCGGTCTACGCCCCGCAGGGACCTAGTCGTTTTGTCATTTCACGCGCAATACTTGACACAGTTTTTTTTTTCATTTACGCACGATGGGCGTGGCGATCGGTCTACGCCTCGACGAAAATATTGTACATCCCGAGAGGTGATCGGTCTACGCCTCGACGACAATATTGTACCTTCCGAGAGGGGATCGGTCTACGCCTCGACCACAAATATTGTACGTCCCGAGAGGTCATCGGTCTACGCCCTGCAGGGACCTAGTCGTTTTTTTCATTTCACGGGCATTGCTTGACTTAGTTTTTTTTTTTCACTTACGCACGATGCGCGAGGTGATCGGCCTACGCATCGACGAAAATATTGTACGTCCCGAGCGGTGATCGGTCTACGCCTCGACGAAAATATTGTACGTCCCGAGAGGTGATCGCTCTACGCCTCGACGAAAATATTGCACGTTCCGAGAGGTGATCGGTCTACGCCCTGCAGGGACTTATTCGTTTTTTTCATTTCACGCGCATTGCTTCACTTAGTTTTTTTTTATTTACGCACGATGGGCGAGGTGATCGGTCTACCCCTCGACGACAATATTGTACGTCCCGAGAGGTGATCGGTCTACGCCTCGACGACAATATTGTACGTAACGAGAGGTGATCGGTCTACGCCTCGACGAAAATATTGTACGTCCCGAGAGGTGATCGGTCTACGCCTCGACGACAATATTGTACGTCCCGAGAGGTGACCGGTCTACGCCTCGACGAAAATATTGTACGTCCCGAGAGGTGATCGGTCTACCCCTCGACGACAATAGTGTACGTCCCGAGAGGTGATCGGTGTACGCCTCGACGAAAATATTGTACGTCCCCAGAGGTGATCGGTCTACGCTCTGCAGGGACTTAGTCGTTTTTGTCATTTCACGCGCATTGCTTGATTTTTTTTTTTTTTCATTTACGCACGATGGGTGAGGTGTTCGGTCTACGCCTCGTCGGAAATATTGTACGTCCCGAGAGGTGATCGGTCCACGCCTCGACAAAAATATTGTACGTCCCGAGAGGTGATCGGTCTACGCCCTGCAGGGTCCTAGTCGTTTTTTGACTTTCACGCGCATTGCTTGACTTATCTTTTTTTCTTCATTTACGCACGATGGGCGAGGTGATCGGTCTACGCCTCGACGCAAATATTGTCCGTCCCGAGAGGTGGTCAGTCTACCCCTCGACGACAATATCGTACGTCCCGAGAGGTGATCGGTCTACGCCTCGACGACAATATTGTACGTCCCGAGAGGTGATCGGTCTACGCCTCGACGACAATATTGTACGTCCCGGGAGGTGATCGGTCTACGCCTCGACGAAAATATCGCACGTCCCGAGAGGTGATCGGTCTACGCCCTGCACGGACTTAGTCGTGTTTTTTCATTTCACGCGAATTGGTTCACTTAGTTTTTTTTTTCATTTACGCACGATGGGCGAGGTGATCGGTCTACGCCTCGACGACAATATTGTACGTCCCGGGAGGTGATCGGTCTAGGCCCCGACGAAAATATCGCACGTCCCGAGAGGTGATCGGTCTACGCCCTGCACGGACTTAGTCGTTTTTTTCATTTCACGCGAATTGCTTGACTTAGTTTTTTTTTTCATTTACGCACGATGGGCGAGGTGATCGGTCTACGCCTCGACGAAAATATTATACGTCCCGGGAGGTGATCGGTCTACGCCTCGAAGACAATATTTTAAGTCCCGAGAGGTGATCGGTCTACGCCTCGACGAAAAGATCGTAATTCCCTAGAGGTGATCGGTCTACACCCTGCAGGGACTTAGTCGTTTTTTCATTTCACGCGCATTGCTTGACTTAGTTTTTTTTTTCATTTACGCGTGATGGGCGAGGTGATCGGTCTACGGCTCGACGAAAATATTGTACGTCCCGAGAGGTGATCGGTCTACGCCTCGACGACAATATTGTACGTCCCGAGAGGTGATCGGTCTACGCCTCGACGACAATATTGTACGTCCCGAGAGGTGATCGGTCTACGCCTCGACGAAAATATCGCACGTCCCGAGAGGTGATCGGTCTACGCCCTGCAGGGACTTATCGTTTTTTTCATTTCACGCGCATTGCTTGACTTAGTTTTTTTTTTCATTTACGCACGATGGGCGAGGTGATCGGTCTACGCCTCGACGAAAATACTGTACGTCCCGAGAGGTGATCGGTCTACGTCTCGACGACAATATTGTACGTCCCGAGAGGTGATCGGTCTACGCCTCGACGACAATATTGGACGTCCCGAGCGGTGATCGGTCTACGCCTCGACGACAATATTGTACTTCCCGGGAGGGGATCGGTCTACGCCTCGACGAAAATATCGCACGTCCCGAGAGGTGATCGGTCTACGCCCTGCAGGGACTTAGTCGTTTTTTTCATTTCACACGCATTGCTTGACTTAGTTTTTTTTTTCATTTACGCACGATGGGCGAGGTGATCGGTCTACGCCTCGACGAAAATATTGTACGTCCCGAGAGGTGATCGGTCTACGTCTCGACGTCAATATTATACGTCCCGAGAGGTGATCGGTCTACGCCTCGACAACAATAGTGTACGGCCCGAGAGGTGATCGTTCTACGCCTCGACGAGAATATTGTACGTCCCAAGAGGTGATCGGTCTACGCCTCGACCAAAATATCGCACGTCCCGAGAGGTGATCCGTCTACGGCCTGCAGGGACTTAGTCGTTTTTCCATTTCACGCGCATTGCTCGACTTAGTATTTTTTTTCATTTACGCACGATGGGCGAGGTGGTCGGTCTACGGCTCGACGAAAATATTGTACGTCCCAGGAGGTGATCGGTCTACGCCTCGACGACAATATTGTACGTCCCGAGAGGTGATCGGTCTACGGCTCGACGAAAATATCCTACGTCCCAAGAGGTGATCGGGCTACACCCTGCAGGGACTTAGTCGTTTTTTTCATTTCACGCGCATTGCTTGACTTAGTTTTTTTTTTCATTTACCCACGATGGGCGAGGTGATCGGTCTACGCCTCGACGAAAATATTGTACGTCCCGAGAGGTGATCGGTCTACGCCTCGACGACAATATTGTACGTCCCGGGAGGTGATCGGTCTACGCACTGCAGGGACTTAGTGGTTTTTTTTCATTTCACGCGCATTGCCTGACTTATTTTTTTTTTCATTTACGCACGATGGGCGTGGTGATCGGTCTACGCCTCGACGAAAATATTGTACGTCCCGGGAGGTGATCGATCTACGCCTCGATGACAATATTTTACGTCCCGAGAGGTGATCTGTCTACGCCTCGACGAAAATATCGTAAGTCCCTAGAGGTGATCGGTCTACACCCTGCAGGGACTTAGTCGTTTTTGTAATTTCACGCGCATTGCTTGACTTATTTTTTTTTTTTCATTTACGCGTGATGGGCGAGGTGATCGGTCTACGTCTCGACGAAAATATTGTACGTCCCGAGAGGTGATCGGTCTACGCCTCGACGACAATATTGTACGTCCCGAGAGGTGTTCGGTCGACGCCGCGACGAAAATATCGCACGTCCCGAGAGGTGATCGGTCTACGCCCTGCAGGGACTTAGTCGTTTTTTTCATTTCACGCGCATTGCTTGACTTCGTTTTTTTTTTTTCATTTACGCACGATGGGCGACGTGATCGGTCTACGCCTCGACGAAAATACTGTAGGTCCCGAGAGGTGATCGGTCTAAGTCTCGACGACAATATTGTACGTCCCGAGAGGTGATCGGTCTACGCCTCGACGACAATATTGTACGTCCCGAGACGTGATCGGTCTACGCCTCGACGACAATATTGGCCGTCCCGAGAGGTGATCGGTCTACGCCTCGACGAAAATGTCGTACATCCCGAGAGGTGATCGGTCTACGCCCTGCAGGGAGTTAGTCGTTTTTTTCATTTCACCCGCATTGCTTGACTTATTTTTTTTTCTTCATTTACGCACGATGGGCGAGGTGATCGGTCTACGCCTCGACGAGAATATTGTACGTCCCGAGAGGTGATCGGTCTACGCCTCGACCAAAATATCGCACGTCCCGAGAGGTGATCCGTCTACGGCCTGCAGGGACTTAGTCGTTTTTTTCATTTCACGCGCATTGCTCGACGAAGTTTTTTTTTTCATTTACGCACGATGGGCGAGGTGATCGGTCTACGCCTCGGCGAAAATATTGTACGTCCCGAGAGGTGGTCGGTCTTCGCCTCGACGACAATATCGTACGTCCCGAGAGGTGATCGGTGTACGTCTCGACGAGAATATTTTACGTCCCGAGAGGTGATCGGTCTACGCCTCGACGAAAATATCGCACGTCGCGAGAGGTGATCGGTCTACGGCCTGCAGGGACTTAGTCGTTTTTTTCATTTCAAGCGCATTGCTCGACTTAGTTTTTTTTTCATTTACGCACGATGGGCGAGGTGATCGTTCTACACCTCGACAAAAATATTGTACGTCCCGGGAAGTGATCGGTCTACGCCTCGACGACAATATTGTACGTCCCGAGAGGTGATCGGTCTACGGCTCGACGAAAATATCGTACGTCCCTAGAGGTGATCGGTCTACACCCTGCAGGGACTTAGTCGTTTTTTTCATTTCACGCGCATTGCTTGACTTATTTTTTTTTTCCTTTACCCACGATGGGCGAGGTGATCGGTCTACGCCTCGACGAAAATATTGTACGTCCCGAGAGGTGATCGGTCTACGCCTCGACGACAATATTGTGCGTCCCGGGAGGTGATCGGTCCACGCCTCGACGAAAATATCGCACGTCCCGAGAGGTGATCGGTCTACGCCCTGCAGGGACTTAGTCGTTTTTTTCATTTCACGCGCATTGCTTGACTTAGTTTTTTTTTTCATTTACGCACGATGGGCGAGGTGATCGGTCTACGCCTCGACGAAACTATTATACGTCCTGAGATGTGATCGGTCTACGTCTCGACGACAATATTGTACGTCCCGAGAGGTGATCGGTGTACGCACTGCAGGAACTTAGTGGTTTTTTTTCATTTCACGCGCAATGCCTGGGTTATTTTTTTTTTCATTTACGCACGATGGGCGTGGTGATCGGTCTACGCCTCGACGAAAATATTGTACGTCCCGGGAGGTGATCGGTCTAGGCCTCGAAGACAATATTTTACGTCCCGAGAGGTGATCTGTCTACGCCTCGACGAAAATATCGGAAGTCCCTAGAGGTGATCGGTCTACACCCTGCAGGGACTTAGTCGTTTTTTTAATTTCACGCGCATTGCTTGACTTATTTTTTTTTTTCATTTACGCGTGAAGAGCGAGGTGATCGGTCTACGTCTCGACGAAAATATTGTACGTCCCTAGAGGTGATCGGTCTACGCCTCGACGACAATATTGTACGTCCCGAGAGGTGTTCGGTCTACGCCTCGACGACAATATTGTACGTCCCGAGAGGTGATCGGTCTACGCCTCGACGACAATATTGTACGTCCCGAGAGGTGATCGGTCTACGCCTCGACGAAAATATCGCACGTCCCGAGAGGTGATCGGTCTACGCCCTGCAGGGACTTATCGTTTTTTTCATTTCACGCGCATTGCTTGACTTAGTTTTTTTTTTCATTTACGCACGATGGGCGAGGTGATCGGTCTACGCCTCGACGAAAATACTGTACGTCCCGAGAGGTGATCGGTCTACGTCTCGACGACAATATTGTACGTCCCGAGAGGTGATCGGTCTACGCCTCGACGACAATATTGGACGTCCCGAGCGGTGATCGGTCTACGCCTCGACGACAATATTGTACTTCCCGGGAGGGGATCGGTCTACGCCTCGACGAAAATATCGCACGTCCCGAGAGGTGATCGGTCTACGCCCTGCAGGGACTTAGTCGTTTTTTTCATTTCACACGCATTGCTTGACTTAGTTTTTTTTTTCATTTACGCACGATGGGCGAGGTGATCGGTCTACGCCTCGACGAAAATATTGTACGTCCCGAGAGGTGATCGGTCTACGTCTCGACGTCAATATTATACGTCCCGAGAGGTGATCGGTCTACGCCTCGACAACAATAGTGTACGGCCCGAGAGGTGATCGTTCTACGCCTCGACGAGAATATTGTACGTCCCAAGAGGTGATCGGTCTACGCCTCGACCAAAATATCGCACGTCCCGAGAGGTGATCCGTCTACGGCCTGCAGGGACTTAGTCGTTTTTCCATTTCACGCGCATTGCTCGACTTAGTATTTTTTTTCATTTACGCACGATGGGCGAGGTGGTCGGTCTACGGCTCGACGAAAATATTGTACGTCCCAGGAGGTGATCGGTCTACGCCTCGACGACAATATTGTACGTCCCGAGAGGTGATCGGTCTACGGCTCGACGAAAATATCCTACGTCCCAAGAGGTGATCGGGCTACACCCTGCAGGGACTTAGTCGTTTTTTTCATTTCACGCGCATTGCTTGACTTAGTTTTTTTTTTCATTTACCCACGATGGGCGAGGTGATCGGTCTACGCCTCGACGAAAATATTGTACGTCCCGAGAGGTGATCGGTCTACGCCTCGACGACAATATTGTACGTCCCGGGAGGTGATCGGTCTACGCACTGCAGGGACTTAGTGGTTTTTTTTCATTTCACGCGCATTGCCTGACTTATTTTTTTTTTCATTTACGCACGATGGGCGTGGTGATCGGTCTACGCCTCGACGAAAATATTGTACGTCCCGGGAGGTGATCGATCTACGCCTCGATGACAATATTTTACGTCCCGAGAGGTGATCTGTCTACGCCTCGACGAAAATATCGTAAGTCCCTAGAGGTGATCGGTCTACACCCTGCAGGGACTTAGTCGTTTTTGTAATTTCACGCGCATTGCTTGACTTATTTTTTTTTTTTCATTTACGCGTGATGGGCGAGGTGATCGGTCTACGTCTCGACGAAAATATTGTACGTCCCGAGAGGTGATCGGTCTACGCCTCGACGACAATATTGTACGTCCCGAGAGGTGTTCGGTCGACGCCGCGACGAAAATATCGCACGTCCCGAGAGGTGATCGGTCTACGCCCTGCAGGGACTTAGTCGTTTTTTTCATTTCACGCGCATTGCTTGACTTCGTTTTTTTTTTTTCATTTACGCACGATGGGCGACGTGATCGGTCTACGCCTCGACGAAAATACTGTAGGTCCCGAGAGGTGATCGGTCTAAGTCTCGACGACAATATTGTACGTCCCGAGAGGTGATCGGTCTACGCCTCGACGACAATATTGTACGTCCCGAGACGTGATCGGTCTACGCCTCGACGACAATATTGGCCGTCCCGAGAGGTGATCGGTCTACGCCTCGACGAAAATGTCGTACATCCCGAGAGGTGATCGGTCTACGCCCTGCAGGGAGTTAGTCGTTTTTTTCATTTCACCCGCATTGCTTGACTTATTTTTTTTTCTTCATTTACGCACGATGGGCGAGGTGATCGGTCTACGCCTCGACGAGAATATTGTACGTCCCGAGAGGTGATCGGTCTACGCCTCGACCAAAATATCGCACGTCCCGAGAGGTGATCCGTCTACGGCCTGCAGGGACTTAGTCGTTTTTTTCATTTCACGCGCATTGCTCGACGAAGTTTTTTTTTTCATTTACGCACGATGGGCGAGGTGATCGGTCTACGCCTCGGCGAAAATATTGTACGTCCCGAGAGGTGGTCGGTCTTCGCCTCGACGACAATATCGTACGTCCCGAGAGGTGATCGGTGTACGTCTCGACGAGAATATTTTACGTCCCGAGAGGTGATCGGTCTACGCCTCGACGAAAATATCGCACGTCGCGAGAGGTGATCGGTCTACGGCCTGCAGGGACTTAGTCGTTTTTTTCATTTCAAGCGCATTGCTCGACTTAGTTTTTTTTTCATTTACGCACGATGGGCGAGGTGATCGTTCTACACCTCGACAAAAATATTGTACGTCCCGGGAAGTGATCGGTCTACGCCTCGACGACAATATTGTACGTCCCGAGAGGTGATCGGTCTACGGCTCGACGAAAATATCGTACGTCCCTAGAGGTGATCGGTCTACACCCTGCAGGGACTTAGTCGTTTTTTTCATTTCACGCGCATTGCTTGACTTATTTTTTTTTTCCTTTACCCACGATGGGCGAGGTGATCGGTCTACGCCTCGACGAAAATATTGTACGTCCCGAGAGGTGATCGGTCTACGCCTCGACGACAATATTGTGCGTCCCGGGAGGTGATCGGTCCACGCCTCGACGAAAATATCGCACGTCCCGAGAGGTGATCGGTCTACGCCCTGCAGGGACTTAGTCGTTTTTTTCATTTCACGCGCATTGCTTGACTTCGTTTTTTTTTCATTTACGCACGATGGGCGAGGTGATCGGTCTACGCCTCGACGAAACTATTATACGTCCTGAGATGTGATCGGTCTACGTCTCGACGACAATATTGTACGTCCCGCGAGGTGATCGGTGTACGCACTGCAGGAACTTAGTGGTTTTTTTTCATTTCACGCGCAATGCCTGGGTTATTTTTTTTTTCATTTACGCACGATGGGCGTGGTGATCGGTCTACGCCTCGACGAAAATATTGTACGTCCCGGGAGGTGATCGGTCTAGGCCTCGAAGACAATATTTTACGTCCCGAGAGGTGATCTGTCTACGCCTCGACGAAAATATCGGAAGTCCCTAGAGGTGATCGGTCTACACCCTGCAGGGACTTAGTCGTTTTTTTAATTTCACGCGCATTGCTTGACTTATTTTTTTTTTTCATTTACGCGTGAAGAGCGAGGTGATCGGTCTACGTCTCGACGAAAATATTGTACGTCCCTAGAGGTGATCGGTCTACGCCTCGACGACAATATTGTACGTCCCGAGAGGTGTTCGGTCTACGCCTCGACGACAATATTGTACGTCCCGAGAGGTGATCGGTCTACGCCTCGACGAAAATATCGCACGTCCCGAGAGGTCATCGGTCTACGCCCTGCAGGGACTTAGTCGTTTTTTTCATTTCACGCGCATTGCTTGACTTCGTTTTTTTTTCATTTACGCACGATGGGCGAGGTGATCGGTCTACGCCTCGACGAAAAGACTGTACGTCCCGAGAGGTCATCGGTCTAAGTCTCGACGAGAATATTGTACGTCCCGAGAGGTGATCGGTCTAGGCCTCGACGACAATATTGTACGTCCCGAGAGGTGATCGGTCTACGCCTCGACGACAATATTGGACGTCCCGAGAGGTGATCGGTCTACGCCTCGACGAAAATGTCGTACGTCCCGAGAGGTGAGCGGTCTACGCCCTGCAGGGAGTTAGTCGTTTTGTTCATTTCACCCGCATTGCTTGACTTATTTTTTTTCTTCATTTACGCACGATGGGCGAGGTGATCGGTCTACGCCTCGACGCAAATATTGTACGTCCCGAGAGGTGGTCGGTCTACGCCTCGACGACAATATCGTACGTCCCGAGAGGTGATCGGTCTACGCCTCGACGACAATATTTTACATCCCGAGAGGTGATCGGTCTACGCATCGACGACAATATTGGCCGTCCCGAGAGGTGATCGGTCTACGCCTCGACGAAAATATCGCACGTCCCGAGAGGTGGTCGGTCTACGCCTCGACGACAATATCGTACGTCCCGAGAGGTGATCGGTCTACGTCTCGACGACAATATTTTACATCCCGTGAGGTGATCGGTCTACGCGTCGACGAAAATACTCGCCGTCCCGAGAGGTGATCGGTCTACGCCTCGACGAAAATATCGCACGTCCCGAGAGGTGATCGGTCTACGCCCTGCAGGGAGTTAGTCGTTTTTTTCATTTCACGCGCATTGCTTGACTTAGTTTTTTTTTATTTACGCACGATGTGCGCGGTGATCGGTCTACGCCTCGACGAACATATTGTACGTCCCGAGAGGTGATCGGTCTACGTCTCGACGACAGTATTGTACGTCCCGAGAGGTGATCGGTCTACGCCTCGACGACAATATTGTACGTCCCGAGAGGTGATCGGTCTACGCCTCGACGACAATATTGTACGTCCCGGGAGGTGATCGGTCTACGCCTCGACGAAAATATCGCACGTCCCGAGAGGTGATCGGTCTACGCCCTGTACGGACTTAGTCGTTTTTTTCATTTCACGCGCATTGCTTGACTTAGTTTTTTTTTTCATTTACGCATGACGGGCGAGGTGATCGGTCTACGCCTCGACGAAAATATTGTACGTCCCGAAAGGTGATCGGTCTACGCCTCGACGAAAATATTGTACGTCCCGAGAGGTGATCGGTCTACGCCTCGACGAACATATTGTACGTCCCGAGAGGTGATCGCTCTACGCCGGACGAAAATATTGCACGTCCCGAGAGGTGATCGGTCTACGCCCTGCAGGGACTTAGTCGTTTTTCTCATTTTACGCGCATTGCTTGACTTAGTTTTTTTTTACTTACGCACGATGGGCGAGGTGATCGGTCTACGCCTCGACGAAAATATTGTACGTCCCGAAAGGTGATCGGTCTACGCCTCGACGAAAATATTGTACCTCCCGACAGGTGATCCGTGTACGCCCTGCAGGGACTTAGTCTTTTTTTTCATTTCACCCGCATTGCTTGACTTCGTTTTTTGTTCATTTACGCACGATGGCCGAGGTGATCGGTCTACCCCTCGACTACAATATTGTACGTCCCGAGAGGTGATCGGTCTACGCCCTGCAGGGACTTAGTCGTTTTTTTAATTTTGCGCGCATTGCTTGACTTAGTTTTTTTTTCATTTACGCACGATGGGCGAGGTAATCGGTCTACGCCTCGACGAAAATATTGTACCTCCCGAGAGGTGATCGGTCTACGCGTCGACGACAATATTGTAGGTCCCGAGAGGTGATCGGTGTACGCCTCGACGAAAATATTGCACGTCCCGAGAGGTGATCGGTCTACGCTCTGAAGGGGCTTAGTCGTTTTTGTCATTTCACGCGCATTGCTTGATTTAGTTTTTTTTCATTTACGCACGATGGGCGAGGTGTTCGGTCTACGCCTCGTCGGAAATATTGCACGTCCCGAGAGGTGATCGATCTACGCGTCGACGAAAATATTGTACTAGTCGTTATCTTCATTTCACGCGCATTGCTTGACTCAGTTTTTTTTTTCATTTATGCACGATGGGCGAGGTGATCGGTCTACGCCTCGACGACAATATTGTACGTCCCGAGAGGTGATCGGTCTACGCCTCGACGAAAATATTCTACGTCCCGAGAGGTGATCGGTCTACGCCCTGCACGGACTTAGTTTTTTTTTTCATTTCACGCTCTTTGCTTGACCGAGTTTTTTTTCAATTACGCACGATGGGCGAGGTGATCGGTCTACGCCCTGCAGGGACTTAGTCGTTTTTTTTGTTTCACGCGCCTTGCTTGACTTAGTTTTTTTTTTCATTTACGCACGATGGGCGAGGTGATCGGTCTACGCCTCGACGAAAATATTGTACGTCCCAAGACGTGATCGGTCTACGCCTCGACGAAAATATTGTACGTCCCGAGAGGTGATCGGTATACGCCCTGCAAGGACTTAGTCGTTTTTTTCATTTCACGGGCATTGCTTGACTTCGTTTTTTTTTTCATTTACGCACGATGGGCGAGGCAATCGGTATAAGCCTCGACGAAAATTTTGTACGTCCCGAGAGGGGATCGGTCTACGCCTCGACGAAAATATAGTACGTCCCGAGAGGTGATCGGTCTACGCTTCGACGACAATATTGTACGTACCGAGAGGTGACCGGTCTACGCCTCGACGACAATATTGTACGTCCCGAGAGGTGATCGGTCTACGCCTCGAATATTGTACCTTCCGAGAGGTGATCGGTCTACGCCTCGACTACAAATATTGTACGTCCCGAGAGGTCATCGGTCTACGCCCTGCAGGGACCTAGTCGTTTTTTTCATTTCACGGGCATTGCTTGACTTAGTTTTTTTTTTTCATTTACGCACGATGCGCGAGGTGATCGGCCTACGCATCGACGAAAATATTGTACGTCCCGAGCGGTGATCGGTCTACGCCTCGACGAAAATATTGTACGTCCCGAGAGGTGATCGCTCTACGCCTCGACGAAAATATTGCACGTTCCGAGAGGTGATCGGTCGACGCCTCGACGACAATATTGTACGTCCCGAGAAGTGACCGGTCTACGCCTCGACGAAAATATTGTACGTCCCGAGAGGTGATCGGTCTACCCCTCGACGACAATATTGTACGTCCCGAGAGGTAATCGGTGTACGCCTCGACGAAAATATTGTACGTCCCCAGAGGTGATCGGTCTACGCCCTGCACTGACTTAGTCCTTTCTTCATTTCACGCGCATTGCTTGACTTAGGTTTTTTTTCATTTACGCACGATGGGCGAGGTGATCGGTCTACGCCTCGACGAAAATATTGTACGTCCCGAGAGGTGATCGGTCTACGCCTCGACAAGTATATTGTACGTCCCGAGAGGTGATCGGTGTACGCCTCGACGAAAATATTGCACGTCCCGAGAGGTGATCGGTCTACGCCCTGCACTGACTTAGTCTTTTTTTCATTTCACGCGCATTGCTTGACTTAGGTTTTTTTTTCATTTACGCACGATGGGCGAGGTGATCGGTCTACGCCTCGACGACAATATTGTACGTCCCGAGAGGTGATCGCTCTACGCCTCGACGAAAATATTGCACGTCCCGAGAGGTGATCGGTCTACGCCCTGCCGGGACTTAGTCGTTTTTTTCATTTCGCGCGCATTGCTTGACTTTGTTTTTTTTTTCATTTACGCACGATGGGCGAGGTGATCGGTCTACGCCTCGACGACAATATTGTACGTCCCGAGAAGTGATCGGTCTACGCCTCGACGACAATATTGTACGTAACGAGAGGTGATCGGTCTACGCCTCGACGAAAATATTGTACGTCCCGAGAGGTGATCGGTCTACGCCCCGACGACAATATTGTACGTCCCGAGAGGTGACCGGTCAACGCCTCGACGAAAATATTGTACGTCCCGAGAGGTGATCGGTCTACCCCTCGACGACAATAGTGTACGTCCCGAGAGGTGATCGGTGTACGCCTCGACGAAAATATTGTACGTCCCCAGAGGTGATCGGTCTACGCTCTGCAGGGACTTACTCGTTTTTGTCATTTCACGCGCATTGCTTGATTTTTTTTTTTTTCATTTACGCACGATGGGTGAGGTGTTCGGTCTACGCCTCGTCGGAAATATTGTCCGTCCCGAGAGGTGATCGGTCTACGCCTCGACGAAAATATTGTACGTCCCGAGAGGTGATCGGTCTACGCCCTGCAGGGTCCTAGTCGTTTTTTTCATTTCACGCGCATTGCTTGACGTCGTTTTTTTTTCATTTACGCACGATGGGCGACGTGATCGGTCTACGCCTCGACAACAATATTGTACGTCCCGAGAGGTGATCGGTCTACGCCTCGACGAAAATATTGTACGTCCCGAGAGGTGATCGCTCTACGCCTCGACGAACATATTGCACGTCCCGAGAGGTGATTGGTCTACGCCCTGCAGGGACTTAGTCGTTTTTTTCATTTCACGCGCATTGCTTGACTTCGTTTTTTTTTCATTTACGCACGATGGCCGAGGTGATCGGTCTACGCCTCGACGAAAATATTGTACATCCCGAGAGGTGATCGGTCTACGCCTCGACTACAATATTGTACGTCCCGAGAGGTGATCGGTCTACGCCTCGACGAAAATATTGTACGTCCCGAGAGGTGATCGCTCTACGCCTCGACGAACATATTGCACGTCCCGAGAGGTGATCGGTCTACGCCCTGCAGGGACTTAGTCGTTTTTTTCATTTCACGCGCATTGCTTGACTTAGCTTTTTTTCATTTACGCACGATGGCCGAGGTGATCGGTCTACGCCTCGACGAAAATATTGTACATCCCGAGAGGTGATCGGTCTACGCCTCGACGAAAATATTGTACGTCCCGAGAGGTGATCGGTCTACGCCTCGACGAAAATATTGTACCTCCCGAAAGGTGATCGGTGTACGCCATTCAGGGACTTAGTCGTTTTTTTCATTTCACCCGCATTGCTTGACTTCGTTTTTTTTTCATTTACGCACGATGGCCGAGGTGATCGGTCTACGCCTCGACGAAAATATTGTACATCCCGAGAGGTGATCGGTCTACGCCTCGACTACAATATTGTACGTCCCGAGAGGTGATCGGTCTACGCGTCGACGAAAATATTGTACGTCACTAGAGGTGATCGGTCTACGCCTCGACGAAAATATTGTACCCCCCGAGAGGTGATCGGTGTACGCCCTGCAGGGACTTAGTCGTTTTTTTTCATTTCACCCGCATTGCTTGACTTCGATTTTTTCATTTACGCACGATGGCCGAGGTGATCGGTCTACCCCTCGACTACAATATTGTACGTCCCGAGATATGATCGGTCTACTCCTCGACCAAAAATATTGTTCGTCCCGAGAGGTGATCGGTCTACGCCGCGCAGGGAATTAGTCGTTTTTTTCATTTCACGCGCATTGCTTGACGTCGTTTTTTTTCATTTACGCACGACGGGCGATGTGATCGGTCTACGCCTCGACGACAATATTGTACGTCCCGAGAGGTGATCGGTCTACGCCTCGACGAATATATTGTACGTCCCGAGAGGTGATCGCTCTAAGCCTCGACGAAAATAATGTACCTCCCGAGAGGTGATCGGTGTACGCGCTGCAGGGACTTAGTCGTTTTTTTCATTTCACCCGCATTGCTTGACTTCGTTTTTTTTCATTTACGCACGATGGCCGAGGTGATCGGTCTACCCCTCGACTACAATATTGTACGTCCCGAGAGGTGATCGGTGTACGCCTCGACGAAAATATTGTACGTCCCGAGAGGTGATCGGTCTAGGCCCTGCAGGGACTTAGTCGTTTTTTTCATTACACGCGCATTTCTTGACTTAGTTTTTTTTTCATTTACGCACGATGGGCGAGGTGATCGGTCTACGCCTCGAAGAAAATATTGTACGTCCCGAGAGGTGATCGGTCTACGCCTCGACAAGTATATTGTACGTCCCGAGAGGTGATCGGTGTACGCCTCGACGAAAATATTGCGCGTCCTGAGAGGTCATCGGTCTACGCCCTGCACTGACTTAGTCTTTTTTTCATTTCACGCGCATTGCTTGACTTAGTTTTTTTTTCATTTACGCACGATGGGCGAGGTGATCGGTCTACGCCTCGACGACAATATTGTACGTCCCGAGAGGTGATCGCTCTACGCCTCGACGAAAATATTGCACGTCCCGAGAGGTGATCGGTCTACGCCCTGCCGGGACTTAGTCGTTTTTTTCATTTCGCGCGCATTGCTTGACTTTGTTTTTTTTTCATTTACGCACCATGGGCGAGGTGATCGGTCTACGCCTCGACGACAATATTCTACGTCCCGAGAGGTGATCGGTGTACGCCTCGACGAAAATATTGTACGTCCCCAGAGGTGATCGGTCTACGCTCTGCAGGGACCTAGTCGTTTTCTTCATTTCACGCGCATTGCTTGACCCAGTTTTTTTTTTCATTTACGCACGATGCGCGAGGTGATCGGTCTACGCATCGACGAAAATATTGTACGTCCCGAGAGGTGATCGGTCTACGCGTCGACGAAAATATTGTACGTCCCGAGAGGTGATCGGTATACGCCCTGCAAGGACATAGTCGTTTTTTTCATTTCACGGGCATTGCTTGACTTCGTTTTTTTTTTCATTTACGCACGATGGGCGACGTAATCGGTATAAGCCTCGACGAAAATTTTGTACGTCCCGAGAGGTGATCGGTCTACGCCTCGACGAAAATATAGTACGTCCCGAGAGGTGATCGGTCTACGCCTCGACGACAATATTGTACGTACCGAGAGGTGACCGGTCTACGCCTCGACGACAATATTGTACGTCCCGAGAGGTGATCGGTCTACGCCTCGACGAAAATCTTGTACGTCCCGAGAGGTGATCGGTCTACGCCCTGCAGGGACCTAGTCGTTTTGTCATTTCACGCGCAATACTTGACACAGTTTTTTTTTTCATTTACGCACGATGGGCGTGGCGATCGGTCTACGCCTCGACGAAAATATTGTACATCCCGAGATGTGATCGGTCTACGCCTCGACGACAATATTGTACCTTCCGAGAGGTGATCGGTCTACGCCTCGACCACAAATATTGTACGTCCCGAGAGGTCATCGGTCTACACCCTGCAGGGACCTAGTCGTTTTTTTCATTTCACGGGCATTGCTTGACTTAGTTTTTTTTTCATTTACGCACGATGCGCGAGGTAATCGGTCTACGCATCGACGAAAATATTGTACGTCCCGAGCGGCGATCGGTCTACGCCTCGACGAAAATATTGTACGTCCCGAGAGGTGATCGCTCTACGCCTCGACGAAAATATTGCACGTTCCGAGAGGTGATCGGTCTACGCCCTGCAGGGACTTAGTCGTTTTTTTCATTTCACGCGCATTGCTTCACTTAGTTTTTTTTTATTTACGCACGATGGGCGAGGTGATCGGTCTACGCCTCGACGACAATATTGTACGTCCCGAGAAGTGATCGGTCTACGCCTCGACGACAATATTGTACGTAACGAGAGGTGATCGGTCTACGCCTCGACGAAAATATTGTACGTCCCGAGAGGTGATCGGTCTACGCCTCGACGACAATATTGTACGTCCCGAGAGGTGACCGGTCTACGCCTCGACGAAAATATTGTACGTCCCGAGAGGTGATCGGTCTACCCCTCGACGACAATATTGTACGTCCCGAGAGGTGATCGGTGTACGCCTCGACGAAAATATTGTACGTCCCCAGAGGTGATCGGTCTACGCTCTGCAGGGACTTAGTCGTTTTTGTCATTTCACGCGCATTGCTTGATTTTTTTTTTTTTTTCATTTACGCACGATGGGTGAGGTGTTCGGTCTACGCCTTGTCGGAAATATTGTACGTCCCGAGAGGTGATCGGTCTACGCCTCGACAAAAATATTGTACGTCCCGAGAGGTGATCGGTCTACGCCCTGCAGGGTCCTAGTCGTTTTTTTCATTTCACGCGCATTGCTTGACGTCGTTTTTTTTTCATTTACGCACGGTGGGCGATGTGATCGGTCTACGCCTCGACAACAATATTGTACGTCCCGAGAGGTGATCGGTCTACGCCTCGACGAAAATATTGTACGTCCCGAGAGGTGATCGCTCTACGCCTCGACGAACATATTGCACGTCCCGAGAGGTGATCGGTCTACGCCCTGCAGGTACTTAGTCGTTTTTTTCATTTCACGCGCATTGCTTGACTTAGCTTTTTTTCATTTACGCACGATGGGCGAGGTGATCGGTCTACGCCTCGACGAAAATATTGTACGTCCCGAGAGGTGATCGGTCTACGCCTCGACGAAAATATTGTACCTCCCGAGAGGTGATCGGTGTACGCCCTTCAGGGACTTAGTCGTTTTTTTCATTTCACCCGCATTGCTTGACTTCGTTTTTTTTTTCATTTACGCACGATGGCCGAGGTGATCGGTCTACGCCTCGACGAAAATATTGTACATCCCGAGAGGTGATCGGTCTACGCCTCGACTACAATATTGTACGTCCCGAGAGGTGATCGGTCTACGCGTCGACGAAAATATTGTACGTCACTAGAGGTGATCGGTCTACGCCTCGACGAAAATATTGTACCTCCCGAGAGGTGATCGGTGTACGCCCTGCAGGGACTTAGTCGTTTTTTTTTCATTTCACCCGCATTGCTTGACTTCGATTTTTTCATTTACGCACGATGGCCGAGGTGATCGGTCTACCCCTCGACTACAATATTGTACGTCCCGAGATGTGATCGGTCTACTCCTCGACCAAAAATATTGTTCGTCCCGAGAGGTGATCGGTCTACGCCGCGCAGGGAATTAGTCGTTTTTTTTCATTTCACGCGCATTGCTTGACGTCGTTTTTTTTCATTTACGCACGATGGGCGATGTGATCGGTCTACGCCTCGACGACAATATTGTACGTCCCGAGAGGTGATCGGTCTACGCCTCGACGAATATATTGTACGTCCCGAGAGGTGATCGCGCTAAGCCTCGACGAAAATATTGTACCTCCCGAGAGGTGATCGGTGTACGCCCTGCAGGGACTTAGTCGTTTTTTTCATTTCACCCGCATTGCTTGACTTCGTTTTTTTTCATTTACGCACGATGGCCGAGGTGATCGGTCTACCCCTCGAGTACAATATTGTACGTCCCGAGAGGTGATCGGTGTACGCCTCGACGAAAATATTGTACGTCCCGAGAGGTGATCGGTCTAGGCCCTGCAGGGACTTAGTCGTTTTTTTCATTTTACGCGCATTTCTTGACTTAGTTTTTTTTTCATTTACGCACGATGGGCGAGGTGATCGGTCTACGCCTCGACGAAAATATTGTACGTCCCGAGAGGTGATCGGTCTACGCCTCGACAAGTATATTGTACGTCCCGAGAGGTGATCGCTGTACGCCTCGACGAAAATATTGCACGTCCCGAGAGGTCATCGGTCTACGCCCTGCACTGACTTAGTCTTTTTTTCATTTCACGCGCATTGCTTGACTTAGATTTTTTTTCATTTACGCACGATGGGCGAGGTGATCGGTCTCCGCCTCGGCGACAATATTGTACGTCCCGAGAGGTGATCGCTCTAAGCCTCGACGAAAATATTGCACGTCCCGAGAGGTGATCGGTCTACGCCCTGCCGGGACTTAGTCGTTTTTTTCATTTCGCGCGCATTGCTTGACTTTGTTTTTTTTTCATTTACGCACCATGGGCGAGGTGATCGGTCTACGCCTCGACGACAATATTCTACGTCCCGAGAGGTGATCGGTGTACGCCTCGACGAAAATATTGTATGTCCCCAGAGGTGATCGGTCTACGCTCTGCAGGGACCTAGTCGTTTTCTTCATTTCACGCGCATTGCTTGACCCAGTTTTTTTTTTCATTTACGCACGATGCGCGAGGTGATCGGTCTACGCATCGACGAAAATATTGTACGTCCCGAGAGGTGATCGGTCTACGCTCTGAAGGGGCTTAGTCGTTTTTGTCATTTCACGCGCATTGCTTGATTTAGTTTTTTTTTCATTTACGCACGATGGGTGAGGTGTTCGGTCTACGCCTCGTCGGAAATATTGTACGTCCCGAGAGGTGATCGATCTACGCCTCGACGAAAATATTGTACGTCCCGAGAGGTGATCGGTCTACGCCCTGCAGGGACTTAGTCGTTCTTTTCATTTCACGCGCATTGCTTGACTCAGTTTTTTTTTCATTTACGCACGATGGGCGAAGTGATCGGTCTACGCCTCGACGACAATATTGTACGTCCCGAGAAGTGATCGGTCTACGCCTCGACGACAATATTGTACGTAACGAGAGGTGATCGGTCTACGCCTCGACGAAAATATTGTACGTCCCGAGAGGTGATCGGTCTACGCCTCGACGACAATATTGTACGTCCCGAGAGGTGACCGGTCTACGCCTCGACGAAAATATTGTACGTCCCGAGAGGTGATCGGTCTACCCCTCGACGACAATATTGTACGTCCCGAGAGGTGATCGGTGTACGCCTCGACGAAAATATTGTACGTCCCCAGAGGTGATCGGTCTACGCTCTGCAGGGACTTAGTCGTTTTTGTCATTTCACGCGCATTGCTTGATTTTTTTTTTTTTTTCATTTACGCACGATGGGTGAGGTGTTCGGTCTACGCCTTGTCGGAAATATTGTACGTCCCGAGAGGTGATCGGTCTACGCCTCGACAAAAATATTGTACGTCCCGAGAGGTGATCGGTCTACGCCCTGCAGGGTCCTAGTCGTTTTTTTCATTTCACGCGCATTGCTTGACGTCGTTTTTTTTTCATTTACGCACGGTGGGCGATGTGATCGGTCTACGCCTCGACAACAATATTGTACGTCCCGAGAGGTGATCGGTCTACGCCTCGACGAAAATATTGTACGTCCCGAGAGGTGATCGCTCTACGCCTCGACGAACATATTGCACGTCCCGAGAGGTGATCGGTCTACGCCCTGCAGGTACTTAGTCGTTTTTTTCATTTCACGCGCATTGCTTGACTTAGCTTTTTTTCATTTACGCACGATGGGCGAGGTGATCGGTCTACGCCTCGACGAAAATATTGTACGTCCCGAGAGGTGATCGGTCTACGCCTCGACGAAAATATTGTACCTCCCGAGAGGTGATCGGTGTACGCCCTTCAGGGACTTAGTCGTTTTTTTCATTTCACCCGCATTGCTTGACTTCGTTTTTTTTTCATTTACGCACGATGGCCGAGGTGATCGGTCTACGCCTCGACGAAAATATTGTACATCCCGAGAGGTGATCGGTCTACGCCTCGACTACAATATTGTACGTCCCGAGAGGTGATCGGTCTACGCGTCGACGAAAATATTGTACGTCACTAGAGGTGATCGGTCTACGCCTCGACGAAAATATTGTACCTCCCGAGAGGTGATCGGTGTACGCCCTGCAGGGACTTAGTCGTTTTTTTTTCATTTCACCCGCATTGCTTGACTTCGATTTTTTCATTTACGCACGATGGCCGAGGTGATCGGTCTACCCCTCGACTACAATATTGTACGTCCCGAGATGTGATCGGTCTACTCCTCGACCAAAAATATTGTTCGTCCCGAGAGGTGATCGGTCTACGCCGCGCAGGGAATTAGTCGTTTTTTTCATTTCACGCGCATTGCTTGACGTCGTTTTTTTTCATTTACGCACGATGGGCGATGTGATCGGTCTACGCCTCGACGACAATATTGTACGTCCCGAGAGGTGATCGGTCTACGCCTCGACGAATATATTGTACGTCCCGAGAGGTGATCGCGCTAAGCCTCGACGAAAATATTGTACCTCCCGAGAGGTGATCGGTGTACGCCCTGCAGGGACTTAGTCGTTTTTTTCATTTCACCCGCATTGCTTGACTTCGTTTTTTTTCATTTACGCACGATGGCCGAGGTGATCGGTCTACCCCTCGACTACAATATTGTACGTCCCGAGAGGTGATCGGTGTACGCCTCGACGAAAATATTGTACGTCCCGAGAGGTGATCGGTCTAGGCCCTGCAGGGACTTAGTCGTTTTTTTCATTTTACGCGCATTTCTTGACTTAGTTTTTTTTTCATTTACGCACGATGGGCCAGGTGATCGGTCTACGCCTCGACGAAAATATTGTACGTCCCGAGAGGTGATCGGTCTACGCCTCGACAAGTATATTGTACGTCCCGAGAGGTGATCGCTGTACGCCTCGACGAAAATATTGCACGTCCCGAGAGGTCATCGGTCTACGCCCTGCACTGACTTAGTCTTTTTTTCATTTCACGCGCATTGCTTGACTTAGATTTTTTTTCATTTACGCACGATGGGCGAGGTGATCGGTCTCCGCCTCGGCGACAATATTGTACGTCCCGAGAGGTGATCGCTCTAAGCCTCGACGAAAATATTGCACGTCCCGAGAGGTGATCGGTCTACGCCCTGCCGGGACTTAGTCGTTTTTTTCATTTCGCGCGCATTGCTTGACTTTGTTTTTTTTTCATTTACGCACCATGGGCGAGGTGATCGGTCTACGCCTCGACGACAATATTCTACGTCCCGAGACGTGATCGGTGTACGCCTCGACGAAAATATTGTACGTCCCCAGAGGTGATCGGTCTACGCTCTGCAGGGACCTAGTCGTTTTCTTCATTTCACGCGCATTGCTTGACCCAGTTTTTTTTTTCATTTACGCACGATGCGCGAGGTGATCGGTCTACGCATCGACGAAAATATTGTACGTCCCGAGAGGTGATCGGTCTACGCTCTGAAGGGGCTTAGTCGTTTTTGTCATTTCACGCGCATTGCTTGATTTAGTTTTTTTTTCATTTACGCACGATGGGTGAGGTGTTCGGTCTACGCCTCGTCGGAAATATTGTACGTCCCGAGAGGTGATCGATCTACGCCTCGACGAAAATATTGTACGTCCCGAGAGGTGATCGGTCTACGCCCTGCAGGGACTTAGTCGTTTTTTTCATTTCACGCGCATTGCTTGACTCAGTTTTTTTTTCATTTACGCACGATGGGCGAGGTGATCGGTCTACGCCTCGACGACAATATTGTACGTCCCAAGAGGTGATCGGTCTACGCCGTGCAGGGAATTAGTCGTTCTTTTTTCATTTCACGTGCATTGCTTGACTTAGTTTTTTTTTTTCATTTACGCACGATGGGCGAGGTGATCGGTCTACGCCTCGACGAAAATATTGCACGTCCCGAGAGGTGATCGGTCTACGCCCTGCAGGGACTTAGTCGTTTTTTTCATTTCACGCGCATTGCTTGACTTAGTTTTTTTTTTCATTTACGCACGATGGGCGAGGTGATCGGTCTACGCCTCGACGAAAATATTATACGTCCCGGGAGGTGATCGGTCTACGCCTCGAAGACAATATTTTACGTCCCGAGAGGTGATCGGTCTACGCCTCGACGAAAAGATCGTAATTCCCTAGAGGTGATCGGTCTACACCCTGCAGGGACTTAGTCGTTTTTTCATTTCACGCGCATTGCTTGACTTAGTTTTTTTTTCATTTACGCGTGATGGGCGAGGTGATCGGTCTACGCCTCGACGAAAATATTGTACGTCCCGAGAGGTGATCGGTCTACGCCTCGACGACAATATTGTACGTCCCGAGAGGTGATCGGTCTACGCCTCGACGACAATATTGTACGTCCCGAGAGGTGATCGGTCTACGCCTCGACGAAAATATCGCACGTCCCGAGAGGTGATCGGTCTACGCCCTGCAGGGACTTATCGTTTTTTTCATTTCACGCGCATTGCTTGACTTAGTTTTTTTTTTCATTTACGCACGATGGGCGAGGTGATCGGTCTACGCCTCGACGAAAATACTGTACGTCCCGAGAGGTGATCGGTCTACGTCTCGACGACAATATTGTACGTCCCGAGAGGTGATCGGTCTACGCCTCGACGACAATATTGGACGTCCCGAGCGGTGATCGGTCTACGCCTCGAAGACAATATTGTACTTCCCGGGAGGGGATCGGTCTACGCCTCGACGAAAATTTCGCACGTCCCGAGAGGTGATCGGTCTACGCCCTGCAGGGACTTAGTCGTTTTTTTCATTTCACACGCATTGCTTGACTTAGTTTTTTTTTTCATTTACGCACGATGGGCGAGGTGATCGGTCTACGCCTCGAGGAAAATATTGTACGTCCCGATAGGTGATCGGTCTACGTCTCGACGTCAATATTATACGTCCCGTGAGGTGATCGGTCTACGCCTCGACAACAATAGTGTACGGCCCGAGAGGTGATCGTTCTACGCCTCGACGAGAATATTGTACGTCCCAAGAGGTGATCGGTCTACGCCTCGACGACAATATTGTACGTCCCGGGAGGTGATCGGTCCACGCCTCGACGAAAATATCGCACGTCCCGAGAGGTGATCGGTCTACGCCCTGCAGGGACTTAGTCGTTTTTTTCATTTCACGCGCATTGCTTGACTTAGTTTTTTTTTCATTTACGCACGATGAGCGAGGTGATCGGTCTACGCCTCGACGAAAATATTATACGTGCCGAGATGTGATCGGTCTACGTCTCGACGACAATATTGTACGTCCCGAGAGGTGATCGGTGTACGCCTCGACGAAAATATTGCACGTCCCGAGAGGTGATCGGTCTACGCCCTGCAGCGACTTAGTCGTTTTTTTCATTTCACGCGCATTGCTTGACAGTTTTTTTTTTCATTTACGCACGATGGGCGAGCTGATCGGTCGACGCCTCGACGACAATATTGTACGTCCCGAGAGGTGATCGGACTACGCCTCGACGACAATATTCTACGTTCCGAGAGGTGATCGGTCTACGCCCTGCAGGGACTTAGTCGTTTTTTTCATTTCACGCGCATTGCTTCACTTAGTTTTTTTTTATTTACGCACCATGGGCGAGGTGATCGGTCTACGCCTCGACGACAATATTGTACGTCCCGAGAAGTGATCGGTCTACGCCTCGACGACAATATTGTACGTAACGAGAGGTGATCGGTCTACGCCTCGACGAAAATATTGTACGTCCCGAGAGGTGATCGGTCGACGCCTCGACGACAATATTGTACGTCCCAAGAAGTGACCGGTCTACGCCTCGACGAAAATATTGTACGTCCCGAGAGGTGATCGGTCTACCCCTCGACGACAATATTGTACGTTCCGAGAGGTAATCGGTGTACGCCTCGACGAAAATATTGTACGTCCCCAGAGGTGATCGGTCTACGCCCTGCACTGACTTAGTCCTTTCTTCATTTCGCGCGCATTGCTTGACTTAGGTTTTTTTTCATTTACGCACGATGGGCGAGGTGATCGGTCTACGCCTCGACGAAAATATTGTACGTCCCGAGAGGTGATCGGTCTACGCCTCGACAAGTATATTGTACGTCCCGAGAGGTGATCGGTGTACGCCTCGACGAAAATATTGCACGTCCCGAGAGGTGATCGGTCTACGCCCTGCACTGACTTAGTCTTTTTTTCATTTCACGCGCATTGCTTGACTTAGGTTTTTTTTTATTTACGCACGATGGGCGAGGTGATCGGTCTACGCCTCGACGACAATATTGTACGTCCCGAGAGGTGATCGCTCTACGCCTCGACGAAAATATTGCACGTCCCGAGAGGTGATCGGTCTACGCCCTGCCGGGACTTAGTCGTTTTTTTCATTTCGCGCGCATTGCTTGACTTTGTTTTTTTTTTCATTTACGCACGATGGGCGAGGTGATCGGTCTACGCCTCGACGTCAATATTATACGTCCCGTGAGGTGATCGGTCTACGCCTCGACAACAATAGTGTACGGCCCGAGAGGTGATCGTTCTACGCCTCGACGAGAATATTGTACGTCCCAAGAGGTGATCGGTCTACGCCTCGACGACAATATTGTACGTCCCGGGAGGTGATCGGTCTACGCCTCGACAACAATAGTGTACGGCCCGAGAGGTGATCGTTCTACGCCTCGACGAGACTATTGTACGTCCCAAGAGGTGATCGGTCTACGCCTCGACGACAATATTGTACGTCCCGGGAGGTGATCGGTCCACGCCTCGACGAAAATCTCGCACGTCCCGAGAGGTGATCGGTCTACGCCCTGCAGGGACTTAGTCGTTTTTTTATTTCACGCGCATTGCTTGACTTAGTTTTTTTTTCATTTACGCACGATGGGCGAGGTGATCGGTCTACGCCTCGACGAAAATATTATACGTCCCGAGATGTGATCGGTCTACGTCTCGACGACAATATTGTACGTCCCGAGAGGTGATCGGTCTACGCATTGCAGGGACTTAGTGGTTTTTTTTCATTTCACGCGCATTGCCTGACTTATTTTTTTTTTCATTTACGCACGATGGGCGTGGTGATCGGTCTACGCCTCGACGAAAATATTGTACGTCGCGGGAGGTGATCGATCTAGGCCTCGAAGACAATATTTTACGTCCCGAGAGGTGATCTGTCTACGCCTCGACGAAAATATCGTAAGTCCCTAGAGGTGATCGGTCTACAGCCTGCAGGGACTTAGTCGTTTTTTTAATTTCACGCGCATTGCTTGACTTATTTTTTTTTTTTCATTTACGCGTGATGGGCGAGGTGATCGGTCTACGTCTCGACGAAAATATTGTACGTCCCGAGAGGTGATCGGTCTACGCCTCGACGACAATATTGTACGTCCCGAGAGGTGTTCGGTCGACGCCTCGACGAAAATATCGCACGTCCCGAGAGGTGATCGGTCTACGCCCTGCAGGGACTTAGTCGTTTTTTTCATTTCACGCGCATTGCTTGACTTCGTTTTTTTTTTTCATTTACGCACGATGGGCGAGGTGATCGGTCTACGCCTCGACGAAAATACTGTACGTCCCGAGAGGTGATCGGTCTAAGTCTCGACGACAATATTGTACGTCCCGAGAGGTGATCGGTCTACGCCTCGACGACAATATTGTACGTCCCGAGACGTGATCGGTCTACACCTCGACGACGATATTGGCCGTCCCGGGAGGTGATCGGTCTACGCCTCGACGAAAATGTCGTACGTCCCGAGAGGTGATCGGTCTACGCCCTGCAGGGAGTTAGTCGTTTTTTTCATTTCACCCGCATTGCTTGACTTATTTTTTTTTCTTCATTTACGCACGATGGGCGAGGTGATCGGTCTACGCCTCGACGCAAATATTGTACGTCCCGAGAGGTGGTCGGTCTACGCCTCGACGACAATATCGTACGTCCCGAGAGGTGATCGGTCTACGCCTCGACGACAATATTTTACATCCCGAGAGGTGATCGGTCTACGCGTCGACGAGAATATTGGCCGTCCCGAGAGGTCATCGGTCTACGCCTCGACGAAAATATCGCACGTCCCGAGAAGTGATCGGTCTACGCCCTGCAGGGACTTAGTCGTTTCTTTCATTTCGCGCGCATTGCTTGACTTAGTTTTTTTTTTCATTTACGCACGATGTGCGAGGTGATCGGTCTACGCCTCGACGAAAATATTGTACGTCCCTAGAGGTGATCGGTCTACGTGTCGACGACAGTATTATACGTCCCGAGAGGTGATCGGTCTACGCCTCGACAACAATATTGTACGTCCCGAGAGGTGATCGGTCTACGCCTCGACGACAATATTGTACGTCCCGGGAGATGATCGGTCTACGCCTCGACGAAAATATCGCACGTCCCGAGAGGTGATCGGTTTACGCCTCGACGAAAATATCGCACGTCCCGAGAGGTGATCGGTCTACGCCCTGCACGGACTAAGTGGTTTTTTTCATTTCACGCGCATTGCTTGACTTAGTTTTTTTTTTCATTTACGCACGATGGGCGAGGTGATCGGTCTACGCCTCGACGAAAATATTGTACGTCCCGTGGGGTGATCGGTCTACCTCTCGACGACAATTTTGTACGTCCCGAGAGGTGATCGGTCTACGGCTCGACGACAATATTGTACGTCCCGAGAGGTGATCGGTCTCCGCCTCGACGACAATATTGTACGTCCCGAGAGGTGATCGGTCTACGCCTCGACGAAAATGTCGTACGTCCCGAGAGGTAATCGGTCTACGCCCTGCAGGGAGTTAGTCGTTTTTTCATTTCACGCGCATTGCTTGACTTAGTTTTTTTTTTCATTTACGCACGATGGGCGAGGTGATCGGTCTACGCCTCGGCGAAAATATTGTACGTCCCGAGAGGTGATCGGTCTAAGTCTCGACGAGAATATTGTACGTCCCGAGAGGTGATCGGTCTACGCCTCGACGACAATATTGTACGTCCCGAGAGGTGATCGGTCTACGCCTCGACGACAATATTGGACGTCCCGAGAGGTGATCGGTCTACGCCTCGACGAAAATGTCGTACGTCCCGAGAGGTGATCGGTCTACGCCCTGCAGGGAGTTAGTCGTTTTGTTAATTTCACCCGCATTGCTTGACTTATTTTTTTTTCTTCATTTACGCACGATGGGCGAGGTGATCGGTCTACGCCTCGACGCAAATATTGTACGTCCCGAGAGGTGGTCGGTCTACGCCTCGACGACAATATCGTACGTCCCGAGAGGTGATCGGTCTACGCCTCGACGACAATATTTTACATCCCGAGAGGTGATCGGTCTACGCATCGACGAGAATATTGGCCGTCCCGAGAGGTGATCGGTCTACTCCTCGACGAAAATATCGCACGTCCCGAGAGGTGGTCGGTCTACGCATCGACGACAATATCGTACGTCCCGAGAGGTGATCGGTCTACGTCTCGACGACAATATTTTACATCCCGTTAGGTGATCGGTCTACGCGTCGACGAAAATACTCGCCGTCCCGAGAGGTGATCGGTCTACGCCTCGACGAAAATATCGCACGTCCCGAGAGGTGATCGGTCTACGCCCTGCAGGGAGTTAGTCGTTTTTTTCATTTCACGCGCATTGCTTGACTTAGTTTTTTTTTATTTACGCACGATGTGCGAGGTGATCGGTCTACGCCTCGACGAACATATTGTACGTCCCGAGAGGTGATCGGTCTACGTCTCGACGACAGTATTGTACGTCCCGAGAGGTGATCGGTCTACGCCTCGACGACAATATTGTACGTCCCGAGAGGTGATCGGTCTACGCCTCGACGACAATATTGTACGTCCCGGGAGGTGATCGGTCTACGCCTCGACGAAAATATCGCACGTCCCGAGAGGTGATCGGTCTACGCCCTGTACGGACTTAGTCGTTTTTTTCATTTCACGCGCATTGCTTGACTTAGTTTTTTTTTTCATTTACGCACGATGGGCGAGGTGATCGGTCTACGCCTCGACGAAAATATTGTACGTCCCGAGGCGTGATCGGGGAACGTCTCGGAGACAATATTGTACGTCCCTAGAGGTGATCGGTCTACGCCCTGCAGGGACTTAGTCGTTTTTTTCATTTTACGCGCATTGCCTGACTTAGTTTTTTTTTTCATTTACGCACGATGGGCGTGGTGATCGGTCTACGCCTCGACGAAAATATTCTACGTCCCGGGAGGTGATCGGTCTACGCCTCGACGACAATATTTTACGTCCCGAGAGGTGATCGGTCTACGCCTCGACGAACATATTGTACGTCCCGAGAGGTGATCGCTCTACGCCGGACGAAAATATTGCACGTCCCGAGAGGTGATCGGTCTACGCCCTGCAGGGACTTAGTCGTTTTTCTCATTTTACGCGCATTGCTTGACTTAGTTTTTTTTTACTTACGCACGATGGGCGAGGTGATCGGTCTACGCCTCGACGAAAATATTGTACGTCCCGAAAGGTGATCGGTCTACGCCTCGACGAAAATATTGTACCTCCCGACAGGTGATCGGTGTACGCCCTGCAGGGACTTAGTCTTTTTTTTCATTTCACCCGCATTGCTTGACTTCGTTTTTTGTTCATTTACGCACGATGGCCGAGGTGATCGGTCTACCCCTCGACTACAATATTGTACGTCCCGAGAGGTGATCGGTCTACGCCCTGCAGGGACTTAGTCGTTTTTTTCATTTTACGCGCATTGCTTGACTTAGTTTTTTTTTCATTTACGCACGATGAGCGAGGTAATCGGTCTACGCCTCGACAAAAATATTGTACCTCCCGAGAGGTGATCGGTCTACGCGTCGACGACAATATTGTACGTCCCGAGAGGTGATCGGTGTACGCCTCGACGAAAATATTGCACGTCCCGAGAGGTGATCGGTCTACGCCCTGCAGCGACTTAGTCGTTTTTTTCATTTCACGCGCATTGCTTGACAGTTTTTTTTTCATTTACGCACGATGGGCGAGCTGATCGGTCGACGCCTCGACGACAATATTGTACGTCCCGAGAGGTGATCGGACTACGCCTCGACGACAATATTCTACGTCCCGAGAGGTGATCGGTCTACGACTCGACGAAAATCTTGTACGTCCCGAGAGGTTATCGGTCTACGCCCTGCAGGGACCTAGTCGTTTTTTTCATTTCACGGGCATTGCTTGACTTAGTTTTTTTTTTCATTTTCGCACGATGCGCGAGGTGATCGGTCTACGCCTCGACGACAATATTGTACGTCCCGAGAGGTGATCGGTTTACGCCTCGACGAAAATCTTGTACGTCCCGAGAGGTGATCGGTCTACGCCCCGACGACAATATAGTACGTCCAGAGAGGTGATCGGTCTACGCCTCGAGGACAATATTGTACGTACCGAGAGGTGATCGGTCTACGCCTCGACGACAAAATTGTACGTCCCGAGAGGTGATTGGTCTACGCCTCGACGAAAATCTTGTACGTCCCGAGGGGTGATCAGTCTACGCCCTGCAGGGACCTAGTCGTTTTTTCATTTGACGCGCATTGCTTGACATAGTTTTTTTTTCATTTACGCAGGATGGGCGAGGCGATCGGTCTACGCCTCGACGAAAATATTGTACATCCCGAGAGGTGACCGGTCTACGCCTCGACGACAATATTGTACGTCCGGAGAGGTGATCGGTCTACGCCTCGACCAAAAATATTGTACGTCCCGAGACGTGATCTGTCTACGCCCGGCAGGGACCTAGTCGTTTTTTTCCTTTCACGGGCATTGCTTGTCTTAGTTTTTTTTTTCATTTACACACGATGGGCGAGGTGATCGGTCTACGCCTCGACGAAAATATTGTACGTCCCGAGAGGTCATCGGTCTACGCCTCGACGAAAATATTGCACGTCCCGAGAGGTTATCGGTCTACGCCTTGCAGGGACTTAGTCGTTTTCATTTCACGCGCATTGCTTGACTTAGTTTTTTTTTCATTTACGCACGATCGGCGAGGTGATCGGTCTACGCCTCGACGACAATATTGTACGTCCCGAGAGGTGATCGGTCTACGCCTCCACGAAAATATTGTACGTCGCGAGAGGTGATCGGTCTACGCCTCGACGAAAATATTGTACGTCCCGTGAGGTGATTACTCTACGCCTCGAAGAAAATATGGCACGTCCCGAGAGGTGATCGGTCTACGCCTTGCAGCGACTTAGTCGTTGTTTTCATTTCACGCGCATTGCTTGACTTAGTTTTTTTTTTCATTTACGCACGATCGGCGAGGTGATCGGTCTACGCCTCGACGACAATATTGTACGTCCCGAGAGGTGATCGGTCTACGCCTCGACGAAAATATTGTACGTCGCGAGAGGTGATCGGTCTACGCCTCGACGAAAATATTGTACGTCCCGAGAGGTGATCGCTCTACGCCTCGACGAACATATTGCACGTCCCGAGAGGTGATCGGTCTACGCCCTGCAGGGACTTAGTCGTTTTTTTCATTTCACGCGCATTGCTTGACTTAGTTTTTTTTTTCATTTACGCACGATGGGCGAGGTGATCGGTCTACGCCTCGGCGAAAATATTGTACGTCCCGAGAGGTGATCGGTCTAAGTCTCGACGAGAATATTGTACGTCCCGAGAGGTGATCGGTCTACGCCTCGACGACAATATTGTACGTCCCGAGAGGTGATCGGTCTACGCCTCGACGACAATATTGGACGTCCCGAGAGGTGATCGGTCTACGCCTCGACGAAAATGTCGTACGTCCCGAGAGGTGATCGGTCTACGCCCTGCAGGGAGTTAGTCGTTTTGTTCATTTCACCCGCATTGCTTGACTTATTTTTTTTTCTTCATTTACGCACGATGGGCGAGGTGATCGGTCTACGCCTCGACGCAAATATTGTACGTCCCGAGAGGTGGTCGGTCTACGCCTCGACGACAATATCGTACGTCCCGAGAGGTGATCGATCTACGCCTCGACGACAATATTTTACATCCCGAGAGGTGATCGGTCTACGCATCGACGAGAATATTGGCCGTCCCGAGAGGTGATCGGTCTACGCCTCGACGAAAATATCGCACGTCCCGAGAGGTGGTCGGTCTACGCCTCGACGACAATATCGTACGTCCCGAGACGTGATCGGTCTACGTCTCGACGACAATATTTTACATCCCGTGAGGTGATCGGTCTACGCGTCGACGAAAATACTCGCCGTCCCGAGAGGTGATCGGTCTACGCCTCGACGAAAATATCGCACGTCCCGAGAGGTGATCGGTCTACGCCCTGCAGGGAGTTAGTCGTTTTTTTCATTTCACGCGCATTGCTTGACTTAGTTTTTTTTTATTTACGCACGATGTGCGAGGTGATCGGTCTACGCCTCGACGAACATATTGTACGTCCCGAGAGGTGATCGGTCTACGTCTCGACGACAGTATTGTACGTCCCGAGAGGTGATCGGTCTACGCCTCGACGACAATATTGTACGTCCCGAGAGGTAATCGGTCTACGCCTCGACGACAATATTGTACGTCCCGGGAGGTGATCGGTCTACGCCTCGACGAAAATATCGCCCGTCCCGAGAGGTGATCGGTCTACGCCCTGTACGGACTTAGTCGTTTTTTTCATTTCACGCGCATTGCTTGACTTAGTTTTTTTTTTCATTTACGCACGATGGGCGAGGTGATCGGTCTACGCCTCGACGAAAATATTGTACGTCCCGAGGCGTGATCGGGGAACGTCTCGGAGACAATATTGTACGTCCCGAGAGGTGATCGGTCTACGCCCTGCAGGGACTTAGTCGTTTTTTTCATTTTACGCGCATTGCCTGACTTAGTTTTTTTTTTCATTTACGCACGATGGGCGTGGTGATCGGTCTACGCCTCGACGAAAATATTCTACGTCCCGGGAGGTGATCGGTCTACGCCTCGACGACAATATTTTACGTCCCGAGAGGTGATCGGTCTACGCCTCGACGAACATATTGTACGTCCCGAGAGGTGATCGCTCTACGCCGGACGAAAATATTGCACGTCCCGCGAGGTGATCGGTCTACGCCCTGCAGGGACTTAGTCGTTTTTCTCATTTTACGCGCATTGCTTGACTTAGTTTTTTTTTACTTACGCACGATGGGCGAGGTGATCGGTCTACGCCTCGACGAAAATATTGTACGTCCCGAAAGGTGATCGGTCTACGCCTCGACGAAAATATTGTACCTCCCGACAGGTGATCGGTGTACGCCCTGCAGGGACTTAGTCTTTTTTTTCATTTCACCCGCATTGCTTGACTTCGTTTTTTGTTCATTTACGCACGATGGCCGAGGTGATCGGTCTACCCCTCGTCTACAATATTGTACGTCCCGAGAGGTGATCGGTCTACGCCCTGCAGGGACTTAGTCGTTTTTTTCATTTTACGCGCATTGCTTGACTTAGTTTTTTTTTCATTTACGCACGATGGGCGAGGTAATCGGTCTACGCCTCGACGAAAATATTGTACCTCCCGAGAGGTGATCGGTCTACGCGTCGACGACAATATTGTACGTCCCGAGAGGTGATCGGTGTACGCCTCGACGAAAATATTGCACGTCCCGAGAGGTGATCGGTCTACGCCCTGCAGGGACTTAGTCGTTTTTTTCATTTCACGCGCATTGCTTGACAGTTTTTTTTTTCATTTACGCACGATGGGCGAGCTGATCGGTCGACGCCTCGACGACAATATTGTACGTCCCGAGAGGTGATCGGACTACGCCTCGACGACAATATTCTACGTCCCGAGAGGTGATCGGTCTACGACTCGACGAAAATCTTGTACGTCCCGGGAGGTTATCGGTCTACGCCCTGCAGGGACCTGGTCGTTTTTTTCATTTCACGGGCATTGCTTGACTTAGTTTTTTTTTTCATTTTCGCACGATGCGCGAGGTGATCGGTCTACGCCTCGACGACAATATTGTACGTCCCGAGAGGTGATCGGTTTACGCCTCGACGAAAATCTTGTACGTCCCGAGAGGTGATCGGTCTACGCCCCGACGACAATATAGTACGTCCAGAGAGGTGATCGGTCTACGCCTCGAGGACAATATTGTACGTACCGAGAGGTGATCGGTCTACGCCTCGACGACAAAATTGTACGTCCCGAGAGGTGATCGGTCTACGCCTCGACGAAAATCTTGTACGTCCGGAGGGGTGATCGGTCTACGCCCTGCAGGGACCTAGTCGTTTTTTCATTTGACGCGCATTGCTTGACATAGTTTTTTGTTCATTTACGCAGGATGGGCGAGGCGATCGGTCTACGCCTCGACGAAAATATTGTACATCCCGAGAGGTGACCGGTCTACGCCTCGACGACAATATTGTACGTCCGGAGAGGTGATCGGTCTACGCCTCGACCAAAAATATTGTACGTCCCGAGACGTGATCGGTCTACGCCCGGCAGGGACCTAGTCGTTTTTTTCATTTCACGGGCATTGCTTGTCTTAGTTTTTTTTTTCATTTACACACGATGGGCGAGGTGATCGGTCTACGCCTCGACGAAAATATTGTACGTCCCGAGAGGTGATCGGTCTACGCCTCGACGAAAATATTGCACGTCCCGAGAGGTGATCGGTGTACGC
Source organism: Ophion ventricosus (assembly GCA_963932345.1). Classification (NCBI taxonomy): domain Eukaryota; kingdom Metazoa; phylum Arthropoda; class Insecta; order Hymenoptera; family Ichneumonidae; genus Ophion; species Ophion ventricosus. The sequence continues at coordinate 15,153,130 of OZ010722.1, forward strand.
CTCGACGAAAATATTGCACGTCCCGAGAGGTGATCGGTCTACGCCCTGCAGGGACTTAGTCGTTTTTTTCATTTCACGCGCATTGCTTGACAGTTTTTTTTTTCATTTACGCACGATGGGCGAGCTGATCGGTCGACGCCTCGACGACAATATTGTACGTCCCGAGAGGTGATCGGACTACGCCTCGACGACAATATTCTACGTCCCGAGAGGTGATCGGTCTACGACTCGACGAAAATCTTGTACGTCCCGGGAGGTTATCGGTCTACGCCCTGCAAGGACTTAGTCGTTTTTTTCATTTCACGGGCATTGCTTGACTTCGTTTTTTTTTTTCATTTACGCACGATGGGCGAGGTAATCGGTATAAGCCTCGACGAAAATTTTGTACGTCCCGAGAGGTGATCGGTCTACGCCTCGACGAAAATATAGTACGTCCCGAGAGGTGATCGGTCTACGCCTCGACGACAATATTGTACGTACCGAGAGGTGACCGGTCTACGCCCCGCAGGGACCTAGTCGATTTGTCATTTCACGCGCAATACTTGACACAGTTTTTTTTTTCATTTACGCACGATGGGCGTGGCGATCGGTCTACGCCTCGACGAAAATATTGTACATCCCGAGAGGTGATCGGTCTACGCCTCGACGACAATATTGTACCTTCCGAGAGGGGATCGGTCTACGCCTCGACCACAAATATTGTACGTCCCGAGAGGTCATCGGTCTACGCCCTGCAGGGACCTAGTCGTTTTTTTCATTTCACGGGCATTGCTTGACTTAGTTTTTTTTTTTCACTTACGCACGATGCGCGAGGTGATCGGCCTACGCATCGACGAAAATATTGTACGTCCCGAGCGGTGATCGGTCTACGCCTCGACGAAAATATTGTACGTCCCGAGAGGTGATCGCTCTACGCCTCGACGAAAATATTGCACGTTCCGAGAGGTGATCGGTCTACGCCCTGCAGGGACTTATTCGTTTTTTTCATTTCACGCGCATTGCTTCACTTAGTTTTTTTTTATTTACGCACGATGGGCGAGGTGATCGGTCTACCCCTCGACGACAATATTGTACGTCCCGAGAAGTGATCGGACTACGCCTCGACGACAATATTGTACGTAACGAGAGGTGATCGGTCTACGCCTCGACGAAAATATTGTACGTCCCGAGAGGTGATCGGTCTACGCCTCGACGACAATATTGTACGTCCCGAGAGGTGACCGGTCTACGCCTCGACGAAAATCTTGTACGTCCCGAGGGGTGATCGGTCTACGCCCTGCAGGGACCTAGTCGTTTTTTCATTTGACGCGCATTGCTTGACATAGTTTTTTTTTCATTTACGCAGGATGGGCGAGGCGATCGGTCTACGCCTCGACGAAAATATTGTACATCCCGAGAGGTGACCGGTCTACGCCTCGACGACAATATTGTACGTCCGGAGAGGTGATCGGTCTACGCCTCGACCAAAAATATTGTACGTCCCGAGACGTGATCGGTCTACGCCCGGCAGGGACCTAGTCGTTTTTTTCATTTCACGGGCACTGCTTGTCTTAGTTTTTTTTTTTCATTTACGCACGATCGGCGAGGTGATCGGTCTACGCCTCGACGACAATATTGTACGTCCCGAGAGGTGATCGGTCTACGCCTCCACGAAAATATTGTACGTCGCGAGAGGTGATCGGTCTACGCCTCGACGAAAATATTGTACGTCCCGAGAGGTGATTGCTCTACGCCTCGAAGAAAATATGGCACGTCCCGAGAGGTGATCGGTCTACGCCTTGCAGCGACTTAGTCGTTGTTTTCATTTCACGCGCATTGCTTGACTTAGTTTTTTTTTCATTTACGCACGATCGGCGAGGTGATCGGTCTACGCCTCGACGACAATATTGTACGTCCCGAGAGGTGATCAGTCTACGCCTCGACGAAAATATTGTACGTCGCGAGAGGTGATCGGTCTACGCCTCGACGAAAATATTGTACGTCCCGAGAGGTGATCGCTCTACGCCTCGACGAACATATTGCACGTCCCGAGAGGTGATCGATCTACGCCCTGCAGGGACTTAGTCGTTTTTTTCATTTCACGCGCATTGCTTGACTTAGTTTTTTTTTCATTTACGCACGATGGGCGAGGTGATCGGTCTACGCCTCGACGAAAATATTGTACGTCCCGAGAGGTAATCGGTCTACGCCTCGACGAAAATATTGTACCTCTCGAGAGGTGATCGGTGTACGCCCTTCAGGGACTTAGTCGTTTTTTTCATTTCACCCGCATTGCTTGACTTTGTTTTTTTTTCATTTACGCACGATGGCCGAGGTGATCGGTCTACGCCTCGACGAAAATATTGTACGTCCCGAGAGGTGATCGGTCTACGCCTCGACGACAATATTGTACGTCCCGAGAGGTGGCCGGTCTACGCCTCGACGAAAATATTGTACGTCCCGAGAGGTGATCGGTCTACCCCTCGGAGACAATATTGTACGTCCCGAGAGGTGATCGGTGTACGCCTCGACGAAAATATTGTACGTCCCCAGAGGTGATCGGTCTACGCTCTGCACGGACATAGTCGGTTTTGTCATTTCACGCGCATTGCTTGATTTTTTTTTTTTTTCATTTACGCACGATGGGTGAGGTGTTCGGTCTACGCCTCGTCGGAAATATTGTACGTCCCGAGAGGTGATCGGTCTACGCCTCGACAAAAATATTGTACGTCCCGAGAGGTGATCGGTCTACGCCCTGCAGTGTCCTAGTCGTTTTTTTTCGTTTCACGCGCATTGCTTGACGCCGTTTTTTTTTCATTTACGCACGATGGGCGATGTGATCGATCTACGCCTCGACGACAATATTGTACGTCCCGAGAGGTGATCGGTCTACGCCTCGACGAAAATATTGGACGTCCCGAGAGGTGATCGCTCTACGCCTCGACGAACATATTGCACGTCTCAAGAGGTGATCGGTCTACGCCCTGCAGGGACTTAGTCGTTTTTTTCATTTCACGCGCATTGCTTGACTTAGCTTTTTTTCATTTACGCACGACGGGCGAGGTGATCGGTCTACGCCTCGACGAAAATATTGTACGTCCCGAGAGGTGATCGGTCTACGCCTCGACGAAAATATTGTACCTCCCGAGAGGTGATCGGTGTACGCCCTTCAGGGACTTAGTCGTTTTTTTCATTTCACCCGCATTGCTTGACTTCGTTTTTTTTTCATTTACGCACGATGGCCGAGGTAATCGGTCTACGCCTCGTCGAAAATATTGTACATCCCGAGAGGTGATCGGTCTACGCCTCGACTACAATATTGTACGTCCCGAGAGGTGATCGGTCTACGCGTCGACGAAAATATTGTACGTCACTAGAGGTGATCGGTCTACGCCTCGACGAAAATATTGTACCTCCCGAGAGGTGATCGGTCTACGCCCTGCAGGGACCTAGTCGTTTTCTTCATTTCACGCGCATTGCTTGACTCAGTTTTTTTTTTCATTTATGCACGATGGGCGAGGTGATCGGTCTACGCCTCGACGACAATATTGTACGTCCCGAGAGGTGATCGGTCTACGCCTCGACGACAATATTGTACGTCCCGAGAGGTGATCGCTCTACGCCTCGACGAAAATATTGCACGTCCCGAGAGGTGATCGGTCTACGCCCTGCCGGGACTTAGTCGTTTTTTTCATTTCGCGCGCATTGCTTGACTTTGTTTTTTTTTCATTTACGCACGATGGGCGAGGTGATCGGTCTACGCATCGACGACAATATTCTACGTCCCGAGAGGTGATCGGTGTACGCCTCGACGAAAATATTGTACGTCCCGAGAGGTGATCGGTCTACGCTCTGAAGGGGCTTAGTCGTTTCTGTCATTTCACGCGCATTGCTTGATTTAGTTTTTTTTCATTTACGCACGATGGGTGAGGTGTTCGGTCTACGCCTCGTCGGAAATATTGCACGTCCCGAGAGGTGATCGATCTACGCCTCGACGAAAATATTGTACTAGTCGTTATGTTCTTTTCACGCGCATTGCTTGACTCAGTTTTTTTTTTCATTTATGCACGATGGGCGAGGTGATCGGTCTACGCCTCGACGACAATATTGTACGTCCCGAGAGGTGATCGGTCTACGCCTCGACGACAATATTGTACGTCCCGAGAGGTGATCGGTCTACGCCTCGACGAAAATATTCTACGTCCCGAGAGGTGATCGGTCTACGCCCTGCACGGACTTAGTTTTTTTTTTCATTTCACGCTCTTTGCTTGACCGAGTTCTTTTTTCAATTACGCACGATGGGCGAGGTGATCGGTCTACGCCCTGCAGGGACTTAGTCGTTTTTTTTGTTTCACGCGCCTTGCTTGACTTAGTTTTTTTTTTCATTTACGCACGATGGGCGAGGTGATCGGTCTACGCCTCGACGAAAATATTGTACGTCCAAAGACGTGATCGGTCTACGCCTCGACGAAAATATTGTACGTCCCAAGACGTGATCGGTCTACGCCTCGACGAAAATATTGTACGTCCCGAGAGGTGATCGGTATACGCCCTGCAAGGACTTAGTCGTTTTTTTCATTTCACGGGCATTGCCTGACTTCGTTTTTTTTTTCATTTACGCACGATGGGCGAGGTAATCGGTATAAGCCTCGACGAAAATTTTGTACGTCCCGAGAGGGGATCGGTCTACGCCTCGACGAAAATATAGAACGTCCCGAGAGGTGATCGGTCTACGCTTCGACGACAATATTGTACGTACCGAGAGGTGACCGGTCTACGCCTCGACGACAATATTGTACGTCCCGAGAGGTGATCGGTCTACGCCTCGACGAAAATCTTGTACGTCCCGAGAGGTGATCGGCCTACGCCCTGCAGGGACCTAGTCGTTTTGTCATTCCACGCGCAATACTTGACACAGTTTTTTTTTCATTTACGCACGATGGGCGTGGCGATCGGTCTACGCCTCGACGAAAATATTGTACATCCCGAGAGGTGATCGGTCTACGCCTCGACGACAATATTGTACCTTCCGAGAGGTGATCGGTCTACGCCTCGACTACAAATATTGTACGTCCCGAGAGATCATCGGTCTACGCCCTGCAGGGACCTAGTCGTTTTTTTCATTTCACGGGCATTGCTTGACTTAGTTTTTTTTTTTCATTTACGCACGATGCGCGAGGTGATCGGCCTACGCATCGACGAAAATATTGTACGTCCCGAGCGGTGATCGGTCTACGCCTCGACGAAAATATTGTACGTCCCGAGAGGTGATCGCTCTACGCCTCGACGAAAATATTGCACGTTCCGAGAGGTGATCGGTCTACGCCCTGCAGGGACTTAGTCGTTTTTTTCATTTCACGTGCATTGCTTCACTTAGTTTTTTTTTATTTACGCACGATGGGCGAGGTGATCGGTCTACGCCTCGACGACAATATTGTCCGTCCCGAGAAGTGATCGGTCTACGCCTCGACGACAATATTGTACGTAACGAGAGGTGATCGGTCTACGCCTCGACGAAAATATTGTACGTCCCGAGAGGTGATCGGTCGACGCCTCGACGACAATATTGTACGTCCCGAGAAGTGACCGGTCTACGCCTCGACGAAAATATTGTACGTCCCGAGAGGTGATCGGTCTACCCCTCGACGACAATATTGTACGTCCTGAGAGGTAATCGGTGTACGCCTCGACGAAAATATTGTACGTCCCCAGAGGTGATCGGTCTACGCCCTGCACTGACTTAGTCCTTTCTTCATTTCACGCGCATTGCTTGACTTAGGTTTTTTTTCATTTACGCACGATGGGCGAGGTGGTCGGTCTACGCCTCGACGAAAATATTGTACGTCCCGAGCGGTGATCGGTCTACGCCTCGACAAGTATATTGTACGTCCCGAGAGGTGATCGGTGTACGCCTCGACGAAAATATTGCACGTCCCGAGAGGTGATCGGTCTACGCCCTGCACTGACTTAGTCTTTTTTTCATTTCACGCGCATTGCTTGACTTAGGTTTTTTTTTCATTTACGCACGATGGGCGAGGTGATCGGTCTACGCCTCGACGACAATATTGTACGTCCCGAGAGGTGATCGCTCTACGCCTCGACGAAAATATTGCACGTCCCGAGAGGTGATCGGTCTACGCCCTGCCGGGACTTAGTCGTTTTTTTCATTTCGCGCGCATTGCTTGACTTTGTTTTTTTTTTCATTTACGCACGATGGGCGAGGTGATCGGTCTACGCCTCGACGACAATATTCTACGTCCCGAGAGGTGATCGGTGTACGCCTCGACGAAAATATTGTAGGTCCCCAGAGGCGATCGGTCTACGCTCTGCAGGGACCTAGTCGTTTTCTTCATTTCACACGCATTGCTTGACTCAGTTTTTTTTTTCATTTACGCACGATGCGCGACGTGATCGGTCTACGCATCGGCGAAAATATTGTACGTCCCGAGAGGTGATCGGTCTACACTCTGAAGGGGCTTAGTCGTTTTTGTCATTTCACGCGCATTGCTTGACTTAGTTTTTTTTTCATTTACGCACGATGGGTGAGGTGTTCGGTCTACGCCTCGTCGGAAATATTGTACGTCCCGAGAGGTGATCGATCTACGCCTCGACGAAAATATTGTACGTCCCGAGAGGTGATCGGTCTACGCCCTGCAGGGACCTAGTCGTTTTCTTCATTTCACGCGCATTGCTTGACTCAGTTTTTTTTTTCATTTATGCACGATGGGCGAGGTGATCGGTCTACGCCTCGACGACAATATTGTACGTCCCGAGAGGTGATCGGTCTACGCCTCGACGACAATATTGTACGTCCCGAGAGGTGATCGGTCTACGCCTCGACGAAAATATTCTACGTCCCGAGAGGTGATCGGTCTACGCCCTGCACGGACTTAGTTTTTTTTTTCATTTCACGCTCTTTGCTTGACCGAGTTTTTTTTTCAATTACTCACGATGGGCGAGGTGATCTGTCTACGCCCTGCAGGGACTTAGTCGTTTTTTTTGTTTCACGCGCCTTGCTTGATTTAGTTTTTTTCTTCATTTACGCACGATGGGCGAGGTGATCGGTCTACGCCTCGACGAAAATATTGTACGACCCAAGACGTGATCGGTCTACGCCTCGACGAAAATATTGTACGTCCCGAGAGGTGATCGGTCTACGCCTCGACGACAATTTGTACCTTCCGAGAGGTGATCGGTCTACGCCTCGACCACAAATATTGTACGTCCCGACAGGTCATCGGTCTACGCCCTGCAGGGACCTAATCGTTTTTTTCATTTCACGGGCATTGCTTCACTTAGTTTTTTTTTTCATTTACGCACGATGCGCGAGGTGATCGGCCTACGCATCGACGAAAATATTGTACGTCCCGAGCGGTGATCGGTCTACGCCTCGACGAAAATATTGTACGTCCCGAGAGGTGATCGCTCTACGCCTCGACGAAAATATTGCACGTTCCGAGAGGTGATCGGTCTACGCCCTGCAGGGACTTATTCGTTTTTTTCATTTCACGCGCATTGCTTCACTTAGTTTTTTTTTATTTACGCACGATGGGCGAGGTGATCGGTCTACCCCTCGACGACAATATTGTACGTCCCGAGAAGTGATCGGACTACGCCTCGACGACAATATTGTACGTAACGAGAGGTGATCGGTCTACGCCTCGACGAAAATATTGTACGTCCCGAGAGGTGATCGGTCTACGCCTCGACGACAATATTGTACGTCCCGAGAGGTGACCGGTCTACGCCTCGACGAAAATATTGTACGTCCCGAGAGGTGATCGGTCTACCCCTCGACGACAATAGGGTACGTCCCGAGAGGTGATCGGTGTACGCCTCGACGAAAATATTGTACGTCCCCAGAGGTGATCGGTCTACGCTCTGCAGGGACGTAGTCGTTTTTGTCATTTCACGCGCATTGCTTGATTTTTTTTTTTCATTTACGCACGATGGGTGAGGTGTTCGGTCTACGCCTCGTCGGAAATATTGTACGTCCCGAGAGGTGATCGGTCCACGCCTCGACAAAAATATTGTACGTCCCGAGAGGTGATCGGTCTACGCCCTGCAGGGTCCTAGTCGTTTTTTTCATTTCACGCGCATTGCTTGACGTCGTTTTTTTTTCATTTACGCACGATGGGCGATGTGATCGGTCTACGCCGCGACAACAATATTGTACGTCCCGAGAGGTGATCGGTCTACGCCTCGACGAAAATATTGTACGTCCCGAGAGGTGATCGCTCTACGCCTCGACGAACATATGGCACGTCCCGAGAGGTGATCGGTCTACGCCCTGCAGGGACTTAGTCGTTTTTTTCATTTCACGCGCATTGCTTGACTTAGCTTTTTTTCATTTACGCACGATGGGCAAGGTGATCGGTCTACGCCTCGACGAAAATATTGTACGTCCCGAGAGGTGATCGGTCTACGCCTCGACGAAAATATTGTACCTCCCGAGAGGTGATCGGTGTACGCCCTTCAGGGACTTAGTCGTTTTTTTCATTTCACCCGCATCGCTTGACTTCGTTTTTTTTTCATTTACGCACGATGGCCGAGGTGATCGGTCTACGCCTCGACGAAAATATTGTACATCCCGAGAGGTGATCGGTCTACGCCTCGACTACAATATCGTACGTCCCGAGAGGTGATCGGTCTACGCGTCGACGAAAATATTGTACGTCACAAGAGGTGATCGGTCTACACCTCGACGAAAATATTGTACCTCCCGAGAGGTGATCGGTGTACGCCCTGCAGGGACTTAGACGTTTTTTTTCATTTCACCCGCATTGCGTGACTTCGATTTTTTCATTTACGCACGATGGCCGAGGTGATCGGTCTACCCCTCGACTACAATATTGTACGTCCAGAGATGTGATCGGTCTACTCCTCGACCAAAAATATTGTTCGTCCCGAGAGGTGATCGGTCTACGCCGCGCAGGGAATTAGTCGTTTTTTTCATTTCACGCGCATTGCTTGACGTCGTTTTTTTTTCATTTACGCACTATGGGCGATGGGATCGGTCTACGCCTCGACGACAATATTGTACGTCCCGAGAGGTGATCGGTCTACGCCTCGACGAATATATTGTACGTCCCGAGAGGTGATCGCTCTAAGCCTCGACGAAAATATTGTACCTCCCGAGAGGTGATCGGTGTACGCCCTGCAGGGACTTAGTCGTTTTTTTCATTTCACCCGTATTGCTTGACTTCGTTTTTTTTCATTTACGCACGATGGCCGAGGTGATCGGTCTACCCCTCGACTACAATATTGTACGTCCCCAGAGGTGATCGGTCTACGCCTCGACGAAAATATTGTACGTCCCGAGAGGTGATCGGTCTACGCCCTGCAGGGACTTAGTCGTTTTTTTTCATTTTACGCGCATTTCTTGACTTAGTTTTTTTTTCATTTACGCACGATGGGCGAGGTGATCGGTCTACGCCTCGACGAAAATATTGTACGTCCCGAGAGGTGATCGGTCTACGCCTCGACAAGTATATTGTACGTCCCGAGAGGTGATCGGGGTACGCCTCGACGAAAATATTGCACGTCCCGAGAGGTCATCGGTCTACGCCCTGCACTGACTTAGTCTTTTTTTCATTTCACGCGCATTGCTTGACTTAGGTTTTTTTTCATTTACGCACGATGGGCGAGGTGATCGGTCTACGCCTCGACGACAATATTGTACGTCCCGAGAGGGGATCGCTCTACGCCTCGACGAAAATATTGCACGTCCCGAGAGGTGATCGGTCTACGCCCTGCCGGGACTTAGTCGTTTTTTTCATTTCGCGCGCATTGCTTGACTTTGTTTTTTTTTCATTTACGCACGATGGGCGAGGTGATCGGTCTACGCCTCGACGACAATATTCTACGTCCCGAGAGGTGATCGGTGTACGCCTCGACGAAAATATTGTACGTCCCGAGAGGTGATCGGTCTACGCCCTGCAGGGACCTAGTCGTTTTCTTCATTTCACGCGCATTGCTTGACTCAGTTTTTTTTTTCATTTATGCACGATGGGCGAGGTGATCGGTCTACGCCTCGACGACAATATTGTACGTCCCGAGAGGTGATCGGTCTACGCCTCGACGACAATATTGTACGTCCCGAGAGGTGATCGGTCTACGCCTCGACGAAAATATTCTACGTCCCGAGAGGTGATCGGTCTACGCCCTGCACGGACTTAGTTTTTTTTTTCATTTCACGCGCATTGCTTGACCGAGTTTTTTTTTCAATTACTCACGATGGGCGAGGTGATCTGTCTACGCCCTGCAGGGACTTAGTCGTTTTTTTTGTTTCACGCGCCTTGCTTGACTTAGTTTTTTTTTCATTTACGCACGATGGGCGAGGTGATCGGTCTACGCCTCGACGAAAATATTGTACGACCCAAGACGTGATCGGTCTACGCCTCGACGAAAATATTGTACGTCCCGAGAGGTGATCGGTCTACGCCTCGACGACAATTTGTACCTTCCGAGAGGTGATCGGTCTACGCCTCGACCACAAATATTGTACGTCCCGACAGGTCATCGGTCTACGCCCTGCAGGGACCTAATCGTTTTTTTCATTTCACGGGCATTGCTTGACTTAGTTTTTTTTTTCATTTACGCACGATGCGCGAGGTGATCGGCCTACGCATCGACGAAAATATTGTACGTCCCGAGCGGTGATCGGTCTACGCCTCGACGAAAATATTGTACGTCCCGAGAGGTGATCGCTCTACGCCTCGACGAAAATATTGCACGTTCCGAGAGGTGATCGGTCTACGCCCTGCAGGGACTTATTCGTTTTTTTCATTTCACGCGCATTGCTTCACTTAGTTTTTTTTTATTTACGCACGATGGGCGAGGTGATCGGTCTACGCCTCGACGACAATATTGTACGTCCCGAGAAGTGATCGGACTACGCCTCGACGACAATATTGTACGTAACGAGAGGTGATCGGTCTAGGCCTCGACGAAAATATTGTACGTCCCGAGAGGTGCCCGGTCTACGCCTCGACGACAATATTGTACGTCCCGAGAGGTGACCGGTCTACGCCTCGACGAAAATATTGTACGTCCCGAGAGGTGATCGGTCTACCCCTCGACGACAATAGGGTACGTCCCGTGAGGTGATCGGTGTACGCCTCGACGAAAATATTGTACGTCCCCAGAGGTGATCGGTCTACGCTCTGCAGGGACTTAGTCGTTTTTGTCATTTCACGCGCATTGCTTGATTTTTTTTTTTTTTCATTTACGCACGATGGGCGAGGTGATCGGTCTACGCCTTGACGAAATTATTGTACGCCCCGAGAGGTGATCGGTCTACGCCCTGCAGGGACTTGGTCGTTTTTTTCATTTCACGCGCATTGCTTGAGTTAGTTAAATTTTTTTTTTTTTTTTTTTTTTTTTTCATTTACGCACGATGGGCGAGGTGATCGGTCTACGCCTTGACGAAATTATTGTACGCCCCGAGAGGTGATCGGTCTACGCCTCGTCGGAAATATTGTACGACCCGAGAGGTGATCGGTCCACGCCTCGACAAAAATATTGTACGTCCCGAGAGGTGATCGGTCTACGCCCTGCAGGGTCCTAGTCGTTTTTTTCATTTCACGCGCATTGCTTGACGTCGTTTTTTTTCATTTACGCACGATGGGCGATGTGATCGGTCTACGCCTCGACGAAAATATTGTACATCCCGAGAGGTGATCGGTCTACGCCTCGACGACAATATTGTACGTCCCGAGAGGTGACCGGTCTACGCCTCGACGAAAATATTGTACGTCCCGAGAGGTGATTGGTCTACCCCTCGACGACAATAGGGTACGTCCCGAGAGGTGATCGGTGTACGCCTCGACGAAAATATTGTACGTCCCCAGAGGTGATCTGTCTACGCTCTGCAGGGACTTAGTCGTTTTTGTCATTTCACGCGCATTGCTTGATTTTTTTTTTTTTTCATTTACGCACGATGGGTGAGGTGTTCGGTCTACGCCTCGTCGGAAATATTGTACGTCCCGAGAGGTGATCGGTCCACGCGTCGACAAAAATATTGTACGTCCCGAGAGGTGATCGGTCTACGCCCTGCAGGGTCCTAGTCGTTTTTTTCATTTCACGCGCATTGCTTGACGTCGTTTTTTTTTTCATTTACGCACGATGGGCGAGGTGATCGGTCTACGCCTCGACGACAATATTCTACGTCCCGAGAGGTGATCGGTGTACGCCTCGACGAAAATATTGTACGTCCCCAGAGGTGATCGGTCTACGCTCTGCAGGGACCTAGTCGTTTTCTTCATTTCACGCGCATTGCTTGACTCAGTTTTTTTTTTCATTTACGCACGATGCGCGAGGTGATCGATCTACGCATCGACGAAAATATTGTACGTCCCGAGAGGTGATCGGTCTACGCTCTGAAGGGGCTTAGTCGTTTTTGTCATTTCACGCGCATTGCTTGACTTAGTTTTTTATTCATTTACGCACGACGGGTGAGGTGTTCGGTCTACGCCTCGTCGGAAATATTGTACGTCCCGAGAGGTGATCGAGCTACGCCTCGACGAAAATATTGTACGTCCCGAGAGGTGATCGGTCTACGCCCTGCAGGGACCTAGTCGTTTTCTTCATTTCACGCGCATTGCTTGACTCAGTTTTTTTTTTCATTTATGCATGATGGGCGAGGTGATCGGTCTACGCCTCGACGACAATATTGTACGTCCCGAGAGGTGATCGGTCTACGCCTCGACGACAATATTGTACGTCCCGAGAGGTGATCGGTCTTCGCCTCGACGAAAATATTCTACGTCCCGAGAGGTGATCGGTGTACGCCCTGCACGGACTTAGTTTTTTTTTTCATTTCACGCGCATTGCTTGACCGAGTTTTTTTTTCAATTACTCACGATGGGCGAGGTGATCGGTCTACGCCCTGCAGGGACTTAGTCGTTTTTTTTGTTTCACGCGCCTTGCTTGACTTAGTTTTTTTTTTCATTTACGCCTTATGGGCGAGGTGATCGGTCTACGCCTCGACGAAAATATTGTACGACCCAAGACGTGATCGGTCTACGCCTCGACGAAAATATTGTACGTCCCGAGAGGTGATCGGTATACGCCCTGCAAGGACTTAGTCGTTTTTTTCATTTCACGGGCATTGCTTGACTTCGTTTTTTTTTTTCATTTACGCACGATGGGCGAGGTAATCGGTATAAGCCTCGACGAAAATTTTGTACGTCCCGAGAGGTGATCGGTCTACGCCTCGACGAAAATATAGTACGTCCCGAGAGGTGATCGGTCTACGCCTCGACGACAATATTGTACGTACCGAGAGGTGACCGGTCTACGCCCCGCAGGGACCTAGTCGTTTTGTCATTTCACGCGCAATACTTGACACAGTTTTTTTTTTCATTTACGCACGATGGGCGTGGCGATCGGTCTACGCCTCGACGAAAATATTGTACATCCCGAGAGGTGATCGGTCTACGCCTCGACGACAATATTGTACCTTCCGAGAGGGGATCGGTCTACGCCTCGACCACAAATATTGTACGTCCCGAGAGGTCATCGGTCTACGCCCTGCAGGGACCTAGTCGTTTTTTTCATTTCACGGGCATTGCTTGACTTAGTTTTTTTTTTTCACTTACGCACGATGCGCGAGGTGATCGGCCTACGCATCGACGAAAATATTGTACGTCCCGAGCGGTGATCGGTCTACGCCTCGACGAAAATATTGTACGTCCCGAGAGGTGATCGCTCTACGCCTCGACGAAAATATTGCACGTTCCGAGAGGTGATCGGTCTACGCCCTGCAGGGACTTATTCGTTTTTTTCATTTCACGCGCATTGCTTCACTTAGTTTTTTTTTATTTACGCACGATGGGCGAGGTGATCGGTCTACCCCTCGACGACAATATTGTACGTCCCGAGAAGTGATCGGACTACGCCTCGACGACAATATTGTACGTAACGAGAGGTGATCGGTCTACGCCTCGACGAAAATATTGTACGTCCCGAGAGGTGATCGGTCTACGCCTCGACGACAATATTGTACGTCCCGAGAGGTGACCGGTCTACGCCTCGACGAAAATATTGTACGTCCCGAGAGGTGATCGGTCTACCCCTCGACGACAATAGTGTACGTCCCGAGAGGTGATCGGTGTACGCCTCGACGAAAATATTGTACGTCCCCAGAGGTGATCGGTCTACGCTCTGCAGGGACTTAGTCGTTTTTGTCATTTCACGCGCATTGCTTGATTTTTTTTTTTTTTCATTTACGCACGATGGGTGAGGTGTTCGGTCTACGCCTCGTCGGAAATATTGTACGTCCCGAGAGGTGATCGGTCCACGCCTCGACAAAAATATTGTACGTCCCGAGAGGTGATCGGTCTACGCCCTGCAGGGTCCTAGTCGTTTTTTGACTTTCACGCGCATTGCTTGACTTATCTTTTTTTCTTCATTTACGCACGATGGGCGAGGTGATCGGTCTACGCCTCGACGCAAATATTGTCCGTCCCGAGAGGTGGTCAGTCTACCCCTCGACGACAATATCGTACGTCCCGAGAGGTGATCGGTCTACGCCTCGACGACAATATTGTACGTCCCGAGAGGTGATCGGTCTACGCCTCGACGACAATATTGTACGTCCCGGGAGGTGATCGGTCTACGCCTCGACGAAAATATCGCACGTCCCGAGAGGTGATCGGTCTACGCCCTGCACGGACTTAGTCGTGTTTTTTCATTTCACGCGAATTGGTTCACTTAGTTTTTTTTTTCATTTACGCACGATGGGCGAGGTGGTCGGTCTACGCCTCGACGACAATATTGTACGTCCCGGGAGGTGATCGGTCTAGGCCCCGACGAAAATATCGCACGTCCCGAGAGGTGATCGGTCTACGCCCTGCAGGGACTTAGTCGTTTTTTTCATTTCACGCGAATTGCTTGACTTAGTTTTTTTTTTCATTTACGCACGATGGGCGAGGTGATCGGTCTACGCCTCGACGAAAATATTATACGTCCCGGGAGGTGATCGGTCTACGCCTCGAAGACAATATTTTAAGTCCCGAGAGGTGATCGGTCTACGCCTCGACGAAAAGATCGTAATTCCCTAGAGGTGATCGGTCTACACCCTGGAGGGACTTAGTCGTTTTTTCATTTCACGCGCATTGCTTGACTTAGTTTTTTTTTTCATTTACGCGTGATGGGCGAGGTGATCGGTCTACGGCTCGACGAAAATATTGTACGTCCCGAGAGGTGATCGGTCTACGCCTCGACGACAATATTGTACGTCCCGAGAGGTGATCGGTCTACGCCTCGACGACAATATTGTACGTCCCGAGAGGTGATCGGTCTACGCCTCGACGAAAATATCGCACGTCCCGAGAGGTGATCGGTCTACGCCCTGCAGGGACTTATCGTTTTTTTCATTTCACGCGCATTGCTTGACTTAGTTTTTTTTTTCGTTTACGCACGATGGGCGAGGTGATCGGTCTACGCCTCGACGAAAATACTGTACGTCCCGAGAGGTGATCGGTCTACGTCTCGACGACAATATTGTACGTCCCGAGAGGTGATCGGTCTACGCCTCGACGACAATATTGGACGTCCCGAGCGGTGATCGGTCTACGCCTCGACGACAATATTGTACTTCCCGGGAGGGGATCGGTCTACGCCTCGACGAAAATATCGCACGTCCCGAGAGGTGATCGGTCTACGCCCTGCAGGGACTTAGTCGTTTTTTTCATTTCACACGCATTGCTTGACTTAGTTTTTTTTTTCATTTACGCACGATGGGCGAGGTGATCGGTCTACGCCTCGACGAAAATATTGTACGTCCCGAGAGGTGATCGGTCTACGTCTCGACGTCAATATTATACGTCCCGAGAGGTGATCGGTCTACGCCTCGACAACAATAGTGTACGGCCCGAGAGGTGATCGTTCTACGCCTCGACGAGAATATTGTACGTCCCAAGAGGTGATCGGTCTACGCCTCGACCAAAATATCGCACGTCCCGAGAGGTGATCCGTCTACGGCCTGCAGGGACTTAGTCGTTTTTCCATTTCACGCGCATTGCTCGACTTAGTATTTTTTTTCATTTACGCACGATGGGCGAGGTGGTCGGTCTACGGCTCGACGAAAATATTGTACGTCCCAGGAGGTGATCGGTCTACGCCTCGACGACAATATTGTACGTCCCGAGAGGTGATCGGTCTACGGCTCGACGAAAATATCCTACGTCCCAAGAGGTGATCGGTCTACACCCTGCAGGGACTTAGTCGTTTTTTTCATTTCACGCGCATTGCTTGACTTAGTTTTTTTTTTCATTTACCCACGATGGGCGAGGTGATCGGTCTACGCCTCGACGAAAATATTGTACGTCCCGAGAGGTGATCGGTCTACGCCTCGACGACAATATTGTACGTCCCGGGAGGTGATCGGTCTACGCACTGCAGGGACTTAGTGGTTTTTTTTCATTTCACGCGCATTGCCTGACTTATTTTTTTTTTCATTTACGCACGATGGGCGTGGTGATCGGTCTACGCCTCGACGAAAATATTGTACGTCCCGGGAGGTGATCGATCTACGCCTCGATGACAATATTTTACGTCCCGAGAGGTGATCTGTCTACGCCTCGACGAAAATATCGTAAGTCCCTAGAGGTGATCGGTCTACACCCTGCAGGGACTTAGTCGTTTTTGTAATTTCACGCGCATTGCTTGACTTATTTTTTTTTTTTCATTTACGCGTGATGGGCGAGGTGATCGGTCTACGTCTCGACGAAAATATTGTACGTCCCGAGAGGTGATCGGTCTACGCCTCGACGACAATATTGTACGTCCCGAGAGGTGTTCGGTCGACGCCGCGACGAAAATATCGCACGTCCCGAGAGGTGATCGGTCTACGCCCTGCAGGGACTTAGTCGTTTTTTTCATTTCACGCGCATTGCTTGACTTCGTTTTTTTTTTTTCATTTACGCACGATGGGCGACGTGATCGGTCTACGCCTCGACGAAAATACTGTAGGTCCCGAGAGGTGATCGGTCTAAGTCTCGACGACAATATTGTACGTCCCGAGAGGTGATCGGTCTACGCCTCGACGACAATATTGTACGTCCCGAGACGTGATCGGTCTACGCCTCGACGACAATATTGGCCGTCCCGAGAGGTGATCGGTCTACGCCTCGACGAAAATGTCGTACATCCCGAGAGGTGATCGGTCTACGCCCTGCAGGGAGTTAGTCGTTTTTTTCACTTCACCCGCATTGCTTGACTTATTTTTTTTTCTTCATTTACGCACGATGGGCGAGGTGATCGGTCTACGCCTCGACGAGAATATTGTACGTCCCGAGAGGTGATCGGTCTACGCCTCGACCAAAATATCGCACGTCCCGAGAGGTGATCCGTCTACGGCCTGCAGGGACTTAGTCGTTTTTTTCATTTCACGCGCATTGCTCGACTTAGTTTTTTTTTTCATTTACGCACGATGGGCGAGGTGATCGGTCTACGCCTCGGCGAAAATATTGTACGTCCCGAGAGGTGGTCGGTCTTCGCCTCGACGACAATATCGTACGTCCCGAGAGGTGATCGGTGTACGTCTCGACGAGAATATTTTACGTCCCGAGAGGTGATCGGTCTACGCCTCGACGAAAATATCGCACGTCGCGAGAGGTGATCGGTCTACGGCCTGCAGGGACTTAGTCGTTTTTTTCATTTCAAGCGCATTGCTCGACTTAGTTTTTTTTTCATTTACGCACGATGGGCGAGGTGATCGTTCTACACCTCGACAAAAATATTGTACGTCCCGGGAAGTGATCGGTCTACGCCTCGACGACAATATTGTACGTCCCGAGAGATGATCAGTCTACGCCTCGACGAAAATGTCGTACCTCCCAAGAGGTGATCGGCGTCCGCCTCGACGACAATATTGTACGTCCCGGGAGGTGATCGGTCTACGCCTCGACGAAAATATCGCACGTCCCGAGAGGTGATCGGTCTACGCCCTGCAGGGACTTAGTCGTTTTTTTCATTTCACGCGCATTGCTTGACTTAGTTTTTTTTTTCATTTACGCACGATGGCCGAGGTGATCGGTCTACGCCTCGACGAAAATATTGTACGTCCCGAGAGGTGATCGGTCTACGTCTCGACGACAATATTATACGTCCCGAGAGGTGATCGGTCTACGCCTCGACAACAATATTGTACGGCCCGAGAGGTGATCGGTCTACGCCTCGACGAGAATATTGTACGTCCCGAGAGGTGATCGGTCTACGCCTCGACCAAAATATCGCACGTCCCGAGAGGTGATCCGTCTACGGCCTGCAGGGACTTAGTCGTTTTTTTCATTTCACGCGCATTGCTCGACTTAGTATTTTTTTTCATTTACGCACGATGGGCGAGCTGATCTGTCTACGCGTCGACGAAAATATTGTACGTCCCAGGAGGTGATCGGTCTACGCCTCGACGACAATATTGTACGTCCCGAGAGGTGATCGGTCTACGGCTCGACGAAAATATCGTACGTCCCTAGAGGTGATCGGTCTACACCCTGCAGGGACTTAGTCGTTTTTTTCATTTCACGCGCATTGCTTGACTTATTTTTTTTTTCCTTTACCCACGATGGGCGAGGTGATCGGTCTACGCCTCGACGAAAATATTGTACGTCCCGAGAGGTGATCGGTCTACGCCTCGACGACAATATTGTGCGTCATGGGAGGTGATCGGTCCACGCCTCGACGAAAATATCGCACGTCCCGAGAGGTGATCGGTCTACGCCCTGCAGGGACTTAGTCGTTTTTTTCATTTCACGCGCATTGCTTGACTTAGTTTTTTTTTTCATTTACGCACGATGGGCGAGGTGATCGGTCTACGCCTCGACGAAACTATTATACGTCCTGAGATGTGATCGGTCTACGTCTCGACGACAATATTGTACGTCCCGAGAGGTGATCGGTGTACGCACTGCAGGAACTTAGTGGTTTTTTTTCATTTCACGCGCAATGCCTGGGTTATTTTTTTTTTCATTTACGCACGATGGGCGTGGTGATCGGTCTACGCCTCGACGAAAATATTGTACGTCCCGGGAGGTGATCGGTCTAGGCCTCGAAGACAATATTTTACGTCCCGAGAGGTGATCTGTCTACGCCTCGACGAAAATATCGGAAGTCCCTAGAGGTGATCGGTCTACACCCTGCAGGGACTTAGTCGTTTTTTTAATTTCACGCGCATTGCTTGACTTATTTTTTTTTTTCATTTACGCGTGCTGAGCGAGGTGATCGGTCTACGTCTCGACGAAAATATTGTACGTCCCTAGAGGTGATCGGTCTACGCCTCGACGACAATATTGTACGTCCCGAGAGGTGTTCGGTCTACGCCTCGACGACAATATTGTACGTCCCGAGAGGTGATCGGTCTACGCCTCGACGAAAATATCGCACGTCCCGAGAGGTCATCGGTCTACGCCCTGCAGGGACTTAGTCGTTTTTTTCATTTCACGCGCATTGCTTGACTTCGTTTTTTTTTCATTTACGCACGATGGGCGAGGTGATCGGTCTACGCCTCGACGAAAAGACTGTACGTCCCGAGAGGTCATCGGTCTAAGTCTCGACGAGAATATTGTACGTCCCGAGAGGTGATCGGTCTACGCCTCGACGACAATATTGTACGTCCCGAGAGGTGATCGGTCTACGCCTCGACGACAATATTGGACGTCCCGAGAGGTGATCGATCTACGCCTCGACGAAAATGTCGTACGTCCCGAGAGGTGAGCGGTCTACGCCCTGCAGGGAGTTAGTCGTTTTGTTCATTTCACCCGCATTGCTTGACTTATTTTTTTTCTTCATTTACGCACGATGGGCGAGGTGATCGGTCTACGCCTCGACGCAAATATTGTACGTCCCGAGAGGTGGTCGGTCTACGCCTCGACGACAATATCGTACGTCCCGAGAGGTGATCGGTCTACGCCTCGACGACAATATTTTACATCCCGAGAGGTGATCGGTCTACGCATCGACGACAATATTGGCCGTCCCGAGAGGTGATCGGTCTACGCCTCGACGAAAATATCGCACGTCCCGAGAGGTGGTCGGTCTACGCCTCGACGACAATATCGTACGTCCCGAGAGGTGATCGGTCTACGTCTCGACGACAATATTTTACATCCCGTGAGGTGATCGGTCTACGCGTCGACGAAAATACTCGCCGTCCCGAGAGGTGATCGGTCTACGCCTCGACGAAAATATCGCACGTCCCGAGAGGTGATCGGTCTACGACCTGCAGGGAGTTAGTCGTTTTTTTCATTTCACGCGCATTGCTTGACTTAGTTTTTTTATTTACGCACGATGTGCGCGGTGATCGGTCTACGCCTCGACGAACATATTGCACGTCCCGAGAGGTGATCGGTCTACGTCTCGACGACAGTATTGTACGTCCCGAGAGGTGATCGGTCTACGCCTCGACGACAATATTGTACGTCCCGAGAGGTGATCGGTCTACGCCTCGACGAAAATATTGTACGTCCCGGGAGGTGATCGGTCTACGCCTCGACGAAAATATCGCACGTCCCGAGAGGTGATCGGTCTACGCCCTGTACGGACTTAGTCGTTTTTTTCATTTCACGCGCATTGCTTGACTTAGTTTTTTTTTTCATTTACGCATGACGGGCGAGGTGATCGGTCTACGCCTCGACGAAAATATTGTACGTCCCGAAAGGTGATCCGTCTACGCCTCGACGAAAATATTGTACGTCCCGAGAGGTGATCGGTCTACGCCTCGACGAACATATTGTACGTCCCGAGAGGTGATCGCTCTACGCCGGACGAAAATATTGCACGTCCCGAGAGGTGATCGGTCTACGCCCTGCAGGGACTTAGTCGTTTTTCTCATTTTACGCGCATTGCTTGACTTAGTTTTTTTTTACTTACGCACGATGGGCGAGGTGATCGGTCTACGCCTCGACGAAAATATTGTACGTCCCGAAAGGTGATCGGTCTACGCCTCGACGAAAATATTGTACCTCCCGACAGGTGATCCGTGTACGCCCTGCAGGGACTTAGTCTTTTTTTTCATTTCACCCGCATTGCTTGACTTCGTTTTTTGTTCATTTACGCACGATGGCCGAGGTGATCGGTCTACCCCTCGACTACAATATTGTACGTCCCGAGAGGTGATCGGTCTACGCCCTGCAGGGACTTAGTCGTTTTTTTAATTTTGCGCGCATTGCTTGACTTAGTTTTTTTTTCATTTACGCACGATGGGCGAGGTAATCGGTCTACGGCTCGACGAAAATATTGTACCTCCCGAGAGGTGATCGGTCTACGCGTCGACGACAATATTGTACGTCCCGAGAGGTGATCGGTGTACGCCTCGACGAAAATATTGCACGTCCCGAGAGGTGATCGGTCTACGCTCTGAAGGGGCTTAGTCGTTTTTGTCATTTCACGCGCATTGCTTGATTTAGTTTTTTTTCATTTACGCACGATGGGTGAGGTGTTCGGTCTACGCCTCGTCGGAAATATTGCACGTCCCGAGAGGTGATCGATCTACGCCTCGACGAAAATATTGTACTAGTCGTTATCTTCATTTCACGCGCATTGCTTGACTCAGTTTTTTTTTTCATTTATGCACGATGGGCGAGGTGATCGGTCTACGCCTCGACGACAATATTGTACGTCCCGAGAGGTGATCGGTCTACGCCTCGACGAAAATATTCTACGTCCCGAGAGATGATCGGTCTACGCCCTGCACGGACTTAGTTTTTTTTTTCATTTCACGCTCTTTGCTTGACCGAGTTTTTTTTCAATTACGCACGATGGGCGAGGTGATCGGTCTACGCCCTGCAGGGACTTAGTCGTTTTTTTTGTTTCACGCGCCTTGCTTGACTTAGTTTTTTTTTTCATTTACGCACGATGGGCGAGGTGATCGGTCTACGCCTCGACGAAAATATTGTACGTCCCAAGACGTGATCGGTCTACGCCTCGACGAAAATATTGTACGTCCCGAGAGGTGATCGGTATACGCCCTGCAAGGACTTAGTCGTTTTTTTCATTTCACGGGCATTGCTTGACTTCGTTTTTTTTTTCATTTACGCACGATGGGCGAGGCAATCGGTATAAGCCTCGACGAAAATTTTGTACGTCCCGAGAGGGGATCGGTCTACGCCTCGACGAAAATATAGTACGTCCCGAGAGGTGATCGGTCTACGCTTCGACGACAATATTGTACGTACCGAGAGGTGACCGGTCTACGCCTCGACGACAATATTGTACGTCCCGAGAGGTGATCGGTCTACGCCTCGAATATTGTACCTTCCGAGAGGTGATCGGTCTACGCCTCGACTACAAATATTGTACGTCCCGAGAGGTCATCGGTCTACGCCCTGCAGGGACCTAGTCGTTTTTTTCATTTCACGGGCATTGCTTGACTTAGTTTTTTTTTTTCATTTACGCACGATGCGCGAGGTGATCGGCCTACGCATCGACGAAAATATTGTACGTCCCGAGCGGTGATCGGTCTACGCCTCGACGAAAATATTGTACGTCCCGAGAGGTGATCGCTCTACGCCTCGACGAAAATATTGCACGTTCCGAGAGGTGATCGGTCGACGCCTCGACGACAATATTGTACGTCCCGAGAAGTGACCGGTCTACGCCTCGACGAAAATATTGTACGTCCCGAGAGGTGATCGGTCTACCCCTCGACGACAATATTGTACGTCCCGAGAGGTAATCGGTGTACGCCTCGACGAAAATATTGTACGTCCCCAGAGGTGATCGGTCTACGCCCTGCACTGACTTAGTCCTTTCTTCATTTCACGCGCATTGCTTGACTTAGGTTTTTTTTCATTTACGCACGATGGGCGAGGTGATCGGTCTACGCCTCGACGAAAATATTGTACGTCCCGAGAGGTGATCGGTCTACGCCTCGACAAGTATATTGTACGTCCCGAGAGGTGATCGGTGTACGCCTCGACGAAAATATTGCACGTCCCGAGATGTGATCGGTCTACGCCCTGCACTGACTTAGTCTTTTTTTCATTTCACGCGCATTGCTTGACTTAGGTTTTTTTTTCATTTACGCACGATGGGCGAGGTGATCGGTCTACGCCTCGACGACAATATTGTACGTCCCGAGAGGTGATCGCTCTACGCCTCGACGAAAATATTGCACGTCCCGAGAGGTGATCGGTCTACGCCCTGCCGGGACTTAGTCGTTTTTTTCATTTCGCGCGCATTGCTTGACTTTGTTTTTTTTTTCATTTACGCACGATGGGCGAGGTGATCGGTCTACGCCTCGACGACAATATTGTACGTCCCGAGAAGTGATCGGTCTACGCCTCGACGACAATATTGTACGTAACGAGAGGTGATCGGTCTACGCCTCGACGAAAATATTGTACGTCCCGAGAGGTGATCGGTCTACGCCCCGACGACAATATTGTACGTCCCGAGAGGTGACCGGTCAACGCCTCGACGAAAATATTGTACGTCCCGAGAGGTGATCGGTCTACCCCTCGACGACAATAGTGTACGTCCCGAGAGGTGATCGGTGTACGCCTCGACGAAAATATTGTACGTCCCCAGAGGTGATCGGTCTACGCTCTGCAGGGACTTACTCGTTTTTGTCATTTCACGCGCATTGCTTGATTTTTTTTTTTTTCATTTACGCACGATGGGTGAGGTGTTCGGTCTACGCCTCGTCGGAAATATTGTCCGTCCCGAGAGGTGATCGGTCTACGCCTCGACGAAAATATTGTACGTCCCGAGAGGTGATCGGTCTACGCCCTGCAGGGTCCTAGTCGTTTTTTTCATTTCACGCGCATTGCTTGACGTCGTTTTTTTTTCATTTACGCACGATGGGCGACGTGATCGGTCTACGCCTCGACAACAATATTGTACGTCCCGAGAGGTGATCGGTCTACGCCTCGACGAAAATATTGTACGTCCCGAGAGGTGATCGCTCTACGCCTCGACGAACATATTGCACGTCCCGAGAGGTGATTGGTCTACGCCCTGCAGGGACTTAGTCGTTTTTTTCATTTCACGCGCATTGCTTGACTTCGTTTTTTTTTCATTTACGCACGATGGCCGAGGTGATCGGTCTACGCCTCGACGAAAATATTGTACATCCCGAGAGGTGATCGGTCTACGCCTCGACTACAATATTGTACGTCCCGAGAGGTGATCGGTCTACGCCTCGACGAAAATATTGTACGTCCCGAGAGGTGATCGGTCTACGCCTCGACGAAAATATTGTACCTCCCGAAAGGTGATCGGTGTACGCCATTCAGGGACTTAGTCGTTTTTTTCATTTCACCCGCATTGCTTGACTTCGTTTTTTTTTCATTTACGCACGATGGCCGAGGTGATCGGTCTACGCCTCGACGAAAATATTGTACATCCCGAGAGGTGATCGGTCTACGCCTCGACTACAATATTGTACGTCCCGAGAGGTGATCGGTCTACGCGTCGACGAAAATATTGTACGTCACTAGAGGTGATCGGTCTACGCCTCGACGAAAATATTGTACCCCCCGAGAGGTGATCGGTGTACGCCCTGCAGGGACTTAGTCGTTTTTTTTCATTTCACCCGCATTGCTTGACTTCGATTTTTTCATTTACGCACGATGGCCGAGGTGATCGGTCTACCCCTCGACTACAATATTGTACGTCCCGAGATGTGATCGGTCTACTCCTCGACCAAAAATATTGTTCGTCCCGAGAGGTGATCGGTCTACGCCGCGCAGGGAATTAGTCGTTTTTTTCATTTCACGCGCATTGCTTGACGTCGTTTTTTTTCATTTACGCACGACGGGCGATGTGATCGGTCTACGCCTCGACGACAATATTGTACGTCCCGAGAGGTGATCGGTCTACGCCTCGACGAATATATTGTACGTCCCGAGAGGTGATCGCTCTAAGCCTCGACGAAAATAATGTACCTCCCGAGAGGTGATCGGTGTACGCGCTGCAGGGACTTAGTCGTTTTTTTCATTTCACCCGCATTGCTTGACTTCGTTTTTTTTCATTTACGCACGATGGCCGAGGTGATCGGTCTACCCCTCGACTACAATATTGTACGTCCCGAGAGGTGATCGGTGTACGCCTCGACGAAAATATTGTACGTCCCGAGAGGTGATCGGTCTAGGCCCTGCAGGGACTTAGTCGTTTTTTTCATTACACGCGCATTTCTTGACTTAGTTTTTTTTTCATTTACGCACGATGGGCGAGGTGATCGGTCTACGCCTCGAAGAAAATATTGTACGTCCCGAGAGGTGATCGGTCTACGCCTCGACAAGTATATTGTACGTCCCGAGAGGTGATCGGTGTACGCCTCGACGAAAATATTGCGCGTCCTGAGAGGTCATCGGTCTACGCCCTGCACTGACTTAGTCTTTTTTTCATTTCACGCGCATTGCTTGACTTAGTTTTTTTTTCATTTACGCACGATGGGCGAGGTGATCGGTCTACGCCTCGACGACAATATTGTACGTCCCGAGAGGTGATCGCTCTACGCCTCGACGAAAATATTGCACGTCCCGAGAGGTGATCGGTCTACGCCCTGCCGGGACTTAGTCGTTTTTTTCATTTCGCGCGCATTGCTTGACTTTGTTTTTTTTTCATTTACGCACCATGGGCGAGGTGATCGGTCTACGCCTCGACGACAATATTCTACGTCCCGAGAGGTGATCGGTGTACGCCTCGACGAAAATATTGTACGTCCCCAGAGGTGATCGGTCTACGCTCTGCAGGGACCTAGTCGTTTTCTTCATTTCACGCGCATTGCTTGACCCAGTTTTTTTTTTCATTTACGCACGATGCGTGAGGTGATCGGTCTACGCATCGACGAAAATATTGTACGTCCCGAGAGGTGATCGGTCTACGCGTCGACGAAAATATTGTACGTCCCGAGAGGTGATCGGTCTACGCGTCGACGAAAATATTGTACGTCCCGAGAGGTGATCGGTATACGCCCTGCAAGGACATAGTCGTTTTTTTCATTTCACGGGCATTGCTTGACTTCGTTTTTTTTTTCATTTACGCACGATGGGCGACGTAATCGGTATAAGCCTCGACGAAAATTTTGTACGTCCCGAGAGGTGATCGGTCTACGCCTCGACGAAAATATAGTACGTCCCGAGAGGTGATCGGTCTACGCCTCGACGACAATATTGTACGTACCGAGAGGTGACCGGTCTACGCCTCGACGACAATATTGTACGTCCCGAGAGGTGATCGGTCTACGCCTCGACGAAAATCTTGTACGTCCCGAGAGGTGATCGGTCTACGCCCTGCAGGGACCTAGTCGTTTTGTCATTTCACGCGCAATACTTGACACAGTTTTTTTTTTCATTTACGCACGATGGGCGTGGCGATCGGTCTACGCCTCGACGAAAATATTGTACATCCCGAGATGTGATCGGTCTACGCCTCGACGACAATATGGTACCTTCCGAGAGGTGATCGGTCTACGCCTCGACCACAAATATTGTACGTCCCGAGAGGTCATCGGTCTACACCCTGCAGGGACCTAGTCGTTTTTTTCATTTCACGGGCATTGCTTGACTTAGTTTTTTTTTCATTTACGCACGATGCGCGAGGTAATCGGTCTACGCATCGACGAAAATATTGTACGTCCCGAGCGGCGATCGGTCTACGCCTCGACGAAAATATTGTACGTCCCGAGAGGTGATCGCTCTACGCCTCGACGAAAATATTGCACGTTCCGAGAGGTGATCGGTCTACGCCCTGCAGGGACTTAGTCGTTTTTTTCATTTCACGCGCATTGCTTCACTTAGTTTTTTTTTATTTACGCACGATGGGCGAGGTGATCGGTCTACGCCTCGACGACAATATTGTACGTCCCGAGAAGTGATCGGTCTACGCCTCGACGACAATATTGTACGTAACGAGAGGTGATCGGTCTACGCCTCGACGAAAATATTGTACGTCCCGAGAGGTGATCGGTCTACGCCTCGACAACAATATTGTACGTCCCGAGAGGTGACCGGTCTACGCCTCGACGAAAATATTGTACGTCCCGAGAGGTGATCGGTCTACCCCTCGACGACAATATTGTACGTCCCGAGAGGTGATCGGTGTACGCCTCGACGAAAATATTGTACGTCCCCAGAGGTGATCGGTCTACGCTCTGCAGGGACTTAGTCGTTTTTGTCATTTCACGCGCATTGCTTGATTTTTTTTTTTTTTTCATTTACGCACGATGGGTGAGGTGTTCGGTCTACGCCTTGTCGGAAATATTGTACGTCCCGAGAGGTGATCGGTCTACGCCTCGACAAAAATATTGTACGTCCCGAGAGGTGATCGGTCTACGCCCTGCAGGGTCCTAGTCGTTTTTCCATTTCACGCGCATTGCTTGACGTCGTTTTTTTTTCATTTACGCACGGTGGGCGATGTGATCGGTCTACGCCTCGACAACAATATTGTACGTCCCGAGAGGTGATCGGTCTACGCCTCGACGAAAATATTGTACGTCCCGAGAGGTGATCGCTCTACGCCTCGACGAACATATTGCACGTCCCGAGAGGTGATCGGTCTACGCCCTGCAGGTACTTAGTCGTTTTTTTCATTTCACGCGCATTGCTTGACTTAGCTTTTTTTCATTTACGCACGATGGGCGAGGTGATCGGTCTACGCCTCGACGAAAATATTGTACGTCCCGAGAGGTGATCGGTCTACGCCTCGACGAAAATATTGTACCTCCCGAGAGGTGATCGGTGTACGCCCTTCAGGGACTTAGTCGTTTTTTTCATTTCACCCGCATTGCTTGACTTCGTTTTTTTTTCATTTACGCACGATGGCCGAGGTGATCGGTCTACGCCTCGACGAAAATATTGTACATCCCGAGAGGTGATCGGTCTACGCCTCGACTACAATATTGTACGTCCCGAGAGGTGATCGGTCTACGCGTCGACGAAAATATTGTACGTCACTAGAGGTGATCGGTCTACGCCTCGACGAAAATATTGTACCTCCCGAGAGGTGA
>OZ010722.1:15186063-15200350 GCA_963932345.1 Ophion ventricosus
ACAGAGCCGGACTTGAGAGAAACGTTTTGATACGAGTTGGTAGTCTTCGAGAGCTCTTTATAGAATGGCGTTATCATCGGTGTTTGGTCTCGTGAGAATCGACTCGTTCACAAACGTCGTCGAACGCCTCTTGAACATCTTTGAACCTCTCTTGAACGTCTTCAAACATCTCTTGAACGTCTTCAAACGTCTCTCGAACGTCTCTGAACGTTTTACGAAGGGCTCGAATGACTTTCGATCGTCTTCGAACATCTTTGAACGTCTTCGAACTCCTCACGAACGTCATTAAATGTCTCTCGAACATAATGTCTCTCGAACATCTTGGAACTTCTTCAAGCATCTCTTGAACGTCTAGCGATCGTCTTGGAACATTTTACGAAAGACTTTGAACGTCTGCTGAACGTCTCTCGAACTCCTCACAATCGTCTTCGGATGTCTCACAAATTTCTCTCGAAAGTCTCATGAACATCTTCGAACGTCTCACGAACGTTTTTGAATGTCTCCTGGAAGTCTCTCGAACTCCTCACGATCGTCTTCGAACGTCCCGAGAACATCTCTCGAACGTCTCATGAATATCTATAGATGTCTCACGAATGTCTTTCAAACGTCTCACGAATGTCTTTCAAACGTCTCATGAATGGCTTCGAAACAACTATTCAACGCCTTCAGACGTCAGACAATCGTTTCATGAACGTCTGTTAAATGGTTGCAGACGTCTCTTGAATATCATCGAACGACTTTGAATGTCTCCTTTCGAACATCTCTCGAACGTTCCATGAATATCTTTGGACGACTCACAAATGTCTTTCAAACGTCTCACGAACGTCTTAGAACATCTATTCAACCTCTTCGAACGCCTCACTTACGTCTTTGAGCGTCTTCAAACGTCTTTGAACGTCTCTCGATCGTCTAGGAACGTCTCACGAAGGCCTTTGAACGTCTCCCGAACGTCTCTCGAACTCCTCACAATCGTCTTCGGACGTCTCACGAATTTCTCTCGAACGTCTCATGAACGTCTTTGAACGTCTCACGAATGTTTTTCAATGTCTCCTGGAAGTCTCTCGAACTCCTCACGAACGTCTCGAACGTCCCGAGAACATCTCTCGAACGTCTCATAAATATCTTTAGACATCTCACGAATGTCTTCAAACGTCTCATGAACGTCTTCTAACATCTATTCAAGGTCTTCGAACGTCTCACGAACGTCTCGCGAATTACTTCGAACGTCTTCAAACGTCTTCGAACGTCTTGGAACGTCTCTTGAACGTCATCGAACGACTCTTGAACGTCTCTCAAACTTCTCACGAACATATTCGAATGTCTCTCGGAGATCTCACAGACGTCTTCGAACGTCTCTCGAATATCTTCGAACCTCTCTCAAACATCTATTCAACGTCTTCGAACGCCTCGCAAACGTCGCTTGAACGTCTTTGAACGTTTTACAAACGTCTCACGAATGTGTTACGAACGTCTTTGAACGTCTCCTGAACGTCCCTCGAACTCTTCACGATCGTCTTCGAACGTCTCACGAATATCTTTCAACGTCTTCCAATGTCTCACGAACGCCTTCGAACATCTATTCGACGTCTTCGAACGTCTCACGAATGTCTTGCAAATGTCATCGAATGTCTTCGAACGGCTCGCGAACATTTTCAAATATGTAGGAAACCATTGCGCAAGACGATGTACTCGTTCGAAATCATTGTCATCTGACTGGACGCTGAAAAGGCCCTGACCATTCTAATTGCAACTTAAATTACAAGCAGTCATTTTTCGTTCCAGTAGTTTTCCCCAATTTATCGGGTTACGGTGCTCATTTTATCATCAAGAAAGTAGCCACAGCGTTCGAAGGAAAACCGATGTGCTTCCAATCACAAAAGAGAAATACATTTCCTTCACGAAGCATGCTGAGATTACAGACGATTCAAAACATAAGATTCAATTCCACTTCGTCGATTGATACAAATTCCTCAACACCAGTCTCGACAAATTAGCCTCATTTTTAACCGAGGTTAAACTCAAAGTATTACGTACGCAATTTCCAACTCTATCGACAGACGATTTCAATTTGCTGACGCGAAAAGGGGTCTTCCCTTATGAGTATATCGACGACATGACCAGGTTGGACGGCACTTGCTTACCACCACGTGACGCATTTTACACTTTCACGACAGAAGCTACAGTATCCGCGAGCGAGTATGCTCATGCTGAGAATGTCTGGGAGCGGTTCTTCATTCGAATGCTGGGTCAATATAGCGATTTAGACTTGAAGACAGATGTCTTATTATTAGCAGACCTTTTCGAAAACTTTCGGAATACGTGCATTGAGAGCTATGGACTAGATCCTGCGTATTACTACACATTGCCAGGGTATACCTGGAATGCAGTGTTAAAACACTCAAATGTCAAGTTTGAATTACTAACGGACATCGACATGGTTTTATTCGTTGAGCGGGGTATACGTGGTGGTCTTTGTCAATGCTCGAACCGATATGCACATGCTAATAATAAGTATATGAAGTCGTTTGATCCATCGAAAGCATCATCATACTTGATGTATTTTGATGTCAACAATTTGTATGGATGGGCAATGTGTCAACCTTTGCCATATGCAGATTTTCGATGGGTCAACGACGTGTCCAACTTTGATCCATCATCCATCACTCTAGATTCACCTACAGGCTACATCCTTGAGGTCGATTTGGTATATCCACAATCACTACATGATGCGCACAAAAACCTACCGTTTTGCCCAATATACGAAAAACCACGGGGTAAGCAGCAGGAGAAGCTGCTAGTAACCGTCTGTGACAAAAAGCGCTACATCATACTCTACAGAAATTTACAACAGCGTTTACGTCATGGACTTTGCCTCACGAAAATCCATAGAGTGTTGCACTTCACGCAATCCCCCTGGCTACATTCATATATCGAGTTAGATACTCAGTTTGGAATGCTGGCCAAAAACGATTTTGAAAACAATTTATTCAAGTTGATGAATAATGCGGTGTTTGGCAAAACGATGGAGAATGTGCGCAATCATGTAGATGTTAAGCTTTTGACAAAATGGGAGGGAAGGTATGGTGCAGAGGCAATGATTGCGATACCAAACTTCCACAGCCGCAGTGTTTTTTCTGAAAACCTCGTTGCTATAGAAATGCGCAATCTTGAGGTCAAATTCAACAAGCCCATATATGTCGGTATGTGCATACTCGACATATCCAAAACGTTCTTATATGAATTTCATCATGGGGATGTGGTACCGCTGTATCGGAATAAATGGAAAGTCATGTATACCGATACAGATAGCCTCATATAGGCCATTGAGAGCGAAGATGTTTATGCAGATATGAAGCGCGACATTGAAAATTTTCATACGAGTGATTATTCAGCGGACAATAGATATGGTATGCCGCTTGTGCGGTATATCATACCTGGGCCCTCTGATACCCTACCATGGGGGGGGGGGCATTACAGCATACTGTCGTAAAAAACTACCATGTATATACAAACTCGATGTAAAATTTTGTAAAATTATGTACATTTTTGTAAATACTAACTTGATGTATAAAACTTGTGAAAATTGTGTATATTTTTTATAAATATTTGATATTGTAAAAACGGATTTTTGTAAGTAAAGAAAACAGCTCTCATAATCCATGCGTACTCATTATTTTTCGCATACCCATCCACTTTTCGAGAGTGGGGGGAAAAAGGGATTAGAGGACGAGAAAACGTCCACTGTGGCGCACCACGTGGGGTTGACGGGTAGAAAGAGAGTCATAAAAGTTTAAATGTTTTTGGTCTGTTGTATTGTCGACTACAAATCAGATTTATTTATCCAACTATTGTGGGTATTGTCGAAACCCAGCCATTTTACAAACATTCGATTGCCGCGCTTCTTCAATATTTTTTCAATGAGATAGATATCGGGGGTACTAGATATCGAGAAGCTCTTGTTCATAGAAACTACCGGCGATGGGTTCATCTTTATGGTCCTTCAAAATATACGTCACTGGATGCGTTTTTTTTTCACACGAGATACCGTAAATATTTCCGTTGTCCAATTTGACGTTTCGAAGACGTTTGTGAGACGTTTAAAGATGTTCATGAGACGTTCGAAGATATTCGAGAGACGTTTGAAGACGTCGAATAGATGTTCCAAGACCTTCGTGAGACGTTTGAAGATGTTTAAATACGGTCCTGAGACGTTTGTCTGAGACGTTTGCCCAAGCAGTTCTTCCTTATTTTCGGAATTGAATGGTGATTTTGCTCTACTTCTTTTTCGTAAAATGACTTCTTTCTCTTCAGTGGTCGATAATTTCCTTTTGGGGGGTTTTCTTGTTTGATCTTTTCCTTTGCTAGGTTTCGTCTTCACTGGGCTAAATATTCTTTCTTCATCGGAATCAGAGTCTCCACTGTGTAAATGGTGCATCATGAACACCGTTTTTGGATGTATTGGAAGGGTTGCGGGACAGAGCGTCAGCGTTGCTGTTTGCTTTTCCCGGCTTATAAACTATTTGATAAGTATAGTTTGCCAAACTGAGTCGCCAATGGACTAATCTATTTGCGAGATCCTTTAGTGAGTACAACCATACAAGAGGTTTATGGTCACTGACTAATTGGAATTTTTGACCGTAAACATAGGTTCTAAACTGATTAACGCTATATATGATAGCGAGTAATTCCTTTTCAATCGTTGAGTAGTTCGTTTCGTGTTTATTCAGAGTGCGGGAAGCATAGCTGATTGGGCGATCTTTGCCTATTTCACCTTGGCTTAATACTCCTCCAATTGCGCTATCTGAAGCGTCCGTTGTAGTTATGAATGGCTTGGAGAAGTCCGGGTATTGCATTACTGGTTCCTTGCAAAGCGCGTCACGTAGGGTCGTGAACGCTTTTTCTTGGGCATCGGTCCATTTAAAACGTGACCCCTTTTTTAACAAAAGAGTTAATGGCTTCGCAATGCCAGAAAAATTTTCGATAAATCTCCTGTAATACCCCGTGAGCTCCAGAAAATGTTTAATTTTCTTTTGGGTAGTTGGTCTCGGGTAGTTTTGCAACGCTTCTAATTTCTTTGGGTCGGGTTACATACCGTCTTCACTAATAATGTGACCCAAATACGTAACTTCCCGTCTTAGAAATTCGCATTTGTCAGGTTGGAGTTTTAGGTTGGCCTGACGTAATCGTTTGGCTAGCTTCGAAATTTTTTTATCGTGTTCGTCGAGCGTTTTCACATAAATAACTATATCGTCCAGATAGGCGAACAATTCGTTCCCTTGCAGACCTGTGAGGATTTGGTCCATAAGACGTTGAAATGTCGCAGGTGCTTTTTTGAGCCCGAATGGCATTCTATTGAATTGATAGTGACCAAATGGTGTGGTGAACGCAGTTTTGTGAGAATCGTCAGGGCGCACCTTAATTTGATGGAACCCACTTGCGAGGTCAAAAACCGAAAAATACCTTGCATTGCCTAATTGGTCCAAAATTTCGGTTATTTGTGTAAGAGGGTAAGCATCCCCAATCGTTTTTTCATTTAGATTCCTGTAATCGATTACCATTCGCCACCTTTTTCTACCGTGGGAGTCCTCTTTCTTTGGGACGATCCAGACAGGAGAACTGTAAGGGGCTGACGATGGGCAAATTATTTCGCTCTCAATCAACTCATTTACTTGTTTTGTTATTTCCTGTTTGTGGATGGGAATCGGTATTGGCGCGTGAAGACGGGTACATCGTCTGCTGTTATTATTCTATGGGATGTACGTTAGTACAACCGAGTGGTTTTCCTGGAATATGGAACAAATCGATATTTTCTCCAATGGCAGACATAACATTAGCACGTTCTTCCTTGTTTAAATGGTCGAGACGAAGTAATGATATTACATCGTAAACCTTTGTTTCCCTTTCAACTTTTAACACCTTCCTTTTTGGTGCCATGGCAAGAATTGCCTCCTCTTCCGTTAATACCTTTTCCGGAAAGGGAAGGGACAAAAAAGGCTCCTCGTCCTCATTAGATTCTTCAGAGGGCGAGAAGGATAACTCAATATCAGTACTGGTCATTATTTTAAATTCCTCAACCGTGACAGTTGGGATTTCCAAAGACAAATCATCTAGAGTAGAATAATGGACCATTAATGGAGCAATGCCGTTCCTTATCGCAACAAGTGCTACGCCGACGAAAATCCCCTCTCCAAAATGGAGCTTCAGGATATACCCTTCTTTGATTTCGGGATTTCGTACTTTTACATAACATACAATTTTTGAGCGTTTTGGAACGGAAATTGATTTTTTTGAAACAAAAGGAATGTTCTCGCCATTATAAATAAGTTCTTGTTTTCCCCAGTCAACACGGGCCTTGTTGTCGGCCAAAAATTCAGTGCCGATTAAAGCGCTTTTCTCCATGGGAAACCAGTCGCGTACAACATGAAATTCCGCTAGGGTGTTATTAGCGTTTAAACGGACGGAACCTAAAGTATGTACGCAATTCGCAGAAATGCCTTCTAGTTTGAGAATGTCGTTCTTATTAACGTAAGTGTCGAGATGGATGGCACCCTCTTTTACGAGGTTTACTTCGGAACCAGAATCTATCAAGAATTCTGCCAGTTGATGTAATTGCGGACAATCGAGCAAAACCGATGGCGTTGTCTTTGGATTGCTTAACCGGACCCGGACGGTCCGGATTGCGCCGCGTCGATAATCTTGACGGGGCGCTCCTTGAACGGTTCGTCCCGTGGGGAGGCCCTGGCCACTGGACGAGTGTACTCGTTTTTTTGTTCCTGGGCGTTTTTATTGCGTTCATCGTTCTGTTTACGATAGCACATGGACTCGGTGTGACCGAGTTTTTGACAGTAATTGCATTGAGGACGCGGTCTGTTATCGTGATCGCGAGGGGAATTTAAACGATTGCTATTGCTATTATAATTGTTATTGTTATTGATTTGCGCCAAGTGGGCTGCCCTTTTCTCGGGGAATTTTTGCCAACAATTTTCTGAAGGATGGTTTCGATTACAATGGTTGCAGATTGCTCTCAGTGAAGGGGTGAGAGTCTTTACCTGGACGGTATTTGTTTTGTTTTCGACGCGAAATTCTTTGAAGTACATTCGGTCGCGCTCCATGTCCTTTTCGACTTTGATCGCTTTCGCATAAGCGTCCTCGAGATCAAGGAAATTTTCAAGCTTTAAACGCATTCGAAAGTCGGGGGGAAGCCCCTTAACGAAACAATCGAGTGTGTCATTATCGAGAGTATTGTATGGATTAGAGCGCGTTAATCCGTGATTATCTAATTCAGCTTCTTGGATGGCAGTGTGTAGGTCTTTTACCCGACTAATATAATCTATAATGTGTTCGTTTTTGTTTTTTGAAATATTACCCAATTCACCGCGGAATTCGTTAAGGGTTTTTGCCGCACCAAAGTGGGTTGTTAATCGACCGGCGAATTCGGAAACGTCGTTAAAGGTCAATCCTCGAGGGCAGTAGCGGCATGTCCTTTCAACTTGTTACGGAGGAGCTGAGTGAGGTTTGGCTCCAAGTGAGGCGAGAACATGTCCCTAGCCCGTTTACAAGATCTAATGAAACGAAGGACTGGGATATTATATCCATTAAAGGTTGGCACCGATTCCAAAGCGTCTTTGAACTTGATATTCGGGGTTCTCGAAACGTTATTATAATTGTCTTCGTAAGTTGGGTCACCGCGAGCAACGGGAGGTGAAGGCGCGCGCTGATCCTCATTTTTTCTCTCGGAAATTTCCTTTTTCATTTCTCCAAATTGTGAAATAATTTGACATAAGATCATTTGCATGTGTGACAACTGTGCTTGTGTGTCGGAAGGGGTCGGAGATGGGTCTCTATTTTGAGACGGTTTCATCTCCCTTATTTTATTCTCGAATTCAATTTCCTTTCTACGAATAGCTTACTCTTGTTCACTCAAATAACTACGACGGTGCTCCAATTGTTCGGCGAGCAAATCGAGGTCGTCTTCATCCGATTTAAATCTATCTACTTGCGACATTTTCGATTTCCAAATTTGGCTGTTATTACGGAAAATTCGAATCAGTTGATCTTTACCACAGTTGATTTTGATAACATCCCACCGCTGCCACCATTAATTTTCCCTGTTATGTCCCGATAATAATAACTTAATAAAAATTATAAAAATGAATTTAATTACATACATCAAAGATCGCATTAACAGAATAATGAAGTGAGTAAATGAGATTAAAGATATAATTAGAACGATAAAATAATAATTTCCGATAATAAAAAGCTGAATTCGAAAATAATAAACCTTAATAGCAAAATAATGAATGTGTGGAAATAATAAACTCAATCCAACTGTTCTTATTTCAGGAACGTAAGGAAAAGACAAAATGATAGAGATGCCCTACATTTAGACGGGAATGCGCCCGTCTGGGACTAGGACCGAAATAATACTGTGGTACGTTTCGACTAAACGAGGTGAGCTAAGCCAACGAAATAAAGGTATGCGTGGATAGGACTTACCCTGCCGGCGGTGGTGCGTAGCGGGTGTTAGGTCTAATGATTCTAATGAATGCACGTTCGTCCACCAAGATAATCACGGAGTTGGATGACGCGTAAACAATTACCCCCGTCCGAGGTTGACGCCTTCCGGTTGCTCAGGGTTCATTAATCCGAGCGATGACTGTTTGGAGATTCGTGCGACGGGTAATCGGGTACGGTGATCCAAGGTAATCCGAACAGCTCGGTGAAACTCGTGTGGAAATCGATGTTCGGTGATTCAGGACTCAAGACGATATTGGACAATTCAGTACAGTTCATGTAAGTATCGACGAAGATTTGATCGAGTTTCGAATCAATGTTCGATATTTCCACGGAAGGATCGACAACGGCTAAATCGACGGTTGACACTTGAAGTTCGTTTAGCAATTCGGGATAATCCGCACTAAAACCAGCGACGAGGGGATCGGAATCCGCGACAGTACTGACTCGCGGATTCAGGAGCGGTAATGTATCGCGATGTTCCCGAACTGAGATCGATGATACTGAGATCTATGCTCACCGGTATATCGGAAACAACACGTGGGGTATTTGCGACTTTACTGTGGATGTTTAGACTGTCAACGTGAATAACCGCAGTGGGGCTCGTTGAGGACGATCTCCTGCTTCCGCGGGGCCCCCGGGGACTCAAGCCCAGCTTCTGTGCAATGGCCTGTCGGGAGCGGAAATGTGTACCACCACGGCTCCTCGACATACGAAAATAATCCAAATTCATAAAAACTTTAAACTACGTCCAAAATACTGGGTTGATCGTATTGGGCAATGATGGATGCGAGTAGGGAATCTATCGTGCATAAATTTCTGCACGACAGTGTGAGCCAAAGGAGAGGAGCCGTCAAGCATATATATCTGCACAACAGTGGATGAATCGCCAAAGGAGCTACCGTGCATATATTTTGCACAATAATGAATTAAATGAGAGGAGCTATCGTGCATATATTTCTGCACAACAGTGGGTATTGGAATGTAACTGGAAGAGAGAGAGGTGAGAGAGATACACCACAATTGTATCACATGAAGTAGATAAATTTAAGACAATGGATTAATTCCGTATTGGGCACTGTTCCGTGTGGTTCACTAATAACACTAAATTCTTATTTGTATGTTAGTAATGCGGATTGGGATGGATGAAAATAACTCGGTAACACTGATTTCACCTTTAAACACTGTATGTTACAAACTTTGTTGAAAGACGAGAAATAATTGACAAAACTTAATGAAATAATTAAAGACCGATTTTCAGAGACGGGGCGGCGTAGCGCGATGTTGCTCTGTTGGAGAGACCGGACGAACGGAGGAGCTCCGGGCTCCGCGGGTATCTTTTGTAATTCGCTCGAATGGTGGGGGCTGTGTCGACGCTCCCCACTCCTGACGTCACTCTTGGTACGTATATCTCCTATGTTTATTACGTTTTACGGTTTTATAATTGTTCGCATATTTATGAACGTTGGTAAACGAATTTCATTAGCTTACCATCGTTTTTACAACGGTTTATACGGTTTTTAATGATAAATTCTCGCTTACAATGTTCCCCTTTTATTTTGCGGTTGTAAATGTTGATCGATTAATTTTATTAATTTGTCATCATTTTTACACATGAATCGTTTATTTGCTTAAATTATAACTTGTAAATAGTATTTTGTTGTTTACCGTGTTTTTACGTTGTCCGTTCTGCATTGGAGTGGTACTATGTTTAATTTATTGCTAACAATATGGAATGCGTGCTGTTTATTATTTCTCTATAGTTATTTAGCGTTAACCTTGGTTGATTGCCTTTTGATTACTTTGTTCAGTTGTTATCTTCCTAAAAATGTCAGGATGACATATAACCATTTGTTTATAATATATCATGTACGCAATTCGTTAATTCATAATAATATTCTCTAATATTTGACGGATGGTGGGAATTGTACGTTTAAGAAGTTCCCACTGAAGATCTATGTGTGCTGCTGTCTTATCACCGTGAGCTGCCCGCAGTGACACCTGATACCCCAGGAATGTGCATCGTCTTGTGAGAACGTTCGCCGAAGCCCGTTCTCTTGGGAGTGACCTGTGTCAGCACTTCTCATGGTGCTGGATGCTGCGATGTCCTCCTCGAAGAGTTCGGGGCTTTGTACGGGCGTTTCTATGCGGAATGGTCCCGTATAGGCACTTCTATAAGCTGTCATTTATTCATAACTGCGGTACTATATGGATTCTTTTGTGCGTAATTTGTTTAGGTATGTATATTTGGAGTAAAGTCGATATTAGAATACGTGTGTACACACGTTCTTAGGTATATGTATATTTGTTTGTGCATGATGCATAAGTGCTTAATAAGAACGTGTACCGTGGATATTGGCATTTGGTTTTGCATGAAAGATATAGATATATATAAGTATGTATTGATATATATATATAGGTGTGTGTCTTTATATATGCACATGTCTTACAAGAGCGTGCGCGGCTCCCATTACAAAACTTATCAATGGAATCAAACGGTTCGACATGTAGACTCGTGGTACTCTACCGGTACCCTTCGTCGCGGGTGCGTCAGTAATTTTGAAACACCCTCTATATACCTACAAACGGTCATTAGAAGGTAGCACGTTATATAGAAGTGCCTATACGGGACCATTCCGCTTAGAAACGCTCCTACAAAACCCGGAACTCTTCGAGGAGGACATCGCAGCATCCAGCACCATGAGCAGTGCTGATACAGGTCACTCCCAAGAGAACGGGCTCGCCGAACTTGCTCACAAGACGATGCACATTCCTGGGGTATCAGGTGTCACTGCGGGCACCTCGCGGTGATAAGACAGCAGCACACGTATATCATCAGTGAGAACTTGCCAAACGTACAATTCCCACCATTCGTCGAATATTCGAGAATATTATTATGAAGTAACGAATTGCGTACATAATAAATTATAAACAAACGGTTATATGTCATCCCGACATTTTTAGGAAGATAACTCAACAAAGTAATCAAAAGGACTATCAACCAAGGTTAATGCTAAATAACTACATTATAATAATAAACAGCACACATTCCATATTGTTAGCAATAAATTAAACATAGTACCAATAGAAAGCAGAACGGACAACGTAAAAACACGGTAAACAACAAAAGACTATTTTACAAGTTATAACGTAAGCAAATAGACGATTCAAATAAAGGATGACATTTTAATCAAATCAATTTATCAACATTTACAACCGCAAAATAAAAGGTGAACATTGTAAGATCGAAATAAAAACGAGAATTTATCATTAAAAACCGTATAAACAGTTGTAAAAACGATGGTAAGCTAATGAAATTCGTTTACCAACGTTTATAAATATTCGCACAATTATAATACAGTAAAACCTAATAAACATAGGAGATATACCTACCAAGAGGGACGTCAGGAATGGGGAGCGACGACACAGCCCCCACCATTCGAGCGAATTACAAAAGGTACACGCGGAACTCGGAGCTCCTCAGTTCATCCGGTCTCTCCAACAGAGCAACATCGCGCTACGCCGCCCCGTGTAGGAAAAGCGGTCTTTATTTATTGGATTAAGTTTGTAACAATACAGTGTTTAAAGGTGAAATCAGTGTTACCGAGTTATTTTCATCGATCCCAATCCTCATTACTAACATACAAATAAGAAATTAGTGTTATTAGTAAACCACACGGAACAGTGCCCAATGCGGAATTAATCGAGTGTCTTAAATTTATCTACTTCATGTGATACAATTGTGGTGTACCTCTCTCACCTCTCTCTCTTCCAGTTACATTCCAATACCCACTGCTGTGCAGAAATATATGCACGATAGCTCCTCTCATTTAATTCATTATTGTGCAAAATATATACAGCTCCTTTGGCGATTCATCCACTGTTGTGCAGATATATATGCATGTCGGCTACTCTCCGTGGTCCACTGTCGTGCAGAAATTTATGCATGATAGATTCCCTACTCGCATCCATCATTGCCCAATACGATCAACCCAGTATTTTGGAATTAGTTTAAAGTTGTTGTGAATTTGGATTATTTCCGTATGTCGCGGGCGCCGTGGTGGTACACATTTCCGCTCCCGACGGGCCATTGCACAGAAGCTGGGCTTGAGTCCCCGGGGGCCCCGCGGAAGCAGGAAACCGTCCTCAACGAGCCCCACTGCGGTTATTCACGTTGACAGTCTAAACATCCACAGTAAAGTCGCAAATACCCCCCGGGTTGTTTCCGATATACCGGTGAGCATAGATCTCAGCATCATCGATCTCAGTTCGGGAACATCGCGATACATTACCGCTCCTGAATCCGTGAGTCAAGGTTTAAGTACTGTCGCGGGTTCCGATCCTCTCGTCGCTGGTTTTAGTGCGGATTATCCCGAATTGCTAAACGAACTTCAAGTGTCGACCGTCGATTTAGCCGTTGTCGATCCTTCCGTGGAAATATCGAACATTGATTCGAAACTCGATCAAATCTTCGTCGACACTTACATGGACTGTACTGAATTGTCAAATATCGTCTTGAGTCCTGAATCCCCGAGCATCGATTTCTACACGAGTTGAAACTCGTGTAGAAATCGGTTCACCGAGCTGAAATCGAGCATCGATTTCTACACGAGTTGAAACTCGTGTAGAAATCGATGCTCGGTGATTCAGCTCGGTGAACCGAGCTGTTCGGATTACCTTGGATCACCGTACCCGATTACCCGTCGCACGAATCTCCAAACCGTCATCTCTCGGATTAATGAACCCTGAGCAACCGGAAGGCGTCAACCTAGGACCAGGGGTAATTGTTTACGCGTCATCCAACCCCGTGATCATCTTGGTGGAAGAACGTGGATTCATTAGGATTATTAGACCTAACACCCGCTACGCACCACCGCCGGCAGGGTAAGTCCTATCCACGCATACCTTTATTTCGTTGGCTTAGCTCACCTCGTTTAGTCAAAACGTACCACAGTATTATTTCGGTCCTAGTCCCAGACGGACGCATTCCCGTCTAAATGTAGGGCATCTTTATCATTCTGTCTTTTCCTTACGTTCCTGAAATAAGAACAGTTGGATTGAGTTTATTATTTCCTCACATTCATTATTTTGCTATTAAAGTTTATTATTTTCGAATTCAGCATTTTATTATCGAAAATTATTATTTTCTCATTCTAATTATATCTTCGATCGCATTTATTCACTTCATTATTCTGTTAATGCGATCTCTGATGTATGTAATTAAATTCATTTTTATAATTTTCATTAAGTTATTATTATCGGGACATAACAGGAGGATCGTTCGGTGGATCCATAGGACGGTTTGAAGGAGTGGGAGGTTTCCTCATTCCACTTTCACTCTCTGGGAGTTCCTCCGTTTCGTCGGGATCAGTAGGTACGGTATTTTGCAATTTTCTTTTAGCTTTTGTTTGTTCGTTTTGATCGTAACCCAAAAACGGTTCATTGTTGTCAACGGGTAACTTTTCCCTTTCTTGTGCTCCAACTTGTTCTCTTTTATCAAATCCCAAAAATCGTTCATCATCGGAATCTACTTGTAGCCTTTTACGAGCAGTGCTCATTTGGCTTCCTTTACTTTTATCCCTTTTTTGTTTTCCTTTAAATGGGGAGAAGATTCTTTCCTCATCGTCAGAATCTCCGTTTTTATTTGGCGTATGTAACACCGAAAATACTGTTTTTGTTTCCAAAGGAGGGTTCCGCGATAGGGCGTCAGCGTTGCTGTTGGCCCTACCGGGTTTATAAATAATTTTGTACGTATAATTTGCAAGACTTAGTC
>OZ010722.1:15200550-15492980 GCA_963932345.1 Ophion ventricosus
ATTTTCGATTCGATTTTGATGATTTCAAATTTTGCTTACGATTTTGTTTTTTATTTCGCTTTTAATTTTGAATTTCATTTTTTTTTTTTTTTTTTTTTTTCATTCTGATTACTGATTTTGTTTAATTTTTATTTTTATTTTTGATCTCGACTTATACTTTAAGTGGAATTGAAAGTTCTTCATAATGAATATAAAGATTTGACGGACGCGCTGCTGATACTCTCCAGCACGGTTTCGCGACAGTCAGCAAAACTGCAACTGCGTGAAATATCGACTTACATGCTCGGGGAGAAATCTCAAGATTTTCAAAAAGAGCATTTCTTCCAAATGTGTAAGGCTGCTAATGCATTAGCGCCTAACAAACGCACATACGCATGGTTCGTAGTATTATGAATCTTTGAAAAAAAATTCAAGCAATTATCAGTTGCTTCGATTTTTATTTTTGATTTTCATGATTGATTTCGATTTTTTATTTTTGATCTCAACCATAATTTTGATGCCGATTTCGAAAAAATAAAATGTTGTAGCATACCTTAAGCGAAAATGAAAGTTCTTTATAATGGATATAAAGATTAGGCGGAGGCGCTGTTGATACTCGCCAGTACGGTTTCGCGACAGTCAGCAAAACTGTAACTGCGCGAAATATCGTCTTACATGCGCCAGGAGAAATCTCAAAATTTTCTCAAAGAGTATCACTTTCAAATGTGTTGAGCTGTTAATGTATTAGTGTTTAACATACACGCATACACATGACTCAATGTATTATGAACCTTTGAAATAATTCAAGCAACTATCAGTTGCAAGCCAGTCCGCGGACAATACATTTCTCCGGAGCGATCATGTCTAGCCGTAATATCCGTGCGTGCATTTTAGATCTCTTGCGTTTAGCCAAAATGCGTAATACGCAGCTTCGACGAAGGTGCAACAACAACTGGTGCAACGAATTACGTTATTTGCCGGAAAACTCTCTCTTGAGCCGTCTGAAATATGTGTTATGGTGGACCCCGCTACGCACGATTGTGACAGCTTATAATAGAGGCCTGTTCAGAGGATACAGGGTGCTTCTGTGTGCGTTTGCGGAGCTACAGCGCAGAAATATCGAGGATACGCCGGGTGTGCGGAATCTCATAAATGAAATACACGGTAAGTCGTGCTTTAGCCTATGTGTGTGAGGCCCTTTTATGTAAGATATGGTGGTAATACCGAAGTGACTGTAGATTATCGTCAACTATACGATGCATCTTCCGATGAAGAAACTGACCTCATTGAGGCGACACGGGCTGTGGAGGAGGAAGAAGCAACACACGCTCGTATCGATATTCCACATCTGTCTCCCATATCAGATACTGCAGAAGAAGAGTCTCTCCAGGCTATCCTCAGTCCTCCCAATATATTTGAGGATGCCCCTGAACGTAAGAAAATCTGACACCATGGGTATCTGTATTTTGGCTTAACCGCTATAACGGTGGTATGACATATTCAGATGCACACACGCCGTGTGAAGATGAGCAGCCGACTACATCTAGCATGTGTAATCCCTCTGAGATTTTTACCGGCAACAACGAGCGTAAGTAGTAATAAACGGATGTCATGATACATTTTATATTTATTTTTTTATTTTTTAATGATAATAAAGTGGAAATATATGTAGATTTGGACCCTCGGCTCAACAATGAGGGTCATGAGGACGATGATCAGTCTGTAAGCGAGAGAGGTAACATTGTGCTAGAGCAATGGGCGCGCGAGCTTACCAACGACGATAACGATCAACAATCTATCGAGGAATACGATCATCGGGAAAACCAGCTTTGGGAGTATCCTATTGAACTTGATTTGGGCCAACAACAACAGCAGATTGAAAATATCCTCCAGCTCAATGATGCGTGGATAAACCGTCTTTTGGATTCTACCACTGACTCGGGTAAATTACCCTGTTTTACTTAGTATACTTGTTTTTATGTATGTATTTGTGAATTTATTCTTCGAACTCTTGACTAATTTTAAAAACAGAAAGTGAGCGATCTTATTTTACGACAGGTTATACATCAGCATCCCTTTTGTTTGATGAAGACCTTTTGTAGACGTCCATGGTTAAAATTAACAATGATATCAGGTACAGCTAGCTAACACTCATTTAATAGATGGTGTTAGCAATTTTAAGCATACTCGCTCATCTTTACAGAGGTACAAGGGGGCGGCGGCCGTAGACGACCGCGCGAGGATAGGAGCGACGAGCCCTTCGACGATGTGCGACCGCCAGGCACACGTATTGAGATCATCGGGGACGCGCGTCGATACTTCAAACATTTCAAACTCCGCGGTCGAGAAATCATCATGAGTATCTGTCAGCCTCCGTCCGGAAGTCACATATTACAATGGCTGGAAGGAGCATTTCGTGATCTTTTGACGCATATTACAACGTCTTGCGAAGCTAGCGATTATATAGGTATATCATTTGCCTCGAGTAGTTTGCCACACGGTCCCGTATCGCTTTCGTTTCGCCCCGTCAGAGATTGCTCGTTCAACGATATTTGGCAATTAATAACTAGTGTTGCAC
Organism: Ophion ventricosus; assembly: GCA_963932345.1. NCBI lineage: Eukaryota > Metazoa > Arthropoda > Insecta > Hymenoptera > Ichneumonidae > Ophion > Ophion ventricosus. The sequence continues at coordinate 15,203,108 of OZ010722.1, forward strand.
AAAGTGCAGCATCGCTAAATGTTGACGAAACGTGCACAATAAAAGCCAGTATTGTCAAGGGTGTCGAGGGTACAGGTAGAAAATCTCTAACACACGAGAGCGTGAAAAAAAAATCTATTCTTACAATTCGGAACAATGATAATTTGTGTCTGCCGCGGTCACTAGTGGCGGCGCGCGCCTACGCCGAACGGGGTGAAGTACGATCGGGTAGCTTACACACAAATTGGCAAAGTATGAGGCGTATTAACAGCTCCATGCAGAGGAATGCAGCTGTTGAATTGACGAAAGCCGCGAATGTTACAGTACCGGCGAACGGTTGCGGTGTCCATGAGATTGCTCTCTATCAAGATTATTTAGCGCGACACGGTGTTGCTATAGTAGTTTACGAGTTTTTAACTCTGGGGCGGGGAGTCGAACCATTGTTCGATGGCACGCAAAAAGTCTTGAGGACTTTTGGCACCATTCAGCACACGCTGCATATATTGTATTACGAACGCTCACATCATTTCCAGCCAATATTAAATTTACGAGGGGCTGTCGGAAGTCGCGATTTTTGCTCCTCATGTAATTCGCAATATCGTAGATTCGGCCACAAATGTTCAAAAAAAAGTGCCCTCGTTGCATAACCTTGCCGCCATGTGACCCTGACGTAAATGCTACGATCAGGTGTGGTATGTGCCTTCGCGAATTTTACGGTAAACAATGCTTTGAAAATCATTTGGCTGTTAAGCAATATCGGCGGCGCAAAACAAAGAGCGTTTGTGCCTCTCTCAAGCGATGCCGCGATTGCTTGAAAACACTACGGCCACTGGATAAAAGGAGGAAGCATATTTGTGGTGTGATCTTTTGCAAAACATGTAGAGCAGACAGGCCCAATAATCATATGTGCTTCATGAAGCCCATTCGCGAGGGTAAAGATACGGGAAAAATACTTTTCATATTTTATGATTTCGAGACTCAGCAATGTGCAAATGTACGCGGTGATACAGATACTTTTATGCACGAACCAAATTTGTGTGTAGCTCATAGAGTTTGCACGTATTGTTGCACGCGTGATTCTATAACCGAGCCATGCGAACATTGCGGCTCTCATGAGTTTATATTTAGTCATCATCCTGTGGGTCAGTTGGTGGAGCTTGCTATGCAACGAGTCAATAATTTCTCGCGTACTGTCTGTATTGCTCACAACGCTGGAGGCTTTGACGCACAATTCATTTTGCGCTATTTCATTGAGGAAAAAAAGACTCAGCTACCGCGTATAATTATGAACGGTACAAAGATTATCTCGATGCGTCTTGAAAAACTTGTATTTCTCGACAGTTTAAATTATTTTCACATGCCTCTCAGCGCGTTGCCTAAAGCCTTTGGTCTCACAGACTCTATCACTAAAGGGATTTTCCCTCATTTGTTCAATCGGCCGGAAAATCAAAATTATGTAGGACCACTACCACCTATAGCGTATTATTCCCCCGACACGATGCGTTCTGCAGAGCGCGAAAAATTTTTAGCCTGGTATCGCGAGTCAAAAGACGCCAATTACCAGTTTGACTTTTCGAAGGAGCTTGTAAGCTATTGCACAGACGATGTCACGATATTGCGGCGTGCATGTATGGCTTTTCGCGAAATGTTTATAGCCAGCGGGCGCGTCTGCCCGTTTGACGAGGGCACAACAATAGCGTCAGCCTGTTTTCGCGTCTTTCGTAAAAAGTTTCTAAAAGACAATTCGATCGGTATTATTCCATTGGGTGGTTATAGGTGGGCACACAAGCAATCGAAAAAGGCGATCGCATGGCTCGTTTGGATGGAGCACTCTCTTGGCCACCGCATCATACACGCTGGCCGTTCACGCGAATTTAGATTACCTCAGAATTTGCTAGTCGATGGGTACTACGAAACGGCTGGTGATGGTGCTCATGTGTTACAGTTCCACGGTTGTTATTGGCACGGCTGCCCCAAATGTTACATCCTTAAGATCGTAAGCAGCGCAATGGCTCAACTATGGACGAGTGCCTAGAAAGAACGATAGCCATATCGAATAGAATTCGCTCGAGTGGTTACCAGTTAACGGAAATTTGGGAATGTGAGTGGGATCGTCTTTTGGAGGCAAACTCTGAAATTCAAGAGCTCGTACAGGACCACCCGTTAACAGCAAAAGAACCGTTAAACCCGCGCGACGCTTTCTACGGGGGGCGTACGGAAAACATGGTAACGCTCTATGATGCAAAAGAGGGGGAGCGTATACGCTACGTAGATGTCTGCTCTCTGTATCCGTATATTTGCAAGTTTGGTAAATATCCTGTGGGTCATCCAAAAGTATTTATTGCTGAAGAGTGCTTAGAACTGACGGGTCTCGCTAATGATTTAACGCACATTGAGGGCTTGGTTAAATGCACTGTATTACCGCCGCGCAATCTTTACCATCCTGTATTGCCTGTGCGTATGCATCAGAGGCTACTGTTCGCTTTATGTCGCACCTGCTGCGAGATTATGAATCAGGAAGAGTGCACTCATGATGATGCTGCCGATCGTGCGTTCGAGGGTACGTGGGTAGTCGATGAATTGCGAAAAGCCGTTTCGTGCGGCTACACAGTACTCGATATAGCCGAAATCTGGCAATACAAAGTAACACAATTCAATCGTGACACACAATCGGGCGGTCTATTTGCCGAGTACATTAACACGTTTTTGAAAATCAAGCAAGAGGCGAGCGGATGGCCTGAGAATTGCACGGTAGATGAAGCAGCACAAGAGCGTTATATTGCTAATTTTGAGCAATCCGAGGGTGTTCATTTGAATCGCCAAGCAATAGCCAAAAATCCGGGGTTACGTTCGCTCGCTAAACTCTGTCTAAACTCGTTTTGGGGTAAATTTGGTCAGCGCGAAAATCTGCCGCAAACAGTCGTAGTATCGACGCGAAAAAAACTTATGGAATTATTAACCGACCCCGGCTGTGAAATAACCGGTATGCTACCGGTGAACAACGAAACCCTGTATGTAAATTATACTAAAATTGACGAGGCTGTGGTACCCTCGAATATAGCTAATGCCGTAATTGCCGCATACACCACAGCTCAAGCGCGCTTAAAGCTTTATAGTTACTTGGAACGTCTGGATCGACGCGCTCTGTACTGCGATACCGACTCCGTTATTTATGTGACAAGGCAGCAGGCTAACGAATACGAGCCTCCAATAGGTCAGCTGTTAGGCGATTTGACAGATGAGCTGAGCATTTATGGTGAGACATAAAAAGTTTTATTTCCGGCGGGCCCAAATTTTACGCATTCATAGTACGTGCTTCTGACGGATCGGAGGGCGAAGTTTGCAAAGTTAAGGGTATCACGCTTAATTTCGCAAATAACTCGCTAATAAATTACGAATCTGTACGGTCCTTCATTGTTGGCGACAGAGAACACCCTATTGTATTGAGCTATGATGCTATTAGGCGTACAGAACTCCACCACGTTGTAACACGAACCGAAACAAAATCGTGTAAACCGTCAAGTATTAAACGAAGGCGCAATGGCGAATACGGAACGCTTCCTTACGGCTACCGTCGTTAGAGACTGTAAAATATGTTTCACTTGTAAATAAATATATCTTTATAAAAACGCTGCACCCCCATCGTATTTATTGTTACGTCAGAGGGTGGTTTTCCTCATTCACTGCAATGGACACGAGGTGGACGCATCCCTGGACTTCAATGATTTGCGGTCCGACAGGTTGCGGTAAAACGTACTTTGTGAAAAAATTTTTAAAGTTCATCACACGTATGAGCAGTGAGCCATTCGAGAGAATAATATTCTATTATTCCGAGTGGCAGGCGGCATATACGGAGTACGGCTCGACTATAGAGTTCCGAGAAGGGTTACCCCAGGCTGCAGATTACGCGAACGATCCACGCGCCAAACTCCTAATTATCGATGATTTAATGCGTGAAGCGTCGAACAACAGTGTTGTCGACCTATTCACCAAAGGTAGCCATCATAAAAATTTGAGTGTTATTTTTATAACGCAAAACTTGTTCCATCAGGGCCACGGCCAGCGCGATATCTCTCTGAATGCAAATTATATAGTTATTTTCAAAAACCCTCGTGACCGTGCCCAAATACAACACTTGGCCCGACAGGTATGCCCAGAAAATCCGCGTTTTCTACAAGAAGTTTATTACGACGCAACTTCGCAGCCGCATGGTTACCTGCTGCTAGACCTGAAGCAGTCGACACCTGATAATTGTCGATTTCGCGCATGTATTTTTCCCAATGACCCTCACCATTTTGTTTACGTGCCACGAAAAAAATTTTAAAGCGGCGACACATCCGGAGAATTGCCAGTCCTACGTCTATAATGACACGCTACGGATCGTCTCGCTGTAAGAAGAGCACGGCGATATTGAACGCCCTCCAGCATCTTAACAAAGATCAGCGTGAGGCCGTTTTGCGGAAAGCAGATCCTCGCATAATACGTTGTATCTGCGAGTGTGCTTTGAACGTTCTTCGTGGTAATATACCTCTTAAAGCAGAACAGAAGAAAAAACTACGTCGCCACGCACCCCTTCTACGACGCTTAGCCTCGAAAAACGGCTGCTGGAAGAGTAAGAAGAGGTTTGTCGTTCAGAGCGGTGGTTTTCTACCCCTACTGCTCGCGCCCATACTAGGTACCGTATTATCGAGCCTAATCGGTGGACGCTGATAATGGAGCATGCCAGAAAAATGGTTTTGGTGCCTGAGGAGAATCTACTGCAGCTCAGTACACACAGACAGCATAATTTCACTAATGATAACGAGAATAGGTCCACGAAACAAGCGGAGAAAACAATTGAAGCGACTCTGAGTAGGCTGGATGTGGAAATGAACGAGATTTTGAAATCTAACGCGTACGAGGATGAGCGAGCAAAGTGGCTGGCGTATCTGAGTGTACTACAGAGGTATCTACATTTTATCGATGGAGAACGAGCACAACAGTATCCTGCTCTTATGAAGAAGAAAGAGGATGCTGTGCAATGTCCTACAACCAAAAACCAAAGCTCTACGACACGTATGAATGATTCCATTATCATTAAGAGCGTGCCTTTGAAATTTCGCAATAAAGCGAAACTTTTATTACGACGTTTGCATGACGCGCCTCCGTCAGATTTTTCTTGGGACTCAGCCGGCGTGGTTTCCGCTAATGGGGAGCCAATCAAGGACTCAAATATCATTGATCTCGTGAACGACGCTATGCGTGCGAGAAAGGTAGCCAAACCAACGGGTCAAAAAGCATTCGCAAAATTTTTGCGGGCCATACAGACACCTCGAGAGTTCGTGGGAAACGAAGAACTATGGCAAGAGGCGCGAGCCAACTCAACATTACGGTCGCGTAGCGATAGTACCACCGACGAAAATGACGGAATCATCAGTGATGCCGGTCATTCTGAGTTTTACAGCGGTAGTGAGAGCACCAAATCAACTCACAGTGTACAGAAAGGTTCTGGTTGTGGCGGTTGCAAGAGAAGACGAGTGGCCTGGGCCAGTCTTAAACTGCGAGCATGAAAGTACTCGAAAAAGTATACTTTGACCCTTCCCATGAAGCGTCTTTCACAGGCGCTACCAAACTGCTGCGTATAAGTCGTCAAAAAAAGATTTCGCCCGCCAAAACGGTACAGTGGCTTGAAGCTCAGGATGCTTATACCAAGCACAGACAGGTGAGGCGCCGCTTTCCGCGCCGATACTACAACGTGCGGAACATTGACGATGTCTGGGAAGCTGATCTTGTAGATCTCCGCTCAATTAAAAGTTATAATGATGGATATGCTTATCTTCTCGTGGTCATAGATGTACTCAGCAAATACGCATGGGTCGAGCCCTTGCGCGATAAATCTGCAGCAACGGTGGCTAACGCATTGGCGTACATACTCAAACTGAAGAGCACAAATGGGCGATCGCCCGTTTACCTGCAATCGGACAAGGGTAGAGAATTTACGGGTGCCGCCTTTCAGGCTTTCTTGAAGAAAAAAAATATTCTGTTTCGCACGACGCGTAATCCCGATATTAAAGCCGCTGTTGCAGAGCGTTTCAATCGAACGCTAAAAGAAAGAATGTGGCGCTATTTCACGTACTCTCACCAGAAACGCTATATAGACGTTTTGAATAATATAGTTTCCGCATATAATCATACGCTGCACAGTGGTATTAGAATGACACCTGTATCTGTGACGTTTCTTACAGCTGCCAAAGCGCGCGATAATCTGATGCGCCGATACAAGCAGCCCAAACAATACCTGCCTCCTAAATACAGGGTGGGCGATATTGTTCGTATCAGTAGTGCGAAGGCTGCCTTCGCTAAAGGGTACGAGAGTGGATGGAGCGAAGAGCTGTTTAAGATACATAGAATATCATTGAGTAGCTGGCCCGTTGTATACATCTTACGTGACCTCAACGACGAGGAAATTGACGGTATTTTTTACGAGGCTGAATTATCGCGAGTCCAAGCGAGCTCAAAAGGCTCCAGAAAAAAACAACCAAGATGAAAGACGAGTTTTATGTTGTTTTACCTAGCAATAGTAGCATGAAGTACTATCCTGATAACAGGACAACACAGTACACGACACACTTGCCGCAAAGCATAAATGTGCAAGGTAAATGGGCCGTTTCTTTGGCAGAGATACACATACCTATGACTATCCTACATGTACCACCTGAAGGTGAAAAAAACTTTGTCAATGTGGTGACGAACATTACGACGCCTGGAGCTAAGGCCGACATTGATTTTAAAGATGAGCGTGCCTGCGTACAGCCTGGTGTATATCGCAGTGTAAGCACCCTACTCGAAACGATTAACGAAATACCGTGTGTGGTGGACCACTTGAAATTCGAATACACGCGTAACGGTTATGTCTCGGTAGAGCGTGTCTGTGTCGAGTGTGAAAATTTGGAGCATGCTTTCCACTTTTCCCCTGTAATTAACAAAATTTTAGGTTTCACCCATTGCACGGGCCTTGTGGTGCAGCACGATGCTCGGTATGTTGCACCGCAGCCGGCTAGTCTCACCAACGGGATACCTAATATGCTCTTTGTTTATACCGATATCTGCGAACCCTACATTACGGGAGATGTACATACCCCCTTGTTACGCGTTGTTCCCTCTGATGCTGATCATAATTATAATTACGGCTCGGTGAAAATCAAAAGTTTTTCGCCACCCCGCTATGTGCCGCTTTTACGCACCAGCTTCCAGACAATAGATTTCGATATAAGGGATGAGTTTGGGCAGTTGATCCCATTCGAAGGTGGGACACTAACCGTTACACTACAGTTTAAGCGTATAGATTAGCCGTAATTGTAGAGATAGAGAAAATGGCTTACTACGACGAGTATTTTGATACACAGACGGGTGGGGCTAGAACCGGCTATGGGGGAATTAGTCAGGTATACATAGGATCGTCAAACCAGAGAGGCCATGGTATAGGCAGTTTTCTCGGGGGACTTTTTCGTCGAATTTTGCCTCTCTTAAAACAGGGAGCACGCACTGTCGGTAAAGAGGCTATACGTTCAGGGATTAATGTGGCGGGCGATATAATGGATACAGGAATGCACCCTCGAGAGGCCTTCAAATCGCGCTTGCGTGAATCGGGTATGAATTTGAAGCGGAAGGCTGAAGAAAAACTCAATAGTCTCATGCAGGGTTCCGGATATAAGCCTTCGAAAATTCACAAACTTGTACATTCAGTCAGCGGCTACAGTGGGCGTAGGGTCGACCAGAAAAAGAAGTCTGTAGCGTTGAAAAAAAAACGTGCGGGGCGTATTAAAAAGAAGAAGAAGAAAACAGCTGTGAAAAGAACAAGTAGAAAGGTAACAAGTGTCCAGAGGACAAAGAAGAAGAAGAAGCCGTCGCGACCTAGGACAGTGGCCGATATCTTCTCGTAAAGCTATTTTATAAAATGGCATTCTTACATACTCACTCGTGTGAGTGTTTGAAGTCTGAGCTGGAGCTATTTACATTACCACCGACTCAGACTACTATCGAGGGAACGCAATGGCTACACTACAAGCCGATTTCATCTCTAACGGACGATTCACCTATTGAGTTTGTGGTACCTGGGCAGGGTGATGAATACATCGATCTTGCCCATACAATGCTAAGTATGCGCGTTCAAATACGTTTAAACTCTGTAAAGGCCGACCCTGTAGTTACAGTCGGACCTGTTAATAATTTACTTCATTCGATGTTCAATCAAGTGGGCGTATTCTTAAATCAGAAACTTGTGTCACCTCCCAATAATGCTTATGCCTATAGAGCCTACATTGAAACATTATTGAATTATGGCCAGGGTGCAAAAACTTCGCATCTCACAACCTGCCTATGGTACAGCGATTCAGCCGGTAAAATGGACGATATAAGCGATACAAACATAGGCCTTGCTAATCGTCGTGCGCTTCTAAATTCCCGCGGAGAGGTTGATCTGCTCGGCCATCTACACTGTGATATCTTTAATCAAGAGAGATTTCTGATAAACGGCGTTGAGATGCGTCTACGTCTTGTGCGTACGAGTGATGCATTCTGCCTTATGACAGCGTCAAAAGAACACAGTATTCACATTACTGAAGCGTCACTCCTTGTACGCCGTGCAAAAATAGCCCCAGGTATACTATTAGCTCATGCAAGAGCATTGTCCAAAGCGACAGCGAAATATCCACTGACACGCGTAGAGGTTAAAACCATCTCTATGCATGCCGGTGTACACGGTGATACTTTGGACAACGTTATACTTGGTCAGCTACCGAAACGTGTAATCATCGGTTTTGTCGATAATAAAGCGTTCAACGGTAATCGAGCATTGAATCCATTTAACTTTCAGAATTATAACATTAATTATCTTGCTTTGTACGCCGATGGTGTACAGATACCGTCAAAGGCTCTCCAGCCTAACTTCACCGACACGTCCCTATACGTGGACTCATATCATACGTTATTTTCCGGTACGGGCATTCACTTCCTTAATCAAGGGAACTCAATCTCGCGCACGACATATCCCCGGGGATATTGTCTTTTTGCGTTTGATCTTACGCCTGATCTTTCAGCAAACAGTAGCAGTCATTGGAATTTGGTAAAGCACGGCAGCGTCAGGATAGAAGTACGATTCGACGAAGCGCTAACCTCAACAGTTAATTGTGTCGTGTATGCAGAATATGATAACGTGCTGGAAATTGATGGATCACGACAAGTCATTGTAGACTTCAGTGGTTGAGTAGCGCGGCGGTCTTCAGTTCACATTAAGCATTCAAAGGCTAAGCGGCATCATGAATATCGTAATTGACATACAAGGCCTAAGGGATAAATACAATAATTTTGTGCCCAAAGAAGTGGCTGTCGTCTCAATCGATTCATCGTTCTCCGACCAATGGATCGTTGCACCGCCTCATCCGTATAGACAATTACCGCTGGATGTGAAAAGATCGAACACATGGGTCACGCGTAATCACCACGGAATAATATGGTTCGATGGTTATACGCCACTACGTACAATTGAAAAAATATTGAGGTCAATTGCAGCCGAATCTAGACGGATATTTGTACGGGGTGCCGATAAATCATCCTACCTGGCGCACCTCACAGGCTGTTACATTATAAATATGGAAGACGACGAGGACGATACTTCATTTCAATACCTCCCAGGAGCCGGTACACGTTGCTCGTACCACTCAGTGATACGCAAAAACCATACGTATAAATGTGCTCTGAATAATGTGACGAAAATCAAAGCATGGCTCTGTCATAGCGAGCGTTACGATTGCTTATGGGAATATAGGACTACTGCTGGCGTGTCGCCTGGCTTGACCGATCACGACGAAGAAGAACAAAAAAGCCCTTGTTATGAGCAGTCTTCAGATTCTGGCCTCTCTCCGTGATATACAGAACCACTCCGTGGGCGTATATCCTGCAGACCGTATACCAAAGATCTGGACAAAACCAACGGCTATTGTTGCGAAAACCGATGGACACAAGCAACCGGGAGCCCATTGGGTCGCCATGTACGTCGATCGAGCTGGACACGGATGGTACTTCGACAGCTACGGATTGCCCCCAATTGTCCCACAGCATCTCATGCGACTCCGTAGAAACTGTAAACTCTTCCGGTACAGCACTAATCAACTTCAAGCTCCGGATTCGCAATGCTGCGGACATTATTGCATTATGTTTCTTCATTATATGTGTACTGGCTTCGGCATGCATAATTTTAGAAGTGTGTTTTCAAATGATTTATCACGCAACGACAAAATAGTTAACGGCTATTACAATGCTTTCGTCAATAAGAACAGTAAATATAATAATGAGGGTGCTGCCGTCAATAGCGACGGTGGTAGCAGTGGCAGAACCAGTGGCCGTAATAATTGCAACTCTTTCAATCATAAAAGTTTGCACTGTGTACAAGGTTGCTGTTCCCGTACTCGCCAATTGTAATTCACCATAATACTGCGATAAATAAATACCGGTAATATTCTGTCTATTTATTCTTGTCATTTAATCATTTCATCGGATTGCTTTAGCGGCATTGGAGAGGCTTGCGATCATGCACGTGCCGCTACGTCAGCAGGTTTTGCAAATAACACTCGATTTGGCGTGCGCTACTCACACCACCCGTGGGTGGCGGTGGTAGGGATAGAGGTAGTAGTGGGGGGGGGAGTGGCGATAATGGGGAGAGGGGATTAGTACGGGGCCATACATCTTGGTGGTCAGATGTTAATTGTTACCGAGCCGTGGCAGAGTTAAATGCAACGAAGAAAAATACGCGAATTGCGAGCCCGTATAGAACTTTTCTCGCAGAACATTGCAATTCTTAAAACTCTCATACAAGGGAGAAGCGCTCTAAATATTTTAACACGAGAAATCACGAAACTCAAAATCAACGATGGATTTCTCGCGAATCAACAAGATCGGAAAGATGGCTGCCTTCTTGCCGACGAAGAAGGTGTCGGAACTTTCGCTAAAAACGGACTATAAAGTTTCCGATATACGCCTGGTGAAAACGCGGTTCGGCTCACGCATTATCGTAGAAGTGAATAAGGAGTTTATTTGCTTTCTACCCGCGAGATTTTTTAAAATACTCGAGGAAGACGAAACGCTGTTCAAGCAAATGATAGCAGCGGCTCACGAAAATAATCTCCTCATGGAATACCTTGGCTCCGAATACAATAACATGGAGTTCAAACCGGCTGTTAAATAATAACGCCAGTCTGCGAGAAGAAGTCATGGCGTCCGAGCAGCCGTCTTCCCAGCTCTCCCGACCAAGTAAACGTGCCTATAAACTACGACCATTGCTGCTGCAATCATTTTACAGTCTGAATAGCCAATTGACGAAAAGCGTGTGGCTAGGCATAGATATTGATGATGCTGGCCAATTGCACCCCATTATTCGCTTCATGTGCGATACCAACGGCTGGGCAACCCTAAATACATCATCATGGCGGACTTTTCAAAAATATCTCACAACCAGCATTGCTGCATACTTCAACGAAGAAGAAGAAGAAAATATTACGAATAATAATATCCCTACTATTCATACTATTGTGGCCTGCGATGACTACATTCTGGAATACGGTGAATATTCCGAACAACCCGTCGTAACTATTCAAAATTTCAATGAGTACGGGGTACACGCTGTACATCGCGCGGAGCCATTCTTCACCTTCGTAAAAGATGACTTCATCGAGCTGAAATTATTGGAGAATCGCATAAACGATTACACAGCGTGGCTTCACCGTGTTACTGCCGATGTGGGAAAATGTAAGGACGCGCTTGTCGCTGCAATTGCATCAGAAATTTTCAACACAACGGCGCGACGTTTACGGCGCCGGATTCTCAAGAAGCATGCCAAAATTCGGGAGACTGTCCAACGTTCATTAGCCACAGTGACCAGCGAGCTCTCATCGCACGCCAGAACAATCGTCACCGATAATCTCCTAAATCATCAATTGAAACGTATAATCGTAAGCGATATAATGTACATTTGTAAATAAACCTGTATGTATCTGTAAAATAAAAAATAAAAAAAAAGCGGGCCACTATGGCGCCAACCACCGTCCCGCTCTCACCCCCCACTACCTCCCGGTCTGCCTCATAGGCACCGCGGGAGGAGAGGGGGGCAGAAGCACGGATAACCCCCCACTCCTACCACCCAACACCTCGGGCTGCCCCCACCACGGGCACCTCGAGGAGTGGGGATAAGAGTGGGGGGCGCCATAGTGGCCCCCTTACTACTGCTGAGTACCGTTTCTTTGTCTTTTTGTGTGATTGCGCTCATGTCATTGATCCAGGTGAGGGGAGGTTTGGAAGGGATGAATTTTCGTTTTAGGATGTTAATGAGTTCGTCAATAGTCGTTATTGTGAAACTTTCGAGGCTATCACAAGCGATTCCTTTGCATTTACTTTTTAGTAATGTTACAATTAGTCGTTCCCCTACGGCTGGGATGAATTCTTTGGCGTTGTCGCAATAACCCAGGAAATTGTTTAACGAGCAGGTTTTCGGGGTTCCATCGAACTCGGGTAGATATCGTGTAAATTCCCTATAATTTGCGTGTAATGGATAGATATTGTTTTCGAAAGGCGCTTGGTAATAGTTATGTGCGTTTGGTGGTGGAATTGTTGCCTGTGGTGTGTAGAGTTGACTCTGTTGAGCTGGGTGATGGGCTTCCGAAGTCTCCATTTGGATTGGTGTAGACATTATGAGTTTACGACTTACTCGATGATGATCTTGTAGCTAGCTCGTACCAGTGGTGTTGTTTGGGTGCAGTCAAGTGGTTTCCTCGTAATTGGTCGAGGCTGGTGTTTTGACCTGCACTCCGGGTGTGCGTAGCTGCCTTGAGTCTGCTCTCCGACCTTGCGTCTGTCGTCGATTTATGGCTCTGCGTCCCTTGTGTTGATCTCGATGCGGCGTTGGTGTGAAGCACTTGTTTGTTTTACGCGGAGAAGTCTTTGATTTTTTTTATTTTCCGCGTTAATTTTTCCGCGCCGATGATTCGTATTTCATCGAGATCGAATTTATAATCGATAAAGTGTCTATGATTTTTTTTTTTTTTTTTTTCCGCTGCCACCAGTTTTATTGTATATTAAATTGTTACGTCCCGGAGGGAGATTTAGAATGGACTCGCGAAGTTGCCGAGTTAGAGCGCGAAATTTGAATTAAGATTCGCGCGGTGAGTCTTTGATTGGCTTCCACGTGAGTTCCGAACACAATTTAATAACAATTTTGATTTAGAGAATTTTAGGTGCGTGTTTCTGGATTGAGAGATGGATTCGCCCGAGGGATTGGTCGTTGGTTGAATAAAAGGTTTAGACGCGTAGATTTGGTCTTAATACAGATTATTAAGTTTATTAACCTCTTATTCTTACAACTTATAACTCGGTACAAAAAAGAAACGCGTATAATTGTTCAACGGATACAAAGCGCAAAAGGGTTTAATTTTATAAGTCGACTATTCGATTCGGAGATCAAGAACAGAGTGCCTGCTCCTTCGTGAAAGGAAAAATTAGGAAGGTTTCATTTTTGGGGGAAGGAGCTTTTGGGGGAATGCAGTTTTGTTGTACGTAGCTTAGGGATTGGATATGAAATTAGGTCGACTTCGGTGATAGGTTGGCATGATGTGGGAGAGAGATTTTTATTCATTTATTAATTAGAGCGCTGCTGTGATTGGTGCAGACGTTCTGTCTCTATCGTATAGATTTGGGCCGTATAGGTTTCTCTATAGGAGCGAATGACGTGATTTGACTCGCACGAGTTTTCTTTGTCGGGTGGATTTAGGTCGTAGGACAAAGAGGGATTGTGGCGGAGCTTTATCTCTGGGTTCCTGTTTCGGCGGTCGCGAGAGTATGATTTCTCTTTTGAGGTGCTAGTGTATTGCGTTTGTCATCGGCTGTGTTTATGGGAGGCAGGCGATGGCGACGTTCTTTGGTCGTCTGGGAATTTTGGTGAACGCTTGCTTGGTATTGATAATTTATAGTTCGCTGATCGATAAATGGAGATGCTATTTTGTGCGCATATAGGTTGGGCGTTCTAGGAAGAACGGGAAAAAAAAGTGAGGCTGGGACGTAACAGCATTGGCAGTTATGAGTACTTGGACAGATATGAACTCTACGTGTTGCATACCATGTCCACGATCTACGTGGCTGAATGCATATCACATTGATGATGGAGAGCTATCCAGGAATAGTAAATCAAACGGCCTTTCTCAAGGCCAACAGTCAATTCGACGAAGGTTCTGAGCGTCACAAATTCAAACGCCAAAAAATTCTTCGAAATTGTGAATAGGACAGCCTGCTGTACATTGAGCTCATATACATAATACTTTGCAGTGAAGAGAACGAAACGCCGAAAATATGGAAGTCTTGCACCGAACACAGGTAACAAAAAATGTATCCTTTCAGATACTGTATAGTTAGAAATATCAACTTAATTATTCGAAGCCAACGAAAAATGTATACCTATTATGGGAATTGTGGCACAAAAGGCATTATAAAGGCAAATATACGCATTCGTTAGCTTGATCGCGGACACAAAAAACATACTTTCGGATATGAAGAGGCAACAATATGATTTTTTTAGATAAAATATAGGCAACAAAATGTTCTTAGAGCAATACGTGTCAAAAGGCTAAAAATATTTATTTCTCTTTAATAAGTTAGACAAACAATATACACTTCTTATGCGTACTGCAAAGTAGAAATTCGAAAACAATATCTTTTTCAGAGATCACCAGCAGGGCCAGCGAGATACTTCATCCAACGCATGAATATTAAATTAAAAAGATTAAAAGATTTATGATGAAACTTATACTGTGGATGCCATTTCCTAGACTCCGACTGATTCATTCAAATATCTTGAAATACTTTTCCCTGTTCAATACGAATTTGAAATTACAGACGTCTAGTTTTTTTAGATATATTGAAATTCCCCTTTCAAAAAGATATGAAATCCCTTTTAAAAACTTTGAAAAAGTAAAAAAAAAAACGCCAAGTAATAAAAAAAACTCCTCGAAATCATTATCGCTTGTTTGACTATAGAAAAAGTTTTGATTCATCTCAAATATCTCAAACTAGACTTTCCATTTTTATTTAAAAAATGGTTTCATTATAGTTCTTTAATTCTAATGTACAAAAAAAGTAAAATCCATTTTAGGCAATAGCCAAGCAAGTTTACCAGTCATGCTGGACACAAAATTGTTAAAGCTTAAGAACAATATTTTTGAAAATAGTGAATTTGAAAAAGTCATATTACCATTATAGCAAAAAATTGATATCACCATTAGTTAAAAGTACAAAGTAGGTACCACCCAAGTACACTGGAAATGCTGTGCAACGACTTGGCGTGCATGGTTAAAAAAAGATTCGGCGAAGGATTGCGTTATCTCAACATCTTAACTGTCGGGTGAATAAAACATAAATTGTCGCTATTTATTATGCAAGGGAAAACCTCCTCATGTGGAGGAGGGATCAAATAAGTAATGTACCCTTCGACCACACGGCACTGAAAAGGTCATTTTATTTGCATAATAAAAAAAATGTATATAAAAGCATTTATCTTTTACTCTATTACAACATTACCACACATCTCATGAAATATAATACATTGCTTTGTATAGACTTTGTTTTAATGGTTCCAATATGCATCTCTAAATGACAACATCGGCAGGTTAAAAGGTTAGCATTACTGTGTTGTCCTCTTGCTGGTGGAAAGAGAAATATGTTTGTATTACTCTTGACACGTATGGCGCTATATTCAATGGTTTATTCGAGTACTGTCGATCTATTTTTTGAAGAGAATATAACGCAGCTTCAACACGACGACGTAAAGTAAGTAGACGGACCTACGCACCGATGAAGCGCTATATCAAAGTTATTATGTGCAAATCACACTAGCGCGAGTGGCAGTAGGTTATGGGAGTTATTATTTATAACGTTGCTAATACTCCTGGTAGCCGATGCCATGTTATAATGTAAAATTATATGTATATATATATATATATATATATATATATATATATATATATATATATATATTAACGCAAAAGTTAGTTGGCGTGTGGTCGGAATGGAAAATTCTGCATCTTCCCGAGCTTTTTTCTTAACCATGCACGCCAAGTCGTTGCACAGCATTTCCAGTGTACTTGTGTGGTACCTACTTTGTACTTTTAACTAATGGTGATATCAATTTTTTGCTATAATGGTAATATGACTTTTTCAAATTCACTATTTTCAAAAATATTATTCTTAAGCTTTAACAATTTTGTGTCCAGCATGACTGGTAAGCTTGCTTGGCTATTGCCTAAAATGGATTTCACTTTTTTTTGTACATTAGAATTAAAGAACTATAATGAAACCATTTTTGAAATAAAAATGAAAAGTCTACTTTGAGATATTTGAGATGAATCAAAACTTTTTCTATAGTAAAACAAGCGATAATAATTTCGAGGGGTTTTTTATTACTTGGCGTTTTTTTTTACTTTTTCAAAGTTTTTAAAAGGGTAATTAATTACAAGCAACTTAACGATGTTGCAGCACGATGAAGACTTGGTACAACATTAATACTTGAACGTTTCAAAGATACAATTCAACAAAAGAATAAAAATGTTCCGATTTTCTAGCGTGCGGGTCCGACGTATACACGACGAGCGGAGAAGCGCAACTGACTGGTGGAGAGACCGGAGAACTGGTGAGCAGCGGAGGACGCGGCTTTTTATTGGCTCTGGAGCGGAGGGGCGCTTCAAAAAAACGTCAGCTGCTGCTTGACATTTCTCTGTGACTGTGTTTTTTTCACAAACGCTTCTTGAAGCAAGGTAGCAATGGCCAAAGAGTTGTTTTGAACCTTTGGCGGACTTTTTGAAAATTGCAACTCCGGTTACCAGTTGTTAATGAGAATGTTTGAAAAATGTCTACAATTGCTCGACAAAAAGGGTTTTCAGTTAATTTGAGGGCCGTACTTCTAATAAAATAACCCCTTTATCGTAGTTTTCAAGCCGAGGTAGGAGATTTCTTTTAAAAGAGATATCCGGAAATGACGAAAAATATTCCCCATTCATCTCTTTATCGCTATTATTCCCTATTAGAGCGTAATCTTCATCACTATCATTGTTCATTGTTAGTTACTTCATACAACGCGTCAATAATTTTAAAAGAACCAAGGTTCCCGCTGCGCTCCCCATCTTGATAATAATAATGCCGATCCGAGCAGTTCGAATTGTGGAAAGCGTAAGCTCGTTGAAGCGTGCACAGTTTCAACCCATAATTCGGAGTCATCGCGCCCGCTTTTGACGCTGCGAGTTTTACAATAGGTTTGACACCCACGCAACCGACAATGTCGAGTCTCTGCTTGAATATCGAGAGTACGCCGCTTTGAGCCGTACTCGCATCAGCCGCCGCCTCCAAAATCCACATTCAATTTTTGATACACCCGGATCGAAAAATTGCATCGGATCGGCGGTGCTCTCCATGAGCTTTTTCGACTGGGCTTTGCTGTCGTTTGATTGCGACTTGGTGTGAAAACCCAAGCGACTGGATGATCTTTCCTGTACGCGGCAAATACGAAAAGCGTATCAACGAGATGTTAGGAAACGTTTAAAAATCGTTTGATTATCGATCGTTACGAATGATTTTTGTCGTTGTCAAGGCTCAGGCCGAAATCGAGATCGCAGCAGCGTCTATCGAAACCGTTCACCGCTTAGCCCAACGGCAAGACCGCGATGTGGGAAAAGTGTCCTATGAAACTTCGCTCGAGCTGATGCACCATCAAGAAGCGTAAACAAGTACCAATCTCATTCAACTTCCACATGTAATGAAGCAAAATCATTTAATTTTGTACCTGTGTCCCTTTCGCAAGAAAGAAAAACAAGAGTCGAGGATAAAAACAAGGATGGAAATAACAGAATGAACAATACACAACGCCTGAAACTGTTTTAGTCACGACGAGCCTATCGGTAATGGACTTAACTTTTGGAATTATGGAGCCGTTGGTCACCGAATCCATCGTTGCTTGGCTTGACAGGCAACAACGGTGCACGATGACTCATCAAACTCGCCCAAGAAAGAACGCTGTAAGATACTTCTACATTAGAGAAATAACTTTTTTCTTCGGAGAATGAAAGAAAGCAAACTTTGCGCCATTAATTCACGTCGCCTCTCGATTGGACGAACAAATAGATTTGTTTCAAAATGGAACTAACTATAAATCTTGTTTTTTACCTACAGTGATTTCCACGGAATGTATACAGGATGTTTCATAACAGGTTACCCACCCGGAACTGGCAAGTTCAGGAGGGTACCCCGAGTAAAACTGCCAAGACGTTTTTTTTTTCGTCAAATAGTTTTTAAATGGGCGCGATTAGAATTTTGGCGTTCGACTAATGCTGTAGTGGCCTCTGCACACTGCGAGCGATGAGCGATAACCAATGAGCGCTCTGCTTTTCCGAACGTCATATCCGTCGCGAGCGTCCTCGCGACGTCGCTCACGGAGTTGACCAAGTTTCTATTTTCGTCACTCGCGACAAGCGACAATGCGCTAGCAGACGACATTTTTCAGCCATTTTATAATCGTCTATCCAACACTTGTAGCTATACTTTATGTTTACTTATGTGGTTAAATGTCAAGAGACATGAGACCGGCTTGATCAAAAATATTATAAGGCCAAAGCGCTAAATTTCTCGAGTGCTAACGTTATTCCAAGAATTGTTCCGCTGTAACGTTTTCGATCATTTTTTTAATTCTCAAAGTCCCTTCCCGCAGGAATTTATGGAGTAAGCGGAAACCTGATAACAATTTAGCACTGCTATATACTTTTTTCTTCTATGTATTAGCACACATTAGATTTATTCGAATAGTTTTTCAGTACTTTGCACACTTTAGTATAATTTATTTTTCAAATAACCTTACATTCAGTTTTCCTTACATCGCTCGTCGCTCGAGTCGTTCGTCGCTTGCAGTGTGAATGGAGGGAAAAACATTTTCACGAATGCATCGCTGATCGCTCATCGCTCGTCGCTCATCGCGCGCAGTGTGCAGAGGCCATAAGGCTGCTGTCTGCCCGTAGCGACGACGCTCCTCGAGCGCCGAGTCTGAGCGCGTAACACGTAGCAGGCAGCGGGCAGGGTAGCTAGGCATCTGTCTCGCTTGTCCGGCCAGTTTATCGTTTCGAGTATCGTCTGCTATTATTTTCTGTCATCGTGGGTACGCAAGTTCAGAGCGCGCGTCATGGTTCTGCAGGTACGCAACGTTTGACAGATGACGGCGCGTATGATTTGACGTATCGCGTATCATTCGCTTAGGCTGCCTGTTAACCAATCGGGTTCAAGACTTGTGGCAGGCCGGCGGATGTGACATTTCCCGCTTTGTCTTCTGTCGTCTTCTGTTGCCGACATTCATGAAACTTGTAATTCTACCGAGCAAGCCATGATGATAAAAAATCAGATTATTCAATGCATTCGTAACTTTATTTTCTAGAGAAATGAAGCACAGAATTATCAACAATTTATTGTTTTACAAATTTGGATGCACCAAGCGATTGTTCGTATTGCCGTATTGCCGGTACCATGAAGATTCGAGATGGACGTTTCCACGTTGAATCAATAATGAATTGATTCCTTTTCATTACGAGTTTAATCGAATTTTTCATTTTTGATTGTAGGAGCGGTGATAAAAATTACCACGCTCTATGAGATTATTTATTAAGAGTTTCTATTAGATTTGTTGTCTTAAGAAATAAAAATAACACAGTCGGAAACTACCCAATTTGTCTATAATTTCAAGTATAGAGGTACAGTTTGTTTTTTTTGTTTGGTTTTTCTTCAAGCTTTCATCTAACTTGACTTGGTGTTAGATGAAAAACAGAAAATGGATATATCATCCACTGCCCGACTTCTTAGAGCTCTTAAATTTTGCAAACATGCATCTAAGAGGTCTTGATGCATGATATAACTTGAAAAAGGGCTTTCTGTGAGATGCAAAACGGAAAATCGATATTTCACCCAATTCCCAACTACTTAGAACTCTGAAACATTGCACATATGCATCTGAGAGGTGGAAATGCATGATCCAACTTTTTAAAAAACCCATAACATTTGCAATTTTTCATATAACCAAATCAATTAAAGACTAATAAGTATAAAATAATTGCGATTACTAATAATCGACGGCTTCAGTGATGGTTGTAGGCATTTGTTACCATATTCCCGTCATACTCGTCACACATACGTCGAGGACCCTTCAGATAATTAAAAAAATGATATCGACGGCGAAAAACGAAACAAAGTGCCCATGAAATATATTCATTCTAATCAAATACATTGTCTTCAATGTTAAAAACCACACCTCGTCTAATTTTATAAAAACAATAGAGCGAGCAAAAGTGAAATCGATGATCCAAATGGTTTTCGTGGCCTCAGACGAACATTCCTGAAACGACTACCGCGAATTCATCGATTTCATCTTTGTTAATGATGCTCCTGCCTTCGTTCTCGCTGCATCGTCAGACTTCTCGAAACAATCTGAATGGAAGTAAGATGAAATCGGAGACGAATTTGGGTCAGTAATATCAGGGATGATCGAATAAGACCCTTAGAACCATTACGACTACCAATTTCATATTTGATACGTAAATAATTCTCCTGCCGTCGTTCTCGCTGCATCATCAGACTTCTCGACTCCATCTGACCGCAAGTAAGATGAAATCGGAGACGAGTTCGGGTCAGTAATATCAGGGATGATCGATTTTTTTTTTTTTTTTTTTTTTTTTACAAGGAGTTGCGGAATCCTTTTTACGGATGACCTTTGGCCTTGCGAACCAAGGGGGTATGTGGGACTCCCAAAGAAGTAGACCTACCCACTAAACCGCCACCTCCTTACTGTCCTCCCCCAGCCAGGGACTATGTTGATATTACTTCTGACTGGGGGTTCTGTCCGTGTTCGTCCGTTCGTGCTGTCCATCCGTGTTTCGTAACGTCGTGTCACTTCGTCTGCTCAGTCATCTGCTAGGCAGCCGTCCGCGTTCTTACGTCTCAGTATGTTTTCCGTATAGGTGGCGACTAAGCGCCACCATTCGGATTCATGCAGCATCACCTCAACGATGTTGTCTGGGGTGATGCTGCCGACCGTCGTCTCGAGTTCTTGTCTGAGTCCTGTCCAGCGGTTGCACACGAAAAACGTGTGTTCCGCGTCGTCTCGTTCGTGTCCACAGTACTTACAGTCCGGTGTCCGTACTCTGTTCATGTTGTGGAGGTACCGTCGGAAGTAACCGTGCCCCGTTAAGAGCTGGGTGACGTAAAAATTTACGTCGCCAAACTTCCTTCCGAGCCACGGCCTCAGGTCCTGTATAAGTCGTCTCGTCCAGTTTCCGCCGCGTTCTTCTGTCCATCGTCCTTGCCACGTGTCGATCGTCCTTTCGCGCTCGGCGATTGCCGCATTCTGTCGTCCTATGTCCGCGCTGCTCCCGTAGATCCTCTTGCGCTCAAAGGCAAGGAGATCCACGGGTATAACGCCTGCCACCACCAAGACAGCTTGTGCAGAGACTGTTCGGTAGGCGCAAGCGATTCTCAGCGCACCTTGTCTCTGTACCATCGTCATTGTCTTACAGTATTTCTTTGTCTTTAGGGAATCTGCCCATATTTCCGCGCCGTATAGGAGGATCGAGTGAGCTGTCGCCATTAACAGTCGCCGTTTCCCCGGTCTCGGTCCCGTCGTGTTTGCCATCAGGCGGCTCAAGGATGCTATCCTCTCGGCCGCCCTCCGGGCCGTCTTCTGTATGTGAGGCCAGAAGGTCATCTTCGTATCGAGGGTCACCCCTAGGTACTTGACTTCCCCCCTGGTCTCCGTCTCGTATGTCCCCACTCTCATTGGTAGTATTGTCTGTATGCGTCTTCTCGTAAGAAACGTTAGTTCCGTCTTTTCTGTTGCGAGTTGTAGTCCGTGGTCTGTCATCCAACGTCCAACTCGTCTCATGGTCTGGTTCAACTTCAGCTGCGCCAGCTCAGGAGACCGCTCCGTGATCACCGCCGCCACGTCATCAGCGTAGGCGACAAGGAGCACTCCGAGCGGCATCTCCAGCCGAAGCAGGCTGTCGTATAAACCGTTCCAGAAGTCAGGTCCCAGTATCGACCCTTGCGCAACCCCAGCGGTGACTTGTCTAGTCACCTGTCCTTCGATCGTTTCGTAGGTTATCCGTCTGTTTTTCAGGTAATCCTCCACGACCCGTACCAGGTAAGATGGGATCCCGAAGTTGCTTTTCAGCGCCTCCAAGATATCCACCCACCTGGCCGAATTGAAAGCATTCCTGATGTCGAGTGTCGCCAGCAGCACGATAGGTCGTGCCGCGTGGCAGTGTCTGTCCAGTTCCAGAAAGGAGTCGACCACCTTTTGAATCGCTCCGATCGTTGATCGACCCCTCCTGAAACCGAACTGCAGGTCTGAGAGGCCCCCCCCCGGTATGCATCGCGTCCGTTAGTCTTGGTCTCAGTAGTTGTTCAAAGAGCTTACCTGTCGTGTCAAGTAAACTCAGCGGTCGGTAGGCCGACGGCGTATTAGGATCGCCCTTACCTTTTGGGATAAGGACGAGCCTGGCCACCTTCCATCGTTCGCTGAACGTTCCTGTCGTCAAGCACGTATTGTACAGGTCGAGAAGCATCTCCGGCCGTAGGCGAGCCACGAGCCGGAGGATCTCGGCCGGTACTCCGTCTGGTCCCGGCGCCTTACCAGTCTTCATCGCGTTCGTTGCTCTGGTGAGCTCCTCTGCGGCAAAGACGGGGGGCGCCGGCACAGCGGTATCGTCCGTCACGTTCGTCCGAGTCGGGTGCGTCGGAAACAATCCGCCAACAATCCGCCCTGCTGTTTCGGCGTCTTTGAGTTCCGGTGGAACTCGGGCCCCTAGTTTGCCGGTCACAATCTTGTAACCGGTTCCCCAGGGATCCTCGTTCACCTCCTCGCAGAGCTTCCTCCAGCATCGCGTCTTGCTGTCTCGTATTACCTTCGTCAGCGTCTTTCGTGATGTTTTGTATATGGCTTGGAGGTTTTCCCTTTCGGGTCTGCCCCCAGCCCTCGTGACTCGTCGCCGATTTGCCAGGCATATCCTGCGCAATTCGGCTATCTCGTCCGTCCACCAGTATTGTGGTCGTCTGTTTTGTCTTTGTCGTCGTTTCGGCATTGTGCTATTGCACAAACCGTCTATCAGTTTGGCCGTCTCGTCTGCCAGTCTTTCCGCCCTTCGCCGGCCAGTTAGCTCGGGGGGGATTTTCGTCACAGGAGCTGGTGATGCCATCAACTCCTCGGAAAATTTCTGTGCGTTGAGTTTGTTAAGGTTCCACCGCGGGGGTTGGTGGGTTCTTGTTCGTCTTGTTTCTGTCTGTCCTGCCACTTCGAAGGCAATGTACTGGTGATCGCTGGCTGTATAGTCCTCGATCACCCGCCACCCCCTCAGCTGTGACAGGGTTCTGTCCGACGTCATCGTCACGTCAGGGATGGAGTCTCCGAACCCTGGTCGTCTGTACGTCGGCGTATTTCCCGTGTTTACTACTGTTAGGTCCAGCCTTGCGGCCATTTCCAGCAGCAGTCGTCCGCGTCTGTTCGTTTCTGTCATTCCCCACTCGATCGCCCTCGCGTTGAAGTCCCCCGCAACGATGACATCCCCGGGCAGGGCCCTGATACCGTCTTCTAGTAGGGCCACCTTCCTCTCGAACTCCGCCGCGGCGCAGTTGGGCGTCAAGTAGACGCTGACATAAGTGACAGCGCCGACTCTGGCCCAGACGTAATCGTCACCGACGCCGCGGCTGGAGACTCGAGATTGGGCGGCAGCCCTTACCCAGATAGCTGTAGTCTCTGTCCCGTTCGTGATGTACGTCTGGGTCGTCCTTCTCCTGTATGATTCACACAGGATCAGGATGTCCGCGTCATGTTCGTCGGCTATCTGTGGTAGGAGCATGTCTGCGGTCCTACTTCGGTTCAGGTTTCCCTGAATTATTCTGTCCGTCTTCCGGCCTGCTTCCTGCACTCCTCCAGCGCGGCCCGGAACACGGCGCACTCCCCGGTACCGGCAAGGTGCGCCACGCCCCTGTACCCGGCCTCGGAGCACAGCGGGCAGACCGGTTTGCTTTTGCAGTCCGTCGCGTAGTGTCCGGATGCGCCGCACTTGCGGCAGCATTTCGTCCTGTCCATGCCTTTGCAGTCGGCCTTCACATGGCCGAAGCCCAGGCATTTGTGGCATTTCGTCACCGTCAGTCGTTTTCGAACGCGGCAATGCACCCAGCCTATGCCGATCCGACCACGCCGAAGCAGCGCATCGGCTTCCCGCGAATCAAGTTCGCAGACCGCCATGTACTGCTCGGCGCGGTTCGGGCCGAAAATGTGGACTCGGAAGTCCGCGTCTCGTCCCGTTTCCCGTTTGAGTGCGTCCGTCACGTCATCTGGGGTCGTAACACAGTCCAGGTCCATGATCTCCAGTTGGGTTTTGGAGGTCATAGTCCTGACACTGCCCGCTTCCCCGATCGCGTCTTGGATCTGTCGTCCAAACTCGTCGCGTCCGTCCGGTTTGCTTGCGTCCGCCTGTTCGTTTCAGGAGACACAAGCCGTTTTTCGTTTTTCTCAGAGTCGTCACCTGCACGCGACTCCTCTTTGGATCCACTGTCGTCCGTATTTTCCGTACTATGTCCGAGTACGTGATGTCTGTACCCGGTTTGACCAGAACGGCCAATCCCCTTTGGCGGGGGGCCGGTCCGCTCCAGTCAGCTCGGGTTTTTGCGTCCGTTTTGTTTTTTGTTTTCTCCGTGCCTTTCCGTGTGACGGTCTGCCAGTCTGTGGCCGGTTCCATCGTCGTTGGCCTCTTTTGGGAGGACTCCGGCGTGGTTCCGGTCGACGATCGTTTCCGTTTCGTCCGTGGCGTCTCTTCGTTGTTGTTCGTACCTGTTAACGTCTTATTACTGTCTACAAGACGTCCTTCCGTAGCTGTCTCCATCCGCGTGTGCAGCGCGATGTCCACAGTCTCTAGGATCGTCTTGATTCCCGTCTTTCCTGTCATGTTCATGTTTTTCTGTACGTTTGCTGCTTCGGCCATTTTAGTCGCGGTGTCGTGAATGAGCCTCAGCAGTTCTGTCAAGTCCTGTTTGTTACTCATTGTTGTGGCTGTTTGTCTCATCGTCGGTGTTTCGTTGTCTACAGCGGAGGCGTAGCTCGCCGCGCTGCTACCGCTTGACACACTGTCTGTCCTGTTTCGTCTTGGTAATTTCAGTAGAGTTTTGTTCGTGTCGTTGTTTCGTGTCGTCCTCCTCTTCACCGTGCACAAATTGCGGCCCTCAAAATCCGTGCCGCTGCCCGTGGCCACCGGGGCTTTCACCCGATCGGAACCCGGGGTGGATTCCCCCTGGGAAGGGGTTGCCACTTGAGGTATGTCCTTGTTTTGCTTGTGCATGTCATGTTTGTCTGTCCCGTCGTGCTAGAGGTCCCTCGTGGTCGCGACTCCACGAACCGCGCTGGGACAACGCACGGCCCCTGAGGTCCCCCCCCCCCCTCCCTGTGTGTTCAGTGTTCCCACCTTGTGGAGTGTGCGTGAGTATGAGTGCCCGTAGTGACAAACCGGGCTTCATTCACGGGGAGAGCCCGTCTATAGGGATCCCCGTCATTCACTTTCGGGCGACCCCGTTTATAGGGGTCCCCGGACATTCGTTT
This sequence comes from Ophion ventricosus, assembly GCA_963932345.1. Classification (NCBI taxonomy): domain Eukaryota; kingdom Metazoa; phylum Arthropoda; class Insecta; order Hymenoptera; family Ichneumonidae; genus Ophion; species Ophion ventricosus. The sequence goes on from OZ010722.1 coordinate 15,228,774, forward strand.
TTCGGTAGGACCCGTTTATAGGGTCTCCGAGCATTCACCTCCCCGGTTTGTCAAAGGACGTGTCCGTGTGGGTGTTTGTGTAGTGTTTACGTGAGGGTGTGTGTGTGTAACTATTGCCCTGTTAGCCGTATGAGGAATATACGCTGCCCGCCCTGGGCTGATCGATTGGGCTGAGGGATGATCGCGACTGGGCTGAGGGATGATCGATTGAGACCCCTAGATCTATTACTACTACCGATTTCATCTTTGTTACGTGAATAATGTTCCTGCCATCGTTCTCGCTGCATCATCAGACTTGTCGGCACGATCTGACCGGAAGTAAGATGAAATCGGAGACGAGTTCGGGTCAGTGATATCTAGGAAGATCGATTGAGACCCCTGGAACTATTAGGACTACCGATTTCATCTTTGTTACGTCAATAATGTTCCTGTCATCGTTCTCGCTGCATCATCAGACTTGTCGACTCGATCTAACCGGAAGTAAGATGAAATCGGAGACGAGTTCGGGTCAGTAATATCAGGGATGATCGATTGAGGCCCCTAGAACCATTACGACCACCGATTTCATCTTTGTTACGTAAATAATTCTCCCGCCGTCGTTCTCGCTGCATCATCAAACTTCTCGACTCGATCTGACCGGAAGTAAGATGAAATCAGAGACGAGTTCGGGTCAGTGCTATCAGGGATGATCGATTGAGATCCCTAGAACGATTACGTCTACCGATTTCATCTTTGTTACGTAAATAATGTTCCTGCTATCGTTCTCGCTGCATCATCAGACTTCTCGTCTCGATCTGACCGGAAGTAAGATGAAATCGGAGACGATTTCGGGTCAGTGCTATCAGGGATGATCGATTGAGACCCGTAGATCTATTACTACCACCGATTTCATCTTTGTTATGTGAATAATGTTCCTGCCATCGTTCTCGCTGCATCATCAGACTTCTCGACTCGATCTGACCGGAAGTAAGATGAAATCGGAGACAAGTTTGGGTCAGTGCTAGCAGGAATGATCAATTGAGACCCCTAGAATTATTATGACTACCGATTTCATCTTTGTTACGTGAATAATGTTCCTGCCACCGTTCTCACTGCATCATCAGATTTCTCGATTCGATCTGACCGGAAGTAAGATGACATCGGAAACGAGTTCGGGTCAGTGCTATCAGGGATGATCAATTGAGAACCCTAGAACTACTACGTCTACCGATTTCATCTTTGTTACGTAAATAATGTTCCTGCCATCGTTCTCGCTGCATCATCAGACTTCTCGTCTCGATCTGACCGGAAGTAAGATGAAATCGGAGACGACTTCGGGTCAGTGCTATCAGGGATGATCGTTTGAGACCCCTAGAACAATTACGACTACCGATTTCATCTTTGTTACGTAAATAATGTTCCTGCCATCGTTCTCGCTGCATCATCAGACTTCTCGACTCGATCTGACCGGAAGTAAGATGAAATGGGAGACGAGTTCGAGTCAGTGCTATCAGGGATGATCGATTGAGACCCCTAGACCTATTACTACCACCGATTTCATATTTTTTATGTGAATAATGTTCCTGCCATCGTTCTCGCTGCATCATCAGACTTCTCGACTCGATCTGACCGGAAGTAAGATGAAATCGGAGACAAGTTTGGGTCAGTGCTATCAGGAATGATCAATTGAGACCCCTAGAATTATTATGACTACCGATTTCATCTTTGTTACGTGAATAATGTTCCTGCCATCGTTCTCACTGCATCATCAGATTTCTCGATTCGATCTGACCGGAAGTAAGATGAAATCGGAAACGAGTTCGGGTCAGTGCTATCAGGGATGATCGATAGAGAACCCTAGAACTGTTACGTCTACCGATTTCATCTTTGTTACGTAAATAATGTTCCTGCTATCGTTCTCGCTGCATCATCAGACTTCTCGTCTCGATCTGACCGGATGTAAGATGAAATCGGAGACGATTTTGGGTCAGTGCTATCAGGGATGATCGATTGAGACCCCTAGATCTATTACTACTACCGATTTCATCTTTGTTACGTGAATAATGTTCCTGCCATCGTTCTCACTGCATTATCAGACTTCTCGTCTCGATCTGACCGGAAGTAAGATGAAATCGGAGACGATTTCGGGTCAGTGCTATCAGGGATGATCGATTGAGACCCCTAGATCTATTACTACTACCGATTTCATCCTTGTTACGTAAATAATGTTCCTGCCATCGTTCTCGCTGCATCATCAGACTTGTCGACTCGATCTAACCGGAAGTAAGATGAAATCGGAAACGAGTTCGGGTCAGTGCTATCAGGGATGATCGATTGAGACCCCTAGATCTATTACTACTACCGATTTCATCTTTGTTACGTGAATAATGTTCCTGCCATCGTTCTCACTGCATCATCAGACTTCTCGACTCGATCTAACCGGAAGTAAGATGAAATCGGAGACGATTTCGGGTCAGTGCTATCAGGGATGATCGATTGAGACCCCTAGATCTATTACTACTACCGATTTCATCTTTGTTACGTGAATAATGTTCCTGCCATCGTTCTCACTGCATCATCAGACTTCTCGTCTCGATCTGACCGGAAGTAAGATGGAATCGGAGACGATTTCGGGTCAGTGCTATCAGGGATGATCGATTGAGACCCCTAGATCTATTACTACTACCGATTTCATCCTTGTTACGTAAATAATGTTCCTGCTATCGTTCTCGCTGCATCATCAGACTTCTCGTCTCGATCTGACCGGAAGTAAGATGAAATCGGAGACGATTTCGGGTCAATGCTATCAGGGATGATCGATTGAGACCCCTAGAACTATTACGACTACCGATTTCATCTTTGTTACGTAAATAATGTTCCTGCCATCGTTCTCGCTGCATCATCAGACTTCTCGTCTCGATCTGACCGGAAGTAAGATGAAATCGGAGACGATTTCGGGTCAGTGCTATCAGGGATGATCGATTGAGACCCCTAGAACTATTACGACTACCGATTTCATCTTTGTTACGTAAATAATGTTCCTGCCATCGTTCTCGCTGCATCATCAGACTTGTCGACTCGATCTAACCGGAAGTAAGATGAAATCGGAGACGATTTCGGGCCAGTGCTATCAGGGATGATCGATTGAGACCCCTAGATCTATTACTACTACCGATTTCATCTTTTGTTACGTGAATAATGTTCCTGCCATCGTTCTCACTGCATCATCAGACTTCTCGACTCGATCTGACCGGAAGTAAGATGAAATCGGAGACAAGTTTGGGTCAGTGCTATCAGGAATGATCAATTGAGACCCCTAGAATTATTATGACTACCGATTTCATCTTTGTTACGTGAATAATGTTCCTGCCATCGTTCTCACTGCATCATCAGATTTCTCGATTCGATCTGACCGGAAGTAAGATGAAATCGGAAACGAGTTCGGGTCAGTGCTATCAGGGATGATCGATAGAGAACCCTAGAACTGTTACGTCTACCGATTTCATCTTTGTTACGTAAATAATGTTCCTGCTATCGTTCTCGCTGCATCATCAGACTTCTCGTCTCGATCTGACCGGATGTAAGATGAAATCGGAGACGATTTTGGGTCAGTGCTATCAGGGATGATCGATTGAGACCCCTAGATCTATTACTACTACCGATTTCATCTTTGTTACGTGAATAATGTTCCTGCCATCGTTCTCACTGCATCATCAGACTTCTCGTCTCGATCTGACCGGAAGTAAGATGAAATCGGAGACGATTTCGGGTCAGTGCTATCAGGGATGATCGATTGAGACCCCTAGATCTATTACTACTACCGATTTCATCCTTGTTACGTAAATAATGTTCCTGCCATCGTTCTCGCTGCATCATCAGACTTGTCGACTCGATCTAACCGGAAGTAAGATGAAATCGGAAACGAGTTCGGGTCAGTGCTATCAGGGATGATCGATTGAGACCCCTAGATCTATTACTACTACCGATTTCATCTTTGTTACGTGAATAATGTTCCTGCCATCGTTCTCACTGCATCATCAGACTTCTCGACTCGATCTAACCGGAAGTAAGATGAAATCGGAGACGATTTCGGGTCAGTGCTATCAGGGATGATCGATTGAGACCCCTAGATCTATTACTACTACCGATTTCATCTTTGTTACGTGAATAATGTTCCTGCCATCGTTCTCACTGCATCATCACACTTCTCGTCTCGATCTGACCGGAAGTAAGATGGAATCGGAGACGATTTCGGGTCAGTGCTATCAGGGATGATCGATTGAGACCCCTAGATCTATTACTACTACCGATTTCATCCTTGTTACGTAAATAATGTTCCTGCTATCGTTCTCGCTGCATCATCAGACTTCTCGTCTCGATCTGACCGGAAGTAAGATGAAATCGGAGACGATTTCGGGTCAATGCTATCAGGGATGATCGATTGAGACCCCTAGAACTATTACGACTACCGATTTCATCTTTGTTACGTAAATAATGTTCCTGCCATCGTTCTCGCTGCATCATCAGACTTCTCGTCTCGATCTGACCGGAAGTAAGATGAAATCGGAGACGATTTCGGGTCAGTGCTATCAGGGATGATCGATTGAGACCCCTAGAACTATTACGACTACCGATTTCATCTTTGTTACGTAAATAATGTTCCTGCCATCGTTCTCGCTGCATCATCAGACTTGTCGACTCGATCTAACCGGAAGTAAGATGAAATCGGAGACGATTTCGGGTCAGTGCTATCAGGGATGATCGATTGAGACCCCTAGATCTATTACTACTACCGATTTCATCTTTTGTTACGTGAATAATGTTCCTGCCATCGTTCTCACTGCATCATCAGACTTCTAGACTCGACCTGACCGGAAGTAAGATGAAATCGGAGACGAGTTCGAGTCAGTGCTATCAGGGATGATCGATTGAGACCCCTAGATCTATTACTACCACCGATTTCATCTTTGTTATGTGAATAATGTTCCTGCCATCGTTCTCGCTGCATCATCAGACTTCTCGACTCGATCTGACCGGAAGTAAGATGAAATCGGAGATAAGTTTGGGTCAGTGCTATCAGGGATGATCAATTGAGACCCCTAGAATTATTATGACTACCGATTTCATCTTTGTTACGTGAATAATGTTCCTGCCATCGTTCTCACTGCATCATCACATTTCTCGATTCGATCTGACCGGAAGTAAGTTGAAATCGGAAACGAGTTCGGGTCAGTGCTATCAGGGATGATCGATTGAGAACCCTAGAACTATTACGTCTACCGATTTCATCTTTGTTACGTAATTGTTCCTGCCATCGTTTTCGCTGCATCTTCAGACTTCTCGTCTCGATCTGACCGGAAATAAGATGAAATCGGAGACGAGTTCGGGTCAGTAATATCAAGGATGATAGATTGTGACCCCTAGAACCATTATGACCACCGATTTCATCTTCGTTACGTAAATAATGCTTTTGCCCTCGTTTTCGCTAGATCGTCAGACTTCTCGACTCGATCTGACTGGAAATAATATGAAATCGTACATGACTTCGGGTCAGTCATATCGTCGATGACTCTTTGTCATCAACTAATGACGTTAACTTCACAGAGCGGTAATACTACCGCTGTTTGAAGTTATCGCTTGTACAAGCATGTCCAGGCATCAAATGAAGGCACTGTATAATACAATTTGAGTACAACGAAAATTCATAATTTTAATTATTCATAATGATTAAAACGTATGTGGTAATTACATTTTGGAATATTTACAATATAAAACGTATGTGGTAATGACATTTTGGAATATTTACAAATATTTACAAATGTACATATAGCAAAATATAAAGAGTTATAGATACATGACGACACAGAACGTCCAAACAGAGAAACCTAACTCTGTGAAAACTTTCGGTACCAGACATCAGTGCACCCTGAACGGCTTTTGGAAGCTTCCTCGCATCATCATTGGCGGGAAAATTTATTGACTGGTAATTTCAATAATCTGCTATTCATGATTTTTTTAAAGTTATGTAGATAGCGTTAAGTCCGCGACCTTCAAGAACCCAAACCCTTTTTTGGCCATTCGGTAAAAAATGAGGTGCTCTTACGACCGTCCACATAGCAGAAACTTGTTAGTAACTTTCCTCCAAATTCCGAATCGTTTTTTCGGCTTCAATGATACGTCCCGACGTCAGAAAAATCCTTCAATATGACGCTCCTATATTTTTTTGTTTGAAGAACTCAAAGCAGGTTACCGATCTCGAATCAACTACGATAAACGATATGAAAGAGAGATGTACGCCGGCTACTGTTACAGACCACAGCCTACATTCCATAAAAGGAAGAACTGATCGCGGTAAAGACTGAGTCCACATTGAACACCTTCCGAAGAAATGAAACTATGGGTTCCATCTCTTGATAATGTGCTCAATGTGGGCCCCTTCTCTATCTACACATAATTCTAGTCTTCTAGTCATGTGAGCTCTAGTCTGGCGCAGCATACCGGGCGTTATTGTTGCAAACGCACCCCGTATTCTCCCTCGCATATCGTCTTCGGTAGTCGGTTCGGTCCTACAAACAATGTTTTTTATTGTTCCCCATACGAAAAAATCGAGGGGTGTCAAATCTGGCGATCGTAGTGGCCACGGAATCGTTCCATTTGAAGCGAGAATCCGATCGGGAAAACGTCGATTCAGAATTACTCGCACGTTTCGTGCTGTGTGAGCTGGGTGTCCATCTTGTTGCCACCACATTCTTAGCCGGACAGCCAAAGGAACGTCTTCCATAAGCTCGGGGAGACCGTTTTCCAATAATTCTGCATACTTAACGCTATCCATATTGCCATCAAAAAACCATGGACCGATAATTCTATCGTTGAGAATACCAGCCCATACGTTTACACGCCAACGGTTCTGCCGATGAACTTCATGAATCCATTCGGGGTTTTCTTCCGCCCAGTATCGAACGTTTTGACGGTTGAACGTCTCGCAGTTTTTAAATCAGGCCTCGTCAGTAAACAATACGTATTTAAAAAAATCCGGTTCTTCTCCTTCTTGCCCAATGGCCCACGCACAATACTCCAGCCTCCGCTCGTAATCTTCGGCGTGAAGATGCTGAGTTTTGTGCACGCGGTAGGGGTACCGGTGCTCCTTCAAAATTTTCCGTACCGTCTCACGGTTCACATCTGGGCACATAAAAGTATATGTTAAAAAACATATACAGTTAAAAAACATCATATTTAATATTATTATGGCAGCGCATCCACAAAAATAATGTCGTTCTACGCACCCCACGATTCTACGCACCCATCCGAGGTGCCCTCCGCCCACCCCAGTGTTCTACGCACCCCACGATTCCACGATTCGTGGCCTCGATGCCACGAAACTAAGTGAAAACGTCTCGATTTTGACAGGAGTGACACTTCCGGATATTTACCAAAATAACTATTTGTACGAAAAATGTGATGGAATTTGTTTTTTTTTCATTTTCGCACCGATTTTGGGGTTGCTGAATCGAAATTTCATATAGAATTTTGGAAATTCAAAATGGCAGATCCAGTTTGGCGGAACAAATTGTAAAAAATGGTTAATCCAAGTGGGCGTTGATACGTGGAGGTTTTTGGGGTCGCTGAATTCTATTTTGATACTGAATTTTGAGAACTCAAAATGGCGGATTCAATATGCTGCACTGAAAGAAAAAGTGTGATTTTATTTTAATCAAACCTGACACTGGAGGTTTTTAAAGGTCACTTGACCTTAACTTCATGTACAAAAAACAAATTAGAAAGAGCGAATCCGATGTGGCCGCGATTCGTGTTTTCATATCGAATTAAGAAGTTATAGTGTCCCGACAGTGTCCATTTCGTATAAAACTTAGGTGTGCAGCTTATGGTCTCAGGTGTCCTCATGCACCGCTACGTGGCTACGCACGTATTACATTTTCGAATATGGTTACTCGTCTATACTTATCCATAATAACCTGTACACCCTGATCTGACACGTTGGGAGAGGCATCCTAAGTCTAACTGTCAAGGCTTTTTAAAAAAAAATTAACTGTCAAGGCTGTGTAACAAGCGTACAAGATAATGTATAGGGATAGCCAAGGGCTAAATAAACAATGTTCAATCAATCTCCCCCTCTCTCTCTCTGTCCTCCCTCCCTCCTCCCGCCCCCGCTACTGACCCGTCCTACCCCGGCGCGTACATCCGCACGTTTCGCATACATACCAAGGTTTCGAGCGATGCCTCTTGCACTCTGTATCGGATTTCTTTCAATCGCTTCGATAACCGGACCTCTAACTTCGTCCGCGACCGGCTTCGCACGCGGTTGACGGGGTGCTTTCAAAACGCCATGCGCAGCAATGGTCTCCGCTAGCCTTTTGAAAAAATATTCCATCGTGAACAAAAAAATAGGGTAGGGTAAGGTGGTGCTTCCATTCGGCCCTATTCTAGAATTATTTCAGCCTTGAGGTGTTCATATTTGCACTCCGTACGTTTTATAATGTTATAATACACTGAGAGCGAAAATTAAAAGTGCAGAAAAATTTCAGAATTTTGTTCAGTAATTTTTGAAAGGCTGTTACTTCGCGAATAGGGGGGGGGGGGGGGCAAAGGCACTTTGAAGTTCGAAATATCTAGTTCAAGAATCTTGCGAAAATTTTTTTTTCGAGCGTCACGCGCGGCGCTGTCATAGGAAGTAGCACGAGTAAAAAATTTGCGAATTTTTTAAATTCAAAGTCGTCCATATACTCGAAAAAAATGTTCCTCACTGAATCAATGCTGGAGTATTTTAGTCAGATTCTTTAGCTTCAATTTGGTTTTTTGGCTCTCCATACGACCATTTGTCGCTGAGATATCGCCGATTGAATAAAAAGTCAGCTTTTTGCTTTGATCATCGATATCTCATGTACTAATGGTCGTATAGCGAACGGAAGGTGGGTTTCGGAAACTTGAATAAGTCGTCCGTAAGTTCATTTTGGTATTTAACATTATTATTTTAAAGTAAATTCCACCACCACTTTGCAAATATTTCGAAAATTACCAATGTTTTCAGGTTTTGAAGCTCAATACATACGCAAAGACCTGACGCGATTTTTTTATTGCATGGCATAATTTATCGAGTTCAAATTAATTGCATTAAATTAAGTTGATACTACGAAGCAAATATTCATACACCTTTTTATACGCATCGCTATACGATTTTTCAATCAATAACGAATTAAAATAAAAAAATTAAAAACTTTGAAATTCGTTTTTTTGCGAGATTTAATGGGTAGTTCATGCAAAATTACATGAAATAAAAAGTAGTGAGAAAAATAACGATTTTTTATTTCATCTTAACCATCGTCAATAGCGTGTAAAGGAGCAAGACATGTGCTTGCTTTAATTTTTCATGAAATTTTGACGATTCGGGTAAAAAAAACGGTTCGACCGATCCATTTGAAAATTTACAGGGTCTTTGGGCATGTATTGAGCTCGATAAATACCTGAAAACATTGATAGTTTTCGCTATATTTGCAAAGTTGTGGTGGATTTTCCAAAACGGCGGAAAACGTCATTTTTTTGTACTTTTTCAAGTCCATATTCAGCTTGAAAAAAAATGTTTCCTGTCAAATACCAAAAGGATCTTATAAAGGTTCATAAGATATCGCTGATCAAGAAAAAAAGCTGGATTTTCATTCCATCGGCGATATCTCAGCGGCAAGTGGTCGTATGAAGAGCGAAAAAATACCAAATTGAAGCTAAAGAATCAGGCTGAAAGACTCACGTATTCATTCAGCCAGATAATTTTTTTTCAGCCCGTGCACGATGTGGAAAAACGACAAAAAAATCGAATTTTTTTTTGTCGCGCTTTTTATTTATATCAGAACTAATTGTAAGTGTGACCCTAAAAAAAAATTCTCCGCGAGATTCTTAAACTAGAGATTTCAACCTTCAAAATGCTTTTTCAGTTTCCCCGATTGTACCATCTTTCAAGAAGTTACGGCCTTGCAAAAATCACTGCAAAAATGGAAGTTTTTCTGCTCCTCTAATTGTTTTGATGAGTGTAAGAATGATAAAATCATAAGATGAAGATAAAATCACAGGAATGAGTTATAAATTTTCCCACGTGTATAGAATACATTTAAGAATCTATTCTTAAAATTTTGTATCCGTGGTCAAAGGAATTTCGGCGATTTTCAATTAGCATACATCCTTAAACGTCAATTGATAATAGTTAAGGCAGAACACCACTGTGACCCCCTGTTTTTTTGCCATTTTTCAAGAATTTTTTTTTGTGGGAAAAAAAAGAGATATTCGAAAAAATTTTTTTTGTTTTGTTCGTTGTTTATTGAAGATACATAAAAAAAAAATTTCAAATTTTTCACGCCCCATGGTGACGCTGGGGAAGCTCCCGCGTCAGGTACTGTTGCCTCTGCAGTGGTTAGCGGCACGCAGCAGAACTCTCTTCAAAGTCGATCTGAAAAAAAATACCGAGTGTTTTCGTTAATAATATGATATTTTCAAGAGAAGTACACAGGGATTTGAAAAAATATTGATTTTTTAAAAATAGGCACGCTTTTGAAATTAAAGGACGATTTTCGAGCAAAATTTCTCGTCGAAAATAGGCTATAACTTTTTTTATTATTGAGATATCGAAAAAATCCTATGTACTTCTTTAGATAATCTAGTTTTATTGATGCAGTCCAAATTTGAAGTCGATCGGATAAAAATTGCTCGAGTTCTGCTGCGTGCCGCACTCAAAAAAGTGGTTTTGAGAAAAACGCGTTCAAAGTTTTAGGTTTGTTAATTTATGCGATAAATTGGAAAAAGAATTGTTTACCTTTAATCAGCGATGCCGGCACCATATAGCTGGCCTTCAAGAAGCAAATGATTGTCCCTAGCATCTTTTCTCGAACTTGTAGAGGCTCTTCTTGCCTCTTTTCCAGCGTCTGTGAGCGAGCGCGCCGCCAGCTCGATCCGCGCTGCGTCGGTTTCAACGCAAAAATTGAAACAATTTGGGCCGATAGTTATCCCCAACGTCTCCAAAACTTTCATGAGGCTTCTCAGGCCATCGTTGAATAATAATATCGCGATATCAGCTGCAATATCGACGATTTTTTTGCTCCCGGACTGACACTTGGGGGCTATTGCCCAAACTGATTTGTTGTAGCTTTCGTTGTTGTTTTGCGTGAAGCCGCCCAAACAACGCTGCAGCAAATCGTCTCTGCTCAAATTTTCGAAGACTGGCGTAATTGCCTCCAAAACTTCCTCAGGAAGAGGCGGCTTATGGCGATATTCAGAAATATTACCGCTTGCGACCGTTCGCTGCCACGAACACCACGACTCGGCTCCCTCTGGGCAATCGTCATGTTGTGGCTCACTATCTGTGGATATTTTATGTTTGATAGTTGCCCAAATTGCCTTCCTCATTTTTTCAACATCATCGCTGTTCCTCCGAATAGCCAAGCCGTAATATGTGCTCAACTCGTCAATCAATTTTCCGGTGAGCTTTCCTCTGCCAGACAATCCTTTTTGTTTTTTCACGATTTCGCGGAGGCGCATCCCGATACGTTTTTGGACATGATCGATGCACTCTTTTTTTTTATCTCGAAACCGTCGTATGGATCGCTATTCGATATGTCCAGAAACGTTTTAGAATCGCCGTCACCAATATAATATTTATATTTTATGCCACAGAGCTCTTCAGACCGTTGAAACATTTCGACAGCTGAGTCGACTTCCATTTTTCCGGAGGAGCCGCTATGGTTCGCCTGGCACTCATCGGCGTGGGTACTTTTCCATTCCCAGTACTCCGCGGTGCTTTCTTTTTTTTCCCAATGCTCGCAAGCTTTGCAATATTTCGATTTCACCATAACGTCTATCACTTTTTTAGTGTACCAGCCGATAAGCGATGTTATGCCGAAAAGCGAGCTGAAACCGCGCTTACGCCACGATCCGTCGCCTGAAACGATAATTCCGTCCTCCACCCCATTTTCCAACGAAATTGTCTCCTCCTCAAGTGCAGCCTTTTGTTTGCTCACTGTGCTCACAGCTTTAGTGGCAATCGAAATCGAATTTAAGATTCGATCGTAGAAAGACTGAAATATGGGGCGCGGTAGGTCCATAAATGCACAAAACTTCATCAGGCCATTCAAACCGACGCCAAGAAGACGCATACTGAATACGATCCGACGATTTATTTCGTATGCATTGTCAATCATAGGACACGAATTGATTTGCACTTTTTCACAATGGCCGCAATCGACCTCGATTTTGAATCCGAGTCCGCGCAAACTTTTTTCAGTAAACTTTATATCGCGATCACACACTTTGCACTTCACTAACGTCGATATAATGTTCAATGCATTGACGAGGTGTACTATACGATAACCGAAATCGTTAGTAACACCGACCTCTAAATCGTCCGACGATTTTAACTTTTTCGCCGACGTGCTCACATACTCTGCAGAACTATTTTCGGAGCTATAACGGTTCGGAGGTTTTCGATTCGAAATTTTCGTTCGACTCCTCGTCACATAGCTCCGTTTTGTTCCCTTTTTCCCCGCGTACACTTTCGGATTATCCATTTCGATGTGCAAAGAATAATTCTGAGCGTTCGATATTTATAAACGAAACGATTCGGAGCGTTTAGACACGAGTAGCGTCGCTTCTATTCGCAAACTGACGCTATGACGCTATCCCTATACCTGCCTTCAAAATTTTTCAATTATCGCCACCTATGGCTTTTTTCGAAACTATAATTATAACAATAGCCGGTTTTTGTGAAGGGAGACAAAAGAATACCTGGGAAAGACCCGCAGGACCTGGGAAAGGCCCGGTATACCTGCCGACCCTGAGGCGCGCAGCTGCGCGGGACCCCGAGCGTCACGGAGCACCGCTCCACAAAATATTCAATATCTCCGAAAATAATTATTTTTTCGACCTGGGTCCAACGGCATCTTAATCTTAAATGTATTTTAGATTTTTCTCGATGGTTTTGAAAAAATCGATTTTTTGAAGCCGTCACAGTGGTGTTGTCCCTTAAGATGAAAAAAAAATCGTTATTTTTGTAATACTTTTCTATTAACCCTAGGACCCTACACATGGGTACGCCATACCCCACATAATTTTTACGGCTCTGGTATTTCGGCAGTTTCGGTAGTCACGTGAAAATATCGAACGCATTAGGAGAGGGGACTCTCTAGAGCAGGTTCGTAAAGGAATGATCTTCAATTGTAGTTTGGAAGTGACGCAGTTAACATTTTTCAAGAGCCTGGGGTTAGCGTAACCCCACACGTTTTGCGATATTTACCTCTATGGAAGTATATTATTATTTATATTGTTTCTTATCATTTGCCTTTATAAAATCAGTGTGTTGTCTACAAAAATTACATTATAAACGTTTTTATACTATTCTAAATGTTTTTATTAGCATAAAGCCATGGAGCTTAGGTCGCGAGTAGGGAAGGCGGAAGAGGTCCGGAGGATGCCGCAGGCGACAAATAATGAAGAGGAGCCACAGGACAACAATTCCACGGGTAGTGAGTCAGACCACGAAGAAGAATTGGAGGGTTCCGATGAAGACTTTTTAGAAGGGGGACGGGATTCTGCCAGTGACGGTACAGACAGCGACGATAAAATGGTCACACGACAGGTGGAGAAAATAAAAAGGCGTCGTACATCCGAGTGTGCTCTCAGCTGTACTCGAAATAAATTTATTTACAGGAAAAACCGTTACAAGTGGTCACTCGACCCTCCTGCTCCCCGCTCGCGCATTACATCTACTCATAAGATAAAGCCGTGTGGCATCGGGGCCGGAGCCAGTGTGAGGAGCGAATTTGCAGCGTGGTCTCTTTTGCTACCTGACGAAACTTTAGAGGAAATAGTCGTCTATACAAATGAAGCTATAGGAAGTAAACAATGTGGATACACCGGTCCGAAATGCCGACTGCCGCGTTGCCAAGACCATCGCTCGATGCAGTGCTTTCAATGCACACTGAAATAAAATTACACCGAACACATGTACATTAATCTATTTATTAATACGATATATGTACATTTATTTTGTTTTCATTGCTAATATGTCATATCAAAGTACATGTAGCGATTTTTTTAGAATTTTTTGTCAACCCTGCTTTTATATGTTTTTTGTTTGATACCACAAAACAAAAAAGTTCAAAGAATATGTTTTTGAAATAGAAAACACTATGTTTTGACATAAAATCATTTTTTAAACATGTATTTACACTTTTCCCCTCAAGAAACGACACCGAAACATATTCAAATGTTTGAAAAAAGTGCCATTTTTACCCCTTGTGAAATTCTCCAAGAACTTCGAATTTTGTGTTGGCAATTTTTTTAAGCTTGGTCCATACGGCCTTTTTCAAGAATCAATGAAAAAATTGTCCAACATATGAGTAAAAAAAGTGTGATAATTTTTTTAATTATTTTTAGTGAGATATGCTAAAATATTTTTCTTGCTTTGTTCGATCCCATTTTTCATGTTGAAAAAGTCGTATTAGGTTATTCTCGCAAATCCTATTCCATTCTTCAGTTTCTCAGCGTTCGATTAAAAAAAAAAAACTACGACAAACGGTTCGTTAGCAGCGTTGATTTGAAGGGCTGGGGTGCGCGTAACCCCAGTGTAGGTTATTTGTTTCATACAGATAGTGTAGGGTCCTAGGGTTAAGTACTCATGGAATGTAAAGAAAAAAAAATGTACAAAAAAAAAATTCAAAATTTCGAGAAAAAAATCCAAAATTTTGAGCAAAAAATATCACAATTTCCAAAAAAAAATCTAGTTATCTTTTTCACAATTTCTCATCAACTATTAATGAGATGGCCCGAAAGAAAATTCAAAATTTTAATTAAATTTCTTAGTTTTTTTTTATTTAAAAAATAACTTAAAAATTGTGATATGTTTCTGCTCCTTGAATTTTTTTTGTGTGCATAGAGGCCTTAAATCAAATGTGGTGCGATTTTTCGAAAACAATGTCCCGCTTCCCATTTGGAGCTCACGTAATTAATAGACGTCTCCTAACGTGTACTTACCGTCGAAAACTCTGCCGCGAAGGAGGAGGTGGTCCAAATTCCTGCTCGTACTCCCGCACACACCGTGAAAAATTATTTTCAAATCGCACGAGAAGCGCGTGCATCCGGAGTCTTTGGGCGTCATCCATGATGTTTATGCCCACAACAAACGATCGCGAAGAGACGAACGGCAAACAAATGCCGATCGTCGCATTCGTCCGTCGATGTAGGACATACATATACACACCAATAATACAACTTACCTCCGAAATTGGCGACCTTGTTATCAATCTATAGGCATACTCTTGTAAGTCGGTAGGTTTTAAAACAAATACGCAGGCAAAACTGTGCATGCTATTATCGTGTTACTGCCGCCTTTAGAAGGGCAGGCTCTCAAGTGTCAAATTCAGGTTCGATTAATACTGCCTGCAAATGAAAATTCATGGCCAGAGGTGTAATATATGGAAAAGCAGTAAGATGCGCGTCTTTGCCGTTATTTTTGATAGAAGGTGTTTGATACAACAATCGAGCGTTGTTCTATTTCACTCTTCGCTGATTTATCAAGACTATTTTTTCTCAAATAATAGACTCTTCTAGTACACATAAAAACACGTATCAGTATGAGCCAGAAGCTTCAGAAACGCAAAATGATTTTTTTTTAGAAAAGTGTAGTGTAGAACACTCCGAAGTGGCATCTTTCATCGCTCGTCGATTTTCTTAGCCCCGAGTTTTTTCTTAACACCTGGAGAGTTCGAGTACACATACAATCCCGTGTAAGGAGGAGCCAGAAGATTCAGACACCCGCACCTTATTTTTTTTTATTCGACAGTAGGTATTTAATACAACAATCGAGTCTTGTTCTCTTTCACTCTCCGCTGATTTATCAAGATTATTTTTTTTTAACTACTAGAGACTTCTAACACACATAAAAACACGTGTGAGAATCAGCCCGAAGCTTCAGAAATTGAAAATAATTTTTTTTCAGAAAAGTGTAGCATAGAACAGTCAAGTAGCGTCACGTTTTATACCTGAGTGATTTTCTGTTCCCCGAGATTTTTTTTAGCACCTGGAGAGTTCGAGTACACATACAAACATGTGTAAACAGTAGACAGAAGATCCAGACACGCGCACGATTTTTCTTTTTGATAGAATGTGTTTAATACAACCATCGAACGTTGTTCTGTTTCACTCTCCCCTGATTTATCGAGATTGTTTTTTTCCAACTACTAGAGACTTATAGTACGCATAAAAACATGTGTGAGAATCGGCCAGAAGCTTTAGAAATTCAAAATGAATTTTTTTCAGAAAAGTGTAGCGTAGAACAGTCAAGTAGTAACATCGTTAATCCCTGGCCGATTTCCTCTTCCCCGAGATTTGTTTTAACACCTGGAGAGTTCGAGTACACATACATAAACGTGTAAAGAGTAGCCAGGAGATTCAGATACCGGCACGATTATTCTTTGTGATAAATGGTTTTTAATACAACAATCAAGAGTTGTTCTATTTCACTCTTCGCTGATTTATAAAAACTATTTTTTCACAACTACTAGAGACTTGTAGTACATATAAAAACACGCATGAGCATCAGCCAGAAGCTTCAGAAACGTAAAATGAATTTATTATATTTTAGAAAAGTGTAGTGTAGAATAGTCTGAAATGTCATTTTTCATCCCTAGCCGATTTTCTTTTCCCCCAGATTTTTTTAAAAACCTGGAGTGTTCGAGTACACATACGAAAACGTATAAAGAGTAGCCAGAAGATTCAGACACCCGCACGTTCTTTTTTTTTTGGATAGCAGGTGTTTTATACAACAATCGAGTGTTGTTCTCTTTTACTCTCCACTGATTTATCAAGTCAATTTTTTTCACCTACTAAAGACCTGTAGAATACATAAAAAACGTGTGAGAATATTCCAGAAGCTTCAGAAAGTACTAGCAAGTTTCATGACACTTCAGACTGTTCTACCCAACAGTTTTCTAAAAAAAAATCATTTTGCGTTTCTGAAGCTCCTAGCTGATACTCAGGCGTGTTTTAAATATGTGTAGTAGAAGTCTCTAGTAGTTGGGAGAAAATAGTCTTGATAAATCAAGGGAGAGTGAAATAGAACAACACTCGATTCTTGTATTAAACACCTTTTATAAGATAGAAAATCGTGCAGGTGTCTGAATCTTCTGGTTACTGTTCACACGGTTTTGTATGTGTACTCGAACTCTCCAGGTGCTAAACAAAAATCTCGGTCAACAGAACATCGGCAAGTGACGAAAGATGACAATGCACGACTGTTCTATGCCACACTTTGCTGAAAAAACTTCATTTTGGATTTTTTTAAGCGTCTGGCTGATTCTCACACGAGTTTTTATGTGTACCGAAAGTCTGTAGTAGTTTGAAATAAATAACCTTGATAAATGAGCGGAGAGTGAAATAGAAGAACGCGGGATTGTTGTATTAATCACTTTCTATCAAAAAGAAAAACCGTGCGGGTGTCTGGATCTTCTGGCTACTCTTTACACGTGTTTGTATGCGTACTGGATGTACACTTGAACTCTCCAGGTGCTAAAAAAAATCTCGGGGAAAAGAAAATCGGCCAGGGATAAACGATGACAATACTTGACTGTTCTACGCGACACTTTTTTGGAAAAAAATCATTTTCAATTTCTGAACATTCTGGCTGATTCTTACACGTATTTTTATGTGTACTGGATGTCTCTAGTAGTTGGCAAAAAATTTTTTTTATAAATCGGCTAAGAATGAAATAGAACGACTCTCCATTGTTGTATTAAACACCTTCTATCAAAAAAATAATCGTGTGGGTGTCTGGATCTTCTGGCTACTCTTCACAAGTATTTGTATGTGTACTCGAACTCTCCAGGTCTTCAAAAAAAAATAATGGACGACAGAAAATCGCCAACGGATGAAAGATCACACTGCCCGACTGGTCTATGTTACACTTTTCTGAAAAAAAAAATCATTCCTATTTTCTGAAGCTTCTGGCTGATTCTCTCGTCTTCTTATGTGTTCTAGAAGCCTCTGGTAGTTGGAATAAAAGTCTTGATAAAACAGCGGAGAGTGAAGTAGAACAACACTCGATTGTTGTATTAAACACCTGCTATCAAGTAGAAAAATCGTGCGGGTGTCTGAATCTTCCCGTTACTCTTTACAGATGTTTGTATGTGTACTCGAGCTCTCCAGGTGTTAAAAAAAAATCTCGGGGAACAGAAAATCTGCCATCGCCGAGAAATGACACTGCATTAATGTTCTACACTACACTTTTCTAAAAAAAAAATCATTTTGCGTTTCTGAAACTTCCGGCTGATACTCACGCGTGTTTTTATGTGTACTGGAAATGTTTAGTAGTTTGGAAAAAAATAGTCTTGATAAATCAGCGGAGAGTGAAATAGAATAACGCTCGAAAGTTGTACTAAACACTTTCTATCAAAAAGAAAAATCGTGCGTGTGTCTGAATATTCTGGCTACTCGTTACACGTGTTTGTATGTGTACTCGAACTCTCCAGGTCTTAGAAAAAAATCTCGAGCACCATAAAATCGCTAAGGGATGAACGATTGCACAGATGGACTGTACAATGCTACACTTTCCTGAAAAAAAAATTATTTTTTATTTCTGAGACTTCTGGCTACTTCCTCCATGTGTTCTTATGTGTGCTAAAACTCTCTGGCACTACAAAAAAAAATCATTAAACAACAATCTGTCATCAAGAGCTGAGCGGTAATACTGATAGGCCGTTTTATGTTACACTTCCGATCAAAAAAAAATTATTACGTGCGTCCCGGCTACTTCTCAGACGTATTTTTAGGTGTCCTACAAGTCTCTAGTAGTTGAAAAAAAAACACCAGACTGAATAGATCATCAGTGGGTGACATAGAACAGCATCCGGCTATTGTGTTGTACACCTTGTACAAAAAACAATGCGTCTGTCTGAGTCTTTTGGCTTCTTCCCGAGAACGCGTTTGAGTGGATCATCTCAGGCATGTCCGATTGCGGCCCCAAATATCGCTCTGAGCGTCAATATCATTTTTGATCATTCGATGCGAGTCGGTAGCCGTTTGAGCTACGTTTCACCGATGCACCATTATTCGCACTCGTTTGCTGGATATACGATGAAATCGACGTCCGCTATGCCGGGCATGGTCGAACGACGTTCAACGTCGTCCGGAAACGTCAAGCGGAACGCCTATTCCATCTTTATCATGTAAATAACGATATTGTTGTTGGCGACTTGCGACACCGCACGACTTGTCCAGTCGCTCTGGCCGAAAATAAGATGCTAATTCGCCAACGGATGCCCGATTTAAGCTCCAAAAACCATTCCGAGCATCAGTTTTATCTTTGATCGCTTGCAGCGACGCAGCATGCACAAACGAGGTTGAAATTCGCGCGGACACATCGAGTGGAACAATGATTTTATATTTATCACGTAAATAATGCGTCGTACTCGCAGCTCGCTGTACTGCCCGAATTGTCTACTCGCTATGACCATAAGTAAAATGAATAGATAAGTTAAGTTTTTTTAATACGCGCAAATTTCGACGTCTTAAACGACGCTGATATTCTCATATTCTTAAGCGAAACCACACGCGAAGCCGCAACCCTTTTCGAATTCCGGAATCCATCGGCGAGAAAAGTGAAAATCGTACCTATCTCACGCGCTGAAGATGTCATTTTTTTTTCAAATCCTTAAAAAACGTTATATTGTATCCGAACGTATTCCGTTAAAAATCGCCAAAGTCCTAAAATTTCAAACAGCCGTAGTAGGCGGTTCTTTTTTTCGACCACGAAGACTCATTGGGGGTTGTCAAAAAATGACTTTAGTAAACTTATATTAATCCAGATAGCTCAATTGATTCACGCGAAAAGTGCAGTCGAAAAACGAACAAACATTAGCCAGTCTTAAATTATGGCAGCACGATGATTCAAAGGGAATTTCAAACTACGAACGCTTACGAAAAAAATGAGCGCTGAGTGAAGTTTTTAATAAAAGCATAGAGCAAATGTTCGGCTTTTCAATGAAGTCACCAATTTTCTGCCAAACTTCGAGAAAAAATTCGATTTTGAATATTTTTTATAAGTCCATGTCGTTATACTCCCCCCCGCCGCCGCCATTACAAAACCACCATTTATTCATCAAAAAGCTCTTACTATGGGAAAAAAATTGGCGATATATGGAATGTGGTGCACCCCCTTAAGCTTGGTATCCGGCAAAAATTCAAAAACACCTAAACTTTCAATGGATCCGTCTTTCAAAGGGTTACACGTTTTATTTAATTTTAAGCGGACCTTTTGAATGTGCAGTGAGAGGAAGAAAACTGAAGGGTTGCTTCGTCAGCTTCGTCAGTTATTTTCATCCTCGTTTTTATCCTTGAATCTCGTTTTTCTTTCTTGCCAAACAAACATAGGTATTGAAGCAAACGATTTTGCTTCGCGACAAGTGGAAGTTGGATGAGAATGGTATTTGCCTACGCTTCTTGATGGCACATCAGCTCGAGCGGAGTTGCATATGACACTTTTCCCACATTGCGGTGCTGCTATTTGGCTCATCGGTCAACGGTTTTGATAAATGCATTTAAAAAAATGCGATTTTGATTTCATCCTGAGCCTCGAAAACGACAAAATCATTCGTAACAACCGATAATCGAATGCTTTTTAAACCTTTTCCCGCATCTCGTTGATACGCTCGATATTCAAGCAGAGACTCGACATTGTCGGTTGCGTGGGTGTCAAACCTATTGTAAAACTCGCAGCGTCAAAAGCGGGCGCGGTGACTCCGAATTATGGGTTGGAACTGTGCACGCTTCAACGAGCTTACGATTTCCACAATTCGAACTGTTCGGATCGGCATTATTATTAACAAGATTGGGAGCGCAGCGGGAACCTTGGTTCTTTTAAAATTATTGACGCGTTGTATGAAATAATTAACAATGAACAATGATAGTGATGAAGATTACGCTCTAATAGGGAATAATAGCGATAAAGAGATGAATGGGGAATATTTTTCGTCATTTCCGGATATCTCTTTTAAAAGAAATCCCCTACCTCGGCTTGAAAACTACGATAAAGGGGTTATTTTATTAGAAGTACGGCCCTCAAATTAACTGAAAACCCTTTTTGTCAAGCAATTGTAGACGTTTTTCAAACATTCTCATTAACAACTGGTAACCGGAGTTGCAATTTTCAAAAAGACCGCCAAAGGTTCAAAACAACTCTTTGGCCATTGCTACCTTGCTTCAAGAAGCGTTTGTGAAAAAAACACAGTCACAGAGAAATGTCAAGCAGCAGCTGACGTCTTTTTGAAACGTCAGATGTGGCTTGACATATCTCGGTGACGCTTGCGGCCCCATGACAGCCGCGATGCGAAGATAGCAGCCGAAGCTCCGGCGCCTACTCCGTTCGCCGAATCCGCTCGCGCTTTCCGCCGTTCCCGAGGTACTGCGAAGTCAAACTCAACGCTTGAATGTTCGTTCGATTTCGAGTTTTTTATATTTTTTTTCTCTATCATAACATTTTTTCAACAATATCTATCCAGGTCTTCCGTGTTCGAAATCGAATCGACTTTGCTTCCGTCAGCGAGGAATGCCATTTTTGTTTTTTTTCAAAAAAAAAATATTTTTTTCTATTAAATCTATGTTTTTCACATGGGCGCCATATTTTTTTTTTGAAGAGGGCTCGAAAAACTATTTCAAAAACGCACCTTAATTTTCCAAAAAATTGAGCCCAAACGATTTTAAAAAGGGGTGGCCACCTTAAAATTGTCACCCTGTATAAATGCGAATTTATTTATTTACAATAAACGCAAAGATTCGTGGATAACGTATACTAAGTCGCAATATTGTTTAATAATTTGTAGAACGTTTGTTCTTTGAAATATAATTATTATAATGAATAATAATATGTTAAGAATAATGTATTTATTGGTTGTATACGCGTTGAAATGTATTCACGAATTATTTGTAACGCAGGATAACATATATATAATATTACTTAACAATATTTATTAGTATTTCATGGTTAAACATATTTTTTTCTTTATTATAATATTTGTTTCGATTAATAATATTGATGAATAAAGAATTTATTAATTACCATCTTTGTTAATTTGTCTCCGTATATTACACGTGGATATTAATAATAATAATAATAATAATAGCGGATCGAGGACAAAGGGGACAAAGTAATGATACGCGATATTATTCGTTGGAGCGGATGTTTAGTCTACGAGATATCGGTGAAGTGATAGAGATTTGTTTATCTTTAATTAGTTCCTGGGATTTTACATCGCGTGATATTATTTAAATTATTATTTCTTAGAAGCCTACGTGCGACACGTGGCTTGCATCATGGCGGCGCGTCGAAGAGAGAGACGCAACGAATGTGAGAGAGATGGATACATGCGCTGGGAAAGTTCGGGAAAATTATCTGGATAGCGTCTTCTATTGTGTGCCCAAAAATAGTAAAGCGTACAAAAAGAGGCTTATGTAGTAAAAGAGCGCTTGCTCGCTTCAAGGGGTAATAAAACAATTCTAGGGTTTTCTGAAAAATGTCTCGAAAGGAAATGCTCGCGCGACTCGAGGGCAATAAAGCAATTTGCTATATATTGCTATATATAATAGCAATTTGCTATATATAATAAAGCAAGTTAGGCCAACTGAGAGTAAGAGAAGGATAGACTCTATGTAGAGAAAAGTCGCCGGGTCGCGAGTATATCGCGGGCCCGCGGATTACGTAATTTCGCGGTTTGTAATGAGGATTCCGCGGATAGATGAAATAAGAATTTGGGGTTGATAATTATGATTCGCGGGTCGCGAATTGTATCGCGGATCCGTGGAAACGAGTTTCGCGGTAGCGAAAGAAGGATTTTATGATGCAGGTTACATAAGTACGAAGGAGGTACGCTGGTAACCCGGAGAGAGAAGGATGGAAGATAAAGAAGATGGCGTAGAAGATGACGTAGCGCTCGGTTGAGCGCGCGATATATCAGGAGAGCAGGAGATATACGTTGGTCTCTACGCGGAGCGCTAAAGAGAGATGGAGAGTGCGCGAGCTCGGCGTGCTAGCTAGGGAAGGTAGGGGAGGTAGAGCGCGTTCAGCGGAAGTCGATACATACTAGGGAAGGTAAATGTGGTCGGACGAAATAGAAAAAGCTTAAAATAATGCGCCTATTATAATACAATAATACTAATATTATTAACAATATCGGAAAAATATTCCTGTAAATATAGGTATAATATATACATATATGTATGTATGTAAAAGGAGTCCGTATGTGTGTATATACAGGGTGGATCACGCAACGTGTGCACCTCTTTTACGACCAAAATATGCGTTGCACAGAAAAATGTTTTATACAAAAGTTACATGGTTTATAAGGCTACACTATGTGGTGCATTTATTTTTTTTATAGGTGGAGGCACTTCGAAGATTTGAAGGTCAACTGTATTTTTTCAAATGGAATGCTATATTTTTTATAGCGTAATATGATAGAGTATCGAATTCTGAGTAAAAAGGTATAGACCTTTATTAGCCCTAGAGTTAATAGCTAACGAGTCATTTCACTTTATTACTTTAAAATTTTCTTCACGTAATATCAAGTTGGAGATTCAAATCTACTACAAATTTCTGAATGGTAGTGTTTACATCACAGTGTTTATCAATATGAACACATTTACCACATCACACACACTTATCATGATTCACGATCTTCTCAATGATTGTAATCCAGTATTAAAGTATCCTTCGGTGATTGTGCGTGATTATTATCAGAAAGATAAAAGTGAAAATGAATTTTTCTAATAGTGATACTGTTAGAGATTGATATTACGTGAAGAAAATTTTAAAGTAATAAAGTGAAATTACTCGTTAGCTATTCACTCTAGGGCTAATAAAGGTCTATACTTTTTTACTCAGAATTCGATACTCTATCATATTACGCTATAAAAAATATAGCATTCCATTTGAAAACATAAAGTTGACCTTCAAATCTACGAAGTGCCTCCACCTATAAAAAAAAAATGCACCACATAGTGTAGCCTTATAAACCATGTAACTTTTGTATAAAACATTTTTTTGTGCAACGCATATTTTGGTCGTAAAAGAGGTGCACACGTTGCGTGGTCCACCCTGTATATATGTTGGAGGGCAAGATCGCCGGGACGTAACAGACGATTGCCACCCAGTGCCTAGCGAACAGAGATGAAATCGATTCTCTCAATCATTTTCCTAGCATTGTTACGTCCGGGAATTTATTATAGATAAAAAATATATTCGAAGGCAAAAATACGCGATATGGACTTCGAACTGAATTTACGTATGATTTTAATTTAATATTTTCTTTTCAGGTAAACGGACGCCAGCCCAAGATCCTGCCTTTATTCGGGAATGAGCCCAACAAGGATGAGCATCAGACACGATTTGATCGGTAAGTAAAATCCCCCTAAAAAACTTTAACAAGTAAAAAAAAACGCCAAGTAATAAAAAATGCCCTCGAAAAAATTATCGGTTGTTTCACTATCTACAAGATTCTAATTAACCTCGAAATATTTGTGATTTTTTTCAAACAATAGTTTTATTTAGATTCTAATTTTTCAACTCAAACGCACAAAAGAAGTGAAATAACTTTTTATGAAAAAGCCAAGCAAATTTACCAGAAACGTACAGAAAATTACCAAACTCTAGTAATACCATTTTTCTCAATATTTTGTTTTCAAAAACCATTTTACTCTTATAATAAAAGTACGAATCACGATTATATAAAAGTACAACGTATGCATCACACAAGTACTGTATGTATGTATCACTAGAAAAGCTGGGCAACGACTTGGCGTGCATGGTTAAGAAAAAAAGCTCGGGAAGATACATGATTTTCTTACAGAAACGTCCCTACCGCTTGCAAAAGTAACTTTTGCAACAATTTATCTACATAGATTATTTCAAATTGTAACATCACATCAGGCATACAGGATTATTAGAAATGAGATGTTCCACTGTACTGAGACAGATTATCGGAAATGGAGCGATAGGTGTCGAGAGTAATATCGATATTCCTTTTCCACCAGCAAGTGGTGCGGACCGTAGTTCAAACCTTCAGCCTGCCAAAACTATGTTCATTACACCAAAATTTATACGACGCAATAGATTTCATGAGATGTATGGTGGTTCTGCAATAGAGTAGAAAGTGAATACTTCCACACAACTTTTCAAGGTATGCAAATAAAGTGAGATTTCAAGAGCCGTGTGGTCTAGGGGTACATTACTGATTTTTTAAGTTATACTTTGCGGAATCAGAAACTTGGTTTGCAGTTACATAATAAATTGCGTCAATTTATGTTTTTCTTAAACTAATGGTCAGGTTGTTGAGAAAACGTCATCCTTCGCCGAGCTTTTTTTCTTAACCATGCACGCCAAGTCGTTGCCCAGCTTTTCTAGTGATACATACATACAGTACTTGTGTGATGCATACGTTGTACTTTTATATAATCGTGATTCGTACTTTTATTATAAGAGTAAAATGGTTTTTGAAAACAAAATATTGAGAAAAATGGTATTACTAGAGTTTGGTAATTTTCTGTACGTTTCTGGTAAATTTGCTTGGCTTTTTCATAAAAAGTTATTTCACTTCTTTTGTGCGTTTGAGTTGAAAAATTAGAATCTAAATAAAACTATTGTTTGAAAAAAATCACAAATATTTCGAGGTTAATTAGAATCTTGTAGATAGTGAAACAACCGATAATTTTTTCGAGGGCATTTTTTATTACTTGGCGTTTTTTTTTACTTGTTAAAGTTTTTTAGGGGGATTTCATATCTTTTTGAAACGGAAATACTTCATTTTTTATAGTTATAAACTTACCGTAGTTATAAACTTAACGAGTTTTTGGGCGATTATTGATAATAATAAGATTATCTTAACTTATTAATTGAATTTACAAATTGAGAAATGTTTTTGTTGTCCAGTTGAAACAGATGTACAGTCACTGACAAAACCTCAGTCAAGCACACGCCAATATCGTCGAATTTGACTTCAGTTGGTATTGAAAGTGGAAAATTAACATTTCTCAGTGTTAATTTATTATTAAATTAGCCGCTTGTAAGGCTAAACTTGTACGATATGATCTAGACTTGTAAATTTACGATTCGCCCATTTTGGACTAATTTATTGTCTGACGGTCCATCCAGTAATACCGTAAAATTAAATAATGTATTGTTTTGAATAAATTATAAATAAGGGAAAATAAATATTCATGTGTTTTACAATTTTCATCAACCGTAAGCCCTGAAAAGTAACTTTATAAACTTTATTTTTCAAACCACCCCAACATATTTTTTCCATTTCTTTATTTTTATTATTATAGAGAGTAATCTTTGTGAAAATTTAACTTGTCTAAGACTGTGTGAAAATGTCGTAACGATTTGTTCAGTATGAAAATGAAAAAAAATTTGGGCTATTAAAATGAAAAAGTTTTCGATGCATCTTACAATACAAACTTCCACGTCATCAAGTTGTATACTATAGAAAGTACGGCACCTACCGATCATAATCGTGGTCGAGAAAAAAAGCAAAAATACTTGTTTAAACAAATATTTTTGCATTACTTTTACCGTTGATTTTTGCAGCGCGTACGCAACAATCATATTTGCTGAGGGGTACAGAAAGTACCGCGCTTACCGATCACAATCGTGGTCGAGAATAAATTCTTGAATGGTTTAAACAATTTTTTACGCATTGTTTTTGCCGTTATGTTTTGCAGCGCGCAAGCAGTAATCATATTTGCTGAGAGGTACAGAAAGTACCGCACCGACCGATTACAATCGTGATCGAGAAGAAATGCTTTAATTGTTTACACAATTATTGTCGCATTATTTTTACCATTGAGTTTTGCAACGCGTAAAGAGCAATCATATTTAGTGAGAGGTATAGGAAGTACTGTATCTACCGATCACAAACGTGGTCGAGAAAAAACAAATTGATAATTGTTGAAACAATTATTTTTGAATTATTTTTTACCGTTATGCTTTGCAGCGTGCAAACAGCAATCATATATACTGAGAGGCAATCATATATGCTCAAATTACCGTATCTACCGATCACAATCGTGATCGAGAATGAACGCATTCATAATTTTTTAAACAATTATGTTTGCATTATTTTTATTGTTAGGTTTTGCGGTTCGCAAGCAGCAATTTATTTGCCGAGAGGTACTGAAAGTACCGTATCTACCGATCACAATCCTGGTCGAGATAAACGCATTCATAATTGTTATTATGATTGCATTATTTTTATTGTTATGTTTTGCGGCTCACAAGCAGCAATTTATTTGCCAAGAGTCACTGAAAGTACCGTATCTACCGATCATAATCGTGGTCGAGATAAACGCATTGATAATTGTTTAAACAATTATGATTGCATTATTTTTATTGTTAGGTTTTGCGGCTCGCAATCAGCAATTTATTTGCTGAGAGGTACTGAAAGTACCGTATCTACCGATTACAATCATGGTCGAGATAAACGCATTCATAATTGTTTAAACAATTATGTTTGCATTATTTTATTGTTAGGTTTCGCGGCTTGCAATCAGCAATCTATTTGCTAAGAGGTACTGGAAGTAAGTACCGTATCTACCAATCACAATCGTGGTCGAGATAAACGCATTCATAATTGTTTAAACAATTATGTTTGCATTATTTTATTGTTAGGTTTCGCGGCTCGCAATCAGCAATCTATTTGCTAAGAGGTACTGGAAGTAAGTACCGTATCTACCAATCACAATCGTGGTCGAGATAAACGCATTCATAATTGTTTAAACAATTATGATTGCATTATTTTTAGTGTTATGTTTTGCGGCTCGCGATCAGCAATTTATTTGTTGAGAGGTACTGAAAGTACCGTACCTACCGATTACAATCATGGTCGAGATAAACGCATTCATAATTGTTTAAACAATTATGTTTGCATTATTTTATTGTTAGGTTTTGCGGCTCGCAATCAGTAATCTATTTGCTGAGAGGTACTGGAAGTAAGTACCGTATCTACCGATCACAATCGTGGTCGAGATAAACGCATTCATAATTGTTTAAACAATTATGATTGCATTATTTTTATTGTTAGGTTTTTCGGCTCGCAAGCAGCAATTTATTTGCCGAGAGGTACTGAAAGTACCATATCTACCGATCACAACCGTGGTCGAGATAAACGCATTCATAATTGTTTAAACAATTATGTTTGCATTATTTTTATTGTTATGTTTTGCGGCTCGCAAGCAGCAATTTCTTTGCCGAGAGGTACTGAAAGTACCGTATCTACCGACCACAATCGTGGTCGAGATAAACGCATTCATAATTGTTTAAACAATTATGGCTGCATTATTTTGAACGTTGGATTTTACATAGCGCAAGCAGCAATCATAATTGTTAAGAGGTTTGAAAGTACCGTATCTCCCGATCACAATCGTGATCGAGGAAAAATGCAAAAATAATTTTTTAAACAATTATTTTTGCATTATTTTTAGCGTACCGTTTTGCGGCTCGCAAACAGCAATCTATTTTCTGAGAGGTACTGAAAGTACCGTATCTACCGATCACAATCGTGGTCGAGAATAAATGCATTCATAATTGTTTAAACAATTATGTTTGTATTATTTATACCGTAAATGTTTACTGAGCCAATCGCTACCCTCAGCAAGGACTCTTTCTGCGAAATTCGTGTTTTTGAATTTCTTGCGAAGTCAGCGTTGAGAAAAGAAAATAAAGTTCTTTCTCGACGCTGACTGTGTTTATGTACGTTTGTGCATGTATATACGCTCACGCGGTGTATATGCGCTCACGCGGTGTGTACGCACTACGAAGGATGTATGTGGTGCGCTACGACAGCACACCAACATACACGCACATACGCGTTGCGAGACGCAGGAAGGCATTTACAATCTCCCGGTAGGTAGCAGGGGTTCGTACGAGTTCTGCCCTACCGACTGGAGCCGGGGCTGCGTCGAAGTCTTGCTGCGGGTACCGTTCCCTCTTAAAGCCGACAGAGGCTATACGTTCGAAGAACCCGACTTTTTACGTTTCTAGCGCGCCATTGTTTGTTTATAGTAGCACCTCTCTGAAGTGAGCAAACAGTGCACTTCACGCTGAAACTAAGCGTTCCCATCATGTTAACGCTTTCCCCAAAAGAACGTATGTAGTATAGCTTACGATGCGACCGAATAACTTTATCCCTCCAAGTTCTAAAGTGTTGAAGAATTTTTGTGGTAAAAAAGTCGCTCGGAAATTCGGCTAATATTACGAGATCTCAAGTTTGAGTAGGCGGATCGAAAAATGACCCAAACAAAATCGATAGTACAAAATAACATTTGATTGGTAAAATGTCATTAGATTTTCGATTCGTCTCCGCGTTTTCGCGTAATGTCGATTATAAGTTAAAAAGTCGTCTGCTAAAGCCCATCTTGGCGTATAAAGAGTGCGCGGCGTGTCGTGTCGTGACAGTCGTTTTTTTTTTATTACTTGGCGTCGAGACGCTGCCGCGTCTCTTGATATCACTCGCGAGATCGGGCAGCCGGTAAAGAAAATAACAGATGGTAACGTGAACATGCGACTTACCCTACGACCGTGGAGAAGAGCTCATAGACGAAGCGGAAAGGACGACGTTGACGACGAGGGACTAGTCGACGGTGATAACTTCGACCTCAGGTGATATGACGACGGTGGAAACTTCGGAATCGTCGGACAGAGTACGCGGGGTAACAAGACGAATTGTCTTGTCACTCACGATGAACACTTTAATATTCAGTGGAACGTTCGACAAGATTCGCTGTTTTATGAGAAGATTAGCGAGTCTTTCTTTACACAATCGTTTGTAGACCGGAATGTTGTCGTCACGTCCCTTTGGCGCGGGCTTCTGGTGAAGCTTGGCGACGGCGCGACGCATTTGATAGTAAGCACCTTCGCGTCTTCTTGGCATAACAGGTATAATAATTTAAAAGAGAATTGACATTATTCTTAAATAGGAAACCGTTTCATTTATCGTTTTTTGGTATGATTGTAGGTTACAATTGCGTCATGGTCTACATGCCATCCCTTGAACGCAATTGCGGAAAGAAAGGAAGCCTCGTAAGCGTGCATCAATACAGTGCACCGAATATTTGGCTTTTAGGTAAAGGAGTATTTTTGGAAAGGTATTTCGTTAAATCAATCGGTTTCACATTAACAATTGAGATGAGAGAAATGAATAGAAAATATGTAAGATGCCAAGAAAATACACGGTGAAGTTTGATTGGGAGTGAAAGGTGACGAAATAATTATTCACTGATTCTAAAATATGTATAAAAATATATTGTTACAACTTTGATTAAAAAATATGTTTTAAATAAAATAATTAATCACATGCAACTTAACGATGTTGCGACACGACGAAGACTAGGTACAAAAATAATCACTTGAACGTTTCAAAGATACAATTCAGCAAAAGAAAAAATGTTTCGATTTTCCAGCGTGCCGGTCCGACGTGTACACGACGAGCGGAGAAGCGCAACTGACTGGTGGAGAGACCGGAGAACTGGCGAGCAGCGGAGGACCCGGCTTCTTATTGGCTCTGAAGTGGAGGGGCGCGGTACGCATGCGCCGTGGAGTGGAGACGCCGACGCCGATGTTTCCCTCTCGCTCGCTCTTACATCATAAAACGGAGACTTTGACGATAAACTAATTATTATTAATTTATCGTTAAATTATTGTTACAATAAATGATTATCTTAATTTTGAATAGGTTTACAGCTAAATATTTGCAGTTTGACTGACGATAAGTTAATGCTTTACTTTATCGTTAGTCTTACAATTTGTTATAACAATTTATTTTTAAATAAAGTATATAATTTTATATAAAATTTGTTGTTATGTCATTTTTCTCCTTTATGCGCGTCGTGGAATCGGACTCGATTTAATATTTAAATTGTTAGAAATAAAGATAATATATTCCTGGTGTATTATTATTATTAAAAAATTGATAAATGTTGAATGCAATGAATTTAATAAATGGATAATTATTCTGGAATGATTTGAGAATACGTGGGTGTGTAAAAGTCGCGTGTAACAATTATTAAAATGTTATTAAGAATAACGAAATATAAAGATATAAATGAGAATTCATTTACTCACAATAATCGCAAAAGTTCGTCGATAATGTATACGAAGTCGCAATTATTGTTTAACTATTTATAGAACGCTTGTTCATTGAAATATAATTATTATAACGAATAATAATATGTCGAGAATAATATATTTATTATTATACGCGTTGAAATGTATTTGCGAATTATTTGTGACGCAAGATGACATATATAATATTTAATGTTATTCAATAATATTTATTAACCGCGTAATAATATTTATTAACAGCGTGTGAAATAGTTTATAATGTTCGTAAAATGAGATTACTATATCTCTTAGTGGTAATTACGCATTTGCTATAATAATATTTCATCGTTTACTGAATCAGAGATGAAATCGACGCAGTTTATGACGAGTATGACGGGGTTATGGTGAAAACTATCCGAATGTACCAATGGAGCCGTTGATTTCATCTTTAACACTTACTCAAGGAGCCATCGTTGTATTCGCAGCTTCACACTCCCGATCGAGAACGAGATGAAATCAATGAGAAACTCGATGGGACAGTTTCGAGTATGTCCTATGGATGTTAGGAAAATGATTGAGAGAATCGATTTCATCTCTTTTCCCTAGGCACTGGGTGCCAATCGTCCGAGCCTACAACGCCTAGAACCATCACGCAGGTCGTCGATTTCATCTTCGCGACATGAACGTCGATGTTACTGTCATTTTTGTTGCTTGCAGCGCAGCCAACGGTATCCTCTCGCTTTGAGAGGAACTGGGCTGAAATTAAATGTAAAAATCGACGAACGATTCCACAAATGTTGGATAGAGGGTCCAGGGATTATACGGAGCACTGGTGGCATCTTTGCTCACGTAACAGCTCGCAGTCGGATGAACCAGCAGTGGCTACATGCATTTCTTATTGTGCAATCTTTGTTAGTTGTACAAGTATGTAAATCCGTTTTTCGCAAAATTGGGGTACTCGCCAGCTGGATAATTCGGATATTCAGAATACCGATAGCATGAATATAAATAATTTCTATATAAAAAAACATTTTTTATCATTTTTTATTAAATATGCTAAAAAGTAGAAAATAATTTTTTTACCAAGTCACCCATATGTGACTGTAACTGAAAGCTTGTGTCACTTCTTAGTTGCATGTTTGCAAAATTTCAGAGCTCTAAGTAGTTGAGAAGTGGATGAAATATCGATTTTCCATTTTGCAGTCAACAGAAAGTCGTTATTAAAAAAAAAATGTATTTATTGTTTTTTTTAATTCGAATCATGCGCTGTCACAGAAAGTTGTTTTTTATTGATTTATTTATTCATTCATTTTTTTAACGTTGAATCGTGCTTTCTCACCTCTCAGATGCATGTTTGCAAAATTTCAAAGCTCTAAGTAGTTGGGAAGTTGGTGAAATATCGATTTTCCGTTTCGCATCTAACACCAAGTCAAGTTAAATAAAAGCTTGTAAAAAAAAACAAAACAAAAAAAACCTGCTCTTCCTCTGTACTTGAAATTCCAGACATATTCGGTTGTTGCCGACTCTGTTAATATTTATTTGTTGAGATAACAAAGATAACAGAAACTCTTATTGGATAATATCATGAGGCGTGATAATTTTTATCACCGCCGCAACAACTAAGAATAAAAAATTTGATTGAACTTGTAATGAAAATTAAATAATTTATTCGTCATTCAATATGGAAACGTCCAGGTAGAATCCTCACGAAAACGGTAATACGTAAAAAAAAAACAATCGCTCGGTGCCTCAAAATTTGAAAAACACTAAATTATTGATCATTCTGTGCTTTATTTCTCTAGAAAATAAAGATTACGAATGCATTGAATAATCTGATTTTTTATCATCATCGCTCGCGGGTAGAATTACAAGTCTTATGAATGTCGGCAACCTTCACGCTTCGGCCCGGAATTCATGGAGCGACAGAAGACGAAGCGGGAAATGTCACATCGGCCGGCCTGTCACGAGTCTCGGACCCGATTGATTAACAGGCAGCCTAAGCGAATGATACGCAAAACGTCCAATCATTCGCGCCGTCATCTGTCAAACGTTGTGTTCCTCAAACCTTGCAAGTTCAGAGCGCGCGTTACCTGTCGAACGCGCGCTCTGAACTTTCGTACCCAAGAAAATAATAGCAGACGATACACGAAACGTCAAACTGGCCGGGCAAGCGAGACAGATGCCTAGCTACCTTGCTCGCTGCCTGCTACGCGTCTCGCGCTCAGACTCGGCGCTCGAGTGGCGTCGTCGCTAAGAGCAGACTGCAGCCCTACAACAATCATTCGTACGCCATAATTCTAATCGCTCTCATTTGAAATCTATTTGATGGAAAAAAAAACGCCTTGGCAGTTTTACTCGGGGTACCCCCTTGAATATATATATATATATATATATATATATACATATTCGTTACATTGTTAATCCCGTAATTGTTAAGTAAGTCGAACACGCACGGACAATACGCATATAAATCGACATATACCTATACCTAAAATACATACCTTCGTTATTATCATCTATGTTGCATCATCTTATAGTTAATTAACAATTTATTCGCCATCGGATTATTAAGAAGACATTGTTAATCATTATAATAATAATAATACGGCGAACCAATGTATTTATCCATTGTAATAACAATTGCGTTTAGCATCTAATTGTTAATTTAGCACACTACCCACATACACTTCAGAGCGAGTATGTATATACATATATATACATACTCGCGTACACACATATATAAAATACACAACATGCATAATATATCCTTTTATTAATAAGTTACACGTATTAATGAATAACCGGCTTTCACGGTACACCGTTACGAAATACAAAACGTCAAATCTATCTTTCAACTAATAAAATTATTGTTGTTAAATAAATAAATTAATTCACATAATTATTCACGATCAAATGCGTCAAGACTTTATTTCATCAAATATATATACATCAACGGGAGGGCGGTTCGAACGTGATACAGAACGGACGCGCCGAGATAGAGAGCTTGTGTGATAAGGAGATATTAAAGTGCAAAACAACAAAATTACGCGAAAAAGAGTGAAGCGCCAAGGGGACGTGTAGAAGGAGGCGTGGAAGTAAAGGCGAGCAAAAGGAAAGTGAAGTTCGAGCAGGAGAGGAACAAATAGCCGGGCGACAAAGTGAGGTTAGAAAGCGGGAAGAGAAAAAGAGTGAGAGAGATGGCAGAAAGTGGAAACAATAGAAACGACGTCAGTGAGTGGGGGCAGGACTACGAACCGTCGGTAAACGTTGAATCGGCAGTCGGTAAGAGGAAACGTGGAAGGCCACCGGGAGCGCTCGGAGCAAAGAAAAAAGGCGAAGTGGTAAGCAGAGACCTAATACAATACTGGAGGGTAGAGCAAGAGAAGGAAGGGAGAAATGAGGAAGATAACGGCATTGAAAAAGTCAGGGAGGAAGAGATGAAGCTAGACGCGCAGGAAGCTTTCAAAACAAAATGCAAGCTGCCGAATTCACCGACGAAACAGGTGGAGGCAACGCAGGAAGCTCCAAAGGAAAATGAGGAAAACGATCAAAAGGGGGAGGCGAGTAGCAACACCGAACGGGCAAGCAAAGAAGTAAATCGAAACGAAGCACAGGAGGAGGATGAAACAAGAGATGAAGGAGAGGAAATAGACTTCGGAGAAAAGGTGAGCGAGAAGAGGGTCCGAGAAATATTTGATAAATATATGGTAAAATGGGAAGGAAAGCTGAGAGCAACGCTGAGAGAGGAACTGGGGGGAATTTTGGAAGTCGTGAGTAAGGTTATAGAAGAAAACGACAGGCAAAAAACCGAGATGGAGGGGGAACTAGTCCAGTTACAGGCGAAACTGTGGCTAGAACAAAATACGAGGGACGTGCGGGAAGTCCCGAAAAAGATATAACAATACAAACCCTAAGAAGCTGGATTGACGAACTACTGAGAGAGATACAATATCTCAAAATCGACAAAAACATGGAAGAAACGGAAAAGCAGAGAAGACAGGAACACGAAGAGGAAGAGGACGAAAATGGGAACGCCCTAGAAGGGAACCGGTACAGTACTACAAGCGTCATAAGCGAAACACCGCTGTCAATGACTCTGATAGACGGAGAAAAAGACAAACCGGAAGAACAAGGGGAGACGCAAGAGACGATACGCAATGGAGGTGCACAATCGACGAGAGGGGGGAGGAAAAAAACAGGGCACAAGGAATCAAGAAAGCCAGAGAAACTGTCGACACGAGACTGGAAATACGAAGAAGAAGAAAGGAGAAGAAGGAAGAAAAACATAATCATAAGGGGGCTGAAATACACGGGAAGAAATGCTAGGAAAGACATCGAGGCAGACATTCGGTGGGAGACGGGCATAATGCCGCAAATAAGACGATGGGGAAGGGTGAAAGAAGGGACGCTGGTGGAACTTTTAACCACAAGAAACAAAATAGAAGTAATGAAAAACAACTTCAAAAGAGGGAGAGGAGAGATCCAAGTTACGGACGATTGGACAAAAAGAGAAAAGGAGGTACAAAGATGGATAGAGGAACAAGCAACACAGTGGAGAGACATGGGCAGAGACGTTAGAACAGGACACCAGAAAATTCAAATACGAGGCCAATGGAAACGATGGGACGACCTAAGTGGCAACTGGGAAGAGGACGAAGAAGGAAGCGGCGAAGAAAGAAGAGGACAAGACCAAAAGAGATACACGAGGGAGATTCGGGGGTTTCGCGAGTAAAGGCGAAACAAAAGGAACAAGGACTCGCGCCAAATGGAAAACTGAAGGGGTTAACCTGGAACATAGCGGGCGCGAGGAAAATAAGGGAAGTATGGGACTGGATGAAGAAATTTGACTTTATCGCGCTCCAGGAGACATGGACAGAAGTGAAGGACGAAAGAAAAGTGCTATGCGCGCTCGATAGAGACTAGAAGTGGGTGGCGAAACCAGCGGAAAGAAAGAGCAAGAGAGGAAGGGCCATGGAGGGACAAATAGTAGGAATTAGAAAAAGCAAAATCAAAACAGAAGCAATCCAAATATGGGAACAAGGGCTTATTATTAAGGGCGTCAAGATAGGGAGAAATGGGGAAAAGTTTGCGATAATTACAGTGTACAATAACTGTGGATTCCGCAATATGGAAAGAGAGTTAAAGAAAGTGATAGAAGACGTGGAGGGAGAAGCCGAAGGAGTGATAATAATAGGGGACATGAACGCAAGAATAGGGGAAGCGGGTGGGCAATCGCGGGAAGGAGACCGGAATGATCGGAAATCAAAAGACAAAACAATGAACTACGAAGGAGAGAGGCTCTTAAGCTTTTGCGACAAAATGGGTCTTACAATAATGAACGGCAGGAGCCCGCGGGACTGGGAAGGGAAGTGCACCTTCATCGGGGAAAGAGAAAAGGAGAGAACGGTGATAGATTACGTGATTATGAGCACCGGGAAGGAGCACTTACTTAAAAATCTAGAAGTAGTAACCAAAATAGAGTCAGATCATCTACCCATAACAATGGAAATAGGAATGGGAAAAGCAATAAGAGAAATGGAGGAAACAGACACGCGAAATGGCAGGGAAGAAATGCCGCAAGAGGAAAAGATCGTGTGGAGGGAAGATCTCGCTGACGAATATACGAGAGAATTCTGGGGTCAACGGGAACAGGGGAGCATAACACAGGACGCAAGAAATAGGTGGGAAAGACTAATCGATACTATCAAAAAAACAGCAGTCAAAACTGGGATGATAAAGAAACCGGGTAAAACGGGGGAGGGAAGAAACGGGTTGTGCAAAGTAGTAAGGGAGCAAAGGAAAATAGTGTGGAAAAGGCTGAAATTTTTTTTACAAAACCGAGGCATAGAGGAGAAACAACAACTAGCAGTAGAGAGGAAGAAACTTAAAGAAATCAAAAAAGCCAAATATAAGGAAAGATGGGAAACAAAATGGAAAAATGTGGAAAACAGCAAAAACATAATACAAATGTGGAAAGCAATCCGACCTTTCAGAGCAAAAAGAGTCAATGGGGGAAACCAGGTGGAGAGGAAGGAGTGGGTAGAGCATTTCAAACAGTTGTTGGGGGGACAAGAAGCAGGCGACGAGGGAAGGAACACCGAAGGGAACGAGGGAACGAATTAAACGAAGAGGAGGAAAATGGGGAAAATATCAACAGAGAGATAGGGATAACGGAAATGATAAAGGCATTAAAAAGGATGAAAAATGGTAAAGCGGCGGGAGAAGATGGAATATCCACAGAATTTCTAAAAGCAATGCCGAAGGGAGGTCTAGAAGAACTGAGGAGCATATTAGACGAATTCTGGAAAAAAGGACAAATAGGCAGAGGATGGGAAGTAGGCAGGATATTTCCTATCCACAAGGCAGGAGACATGAACGTCGCCGAAAACTACAGAGGGATAACACTGCTAGACGCGGGATATAAACTACTAACCAACCTCATGGCAACGAGACTCAGAAATTGGCTAGAAAATAATGGAAAACTAAAAGAAAGCCAAGCAGGCTTCAGAAAAGGAAGGGGCACTAGAGATCACATTTTCGTTCTGAATGCACTGATCAATAGGAAGTTGAGGGAAAAGGGAGGAAAATTGTTCGCGGCGTTCGTAGATTTCAAAGCGGCATTTGACACAATAGATAGGGAAATTCTAATCGGGAAATTGCAGAAAATAGGACTGAAGGGACGGTGCCTAAAAATGATTACGAAACTATATGAGTTCACGACGAGCGAGGTAATAACTAGCGAGGGGGTAACAGAGAAATGTACAACAACGAAGGGAGTCAGACAAGGATGTCCTCTCAGCCCGACACTATTTAGCTTGTTCTTAGACGATTTAGATGAGGTGTGGGAAAAAAGAAGGGAAGGGGGCTCAACAATAGGAAAGGAAAAAATATATGGGATGAAATTCGCGGACGATATTGTATTAGTGGCTGATGACGATGAAGGGCTAAGAAACATGTTAGGATCTCTAGAAAAATACGTAATGGAGAATAAACTCACCGTGAATATTAAAAAAACAAAAATCCTAATATTTAAAAAAGGGGGGCGATGCAAGCAAGGGCAGAGATGGAATTATAAGGGAGAGAAATTGGAAATTGTAAAAGAATATAAATACTTGGGGGTCTGGTTTTCATCGTGTAACTCGTTCGAAAAACACACCAATACCATAGCGGGAAAAATAAAGCAGGTGATCAACGCGTCATGGGGAATTTTCAAGAGAGCAAGAATTAACAGCCTAAAAAGGAGGCTTTACCTCATGGACACTTTAGCGAAAAGTGGCATGTTCCACGGGGTAGAGATATGGGGCTGGCGGAAAAAGGCGTAATAGAAAGACTGCAGGCTAAATACACGAAGATGGCCATGGATATAAAGGAAAATACGCCAAATTACATTTGGAGAATGGAAGCAGGCTGCCGGGGAATAAATACAGAAATGTGGAAGAGAGCCGCGAAATACTTAGGCGAAGTGATGAAGATGGAAAACCACAGATGGCCGAAGATTTACCTGAGGGAGGAAGCTCGATACATTATGAACGGAAATCCAACAAAATGGGGAAAGGAAATGAAGTTAGCCATGGAAGAAACGGGGGATGGGCAAATATGGCAAAAAATAAGAAACGGGGATAGGGCCGGAGTCGAGCGAGCAGTGGAGCGAGCTGGCAAAATAAAAATTGACCAGGAGATACAGGAAAACTGGAGCAAGATAGAGAGGTCAACGTACTGCAGCGGGTACAAATTCAGGAAGCAGAACTTAGGAATAGAAGGATATTGGGAGAACACGGAAATAAAAGGAGAGACAAAGGAGGTGTGGGCGAGAATGAGGTGCGGGAACATAGGAAAAGAAGGAAACAAGGGCTATACGGATACGAACTGTCGGGCATGTCGGACACAAGTGGATACCCTGGCTCATCTATGCGAATGCGGAAAAATTAGGGAATTACTAAAAAAAGAAGTGGTAGATGATCTGACGGTATAGGCGAATCGTAGTGCAGGAAAGAGTCTAGAAAAAAAAATAGAGCGGGCATTGAAGGGAGAACCGGTGCAAGAGCTGTGTCAGTATGTGAGAATGGCTGAGCGAGTGAAACAAAAAATGTAAAGTAAAAAAGAAATTTTATTGAGTGGTAAGCTGATGTTGTATGGGAAAAATATGTATAGGGGGGGTACTGTGTAAAAACCCGAAAGGGTATACCTAAGAAAAATAAAACTACTACTACTACTATATACATGAACGATAAAATTATATTGTATTAATAAATAGTAAACTAACGATAAATTAATTTAATTAATTTATCGTTAGTCCACCATAAGAATCTATAAACTCTTGAGCGAGACAGAAGACATCAGCGTCGGTGTCTCGATCCATCTGCGCAGGCGCGCAGATGGATCGCAGGGACAGTTGCGTTTCTCCGCGTCGTCGGACCCGCCGCCTGGAAAATCGGTTATTCGATATTTTATTATTATTTTGTCTTGACTTCTCCGGTCTCTCCACCAGCACATAGCGTTCAATGCTTGCTGGAAAACCGTTATTTTTATTTTATATTCTTTATTCGTCAATCCTGTAACAATATATTATTTTATTGGAAAAGTGATCATTGTGGTAACCCTTTACTTCCATTCTCATCGCTCCACGTTCTCTTGGCACAATTCCATAATTTTCTATTATTCTTTATTATTTATTCTGATTCAAGTGAAACTAATTGGCTGAACACATTTCCTTAATAATTCCTTTCCTTAACGATCGGGTACATTTGTGCATCATCAGTTGCTCATTTGCTCGATCTCCTTTCACCAGCCTACCACCAATTCAGTCCTCTGTCACGCTAGGGCGAATTGCATGCGTACCTTGGCGTGACACTTTACCTCTCTAATCTTTTGAGCTAATTAATTTCCGAAATAATCAGTTGATTAATTAATTTATGAATTGAACTTCTTTCCCAAATGCCAAGGAGACGTGCAGGTGGAAAATATTAAATCCGTCGCGCAATCGTTAGGTACACCCATTCACCTGCGCCGATGAAACGCGGAAACAATACTCCCATCTGTCAACAATTGACTCATCAAGGGCTGTGCGGTGACCCACGCGTCGAAAACCTGAAAATTCCATCAGACATTCCAATAAAAACAAAAGTGTTCATCGTTAATTACGAGTCGATCCGACTCGTTACCCCTTCCACTCCGTGCTCCGGTTCCGAGTCGTCCACAGTCGTCGTCTCTCCGGACATCGAAATCATTACTCTCTACTGAGTTTCCATCTTCTCATCTCCGGGTAATTCAGACTCTCGTATGAGTTCTCCCCGGCCGGCCAAACAGGGATCGTCGAAGCCATCGGTTGTGTACAGCATCCCTGCATCTACGGAGATCTTCCTAATCGACGGCCGAGGCTTTATCAGAGTCGTCCGAACGACTCCACCTACACCCGCTACGCACCACCGCTCATAGGGTAAATCGCAGATCCACGCATGCCTTCTT
The DNA here is from genome assembly GCA_963932345.1 of Ophion ventricosus. NCBI lineage: Eukaryota > Metazoa > Arthropoda > Insecta > Hymenoptera > Ichneumonidae > Ophion > Ophion ventricosus. The sequence goes on from OZ010722.1 coordinate 15,269,353, forward strand.
TCCTCTCTTACTACCGACTTCCCTGTTCTCGCAAAATTTTCCAGCGTTAGATTCTTCCCTTTAACCACAAGTGACGGGTCTTCATCCCCGTCGGGCGCATTCCCGACCAAAGGCAGGATCTCTCTCTGTCTCTCTCCGTTTGACCTCGCGTACCTGAAACAAAATAAAATAGAACTTAAATTATTAGAGTTCTCCCTTTTAAAATCCCAATGTCGATTCAGGACGTAACACAAAGGCTCTACGACGCGTCGCTTTAGCCATCTTTCTCGCACGCATCGCGTCATTCACAAGATCAACAATATTTGAATCCTTGATTGCTTCCCCGTTGACGGAAACGACACCGGCTGCATACCAAGAAAAATCTGACGAAGGAGCGTCATGTAGGCGTCGCAATAGGAGTTTCGCTTTATTGCGAAATTTTATAGGTACACTCTCAAAGATAATGGAGTCGTTCATTTGTGTTGTTGTTGTTGTTGCTGTTGTAGGGTTTTCCATCGGGTGCATGCCGTCCTTTTGTTCCTTCATAAGATCATGGATACCGTTGTGCTCATTCTCCACCGACGAAATGCAAATAGCGCTGTAATACGCTCAAATGAGCTAACCACTTTTCTCGTTCATCAGCGGAAGCATTAGATTTCGAAATCTCGGTCATTTCCATATCCAGGCGGTTGAGAATCACCACAATTATTTTCTCCGCTTGCTTCATGGGCCGTGCCTCAATATCATTGACGCTGCTATCCTCCCTTTGGGAATCTAACTGTAATAAATGCTCCTCGGGCTCCAGAACCATTTTTCTGGCATGCTCCATTATTTGGCAATTAGATTTGACAATACGGTGCCGAGTATCGGGGCAAGCAGCAGGGGCAAAAACCCATCACTTTGAACGACAAACTTCTTCTTGCTTTTCCAACAGCCGCTCCTCGAGGCTAAACGTCTAAGAAGGGGAGCCTGGCGACGCAGTTTTTTCCGCTGGTCAGTTTTGAGTGGAATATTACCCCCAAGAACGTTCAAAGCGCACTCGCAAATGCAGCGTATTATGCGAGAATCTGCTTTCCAGAAAATGGCCTCACGCTGTTCTTTGGTGAGATGCTGAAGAGCGTTCAATATCGCAACGCTCTTCTTACAGAGAGACGATCCACTGCGTGCCATTAGAATCGTAGAACTGGTAATTCTCCACTCGTGTCACCGCTTTTTAATTTCTTTCGCGGTACGTAAACGAAATGACGAGGGTCATCGGGAAAAATAGATGTGCGGAATCGACAATTGTCACGTGTCGATTACTTCAGGTCTAGTAGCAAATAGCCGTGCGGCTTAGACGTTGCGTCGTAATAAGCCTCCTGTACGAATGGCGGATTTTCAGGACATATTTGGCGCGCCAAGTGCTGTATCTGAACACGACCGCGGGGGTTTTTGAAAATCACAATATAATTCGCGTTCAAACAGATGTCTCGCTGGCCATGACCCTGATGAAACAGGTTTTGCGTTATAAAAATAACGCTTAAATTCTTATGATGGCTGCCTTTGGTAAATAGGTAGAGAAAGGTATTGTTCGATGTTTCACGCATTAGATTATCGATAATTAGAAGCTTGGCGCGGGTGTTACGTCCTGGCGATCTTGCCCTCGAACATACATATATCTACACATACGTACTTCATTTACATATATACATATATATATATATTATACTTATATTTACAGGAATATTTTTCCGACATTGTTAATAATATTAGTATTGTTGTATTATAATAAGTCCATTATTTTCAGCATTATCTATTTTGTCCGACCAGAATTACCTTCCCTAGTACGTATTTACTTCCGCTGAACGCGCTCTACCCCCCCTACCTTCCCTAGTTAGCGCGCCGAGCTCGCGCACTCTCCGTCTCTCTCTAGCGCTCCGCGTGGAGACCAACTTATATCTCCTGCTCTCCTGATACTTCGCGTGCTCAACCGAGCGCTCCGTCATCTTCTACGCCATCTTCTTTATCTTCCATCCTTCTCTCTCCGGGTTACCAGCGGACCTCCTTAGTACTTATGTAACCCACATCATAAAATCCTTTTTTCGCTACCGCGAAACTCGTTTTCGCGGATCCGCGATACAACTCGCGACCCGCGAATCATAATTATCAACCCCCAATTCTTATTTCATCTATCCGCGGAATCCTCATTCAAAACCACGAAATTGCGTTATTCGCGGGCCCGCGATATACTCGCGACCCTGCGAATTTTTCTCTACATAGAGTCTATCCTTCTCTTACTCTCACTTAGCCTAGCCTTTTCTCTCCCTTACTCACAGGCCCTTTGGCTAATGGATGCCACGTGACTTTTTACCAAATTACTTTATTGCCCCTCGAGTCGAGCGAGCATTTCCTTTCGAGATATTTTCCAGAAAAACCCTTGAATTGTTTTATTGCCCCTTGAAGCGAGCAAGCGCTCTTTTACTACATAAGCCTCTTTTTGCACGCTTTACCATTTTTGGGAATACAATAGAAGACGCTATCCAGATATTTTTCCCGAACTTTCCCTGCGCATGTGTCCATCTCTCTCAGATTCGTCGCGTTTCTCCCTCCGACGCGCCGCAAGCCACGTGTCGCACGTAGGCTTCTAACAAATAATAATTTAAACAATATCACGCCATGTAAAATCCCAGGAACTAATTAAAGATAAACAAATCTCTATCACTTCACCGATATCTCGTAGACTAAACATCCGCTCAAACGAATAATATCGCGTATCATTTTTTGTCCCCTTTGTCCTCGATCCGGCATTATTATTATTATTATTATTAATATTATCCACGAGCAATATACGGAGGAATAAATTAACAAACATGTTAATGAATAAATTCTTTATTCAACTATTAACTAGCGTTGTTATAATACAACCAACAATACTATTAATCGAAATAAATATTATAATAAAGAATAAAATATATCTAACCTCGAAATATTATTGTGACAAATGCGTAATGCCAATTATAACTCTAGAAATAGGAGATAAATATTGTAATTTCATTTTACAAACATTATAAACTATTTTACAGGCTGTTAATCAATATTATTAAATAATATTAAAGATTGTATATGTTATCCTGCGTTACAAATAATTCATAAATACATTTCAACGCGTATAATAATAAATATATTACTTTCAACATATTGTTATTCGTTATAATACTTATATTTCAAAGAACAAGCGTTCTATAAATAGTTAAATAATAATTGCAACTTCGTATACGCTATCCACGAACCTTTGCGTTTATTGTGAATGAATAAATTCCCATTTCTATCTTTATATTTCGTTATTCTTAATAATTAAGTAAGAATTTCATTTTAATAATGGTTACACACGACTTTTACACACCGACGTATTCTCAAATCACTCCAGAAGCATTATCCATTTATTAAATTCATCATATTCAAAAGTTATCCATTTTTAAATAATAATAATACATCAGGAATATGTTATCTTTATTTCTAACAATATAATATTAAATCGAGTCCGATTCCTCGACGCTCATAAAGAAGAAAAATAAGATAACAACCAAATTTATATAAAATTATATACTTTATTTAAAAATCAATTGTTATAACAAATTGTAAGACTAACGATAAATTCAAGCATTAACTTATCGTCAGTCAAACTGCAAATACTTACCTGTAAACCTATTCAAAATTGAGATAATCATTTGTTGTGACAATAATTTAACGATAAATTAATAATAATTAATTTATCGTCAAACTCTCCGTTTAATGCTGTAAGAGCGAGCGAGAGGGAAACATCGGCGTCTCCACTCCTCGGCGCATGCGTATCGCGCCCCTCCACTCCAGAGCCAATAAGAAGCCGGGTCCTCCGCTGCCAGCCAGTTGCACGGTCTCTCCACGAGTCAGTTGCGCTTCTCCGCTCGTCGTCTACACGTCGGACCTGCACGCTGGAAAATCGAAATATTTTTATTCTTTTCTTGAATTGTATCTTTGAAATATTCAAGTGTTAATTTTGTACCAAGTCTTCGTCGTGTCGCAACATCGTTAAGTTGCTTGTAATTAATTATTTCATTTAAAATATATTTTAATCGAAGTTGTAACAATATAATTTTACACGTATTTCAGGATCAGTAAATAATTATTTCGTGACCTTTCACGGCATATACGGAGTACGGTGAAGCTATAGAATTTCGCGAAGTGTTACCTCAGGCTGCTGATTACTCAAACGACCCTCTGTTACGTCCGGGAATTTATTATAGATAAAAAAAAATATATTCGAAGGGAAAAAGTACGCGATGTGGACTTCGAACTGAATTTACGTATGATTTTAATTCAATATTTTGTTTTCGGTCGGTTCGATTTGATCGGTAAGTAAAATATCATTCGCGAGATAGGGTAGTCGGTAAAGAAAATAACAGATGGTAACGTGAACATGCGACTTACCCTACGAGCGGCGGTACGTAGCGGGTGTATTCGATGGAGTACGGATGACTCGGATGAAGCCTCGTGAATCGATGATGAAGAGCTCCTGGTTGACCGGGATACTGGAGACGACGACAGGTCTCGACGAACCCTGCTTGGCCGACCGTGGAGAGGAGTTCATAGACGAAGCGGAAACAACGACGTCGGTGAAGAAGGAACTAATTGATGGTGATAACTTCGACCACAGGTGTTATGATGGCGGTGGAAACGTCGGAACCGTCGGACAGAGTACGCGGGGTAAGGAGACGAATTGTCTTGTCACTCACGATGAACACTTTAATGTTTAATGGGACGTTCAACACGATTCTCGGTTTTAGGAGCAGATTAGCGAGTCTTTCTTTACACAACCGTTTGTAGACCGGAATATTGTCGCCACGTCCCTTTCGCGCGGGCTTCTGGCGAAGCTTGGCGACGGCGCGACGAATTTGATAGTAAGCACCTGCGCGTCTTCCTGGCATAACAGGTATAGTAATTTAAAAGAGAATTGAAATTCTTCGTGAATAGGAAACCGTTTCATTATCGTTTTTGGTGTGATTGTAGGTTACAATTGCGTCATGGTCCACATGCAATCCCTTGAACACAATTGGGGAAAGAAAGGAAGCCTCGTAAGCGTGCATCCATATAGTGCGCCGAATATTTGGATTTTGGGTAAAGGAATAATTTTGGAAAGGTATTTCGTTAAATCAATCGGTTTCACGTTAACAATTGAAATGAGAGAAATTCAATAGAAAAAATGTAAGATGCCAAGAAAATACACGGTGAAGTTTGATTAGGAGTGAAAGGTCACGAAATGATTATTCACTGATCCTAAATTACGTGTAAAAATATCTTGTTACAACTTCGATTAAAATATATTTTAAATGAAATAATTAATTACAAGCAACTTAACGATGTTGCGACACGACGAAGACTTGGTACAAAATTAACCCTTGAACGTTTCAAAGATACAATTCAACAGAAGAATAAAAATGTTCCGATTTTCGAGCGTGCAGGTCCGACATGTACACGACGAGCGGAGAAGCGCAACTGACTGGTGGAGAGACCGGAGAAATGGCGAGGAGCGGAGGACCCGCCTTCTTATTGGCTCTAGAGTGGAGGGGCGTGGTACGCCGAGGAGTGGAGACGCCGACGCCGATGTTTCCCTCTCGCTCGCTCTTGCAGCATTAAACGCAGAGTTTGAGGATAAATTAATTATTATTAATTTATTGTTAAATTATTGTTACAACAAATGGTTATCTCAATTTTGAATACGTTTACAAGTAAGTATTCGCAGTTTGACTGACGATAAGTTAATGCTTTAATTTATCGTTAGTCTTTCAATTTGTTATAACAATTGATTTTTAAATAAAGTATATAATTTTATATATATTTGGTTATCTTATTTTTCTCCTTAATGAGCGTCGAGGAAACGGACTCGATTTAATATTAACATGTTTGTCAATTTATTCCTACGTATATTGCTTGTGGATAATATTAATAATAATAATAATAATAATGGCGGATCGAGGACAAAGGGGACAAAGGAATGATACGCGATATTGTTCATTGGAGCGGATGTTTAGTCTACGAGATATCGGTGAAGTGATAGAGATTTGTTTATCTTTAATTAATTCCTGGGATTTTACGTGGCGTGATATTGTTTAAATTATTATTTCTTAGAAGCCTACGTGCGACACGTGGCTTGCATCATGGCGGCGCGTCGGAGGGAGAGACGCGACGAGTGTGAGAGAGATGGACACATGCGCTGGGGAAAGTTCGGGAAAAATATCTGGATAGCGTCTTCTATTGTATGCCCAAAAATGGTAAAGCGTACAAAAAGAGGCTTATGTAGTAAAAGAGCGCTTGCTCGCTTCAAGGGGTAATAAAACAATTCAAGGGTTTTTCTGGAAAATATCTCGAAAGGAAATGCTCGCTCGACTCGAGGGGCAATAAAGTAATTTGGTAAAAAGTCACGTGGCATCCATTAGCCATAGGGCCTGTGAGTAAGGGAGAGAAAAGGTTAGGCTAAGTGAGAGTAAGAGAAGGATAGACTCTATGTAGAGAAAAAGTCGCGGGGTCGAGAATATATCGCGGGCCCGCGGATTACGCAATTTCGCCGTTTGGAATGAGGATTCCGCGGATAGATGAAATAAGAATTTGGGGGTTGATAATTATGATTCGCGGGTCGCGAATTGTATCGCGGATCCGCGGAACCGAGTTTCGCAGTAGCGCAAAAAGGATTTTATGATCCGGGTTACATAACGAAGTAGGTACGCTGGTAACCCGGAGAGAGAAGGATGGAAGATAAAGAAGATGGCGTAGAAGATGACGGAGCTCTCGGTTGAGCGCGCGAAGTATTAGGAGAGCAGGAGATATAAGTTGGTCTCTACGCGGAGCGCTAGAGAGAGGGGGAGAGTGCGCGAGCTCGGCGCGCTAGCTCGGGAAGGTTGGGGAGGTAGAGCGCGTTCAGCGGAACTAAATACGTACTAGGGAAGGTAATTCTGGTCGGACAAAATAGATAATGCTGAAAATAATGGGCTTATTATAATACAACAAGACTAATATTATTAACAATGTCGGAAAAATATTCCTGTAAATATATATATATATATATATGTATGTACGTATATATGAAAAAGAAGTACGTATGTATATGCAGGGTGAGGCACATAAAGTGTTACAGAGCAATAGCACTTAAACTATTGATCATATCCAAAAATGTTTCAGACAAAAGTTTCAGTGTTCGAGAAGGCCGTCATACTGGACCACCCTATTTTTTTATAGGTGGAGGCGCTGAAGCTACGTCAAGGTCAACTCCACTTTTTTAAATGGAACTATGGATTTTTTTGCCTGACATTATTGCCGATTTTAAGACGAATTCAGCGACCTACAACACAAAGTCATTCTAATCACGCAAAGTATGAAAATAGTCGAAAAATCGAAAAAAATCGGAATAATCACTTTCAAAGGATCCACTAATCTTGGTTTGGGTCTACCTACAGAAGATGCTCGAAGTCATGACCCTCGACTTGTAAACACGCCTGACCACGCCTGACGACATGAAAGAAAGAATACGCCGAGCATTTACCGAAATTACACCACAAATGTTGGCTGAAGTTAGACGGTCTTTTCATCAGCGAATTAACAAGTGCTTACAAGTCGAGGGTCATCACTTCGAGCATCTTCTGTAGGTAGACCCAAACCAAGGTTAGTGGATCTTTTTAAAGTGATTATTCCGATATTTTTCGATTTTTCGACTATTTTCATACTTTGCATGACTAGAATGACCTTGTGTTGTAGGTCGCTGAATTCGTCTTAAAATCGGTAATAATATCAGGCGAAAAAAAATACATGGTTCGATGTCAAAAAGTGGAGTTGACCTTGACGTAGCTTCAGCGCCTCCACCGATAAAAAAATAGGGTGGTCCAGTATGACGGCCTTCTCGAACACTGAAACTTTTGTCTGAAACATTTTTGGATATGATCAATAGTTTGAGTGCTATTGCTCTGTAACACTTTATGTGCCTCACCCTGTATATCTGTATGTTGGAGGGCAAGATCGCCAGGACGTAACACTTCACTCTCTGACCCGTCAGGTGCACGCACTATGGACGCGTAAAATTTTGGCCCGCCGGAAATGAAACTTTTTATGTAAGTACCCTCTCCATAGACGGTCAGCTCATTAGTCAAATCGCCAAGCAGCTGGCCTATTGGGGGCTCGTATTCGTCAGACTGCTCTCTCGTCACGTAAATTACGGAATCGGTATCGCAGTATAACACACGTGTTACGTCCTAGCGATCTTGCCCTCCATAATATACACAAATATAGTTGCCTGAGTATCATTATACACATATATACACACATATTGTGGCGATCCTTTCCGAGACTTTAGACCTCCTCGTATTAAACGTTTTACGCCTCGGCGCTCATTATTTCGGGTTCGGCTCGGAATGACCGTCACAAAGTTATCTCGCGACTTAGAACGCGCTAACCCGCGTTTGCGCGATTCGCGATCTCAGGTACCGCCACCAGGAACAGCATGCAGGCACAATTACAATGATTCCTAGTAATAGCTTCCAAACTTACGGGTCGGTTCCCTCTATTCGTCCTCTGCCTGCTGGCTTCCGGAAGTAGACGGGGTTGGATCGCGCGTGCAGTACCTTACTGCGTTGGAGTGAATCAGACACAGCGGATTCTTAAAACTCAATATACGTTTAATTATCTACGACTATTACAATTAGTCACGCTTGTATAATATTCGGACTACGTCCGCTCTAGTCGCTACAATTCCGCAAAAATCAGTGCGCTTCGATCGAGAGCCTGTCGATCTCTCTCTAACTTCGTCTCTCTCGTCGGGAAGGAGTCTTCCCCAAAATTCGGAAGTGGGGCGAACGATGGGTGCGCCTCCTTCCGTGTCCCATGCCTTGGCGATTACGCGGTATGAGGTCGCTAGTGGACCTTTACGCGCGGTATGGCGCGTAACTCGAATAGATTCGCGCTCGTAGAACATGAAAAATGAGAAATACACGTGGTTAGGCAGTGCTAACATTCTGCAACCGCCCAACCAGGACCACTGACTCGCTCTCGCGCTAAATGGGTGGCGAAGCAGCCATGTTTACGAAAAAATAGGGGCATATCGCCACAATCCCCCTTCTAAACTGCTGCTTCCGCCGACCATGAATCGCTCCGCGTTTCGAAGCTCTTCACATCGGGCCTACCTTTGTGCCTGCATGTCGAGCCATGGTCATGGTGGGGCATGTATGAATAATCAAAGCTTCTTTGCGTCTGACATTGGCGACGGCTACTTACGCATTTTCCCGTCACCATTACGATCCTCGTGTAACGCCTCTACACACCTCATCCGATACCACACAGACTAGTACAGGTTAGTAAAAACTTGTACCATAAGGGCTCCATAAAAAAGTCCTTAGTATCAAAGGTTCATTATATTCTACCAATTTCACACAAGGTTTTTATCAACGTAAGAGACCACATAAAGAAAACGCGTATTTTAACCTAAATAATTTTTTGCTTGGCAACATAAATGAACATAACATATTTAATATTAAGAAATATCTCAACGTAGGAAAAACTTGGTTCTGACACTCCCAGTCAATTTTTCTGTTTGTGCCTTAAAGTGTAACACCCAAAATATATATAAGTATCATATATAAGCATAATATATAAGCATAATAATATAAGCATGATAGAAAACTAATATTCGAATGGCCGATCGGGATCCGCGCGCGGTTGCTTATTCTGCGTCCCCGCCGGTCTCGTCGACGATGGCGCTATCTTCCTCATCGTCTTCCTTGCGGCTTCCATCTACTTCGGGCACGGAGTTAACTCGCGCGATCGTGTCGATGGCATGGTGAGTGCTCGTACCTGGGGTTGCCACGTCGTCGTCTTGCGCTGTCGCTGCTGCCCGTTTGGCCTCTTCTTGTACCCGTAGCTCTCCCACATACGCATCCAATGCTGCTATAGCGGATGCAGTGGTCTCCTGCTCGCGCCGACGTTCTTCATAGTCTATGGCTAGCTGTAGGCGTTGCTGAATCGCGTCGTCAACGATACGCTTCCTACAGGGTCCACAGGCTGGGTCAGGTTCTGTCAACAATCGTCTGCAGGTTTTGCAGCGTATATTCAGCGGCAACTCCTCGTTAATGAATTCCCGGTAATGTGGCCAGGGACAGTCATTTTTGTCGAAACCCTCCGCGTTACAAATGTGACAGAAAACTGATATTGAGTCCCCCTGCAGACACGTCCTCCAACTGTGCCCTTCCGCCTGGCAATTGAGACAGCCTCTCATGGCTTTTGGGCGGAGACGTGGTTGTCGTAGCTCGCATTGCGCTCGGTACACCTCGGAAACACTCTTCGTAAAGACATTCTTTACTTTGGTGAGGGTTCCAATCTTGATTTGCGCACGATGGCAACCCCTAACGCGGTCGGTGAGCTCCGCACTGACTTGTTCGCAGCGTTTTTTGAGCGCTTCTTTCTCCTGCGAAATGGCCTCGAACTCCTTCTCCAATTTGGCGACTCTCTCGGTAAGAGCTACTTTCTCACGCGTTAATGTGAGCATGATCTGGTAGTGCGCAGCCGATTGCTTTGCGACCAGGATGGTGTCACGGGGAGTCCTCAGTGTAGCGATAGTCTCCTCCTTCGCTTGTAGCCGGTGGTTCAAGTCCTCCTGGGCCGTAAAAATGGCGTTGAGGGCTTCTGCAGAGACAAGGATGAATCCGGAAGCGTACTGGCGGAGCTCTGGACCATGGTGAGGGACCTCGCCTTCGATCTGCGTCGGCGAATACGTAGCGATGGCCACTTCGGTCGTCCTGGGTCTCACGGACTGGTGCGGCGACGAAGTTGACGCTTCAGGGACGAAATCGCTCCCTACGCTGGCTTCGGTGATGGCGCTGGTCGAGCGCTGCCCATCCATCCTGTGTGCGGCGGGAAGATGACCTACGCAAGACTAATTAGCCGAATTACGAAGTCGCTCAGAACGCCTTGCTAACTTAAGATCATTTACGTAGTATTTCCCTATCTCGCGGCCGGATTCGTCGCTAATTACTACAACAATTGGAGATAACTTTTTGGTGACAGTTCCTGGTCCCTTAAATTTCGGTGCTAATTTAGCGCTATAGCCTTGAGCAGCTTTCGACATTGTTTTATTGGGGTAATATACAGCATCGCCAACCTCAACGTAGTCCAGACTAGATTTACGATGCTTGTTGTAATTTTGACTTTGTTTTTCTTGCGCTTTCCGCATGTAATACTCGACCTTCTTACGCATCTCACTTAACCGTTGTATGGGCTCTTTCCACGCGTCGTTGTCTTGTCCTACCGTAGCGTCCGTCACGCTAGCGTCAAGGGCCGGTTCGCCCATACGTCGCGGTTCGCGACCGAAGTTAAGGAAGGCCGGAGTGACCCCTAACGATGAGTTCACCGTGAAATTATATGCAAACTGTATCTTTTCTAGGGAGTCGTCCCATTCGCGATGATCGCTTAACCGGATTGGCTTGTGGGTGGTAAACTGGAGTCGTAACCTGCTTAATCTTAAGCCCTTTAAAGAAACTGTCAATCGTCTTATTCACAAATTCCGTCTCATTATCCGTAATTATTTTCTGGGGAGTTCCCCATTTATTTACCAGGGTACGCAGCGCTTTCGCTATGCGCGTTCCGTCGGCTTTGGCTAGCGGAAAACATTCGACATAGCGCGTATACACGTCCTCGCAAACTAGTATGTAACATTTCCCTGATTTCGAGCGTGGGAAAGGCCCTACTATATCAATAGAGACGGTCTCCCAAGGCTCGGTTACTTTACGCGGGTACATCAACCCATGGGGTGGCGTGTTATCCGGTTTGCATTTCAGACAGGTCTCACACTCTTTAACGTAGTGCCTGACATCCTCGTGCATTCCGGGCCAGTAATGGTGTTTCAAGATCGCGTAATACGTTTTCCTCACACCCTGGTGCGCTACTTGTGGTGTGTCGTGATACTGTCTGATAATTGGAAGAATTTGCTCTTCTCTCGGAACCATCTTCCAGGCATTATTATCCCCTATAATTTCTTTTATTCTGTCAGGCTTGTAATAATACAACTTTCCATCGTCGCATAACTTATACCGGGGGTTCTGCGCTGCATTCGACTTTACTGACTCGACTTTCGCGTCGTACCACGTCTGACTCTGGACGAGGTGAAGCTGCGCAGGGGAGACGTCCTCACTAGTATCCTCGTATAATCGCGATAATGCGTCCGGAGCTTCGTTCGCCGATCCTTGTCGATGTTCTATCGTAAGGTCGTGGGACAAAAGCTCCATCGCCCACCTCGCCAGCCTACCTATCGGATTTTTGAGAGAGTGGAGCCACTTCAGGCTAGAATGATCCGTAACTACGGCGAAGCTCGTACCTTCTAAGTAACAACGTAACTTTCGTACTGCGTGTACAACGGCCAAGTATTGCTTTTCGGTGGTGGTGTAGTTCCTTTCGGCACGCCTTACGGGTCTGCTTAAGCACGTAATCAAATATTCTCTATCCCCATCTTTCTGCGTCAGTATTGCTCCGAGACCCGTTTCACTAGCATCAGTGTACAGGTAAAACGGTAAGTCTGGTCGTGATGGGATTAGTGTGATCGCGTCTGTGAGCGCTCGCTTGACTCCCTTGAATGCGATCTCGCATTCCTCGGTCCACATCCATGGCGCTTTTGGGCTAGCTAATTTATTTAGTGCGCCCTGTATTTTCGCGATGTCGCGCAGATGTCTGTGATACCAATTCACAGAACCATTAAATCTGCGCAATTCCTTGCGATTACGCGGGCGTGGATAATCCAAAATCGGCTTAATACGTTCTGGATTTGGTTGCAACCCGTCTTCACTTAATAAAAAACCCAAAAATTCAACGCTCTGTCGCGCGAAACGCGATTTCTCTCTGTTAATCGTTAATTCTGCCTCCTGTAGCACGTTAAATAGGAGATCCAACAACACAATGTGCTCCTCGAGCGTTTCCGAAATTATGACCCAATCATCAAGGTACGCAAAGACCTGATTCGCGTACCTCTCGGGTAAGTTATGGGCTCGAATATGCTCAACAAATTTTTCTTTCAATTCGTCCATAAAGCGCTGGAATGTAGCTGGTGCATTTGTCAGGCCGTACGGCATACGCATATACTCGAAAAGGCCGCGCCCCTCCACTACAAAAGCCGTGTACTCCCTACTATTCGGGTGCATCGGGATTTGGTGGAATGCTTCACTTAAATCGATTGTGCTGATTATCCGACGGTTTACCATTGAGTCGAGTATTCCGTCCATCCTACGCAAAGGATACGCTGACTTCTTCGTTACTCGGTTCAATCGCCGGTAGTCTACGCAAAACCTGTATTTTCCGTCTTTCTTTAGCGCTAAGACCGGTGGACTAGACCACGCGCTGTTACTGGGTACGATAAATCCCTTATCTAGTAACCGATTTACTTCTTCATTCAAAATTTTATTTATCGCGGGGCTCCTACGGTATGGCTTTTGCTTGATCGGCGTCTCGTCCATCAATTCTATCATGTGTGTTGTCATCGTTGTGCCATTCGTCCCTGCGTTCTGCATTACTCTAATCTTTTCGCTCAAAAATTGCTCTAGCTGTGCCTGTTCGCTTGGAGTCAATAACATAGATCCTGTCATTTTCCGTTCATCTTTTGTAGGATCAAAAGGTACTTCTACTTGAGAGTTTAGGATCTTCCAATGATTCCTACCTCTATCGATCGAAATCTCCCACGAGGTAATAAGGTCCATACCTAATAAAATCGGCGTGCTCAACCCATCTAATATCGTAAACCAATGTTCTCCGTAACAATCACATATATCGATAAAAAACTTCGCGGTGTATCGCGGTATTGCGACGTGCTCAACGTGAGCGAGTTGAACCCCTGTGCGCGAAACTGCGTCCTTTATGGGATTACATCTCTGCAACGCGCATACTTTCCCGTATACTTGCCCGCTCATAAAGCTACGATCGCTGCCGGTATCTAAGATTCCTGAGAAGGAGTGTTCCCCTATCCTTACTGACACTGGGATAACCCTACGCTCGAGGGAAGGTACCGGTAGCGCGTAACCTTTGAAAATTCGTCGCGTTCCTATTTCCTCTGCGCAATTTAGCGCGAAAGGTGTGTTTAGGCTCTCGCTAACTGTAAATAGCGAGTAACTTGATGAAGGACACGGCCTGGCGCTCCTAACCTCTATGGTTGGCGTCAGATCCTCTTCATCCTCCGTGTACTCGACTTCCGATGCGCTGTATAACGTGTCTTCCCCCTCAAGATCGCTAGTAATTTCCACGGCATCAATTGTGGATTTATCCGCTAGAAGGTACGCTAATCTTTCGAGTGGTTGGTCGACAATCGTTTTCTGTGCGCTTTCCCCTTTCAGTTCATTTTTTATTCCCTTCTTTACACCAATATTCGTGGCGACGTCAGGAAGTAGAGGGGAATCTAATCCTTCCTGACTTCTTTCCCGTTTTTTTGAGGCGGCGAGGGGCTTCTTTCTACTCTACGCGGCTCTTCTCGTGATCTCTCTCGCCTAGGGGAGAGGTTTACCCGATTGTTGCATTGATTTGCGTAGTGTCCCTCGCGCTTACAAGCATAACAGTAGATTACGCGGTTTCGATTGCGATCTGGTCCGCTGCCGTACCTGTTTCGCCATTTATAATCATCGTCTTCCGCTCTATATCTGTCTCCACTGTAATATTGTCGTGAATTATAACTACGTCTAGCGTTGCCCTGACCTCTATAATTGTTAAAAAAAGGACGATTCCCATCCTGCTTAAATTCGCGGTTAATGCGCGGCGGCAATCTGCGCCTATCTCCCCCCTTCCGCGATGAAGGTTCGCTTGAGGAGCGAGAACTATCGGAGCTTGAATGACGACGCGTCATCTTGCTACCTTCGTTGTATGGTTTACGCTTTTTTGAATTTATCTCGATTTTGCTTGTGTCGATTGGCTGTATGGCTTGCAATTTTGATAGGTGCCTCTTTAAATCTTTTATTTGTTTTATATACTTGACTTTTTCATTTTTTCTTTCAGTATTATCGTTTTTATTATCCTTTTTATTCGTCTTTTCTGGATCGTTATTTTTACCTAAGATTTCCGTTCTTTCCGCGTTAAGTGTTTCCACCGGGGTTACGTCGACGATTGTGTTCTAATGTTGTTTGCCGTGTGAACTACGGGACTGACGCGAGTATTCTTCGCGCTGTTTGTCTGCTTGAGACATCAACTCATTTTTCTCTTCGTATTTTCTGATTTTATCGATTAAATCGTCGTATGAGTTTATCCCGTCTCTATCAAAATGCGCTATTAATTTCGAACTCAGCCCTGAAAAAATTTTATCGATTTGATATTTTATAGGAACTTTTTCTTGCAATTTGTTGTACATCTCGCTAACTTTAATAACGTAGTCTATTGCCGGTTCTTTTGGTTTTTGAACTCGTTTTTGAATTTTGAAATTTATTTGTTGGTCGTCTTTTAATTCCCCAAATGTTTTTTTGAATTGATCTGTGAAGTCGTTCCATGATGACCATTCTTTGTGAAAGACCTTGTACCAGGAGTAAGCGGTGCCTGTTAATACCTCTGGTAATACGTTTAAGGCGTCGGTTCGACCGATGCCTGATGCGGCTGTTTTTCTCTCAAGTTCGTCGATAAAGTCGTCAGCATCTAATTTACCCGGATATTTTAATTCCCATGATCGAAAAATTTTATTTATGTTTCTTGGGATTTGTTCCAGTTCGCGTCTGTTTGAATTATTATTTTCGTTATTCTGTGTATTCGTGCGCTCGATTGCTTCGACAGCGTCGTTAAATTGTAACGTGCGCGGTTGATGCGTAGCCGAAATTGCTGGGGTCGATTGTTGTCTTGTTGACATTGTTACAGTCGATCTCGCAATTGTCGGAAATGTGTTTGTCAATGAAGTGGTTGTTATTGTCGCTGTTTGAGAGCTTGTCGCTGGTAGCCTAAGCGCTCTTGAAGTCTTAATATTATTTTTTCTTCGCGCGCTTCGGATGGGATCTTCTTCGTATTCCCAATGTGTTTCGTCAGCCGACGTTGGAGCGAGTTTATTTTCGATGAGCAATAATTTATTTTCGAATTCTGACGCTAAATCCTTTGACGTTTCGTGAATTAATTTTATTATATTTGTCTGTGTTGATTGTATCGTTTCGTATAATAGTCTATTTTTTTCACTTAATGTTTCCATTTCTCTATGATTCTGTTTCGCGTTTGTTTGGATTAGTTCCTGTATTGTCGTTTTAAATTCTACAAACATTGGTTGAAATTTTCCTATCATTGTTTCAGTCATTTCACTGTTTTCTGGAGGAGTTAATTTTTTCTCCTTATAATGCTGACTCAAAATTTTCGGGATAGTACCAGTTTCGTTACTTTTATTCGATTTCTCGGTTTCGCTAATGACTGTTTGTTCATGCATGTCGTCTGTCGAGGAAGTACTGTTTTGGTCTGATGTAGATGGCGAGTGAGGTAATGTACGTCCAGTCGGTATTACATTAGCTGATCGCGTTATTTTTCGTGATTTTCTTGCGTCAATATCGCTCATTTTGAAATCTGATATAATTCCTTTTATAATCTCAAGAAGAATATTCACGTACTTTTCTTATACACTCTACGTATGGACTCGTTTCGTATGGCTTCGCCTTTGTTGCGCGATGCCGCGTAAATATCAGCGCTGGAACGCGTTATTTTTATGTTCGCGGTATATCGAACGTTCCATCTACAGGCAAAGGCTCGACAGTCTTATTTCTTTTGATTCTAACTTTTCGAATATTCTCGCTTGCTCATGGCTATATTACAATATGCCTTTTTTCACCGTACTATTCAACACAATTTACGAATATTTCTCTTTTTTTTTTGTAACTAACTCTTTACGTTTCGCTTATTTTTCGTTTTCGCCCATTATAATTCAAGAGTTGTAATAATTTTCCGACAAATGTGAGCGGTGTAATTGCGCGTCTCGTTGAAAAATTTCACGCTCGGTCTCACCTTTGTAAGAGCCTTCGCGTCTTGGCGAAAAAGAAAATTCACGTTAGACGCTATTTTCGGAAGCGCCTTCGTGTTTTAGCACAAAAAATTTACGTTGGGCGCCATTTTTGTGGCGATCCCTTCCGAGACTTTAGACCTCCTCGTATTAAACGTTTTACGCCTCGGCGCTCATTATTTCGGGTTCGGCTCGGAATGACCGTCACAAAGTTATCTCGCGACTTAGAACGCGCTGACCCGCGTTTGCGCGATTCGCGATCTCAGGTACCGCCACCAGGAACAGCATGCAGGCACAATTACAATGATTCCTAGTAATAGCTTCCAAACTTACGGGTCGGTTCCCTCTATTCGTCCTCTGCCTGCTGGCTTCCGGAAGTAGACGGGGTTGGATCGCGCGTGCAGTACCTTACTGCGTTGGAGTGAATCAGACACAGCGGATTCTTAAAACTCAATATACGTTTAATTATCTACGACTATTACAATTAGTCACGCTTGTATAATATTTGGACTACGTTCGCTGTAGTCGCTACAATTCCGCAAAAATCAGTGCGCTTCGATCGAGAGCCTGTCGATCTCTCTCTAACTTCGTCTCTCTCGTCGGGAAGGAGTCTTCCCCAAAATTCGGAAGTGGGGCGAACGATGGGTGCGCCTCCTTCCGTGTCCCATGCCTTGGCGATTACGCGGTGTGAGGTCGCTAGTGGACCTTTACGCGCGGTATGGCGCGTAACTCGAATAGATTCGCGCTCGTAGAACATGAAAAATGAGAAATACACGTGGTTAGGCAGTGCTAACATTCTGCAACTGCCCAACCAGGACCACTGACTCGCTCTCGCGCTAAATGGGTGGCGAAGCAGCCATGTTTACGAAAAAATAGGGGCATATCGCCACAATATATATATATATATATATATATATATATATACACGCACATATATACATATTGTTACACCGCTAACGGCGAACATTCATTTTTTAAGAACGTCGGTGATATATCGCGAAGGCTCTTTATTTTATTATTCGTCGCTTTACAATCCTTGTTGCTGATTTATAAGACGAAATGCTGGCGTTGTCTTCGAATTAGCTTGGAAGTCGATTTGTAATGTGATCGGCAGAAAATGATATATCGAGCAACGGAGCGTGCGTGTCTGACTGTTTTCAACTGACGACTCTCGTGACGCTTGGTCGAGACCGGCTTTTATGTCATCATATTTACGTCTCTCGACACGTTCGAGATCTTGCCCGTTTCTTATGATTGGTGCATCTTAACGAAATCGTGTATCGTATTAAGATTATTAGAAGCTCTGATTCATTTAGCTAGGCAGTCCGTCGTGCGAAAAGAAAAAAATTTCTATTTTTTTCTTTTCGCACGATCTAAAAAGAAAAATCTTCTATTGTTTCAATTGCTGCAATTTTTGGTCTTCCTGTTTGTCTTTCCTTTAAACGCAGTGTTTCTGGTCTATTTATCGTTTGTGAATGATGTCCAAAATTACAGTGATCAAATATGTATTACTCATGGTTTTATACAGCATAAAATACATTTTTGTATGCATGGACAAAGACCGGTCTTATAAGCAGTTTATATCGTGATTATGATTATTGCTATATATCCTAAATACTGGAGTCCATCTTGAATGTGCTCTTTAAGTGTTTTTGTTTTCTTTCGTAATACTAATTCATCAATTTGTTGATTTATCTCTTCAAGATTTGTTCCCAATTCTTGTAGATCCTTTGGGTTTATATGATTTTCAGAGATTGTACTAATATTTAATTCATTTTTCTTGATTTTATTAATTTGTAATAAATCTTCGATTTTTGTTTCATTGGACACGGTAGAAAGTATTGTGTCATATTTGATCGTTTTGATTATATTCGATGCTTTTAGTACAGTATGTGTAGCCATTGCTATACATCCTTGTTCAAGATGAACTCGTGCAATATTTCATACATTTCTTCTTATAAAATGGGTACTTCCAGAATGTAGATTAATTTTTTTTGAATAACTTGCTACCGTTAAATGAATTATGTCAATCAACATTGAAAAATATTCCTCTTTCAAGGGGACAGGAAAATAGAAATGGTAGTGTGTATGCATATGATTTCGCAAGCTTTGAAAGATTAATGAAGGAGGTAATGTTTGGGGATGCGCAATTCCATGTTTTCCAGATATACTGATTTTTTTTTTATTCTTGATGTCGGTAACTCTCACCTGGCTATGGATCATCTGGGTCAAAAGTGTCGTCAGAAATATCGTCATCTTCTTGATTTTCATCTGAAAAATATGGTTTAACATCTATTATATTATACGTTATGAGGTCATTGCCTCTTCTTATTACTATACTTTGCTCGTTTGGAATATTTTCTACGATATATGGTCCATCTCAAGGCGTGTGTAATTTTTATGAGCCGGGTTGTTTCCATTTAACTAATATTTTTTACCTATGTGCAAAGGTTCTGAAGTCTTGGAGGAAGATAGACGTTCATGTGTTTTTTCTTGAGATTGATGGATTTCGTCTTTTGCTTTTTCTCTGATTATGTCACGATATCGTTTAAGAGAATCATATTTTTCTTTTATGCTCATTTCGAGCTCTTCGATATCGATGGGAATATTGGGAGGATATCCGAAAAGGAATTCGAATGGCGACACCCCGGTCTTTTCATTGCTCGTCGAATTATAAGATATCATTGCTCCCGATAATTGATCAATCCATTTGGTACTCTCCATCATCTAACTCCATACGCAATTGAGGATTTTCCGATGGGTGCATTCGTTTTTCCCGTTTGATTGTGGATGATAAATTGATGTCGTTGTCCATTTGACTTTTAGTTTTTCCTTCAAGATTTCAGAAGATTTGCCTTTGAATTCAACTCCATTATCCGTACGTATTTCTTTCGGTATTCCGAAGATTTGGCAATGGTTTTCCCAGTATTTTTCCACGATTTCTTGGGAATGTTTAGTTTTTAGTGGAGCCAGTACAAGATATCGCGTTAAATAGTCTTGGATTACTAGGATGTATTTGTAATTTCGACTGGGAGGAAGAGGTCCTATAACGTCTAAGGAAATTTACCGTTTGGATTTATTTGAACGTCTGGATTCCCTGGTGGAGGCCGTGTTATTTGTGAAGTTGTTTTTTCCTTTTGACATAACTCACATTTTTTAATGATTTTTTCTACGTCTTTAGTTATTCCAGGCCAGTTATATTTTTGTCTTTAATTTTTCAATTGTCTTTTGTGGTCCATAATGTCCTCCGATTGTCGATTCATGCAATTCCTTCATGATTTTGTCTCTTTCGTCTTGGGAAATGGGATCTTTTACTTGATTTACGAAAATGATTACTTCCTTTTCCAAATTGAGCTTCGTGTAAATACATTCGATCACTTCAATTATTATTTCTCGTATTCTTGGATCTTTAATTCTGATTTCAATAGATTGATGATTTGGTATTCTCGCTCGTATTTCTGCGTACCAGAATATTTCGTCTTCTGTTGGATCAATTATAATTCCTTTTCCATTTCGTTCATCCGTTATAACCAGACCTTTCTTGTTAGCTCGACCCTCTTTGATAAAAATATTGTCGGATTTTTTATACGAATCTTTTTCATCTTGATAATTATTATAACTTGGACACATTTCGATTAAAAGTTCTTCTAGATCGTCATCTTCGAGTGCGTTTATTCGAGATAGGGCGTCTGCATTACTATGAGATTTTCCTTGTCTGTGAATTATTTCACAATTATATTCGTCTAGTTTCCATTTCCATCGCATTAGTCGGGAAGAAGGGTCCTTGAGATTCATAAGCCAACTCAATGGTTACTGATCCGTAACGATTTTGAATTTCCTTCCGTATAAAAAGTGTCGGTAATATTTTACAGCCCATACGATTGCGAGTAATTCTTTTTCTGTTGTAGAATAATTTTTTTCAGCAGGATTTAAAGTTCTTGAAGAATATGAAATTGGCTTGTCTTTTCCTAATTTACCTTGTGAGAGAATTGCCCCGATTGCTTTACCACTTGCGTCTGTAGATAAAATAAACGATTTATTCCAGTCTGGATATGCGAGAACGGGTTCTGTGCATAATGCATTCCTTAATGTTGCAAAAGAATTCTCTTCATTGGATGTCCATTGTCATTGCGTTTTTTCTTTTAGTAAATTTGTTAATGGTAAAGCCTTTTTTGAAAGGTCTTTGATGAATTTTCTGTAATTTCCAACAAGTCCCAAAAATTGCTTGATCTCCTTTTGAATTTGCGGTCTCGGGTAGTTTACGATTTTTGAAATTCGTTCAGGATTTGGTTTTATTCCACTGTCAGATATTATATGTCCTAAATAGACTAATTCTGGTTTCAGATATTCACATTTATCCGGTTGTAATTTAAGTTCTACGTCGCGAAGTCTTTGGAATAGTGTCTAGAGATTTCGATTGTGTTCCTTGAGAGTTTTTCCGTAAACAATTATATCATCCATATATACAAAATAATTATTGCCGATTAGTACTTGAAGTCCTCTATTCATCATTCTTTGGAATGTTGGAGGAGCATTTTTCAATCCGAATGCCATTCTATTATATTCAAAATGTCCGTCTTTTATAGAAAATGCTGTTTTGGTCTCGTCTTTTTCTTTCACTGCAATTTGATGAAATCCCGAAGCAAGATCAAAAGCAGAAAAATATTTTGAGTTACCTAGGTTATCCAGAATTTCGTCGATATTTGGTAAAGGGTAGGTGTCTTGTTTGGTTTTATCGTCAAGTTTTCGATAATCAATTACGATGCGCCATTTCTTTTTGCCAGAGGAGTCCGTTTTTTTTGGAACTATCCATAACGGGGAGTTAAATGGGGATTCACTTTCGCTAATTATTCCGTTTTCTAGCATTTCTTGAACTTGTTTTTTTTATTTCTTCTTGATGTATGGGAGGATATCGATATTGTTTTACGTGGATTGGCTTTTCGTCAATTAAATTGATTGAATGCTCTGTTAAATGTGTGATTGGAAGAGGATCTCCAGGTAAAACGAAAATATCGTGGTATCTTTTTATGATTTTCCGAATTTCATCTTTTACTTCTTTTATATGATCAAGTCTAGTACTTTGTGCGAGGAGTTTGTTTCTTTTAATGCTTAATTCTGGATTATCATATTCTTTGAGATCGAGACGATTTATTGGTTCAGCTTTTAGGGTTCTAATACATCGATCTTGATTTGTCCAATTTGGAATTGGAAATGTTAGCGTGTCCGTTTTCTACATTTACTAGTACGTCATAATCTTTTAATGGAATTTTTGCTTGTCCATTCTGGATTCCTTCAATATCGAATGTTCTTAAACAGTCTGTTCTGGCGGGCATATTGGTTTATCTTTATGGTGGATTTTTAGTATAAGTTTTCGGTCCGAATTTTATTATATGATTTCCCATATTCCATTTGCTTTTGAATTGTTGAAGCATATCTAGTCCGATTAAACCGTCTTCTTTCATTGGTAAATGAGATGAAATTAGTGGAGGATGACTGGTTGAGAAAAGAGTTGCGATTCAAAAATTCGCTTAGTGCTTAAAATGTTATTTACGATGGTATTTAGTTTTTTACTTTTTGGAAGAATTTGCTTAGGATTACTAATTAGGTTTTCTTTTATTAAAGACAGGGTTGAGCCTGGGTCGATTAAAAAAATTCCTTGTTTTGCATTTTCAAAAGTTAGAAGAATGTGAGCGAGTTTAAATTCTTCGTTTCGGATGCTACAGATTCGTGTAACGTTTCCTGAGTATGATTGCTTTGAGGAGGGTCTTTTATAAGTTGAGGAACCATCTGAAAATCCCGTTTATTGAATTGTTTGTTTCTTTGATCATTGAATTGTTTTTGTCTACATTCTGAAATGATGTGCCCCGGTTTCTTACAGTAATTACAAGTTTTGGGGAAACTTCTCTGGAATAGTCGTTGATTTTCATTTTTATTTTCAAAACTTGAACCTGGACGCGATTTTTCAGACCAGTTATTTATTGGGCGAGCTTTGAGTCTAATTTCGGCTTTCAATGCGGAAGTGATTGCGTCTCTAATACTAGTTGGAAGTTCTAGTTAAATCTAGGAAAATCTGTTAATCCTCTCTTCTTTTCTTCTTCTACGAGGATCATTTTGTGAGTTTGTGGAATTGAAGTTTTATTCAGAATTGATTTTATCGCTAGATCGTGAATTTCCATGAATCTTTGTGAATAATTATGAATGGACTCTTTTTGTTTTTGATTGCAATTCATTCTTTGAAATTGAAAAATTGTGAGATCGTCGTGACTACTGTAATTTATTCGTAATATATTGTAGAGGTCATTGAAATCATTAATATTATCAGCTCGAATATCTATTTTCGCTCTTTTTTTCAATTTTGATCCTGGTATCATGGCTAACAGGAGACTTCGTTTGTTTAAACCTGTATTTCTTTTTGCGCTTTCAATTTGATGAATAAATGTTTCAACAGGTATATTTTCACTATCGAATTCGGATATTGTCATTAGTAGTTCTTTAAGCGGAATTGTATTGCCAGTCTCATTTTCATCATCAGAGATTTCATTATCCTGTGGATTTTGAATATTTGACTCTACGTTTTCCAAGCGTTTGCATAGATTTTGAATTAGTTGCTCGATATTTTAAATTTTCTTACCGGATTTAGAAGGTTGATTGTTGATCTGGAGAGAGTCGATTAAAGAGTCGGAAGTATCGATGCCGATTTTGAAAATGCTTGAAGATCTCGGTCGATGTAGAATGGGTCGCTCGTTGACGTTGCCCGGAATTGGATCGATGATCGAAATGTTGACGGTGATGGGTGTCAATCACTCCGTTTTGAACCCTTCAGATTCGGTTGAAGCAGCGATGTGTCGTCACAGAGATTGTTACGTCAGGGAATTTATTATAGATGAAAAATAGATTCGAAGGGAAAAATACGCGATTTGGACTTCCAACTTGAATTTACGTGTGATTTTAATTTCGCGAGAGCACGTTCTCGCTCTTGTAATACATCGCGTTTCCTATCAATTTGTTCATTGAAGATGCACAATTCCTCTTCATTTAAAGCACAAGTTTTTGACCTGGTAGTAGCAATTTTGAAAATTTACAAGAAACGAATGGAGTTATAGACGTAAAATTAACTCGAAGTTGAGAAATCGATCAAATGTGAATTTGGTATCCCACCGCTGCCACCAAAAATGTTATCCTGTTAGGTCCGGGAATTTATTATAGATAAAAAAAGTTTATTCGAAGGGGAAAATACGCGATTTGGACTTCGAACTTGAATTTACGTGTGATTTTAATTTAATGTTTCCTTTTCAGATAAACGGACGCCAGCCCAAAGATCCTGCCTTTAGTCGAGAATGTGCCCAACAGAGATGAGGATCAGCCACGATTTGATGGGTAAATAAACTATCACTCGCGAGATATGGTAGTCGGTAAAGAAAATAACAGATGGTAACGTGAACATGCGACTTACCCTACGAGCGGCGGCGCGTAGCGGGTGTATTCGATGGTGTACGGATGACTCGGATGAAACCTCGTGAGTCGATGATGAAGAGCTCCTGGTTGACCGGGATACTGGAGACGACGACAGATCTCGACGAACCCTGCTTGGCCGACCGTGGAGAAGAGCTCATAGACGAAGCGGAAAGAACGACGTTGACGACGAGGGACTAGTCGACGGTGATAACTTCGACCTCAGGTGATATGATGACGGTGGAAGCCTCAGAACCGTCGGACAGAATACGCGGGGTAACGAGACGAATTGTCTTGTCACTCACGATGAACACTTTAATATTTAGTGGAACGTTCGACACGATTCGCGGTTTTATGAGAAGATTAGCGAGTCTTTCTTTACCCAATCGTTTGTAGACCGGAATATTGTCGCCACGTCCCTTTGGCGCGGGCTTCTGGTGAAGCTTGGCGACGGCGCGACGAATTTGATAGTAAGCACCTGCGCGTCTTCTTGGCATAACAGGTATAAATGATTTTAAAAAGAATTGAAATTAATTTAAAATAGGAAACCGTTTCATTTATCGTTTTTTGGTATGATTGTAGGTCACAATTGCGTCATGGTCCACATGCAATTCCTTGAACGCAATTGGGGAAAGAAAGGAAACCTCCTAATCGTGCATCAATACAGTGCACCGAATATTTGGCTTTTGGATAAAGGGGTATTTTTGGAAAGATATTTCGTTAAATCAACCGGTATCTTGTTAACAATTGAAATGAGAGAATTTAAATCGAAAAGATGCAAGATGCAAAGAAAATACACGGTGAAGTTTTATTAAGAGTGAAAGGTCACGAAATAATTATTCACTGATTCTAAAATATGTGTAAAAATATGTTGTTACAAACTTTGATTAAAATATATTTTTAAATAAAATAATTAATTACAAGCAACTTAGCGATGTTGCGACACGACGAAGAGTTGATACAAGAATTAACACTTGAACGTTTCAAAGATACAATTCAACAAAAGAATAAAAATGTTCCGATTTTCCAGCGTGCGGGTCCGACGTATACACGATGAGCGGAGAAGCGCAACTGACTGGTGGAGAGACCGGAGAACTGACGAGCAGCGGAGGACCCGGCTTCTTATTGGCCCCGAAGTGGAGGGGCGCGGTACGCCTGCGCCGAGGAGTGGAAACGCCGACGCCGATGTTTCCCTCTCGCTCGCTCTTACAGCATTAAGCGGAGAATTTGACGATAAATAAATTATTATTAATTTATCGTTAAATTATTGTTACAATAAATGATTCTCTTAATTTTGAATAGGTTTGCAGGTAAGTATTTGCAGTTTGACTGACGATAAGTTAATGCTTTAATTTATCGTTAGTCTTACAATTTGTTATAACGATTGATTTTTAAATAAAGTATATAATTTTATATAAAATTGATTGTTATGTTATTTTTCTCCTTTATGCGCGTCGTGGAATCGGACTCGATTTAATATTTAAATTGTTAGAAATAAAGATAACATATTCCTGGTGTATTATTATTATTAAAACATGGATAAATGTTGAATGTAATGAATTTAATAAATGGATAATTATTCTGGAATGATTTGAGAATACGTGGGTGTGTAAAAGTCGCGTGTAACAATTATTAAAATTTAATTCTTATTTAATTATTAAGAATAACGAAATATAAAGATATAAATGCGAATTTATTTATTCATAATAAACGCAAGGGTTCGTGAGTAATGTATACGAAGTCGCAATTATAGTTTAACTATTTATAGAACGCTTGTTCTTTGAAATATAATTATTATAATGAATAATAGTTTGTTGAGAATAATGTATTTATACGCGTTGAAATGTATTTGCGAATTGCAGAATAACATATATAATATTCAATATTGTTTAATAATATTTATTAACTGTGTAATAATATTTATTAGCAGCATGAAAAATAGTTTATAATGTTTGTAAAATGAAATTACAATATTTATCTCCTATTTCTAGAGTTATAATTGTAATTACGCATTTGTTATAATAATATTTCATAGTTAAATACATTTTATTCTTTAGTATAATATTTATTTCGATTAATAATATTGGTAACTGTACTGTAACAACGCTAGTTAATTGATGAATAAAGAATTTATTAATTAACATGTTTGTTAAGTTATTCCTACGTATATTGCACGTGGATAATATTAATAATAATAATAATAATAATGACGGATCGAGGACAAAGGGGACAAAGGAATGATACGCGATACTATTCGTTGAAGCGGATGTTTAGTCTACGATATATCGGTGAAGTGAGGTGAAGTGATAGAGATTTGTTTATCTTTAATTAGTTCCTGAGATTTTACATGGCGTGATATTGTTTAGATTATTATTTCTTAGAAGCCTACGTGCGACACGTGGCTTGCATCATGGCGGCGCATCGGAGAGAGAGACGCGACGAGTGTGAGAGAGATGGAAACATGCGCTGGGAAAGTTCGGGAAAAATATCTGAATAGCGTCTTCTATTATATGCCCAAATATGGTAAAGCGTACAAAAAAGAGGCTTATGTAGTAAAAGAGCGCTTGCTCGCTTCAAGGGGCAATAAAACAATTCAAGGGTTTTTCTGTAAAATGTCTCGAAAGGGAATGCTCGCTCGACTCGAGGGGCAATAAAGTAATTTGGTAAAAAGTCACGTAGCATCCATTAGCCATAGGGCCTGTGAGTAAGAGAGACGGTTAGGCCAAGTGAGAGTAAGAAAAGGATAGACTCTATGTAAAGAAAAGTTGCGGGGTCGCGAGTATATCGCAGGCCCGCGGATTACGTAATTTCGCGGTTTGGAGTGAGGGTTCCGCGGATAGGTGAAATAAGAATTTGGGGTTTGATAGTTATGATTCGCGGGTCGCGAATTGTATCGCGGATCCGCGGAAACAAGTTTCGCGGTAGCGAAAAAAGGATTTTATGATGCGGGTTACATAAGTACGAAGGAGGTACGCTGATAACCCGGAGAGAGAAGGATGGAAGATAAAGAAGATGGCGTTGAAGATGACGGAGCACTCAGTTGAGCGCGCGAAGTATCAGGAGAGTAGGAGATATAAGTTGGTCTTTACGCGGAGCGCTAGAGAGAGACGGAGAGTGCGCGAGCTCGACGCGCTAGCTAGGGAACGTAGGGGAGGTAGAGCGCGTTCAGCTGAAGTAGATATGTACTAGGGAGGGTAAATGTGGTCGGACGAAATAGATAATGCTGAAAATAATGCGCTTATTATAATACAACAATACTACTATTATTAACAATATCGGTAAAATATTCCTGTAAATATGAGTTTATACTCATATATATATATATATATATATATATATATATATATATATATGTGTGTGTATGTAAAGGAGCACGGGTGTATATATATATGTGTTGGAGGGCCAGATAGCCAGGACGTAACAAGGTGGGTGCCAATCACTCCGTTTTGACCCCGAATTAGGATGGACGACTTTCCAGAATGTGGTCGTACCTTCGAGTTTTTTCCTCAGAAAGATGCTCCAGGATCCTCGTTGGTATTCCACGTAGATTGGTTTACTCCGAATCCTTTGATGAATCGGTGTCTTGAATGACGAGTGACAATTGGATATCCCTTAGGTATAATCCGTTGACTTTTTTCGTTTTTGAAGATGGACTCTTGATGCACGAGCCTTCTTATCAATCACCGATTATCAATCACCGTCATATCAATCACTTATCAATCACCTTCATATCAATCACCGATTGACTTAGAAATCCTTTTTTTTCAGCCCCTATTAGAATGCCCTTATTATTTGGGTATGCCACCGTCCACCAGTTTATTTGTTTATTAAGATGTTTTTATTATTTTACCGTCCCACCGCTGTCACCAATCAAGAGACGCGGCAGCGTCTCGTCGGCAAGTAATTAAAAAAAACGACTGTCACGACACGACACGCCGCGCACTCTTTATACGCCAAGATGGGCTTTAGCAGACGACTTTTTAACTTATAATCGACATTACGCGAAAACGCGGAGACGAATCGACAATCTAATGACATTTTACCAATGAAATGTTATTTTTTTCTATCGATTTTGTTTGAGTCATTTTTCGATCCGCCTACACAAACTTGAGATCTCGTAATATTTGGCCGAATTTGCGAGCGACTTTTTACCACAAAAATTCTTTAACACTTTAGAACGTTCCAGACTCGTCGATTTTCTTGGAGGGATAAAGTTATTCGGTCGCATCGTAAGCTATACTACATACGTCCTTTTGCGGAAAGCGTTAACATGGGAGGAAACGCTCAGCGTTTCAGCCTGAAGTGTACCAACGGGGCACTTCAGGGCGGAGCTACTATAAACAAATGATGGCGCGCTAGAAACGTCAAAAGTCGGGTTCTTCGAATGTATGCCCTCTGTCGGCTTTAAGAGCGAACGGTACCCGCAGCAAGACTTCGACGCAGCCCCGGCTCGGGTCGGTAGGGCAGAACTCGTACGAGGACCCTGCCACCTACCGGGAGATTGCAAATACCTTCCTGCGTCTCGCAACGCGTGCGGGCGTGTATGTCGGTGTGCATTACTACGTCGGCCGCACGCGGTTGAATATTTCTATCTTCCCGCGGGCTGACCCTTCGTAGCGCGTACACACCGCGTGAGCGTATATACATGCACAACATACATAACACAGTCAGCGTCGAGAAAGAACTTTATTTTCTTTTCTCAACGCCGACTTCGCAAGAAATTCAAAAACACGAATTTCGCAGCAAGAGTCCTTGCTGAGTGTAGCGATTGGCGCTGTAAACATTTACGGTATAAATAATACAAACATAATTGTTTAAACAATTATGAATTCATTTATTCTCGACCACGATTGTGATCGATAGATACGGTACTTTCAGCACCTCTTAGCAAATAGATTGCTGTTTGCGAGCCGCAAAACGTTACGCTAAAAATAATGCAAAAATAATTGTTTAAAAAATTATGGATGCGTTTATCTCGACCACGGTTCGATCGGTAGATATGGTACTTTCAGTACCTCTCGGCAAATCAATTGCTGATTGCGAGCCGCAAAACCTAACAATAAAAATAATGCAATCATAATTGTTTAAACAAATATCAATGCGTTTATCTCGATCACGATTGTGATCGGTAGATACTGTACTTTCAGTAACTCTCGGCAAATAAATTGCTGCTTACTAGCCGCAAAACATAACAATAAAAATAATGCAATCATAATTGTTTAAACAATTATGAATGCATATATCTCGACCACGATTGTGATCGGTAGATACGGTACTTACTTCCAGTACCTCTAAGCAAATAGATTACTGATTGCGAGCCGCAAAACCTAACAATAAAATAATGCAAATATAATTGTTTAAACAATTATGAATGCGTTTATCTCGACCACGATTGTGATCGGTAGATACGTCAATTACTTCTAGTACCTCTCAGCAAATAGGCTCAGCAAATAGATTGCTGATTGCGAGCAATCGACTTTTTTCTTGTTTTTCGACGAAAAACACGAAAAAATCGATTGTTATATAATACACGAAAGTTATTCGCAAAACCTAACAATAAAATAATGCAAACATAATTGTTTAAACAATTATGAATGCGTTTATCTCGACCACGATTGTGATCGGTAGATACGGTACTTACTTCTAGTACCTCTCAGCAAATAGATTGCTGATTGCGAGCCGCAAAACCTAACAATAAAATAATGCAAACATAATTGTTTAAACAATTATGAATGCGTTTATCTCGACTACGATTGTGATCGGTAGATACGGTACTTTCAGTACCTCTCAGCAAATAGATTGCTGATTGCGAGCAATCGACTTTTTTCTTGTTTTTCGACGAAAAACACGAAAAAATCGATTGTTATATAATACACGAAAATTTTTTACATTTTCTCCACACGGAACCTCAGCTCCCACTTTCCTGGCTCATCGAGTTCAAGCCGAAACCGATATATGTCGAATGCGTCATGAGTGCCACTCCGGAGCCCCGGAATTCGCGGGAACTAAACTCTACGCAGTTCGTGCGACATATGCTCGAAATCGTCAACAAATACCAACTAATTATAGATTCCCACGGATTGCCTGAAATATGTGATGGAATCAAATGATTCAGGTGCCAAAATGTGTGTTTTGAATATGGCTACGCGGCTCTCTCCCCTCCAAGTTGCGACATGAGCCAAACTTTTTATTTCACATCATTTCTATCACGGCTTCAGCATGGTAATACAATCTATTTTTTTTTATTCAACAAATTTCATGAGAAGACAGCCGTTCGTCTATTAATTTAACATTGTCTGGTAAAGTTCCGTGAAATTCTGAAGAGCCGTTTAGGAAATCTGTGGGTATATACTATCCCGATCTGCCATACCGATGGAGCCGGGGGATCGTTCGGTCTTAAGTAGCGTCGGCGAAATGATCCACCATCCTAATAAATTTAACGTTTGGATATGCAAATAAAAATATATACCACACTAACTAGAGCGACCAAATGACGCTGCAACCACATTAAGTTTATAACTATAGAAAATAAAGTATTTCCGTTTCAAAAAGTTATGAAATCCCCCTTAAAACCTTTAACAAGTAAAAAATACGCCAAGTAATAAAAAATGCCCTCGAAAAAATTATCGGTTGTTTCACTATCTCCAAGATTCTAATTAACCTCGAAACATTTGTGATTTTTTTCAAACAATAGTTTTATTTAGGTTTTAATTTTTCAACTCAAACATACAAAAGAAGTGAAATAACTTTTTATGAAAAAGCCAAGCAAATTTACTAGAAACGTACAGAAAATTACCAAACTCTAGTAATACCATTTTTCTCAATATTTTGTTTTCAAAAACCATTTTACTATTATAATAAAAGTACGAATCACGATTATATAGAAGTACAACGTATGCATCACACAAGTACTGTATCTATGTATCACTAGAAAAGCTGGGCAACGACTTGGCGTGCATTTCTCAACAACCTGACCATTAGGTTAAGAAAAACATAAATTAACGCAATTTGTTATGTAACTGCAAACCAAGTTTCTGATTTCGCAAAGTATAAATTAAAAAATCAGTGATGTACCCCTAGACCACACGGCTCTTGAAATCTCACTTTATTTGTATAATTTGATAAGTTGTGTGGAAGTATTCACTTTCTACTCTATTGCAGAACCACCATACATCTCATGAAATCTATTGCGTCGTATAAATTTTGGTGTAATGGACATAGTTTTGGCAGGCTGAAGGTTTGAATTATGGTCCGCACCACTTTCTGGTCGAAAAGGAATATCGATATTACTCTCGACACCTATCGCTCCATTTCCGATAATCTGTCTCAGTACAGTCGAGCATCTCATTTCTAATAATCCTGTATGCCTGATGCAATGTTACTATTTGAAATAATCTATGTAGATAAATTGTTGCAAAAGTTACTTTTGCAAGCGGTAGGGACGTTTCTGTAAGAAAATCGTGTATCTTCTCGAGCTTTTTTTCTTAACCATGCACGCTAAGTCGTTGCCCAGCTTTTCTAGTGATACATACATACAGTACTTGTGTGACGCATACGTTGTACTTTTTTTTATATAATCGTGATTCGTACTTTTATTATAATAGTAAAATGGTTTTTGAAAACAAAATATTGAGAAAAATGGTATTAGTAGAGTTTGGTAATTTTCTGTACGTTTCTAGTAAATTTGCTTGGCTTTTTCATAAAAAGTTCTTTTGTACGTTTGAGTTGAAAAATTAAAATCTAAGTAAAACTATTGTTTGAAAAACATCACAAATATTTCGAGGTTAATTAGAATCTTGGAAATAGTGAAACAACCGATAATTTTTTCGAGGGCATTTTTATTACTTGGCGTTTTTTTTACTTGTTAAAGTTTTTTAGGGGTTTATATTACACCGTTAACGGCGAACATTAATTTTTTAAGAACGTCGGTGATATATCGCGAAGGCTCTTTATTTTATTATTCGTCGCTTTACAATCCTTGTTACTGATTTATAAGATGAAATGCTGGCGTTGTCGTCGAATTAGCTTGGAAGTCGATTTGTAATGTGATCGGCAGAAAATGGTATATCAAGCAACGGAGCGTGCGTGTTTGACTGTTTTAAACTGACGACTCTCTCGACGCTTGGTAATTTTATTTACTACCGAAACTGTCAGTATTATCGCCTTTCTGTACTTTCTATCACTTTCAATGACCTTATGTTATAGGTCTTTGAGCTCGTTTTAAGCTTCTCTATCGTGATAGAGAAAAAAAACATACCGATCCATTGAAAAAAAATGGAGTTGACCTTCAAATGTCCGAAGTACCTCCACCTGCAAAAAAACTATTATCGCTATCGGATGGCCCCCTTCGTACTGTGCAATTTCATTTCAGCAAATATTTCTGTGAACCTTATAGTTTCGAGGATATCCAAGGTGCTAATAGTTATTGATCCACCCTGTAGAGGCGAGACGAGCGCATGTATACGCGTGGCCGTGCGCTAGAGAGAGACGGACTTATACGGGTCTCGTTGATCGTGGGCCCGAAGCGAAGGGTTCGTGGAACCGCGGAAATAAGGTCGCGCAATCGCGAAAGGGTGTCGCGAGATAAGAAGCGCGAGATCGCCAAGATGATGTCGCGGAATCGCGAAATGATTCGCGCGGTCGCGGAAAACGATTCGCGGGGTCACGAATGAAAAAAGTAGCATCAGGATTACATCATGGCGGAGGAGGTATCCGCGTTGCTAAGAGGCACGATATATGTATTGTATTTTACGTACACGTGAATAATATGAGTAATATATATAAGGAAGGGTATTATACGTATGTATAGATATACAGGGTGGATCAATAACTATTAGCACCTTGGATATCTTCGAAACTATAATGTTCACAGAAATATTTGCTGAAATGATATTGCACAGTACGAAAGGGGCCATCCGATAGCGATAATAGTTTTTTTGCAGGTGGAGGTACTTCGGACATTTGAAGCTCAACTCCATTTTTTTAAATGGATCGGTATTTTTTTTCTGTATCATGAAAGAGGAGCTTAAAACGAGTTCAACGACCTATAACATAAGGTCATTGAAGGTCATAGAAAGTACAGCAAGGCGATAATACTTACAGTTTCGGTAGTATTATCGCCTTTCTGTTTTGGGGAAACAGTTTTGGGGAAACAGTAATTACTGTAAGAAACCCGGGCACATCATTCCAGAATGTAGAAAAAAACAATTCAATGATCAAAGAAACAAACAATCTAATAAACGGAATTTTCAAAATGTTCCTCAACCTATGAAACACCCTCCTCAAAGCAATCATATTCAGGAAACGTTGGACGAATCTGTAGCATCCGAAACGAAGAATGTACACTCGCTCACATTCTTCTAACTTTTGAAAATGCAAAACAAGGAATTTTTTTAATCGACCCAGGCTCAACCCTGTCTTTAATAAAAGAAAACCTAATTAGTAATCCTAAGCAAATTCTTTCAAACAGTAAAAAACTAAATACCATCGCAAGTGACATTTTAAATACTAAGCGAATTTTTGAATCGAAACTCTTTTCTCAACCAGGCATCCTCCATATAATTCCATCTCATTTACCAATGAAAGAAGACGGTTTAATCGGACTAGATATGCTTCAACAATTCAAAAGCAAATGGGATATGGGAGATCATATATTAAAATCTGGACCAAAAACTTATACTAAAAATTCACCAAAAAGAGAAACCAATATGCCTGCTAGAGCAGACTGTTTAAGAACATTCGATAGTAGTAAAGGGCCCCTATAGCCAGACAGACGTGACGTCACATGTGCTGTCTTGCAGACGTGGTGGTGGTGGTGGGGGTCGCTCTCGGCTGCAGCGCGGGGCCGTTATGGTTAATTTGTTTTGGGGGGTCGGTCGCGGGTGCATCGCGATGCCCTTGTGGAGAATTTGTGGTGGGGGTGTGTGGTGGGGGGTTGGGTGATCCATTTTGAGGAATAGCGGCGATGCGAGGGGGGCGGTGTCGGTTTCGTGGGTAGCTCGATCGCGGTTAGTTACCTGCTCTATCGGCAGCAGGCTACCCATCGGAGCAGTCGGGTGTTTTATCGTTGGTAGGTCGCAAGATAAGGGTCGGTTAATGTAGTGGGGATGGAACACTTCGGGTGAAGAAAAAACACATTGTTTAAAACATATATGTTTTAAATTTTAAAAAATTCCTGTTGTAAACACATTTTGTGCTGTGTGTGTGTGTGTGTATTGTGTGTGTGTGTGTGTGTGTGTGTGTGTGTGTGTGTGTGTGTTTGGGTGTGTGTCGGCAGTGTTAGCAAAGCGAGTTGCGACCAGCGCTGATGTGGGCATCCTCGAAGAGGAGTTCGGCGTACGGTTGGTTGACGGGGTACGCTACCCCGTTGCAGAAACAATACTCCACGCCTCCGAGATACAGGTGGTCTAGTTTCGTGTTATTTATTATTGATAGCCAGGCCTTCCTGACGACATTGGGGAGATTTAACCATTCGGGTGGCACCCAAGTACCATCATGTACCTCCCAGTACATGTAGGCAACTTCTTCGCCATAATCGATGTAATCCGGGATGCGTTCGGATGGAAGAACGATGAACTCGTGGTAGTTATATAGCAGAATGTCCTCGCCCAATGCTGCCTTACGGTCCTCGAAGAGGATGACGTCGAAGGGTTGTTCCACAGGGTATACCACCCCGTCCCGTCGATGGTAGTCGACCCCGCCAAGGTGGAGTATCTCACAGGGTGCAGATTTGACAAGTTCGAGCCATACCTTGCGAACCCAGTTGGGTAGGTTAATCCACTCCGGCGGTACCCAAACGCCGTCATGTGCCTCCCAATATGCGAAGGTTGCTGACTCGCACGGCAGAGACAGATCCGGGATATAGTCGTATGCGTCGACCTCGAGTTGGTAATCGATCATCGTCTTCCAAGAGTCGAAATGTCGAGGACCTGATTCCAGCTGTAGATGACCTGATAGCTGATTCCACGATGTAGATGACCCGAAAGGCTACGGCTGGAAACAGCTGGTGTAATTTCTCTGATCCGTAAGGTGTTGGCGGTTGTCGACCTGGATCTACCGATGCTGCTGACAGACTTCAGACTTGTAGAGCGATCTCAAGCCAGAGAGGAAGATCTCGACGTTTGGTGTTCACAAACAGTGCTACCCTCGTATTTGAAGGTAGTTTCGGGATCGACCGGATGGTGGTGGAAAGCGTATTATGCGGGGGGTGATTGTGTTGTAGAAAACGATGCACATTCCTGGGTTATCAGGTGTCATTGCAAGCAGCTCACAGTGATAAGACAGCAGCACACGTATATCTTCAGTGAGAACTTCCCAAACGTACAATTCCCACCATCCGTCGAATATTCGAGAATATTATTATGGATTAACGAATTGCGTACATAATAAATTATAAACAAACGGTTATATGTCATCCCGACATTTTTAGGAAGATAACAACTGAACAAAGTAATCAAAAGGCCATCAACCAAGGTTAATGCTATATAACAATATTATAATAATAAACAGCACTCATTCCATATTGTTAGCAATAAATTAAACATAGTACCAATAGAAAGCAGAACGGGCAACGTAAAAACACGGTAAACAACAAAAGACTATTTACATGGTATAATTTAAGCAAATAAACGATTCAATTAAATTATGACAAATTAATAAAATTAATTTATCAACATTTACAACCGCAAAATAAAAGGGGAACATTGTAAGATCCCAATAAAAGCGAGAATTTATCATTAAAAACCGTATAAACAGTTGTAAAAACGATGGTAAGCTAATGAAATTCGTTTACCAACGTTTATAAATATTCGAACAATTATAAAACAGTAAAACCTAATAAACATAGGAGATATACGTTCAAAGAGCGGCGTCAGGAGTGGGCAGCGTCGGCACAGCCCCCACCATTCGAGCGAGTTACAAAAGGTACACGCGGAGCCCGGAGCTCTACGGTTCGTCCAGTCTCTCCAACAGAGCAACATCGCGCTATGGCGCCCCGTCTCTGAAAATCGGTCTTTAATTATTTGATTAAGTTTTGCCAATTATTTCTCGTCTTTTAACGAAGTTTGTAACAATGCAGTGTTTAAAGGTGAAATCAGTCTTACCGAGTTATTGTCATCGATCCCAATCCTCACAAATAAGAATTTAGTGTTATTAGTAAACCACACGGAACCGTGCCCAATACGGAATTAATCCAGTTTCTTAATTTATCTAGTTCATGTGATACAATTGTGGTGTACCTCTCTCACCTCTCTCTCTTCCAGTTACATTCCAATACCCACTATTGTGCAGAAATATATGCATGATGGCTCCTCTCATTTAATTCATTATTGTGCAAAATATATGCACGATAGCTCCTTTGGCGATTCATCCACTGTTGTGCAGATATATATGCATGGCAGCTCCTCTCCTTTAGTTCACTGTCGTGCAGAAATGTATGCATGGTAGATTCACTACTCGCATCCATCATTGCCCAATGCGATCAACCCAGTATTTTGAAAGTAGTTTAAAGTTGTTGTGAATTTGGATTATTTCCGTATGTCGAGGCGCCGTGGTGGTACACATTTCCGCTCCCGATGGGCCATTGCACAGACGCTGGGCTTGAGTCCCCGCGGGGCCCGCGGAAGCAGGAAACCGTCCTCAACGAGCCCCACTGCGAGTATTCACGTTGACAGTCTAAACATCCACAGTAAAGTCGCTAATACCCTACGTGTTGTTTTCAATATACCGGTGAGCATAGATCTCAGTTCGGGAACATCACGATACATTACCGCTCCTGAATCCATCAATCAGGGTTTAAGTACTGTCGCGGGTTCCGATCCTCTCGTCGCTGGTTTTAGTGCGGATTATCCCGAATTGCTAACCGAACTTCAAGTGTCAACCGCCGATTCAGCCGTTGTCGATCGACCCGTGGACCACCGTACCCGATTACCCGACGCACGAATGCTGATCCCTCCATAATCTCCAAATGGTCATCTCTCGGATTAATGAACCCTGAGCAACCGGAAGACGTCAACCTAGGATCAGGGGTAATTATTTACGCGTCATCCAACTCCGTGATCATCTTGGTGGCCGAACGTGGATTCATTAGGATCATTAGACCTAACACCCGCTACGCGACACCGCCGGAAGGGTAAGTCCTATCCACGCATACCCTTATTTCGTTGGTTTAGCTCACCTCGTTTAGTCGAAACGTACCATAGTATGATTTCTGTCCTAGTCCCAGACGGGCGCATTCCCATCTAAATGTAGGGTAGGTTTATCATTCTGTCTTCTCCTTACGTTCCTGATATAAGAACAGTTGGATTGAGTTTATTATTTCCTCATATTCATTATTTTGTTATTAAGGTTTATTATTTTCGAATTCAGAATTTTATTATTGAAATTTATTATTTTCTCGTTCTAATTATATCGTTAATCTCATTTATTCACTTCATTATTCTGTTAATGCGATCTTTGATATATGTAATTAAATTCATGTTTATAATTTTATTAAGTTATTCTTATCGGGACGTAACATATTACTAGCGGCGAGCTTTGGTGGCTCGGGTACACCAGTACCCGAGAAAAGCGTATGATAGCTTTCTACGGAAAGCTCTCCGTGCTGTGCAAATCGCGGTTGTAAAGGGCGACTCGGGACTTGTTGACCATCGACGTATAATGAGAGAAAATGTATGGTCTGGTGGTGAAAGTTATACGGATTGGATTCTAGGTCACCGTTGAATGCTTTATTTGAGACAAAACCCAGGATAATTCGTTTCGGCAGTTGCCCGAGTATGACATTATCCAGCGTATCACCGAGTATACCACTGTGCATCGTAAACGCCTTTACTTCGACGCGTGTTATAGGGGATTTAGCCATTGTTTTAGCGAGTGTTTTTGCGTGAGCTATGAGTACTCCTGGTGCAATTTTAGCACGTCGCACAAGAAGAGTTGCTTCGGAGATGTGTACTCTGTATGTTACGAGTGGCTGTAAGATGGGCGCCATGATGCAAAAAGCATCCTTTGACCGAACAAGACGTATTCGCATCCCTACGCCGTTTAGCAAAAACTTATCCTGGTTGAATACGTCGCAATGGAGGTGACCCAGCAGATCCACATTCTTTCCTTCGAAGGCCAGTTTCCGACGTAACTCCAGACACTGATTCTCTATTGGGCTTTTCACCCCAGGGAGCGCGTTAAAGGCACCCGGTGTATCGGTGTACCACAAACCTGATGTGAGATGCGAATCTTTCGCTGCAGGACCGTAATTTAACAGTGTTTCTATATAAGCTCTGTAAGGATACGCGTTGTTCGGCGGTGCAACGAGTTTCTGATTGAAGTACACATCCACTTGATTGAAGATGGAATGAAGGAAATTATTCACAGGCGCAGCTCTACCTCCTGGCCCGCCATCGGAAGCCAACATTTTGACGTTGAGAGCGAGCATCGTATGCGTAAGGTCGAGATACTCTTCACCGTGGCCTGGCACAACAAATTCGAGCGGTCCATCGTCCAAGAGCGAGGACACGGGCTTATAATGCACCCGTTGCGAAGCTTCTATAGACGTCTGCGTTGGTGGTATACTGAAGAGATCAAGTTCACTCTTCATGCACTCGTGAGAATGGGAGTGAAGAAACGACATTTTTAAATTCAGTCGAAAATGTCTGGTAGGCTAACGCATTTTTTATTTCTCCGTGTAGCTGTTTTTCTTCCAGTTTTTTTGCGCTTCGCCTGTTTACTTGATTTTTTTCTGGGTAGTCGTCTTTTCCGCGCTTTACCACCAGTTATTTTCTTCGCCACGCGACCCTTAGTGATACTTCGTTTTTTTACTCCGACACGTCTTCTTACAGGGCCCATTAGCGAATGTATACTCCTTGTCCCTCGCACGGCTTTATACCCCGAACCGTTCATGAGTAGATCGATCTTCTCACCAGCTTTGCGTGTCAAGTTCTCACCCGACTCCACGAGACGATTGCGTACAGATTCTCTGAACGGTCTTTTGTACCTGCTTACATCTTCGATAACATTTACACCAGCACGTAATGCTTCTTTTCATATGGCACGTGCCGCCATTTTTAGAAGGGGGAGAGCTCTCCGGAAGAGACCTCCCAGAAAACTACCGATTCCGTGTCCTCGTTGATACGGTGCTCCTACATAGACACCGTGCATACCGGGACCTCCACCGCCACCAGCCTGACACTCGTAATATGCGTAATAATGGGACATCGTATTCTCGAAAGTTACCCAATGCGTTTAAAATGTAGCGTGACGGTCAGTGTTCCGTACTCGAATGCTATCGGTTTACCGAGATGATCTCTTATATCGATGGTGACCACACGAAAACGATTATTCATAATCGGTAAATAATTCGCGGGTGTAAAGTATTTCACACCGGTCGAGCCATATGTATAACGGGCAGTATCTAGATTAACGATTAATAATAGTGACGCCTGCACATCTCCCACTGTGTATGGTACGCAGATATCTGTGTACACGAATAGTTGATCCGGTAGAGCTCTGTTGAGGCATGCTGGTCTCACACCGTTGGTCAGTTGCCCTGCTGGTATGTGATGCATCATGGAAAACGTCCGAGATTCATCAACGCCTGGTGGAGTGTCGAATCCTAATACACGGCCAATCTTATCCGGTAAAATAACAGTTTCGGTTTGTGTTTTTCCTTTACACTCTTCAATTATAGGTATCTGAATGGAAACGTGTCCAATCCCTGCACGAGATTCGACGAACCTTGCTTTTTGAATCTTGGTATATTATTCAGCTCCCACATGAGTTGACCGTGCGTTTGGTATACACCATGTGGTATGCTAACAGTGACCTTTCGTGCGTTTACATCTTCGATATCATCACCGCATGACTTCCAATGTATATTACAATCTTCCCGTTGTAAATGCATTATGGTGTAAGGAATGTGAATTTCAGTAAGACCCACAACCCACGTACCATGTAAAGAAATTTCACGTGGTAGTTGCGTTGTAAAATTCGTCGTCGTGTTATCGGGGAAATACTTTATACTACTATTGCTCGGTAGTACGATAAAAAAGTTTTCACTCTCCATTCCGCTGGGTTCGAGTCGACAGCGGGTTTTTATGAAGCAATGTTCCGTAGACTGGACGCCTGTATCCAAGAGTTAAATTTCGTGGGGTATCCTAGCCAGCTAACGTAAAGTTCTTTCCGTGCACCGCGACCTCAGGTTTTTATAACACGGTCGATTTTGAACTCTTTGTCTTCCTCTAGACGTTGAGCGTTGACTTCGGTTAACTCTTGAGGATAGAAGAACCCATCTATCGCTTCCCCGTGAAGATCGTGCAATTCGTAGATGGAGATCCCCTGACGATTGAGAACCCGCGAGACTTTAAATATTTCAGCGCTCCAATTTTTCTCGTAACCCTTTTCGAATGTGCCTTTAGTCCGACTGATACGCACATAATCACCGCATCTGTATTTATGGGTCCTACGACGACTCTCACCGTCGCGAGCCATGTTGTTTTTCACCGTATTTTCGTAGGCTTTCTGTGCATTTTACAGAGTTACAGCCGCGGGTTCCATCTTTATCGTCGAATGTCTTGCATGATTATACGCGTAGACGAATTGTTGGAGTACATCAATGTATCGGTGTGTGTTACGGTGAGTGAAGAAACGCCACATGCGCTCTTTTAAGGTACGATTTATTCGTTCAACTATCGATGCCTTGATGTCCGGGTTTCTCGCAACTCTAAAGCGGATGTCTTTTTCGCTGAGAAAATTCTGGAAAACATTTCCGAGGAACTCTTTCCCCCTATCGGTTTGTAGGTATACGGGTGAACGACCCTCGGCTTTGATGAGAATTCGTTTGAAACCTGCCGTGACCTGACGCATGGTCTTGTCAGTGAGGGGTTCAACCCATATATATTTGCTCAAGACGTCTATAACAACGAATAAACACGCCACACCATCATGGGATGTCTGAATTGAGCGTAAATCGACAAGGTCCGCTTCCCACACGTCGTCTATATTATCGACATTATAATGAAGCCGATGAAATCGTCGTTACGCCGGTCTATGAATCCTGCTGCGTCAACCAATCGTGCACGTGTTTATTTTTTCCATTTATAAGACGATATGCACCTGAATAACCAACAGGGTTGCGCGGATCGTAGTAAACCTTTTCAAGCGCTAGCTCCCGAGACATCGCTCTCTCTCTCTCTCTCTCTCTCTCTCTCTCTCTCTCTCTCTCTCTCTCTCTCTCTCTCTCTCTCTCTCTCTCCCTCTCCTCTCCCTCTCCCTCTCCCTCTCCCTCTCCCTCTCCCTCTCCCTCTCCCTCTCCCTCTCCCTCGCCCTCTCCCTCTCCCTCTCCCTCTCCCTCTCCCTCTCCCTCTCCCTCTCCCTCTCCCTCTCCCTCTCCCTCTCCCTCTCCCTCTCCCTCTCCCTCTCCCTCTCCCTCTCCTCTCCCTCTCCCTCTCCCTCTCCCTCTCCCTCTCCCTCTCCCTCTCCTCTCCCTCTCCCTCTCCCTCTCCCTCTCCCTCTCCCTCTCCCTCTCCCTCTCCCTCTCCCTCTCCCTCTCCCTCTCCCTCTCCCTCTCCCTCTCCCTCCCCTCTCCCTCTCCCTCTCCCTCTCCCTCTCCCTCTCCCTCTCCCTCTCCCTCTCCTCTCTCTCTCTCTCTCTCTCTCTCTCTCTCTCTCTCTCTCTCTCTCTCTCTCTCTCTCTCTCTCTCTCTCTCTCTCTCTCTCTCTCTCTCTCTCTCTCTCTCTCTCTCTCTCTCTCTCTCTCTCTCTCTCTCTCTCTCTCTCTCTCTCTCTCTCTCTCTCTCTCTCTCTTTCTCTCTCCCGTTCGCTCTGATTCAAAGCGGTCAAAGTCTTAACCAGCACGAGGGTCGCATCTTTTGTCTCTTTGTTTGGAAGCGTGTGCTCTCGAATGTATCGCCACTATTTTCTGCTATTCGTTTCACACCTCTACCCGTCTTAACGGGTTCGGCTGGTTGATTTATTACACCATGACCCGCAGGTGCCGGTGTTTGTGTTTTTCGGTTGTGCAAAGTGAAGATATTATTTCCCTCTTTGTCGTAGGATTTCTACATTTCATCATTCCCGATAAACTCACGAGGTACCCCGGTCGTCCGAAGGGCGTTGATAAACTCGCTACGTCCTTTCGCTCGAAACTTTTTCCGCGACCGTACAGAGTCATTTGCAAGATCGACAATGTTAGCCCCGCGTATGCGTATGCCGTATATATTCACTAGGCCGCGGTCATCCCACGTTATATTCGGCGATGCTCCCATGGGTTTTTGTATATATTCGAGTAACGACTGCGCTCTCCGCTTATACATGGGTGGTACACTGCTAACGATATCGTCGATTGACATTACACCCTCTGTTTCATCATTAACTCCTGTGGAGATCGGTGGTTTAGCGCTCGTTTTTGTTGGTGATAATGTCTGAAAGAGATACCTTTGAAACAGCGGCACAAATTGCTTCCACTTTTCTCAATTATCCTTAAATTTGTCTCAATGGAGTATGTTCGAAAGTTTCAGATCGAGGCGTGATATTGCATTACCAGGAGTTTTTATACTCTCTGGTTGAG
Source organism: Ophion ventricosus (assembly GCA_963932345.1). Classification (NCBI taxonomy): domain Eukaryota; kingdom Metazoa; phylum Arthropoda; class Insecta; order Hymenoptera; family Ichneumonidae; genus Ophion; species Ophion ventricosus. The sequence continues at coordinate 15,312,308 of OZ010722.1, forward strand.
TTTCAGACGTGTTCTCGGGGGCGCTACCGCTCGTAGACCATGTGTGCTGGACTGACGGTATTGTACAACCTCTACCGCGCTGCTGATGCACTGCCTCATCGACCAAAATCATTTTCTTTGCATGTTGCATGGTTATTGAGTATTTGGAGCTCCAGAGAATAATTTCCCGAGTAAAGTATCGATAACTGGAGCCAGCCAAAAACCGAGAAAACCCCCACAGCCTTTTGCAGGATAATACGCTTCTTTGCTTTCCACCCCCAACCTCTACCACGTTGGTGTAGCACACGATTGGTCGATGATGCTAGCCTGCGTAGAGTGTTTTTGTATTTTTTAAGATGTTTTTTAACACTCGGTTTTATATTTACGATACCGCGTAAGATATTCAACGCGCATTCGCAGATACAGTTGATGACTCCTTTATCGGCTGTTTTAAGCAATGCCTTTCGCTCGCGGGTACTCCCGTGGTGTAACGCGTGCAAAACCGCAAGATGTCGTTTTGTGAAGGGGATGCGTGTTTTTCGTTTTTCCCTGTTTCTCGGGATGCTTCACCGTATCACCCATCCTCGATACTACCCTCAACGCGGTACAAGATCCACTGACACAATCGCACAACCATCATGCGTGTTTATACCCGTGAGAATGCTGTATCGCTCATTACTTTTGATCGGTGTACAAAATACACAGGTGCAACACCCTATTTTCGACGGTTATTTTTCGGAGTATACACTTCACACCGCTCATCATCGGGGAATATTCTTGAGCTGAACCGGTAATCATGCAACGTTGATTGCTTTAGATCTAAAAGTAAATACCCATGGGGTCGCAATGTCGCATCGTGATAAGCTTCAACGAGGAATTTTGGATTTTCAGGGAAAACTTGTCTAGCGAGATGTTGGATTTGGGCGCGATCTCGAGGGTTTTTAAAAACGACGATATAATTTGCGTTTAAAGAAATGTCTCGTTGGCCAGACCCCTGGTAGAAGATGTTCTGCGTCAAAAACATTATGCTGATGTTTCTATGATGACTACCCTTCGTGCAGAGATCGACTATGATACCGTTGGATGATTCGCGCATGAGATCGTCGATTATTATTAATTTTTTACGCTCATTATCGTGCGAGTACGCGTCTGGATCCGGTAGACCTTCGTGAAATTCGATTTTCGGCAATAGTACACCGTTTTGACCGTCACCGTAAGCTGCACGCGTATCTCCATCGAGAGTATCCCCATAATAGAAGCAAATCCGATCAAATGTTACATCACTCATAGCCGTGAGATGACGCAGAAACCGTCTAATAAACACATTTTTCCCGCAGCCCGTGGGACCACATATTAACGATGTCCAAGGGTGCTTCCACCGTACATCCATCCGCGATGAAGAGAAAGTATACCCTCGTATAAAAATAGCTTACTCGCGTAATTACGGGCTAAGGATGAGGTGGGAAGCGCTGGATCGTGAGCTTTTATACTTCTCCCCTGCGGGCACACCGCGAGCCGAGGCGGTGACTAACAACCAATGCACAAACACTGTTAACAGCAGAAACCGGAAGCTTGTTGACCAGATTAAAAAATTATTGCGTAGACTTTTTTCATAAGAAACATCAATTTTTATTAAACACACACAATTCTGCTACATTCTTAAAAACTATATTATATACGTTGATTTTTATTTACAATAAATAAAGTTTTTACTCCTTAAATCCAAACGGGTACGATAACCTACAGCTCACATATCGACGCTTGTGGTACACGACGCTGCAGGTCTTACGCTCTGTAGTCGTGACCACATCGTGTAACTCGGTCCGTCGAATCGCTTTAAAATTTAAATTGATTGATGCCGTATTCAAATGTGGTAGTGACGTACCTATCGACCTCTTAATAGAATCAAAATTCACGGGTTGTGAGTTTTCGTAATTAAGCGTTAAACCCTTTACCTTACAACATTGGGCTACGATTTCATTCGGATTTTCTTCGGTAACAACGGTATACCCATACAATTTTGGCCCATCCAAAACGAACGAGTTGATAGACGCTGTTTCCCCGTAACATTCGAGCTCATTTGTCATGTTACCGAGAAAATCTCCGAGTGGAGGAAGCCACTCACCTATGCGCGTTGAAAAAAGACTGAGTCTGTGTCGTAATAGAGAACACGGCGATCTAGGCTTTCCAGATATTTATACAATTCTAGGCGTGCTTGGGCCGTTGTGCATGCTGCTATTACGACATTTGATTGCGTGGTCGGGGAAACAGCGTCATCCACATATGACCATGTCGCATACAGCAGGCAATCGTTCACGGGTAATACACTGGTAACTTATTTTTCGGTGTCTGTTACAAGTTTGAGTAATTCCTCGCGCGATTTGATTATTGCTGTTTGCGGTAAATTATCACGCTGCCTCATTTTTCCCCAAAGTGTATTTAGTGCTAACTTTGCTGTACCACGAAGACCAGGGTTCTTTGCTATCTTTGAGGGCTCCAGTTTGATACCCTCGACTCTCTCGTACTCTGCTATATAATTATCGCGCGCGATTTCATCTGTAAAATATGTGGGCCACCCGCTCGCCTCCTGCTTGATTTTTAAAAATTTGTTTATATAACCCGCAAAGAGACCTCCTTCACGACTAACTTCATCGTATTTGGTTATTTTATACGACCAGATAACATGGATTTTTATAATTATATACCCCATTTCCAGGGCCTTTCTAATCTCCTCGATCACCCAAGTACCAGTGAACGTTCGGTCCTCGCTCCTTTCGCGGTTACATCTTTGTTGGACCATCTCCTCTGCACACATTCGACATAGTGCGAAAAGAAGTTTTCCACGCATACGTACCGGCAAAACGGGGTGGAAAAGATTTTGCGGCGGTAGGATGGTGCATTTTATCATACCAGGGATACCTGCACCGAGTAGATCGATGGGTGGAGAGTTTTCGAACAACGCGTCACACTCGCTACCTGTATATATCTCAGGATGACCTACGGGGAAGCATCCTGTTTTACATATATAGGGGTACAATGAGCAGATGTCTATGTACGATATCTTCTCATTCGGGGCAACGTCATATGCTGTCACAGTGTTCCCCGTACTTCTACCGTAAAACCCGTCGCGTGGGTTTAAAAACTCCAGAGATAGTCGCGGGTGCGCTTTTAAAAATTCACGCAAGGCGGGGATATTTTTTTTCATAGCCGTAAAGCCACATTCCCAGATTTCGCGAAGGAGGTAAACATCGTACGAGCATATTTTTTTTGACAGCGTCAGTGTCCTCTCGTATGGGGCTTCCAAAGTCTCCCCGCCGTAATTAGCCTGTTTCGTGCGATTGGTTTTAAAACATTTCGGACACCCGTGCCAGTAACAACCGTGGAATTGAAACACGTATTTTTCACCCTCCTGCTCTAAATAACCATCGACGGTATGCCCCTCAGGTAACCGGTACTCACGCCCGTTTCCAGCGTGGGCTGGAAACGGGCGTGGGCTGGAAACTTATTACCTGGTGGAACGCTGAGTGTTCAAGCCAGAAAAGCTACTCGAGAGCCACCCGTGAATGTTGTCCTTTGAAGATGTAACCCTGAGCAGGTATAAGGCCTACCACGTTGGGTTTTAAGAAATTGCGACGGAAAACTTTGGAGCCGGCCGAAGCTATTGTTATCGCTTCGGTGAAGGGGCATACACCACCGACATCCAGAAAAATCTCCCGAAACTGTCGACATGCATGACGGAGAATATCTACATCTTTGATGCAATATGAAACAATTTCGGCTTTAAAATCGAACTCTCTCCCACTTCTGATCTCCTCATCGTACCATTCGAGGAAGGCTTTGCGCTCTTTGGTTGACATCGAATTCGGCACATAATCCTCGATTGGAGGTATAGGACCTATATATTCCTGCGTATCTACACGGTTGAACATGTGTGGAAAATACCCTTTGGTTATTTGATCCTCGAAGCCAAATGTTTTCGGTAGCGCGCTTAGACGCATTTGAAAATAATTTAAACTGTCGATAAACACTGTCTTCCCCATGCGCATGCACATGATAGAGGTTCCTGTGAGCAAAACATTCGGCGTCTTTATCCACCCAATACCGTGCTTTATAGCATAGCGTAAAATGAATTGCGCATCGAATCCCTTAACATTGTGGGCTATACAGATAATCTGTTTGAATTCTGTTTTATCGCGGACTGCTGAATGAACGAGAGAGGCCACAGGGTATTTCCCAAAAATGTACGTGTGTACACCACACCATTGACAGTGCGGTGTGCCGGCATCGAGGCGATCGTGTTCCTTTAATCAGAATTCGCATACCTGTTGTGTCACACAAAGAGTAACGATATGCTCTTGTGCGTCACCACCACCGTTTCGAAAATCAGTATCCTGGCGGGTTTCAAAGTCGTAAAATATGAAAAGCACCCCAGGGTGCTCACCAACTATTGTTAGTTTGCGGGGCGGTAACGGTTGCATAAAACACTGCTTGTTGAACCTGTGCAATGCTTTGCACGTTCGGCAATAGGTTTTTCCGCATCTATGCGGTCCACTATTGGAATCCACGGCCCGCGAACAAACTTTACAGACTTGTATCATTTTACAAATTGTCTTTTGAGGAGTTTTTCCCCCCTTGCAATATTTAACCGCGAGATGGTTTTGAAAACACGTCGGATCTCGGAATTGTCTACCGCATTCTTCACAGGACATAGCTGCTGCAAACGTTGTATGTTCTCCAACCGGGCATGGCGGTGAAGAAAAACACCGAGGACAAACACTCTTACACTTGTGCCGTGTTCGGTACTTGTAACCCTTATTACATGCGGTGCAATAAAATTTACAACCCGAAGCCCTAGGAGGCTTACAATGACAGCGTAATGGTTTTCTCTCTCGAAATACGCAATATTTAAAACGGTAGTCGCTTCGTTGTCGAACCAAGTACGTCCGTCAAAGACTGGTGGCTCGCCGCTTCCGTATTTAGCATAATCAAAAACAACAATAGCTATACCTCGCGGTTCGTAGTACTCCTGAAACAATTGGAGCTCGGGTATACCACACCCTGCATCGGGTACGGTAACCCCAGCGGCTGCAATCATCTCGAGAGCTCTCGTGCGCTGGAGCTTAGAGTTTGTATATCGTATACTATTCCATACTTTTAGAGATGCCGTATTTTTATTCTGATTGTACGCGATATGGGCTTCGGCAACAATTAAACTTCTAGGGAGGCATAGCAAATCATCGTTTGAAATTTCAACCATCGACCTCTTCCGTAGCATAAGAGTGGTGAGCCTGTGATCATCACCGCGACCCACAGGAACTTTTATATATGTGATGTTGAAATATAACGTATCACCAGTGGATAATATATGCTTGCTTTGGTTCACGTTCTCTGTTAGATTCCAAATTGAACCGTGCTACAGGGCGTATAGATTGCCCAGCAGCACCGGTTTCCATTGCCGAAGATGTGAACGAAACCCCGATCAGGTCTGTAGCGGCACGGTTTGCAACGAAATATGCATGTATATCATGTAATGCGTTGTGAATCCAAACTACAGGATTCACGTTTAGCGGTGGGGGTAATACTTGTACGCGAGTCTGTTTACAAGTGGTACGGAAGCGTTCGTAAAAGCGCTCTTGCGTAGATGTCACGATAAAGCGCCTGCCGGGGGAAGCAATTTCATTATCGTCTTGAAATACGTCAGCTTCATAACCATCAACGTCTGTTTTTTTCCCAACGGGTACGATTTCCGAACGCTCGCTGGTACTAGGGACAGCGCTTTCATCTATATCTACCTGTCTGCTACCTGATCCTACCTGACAGCCCTGATCTTCGTGGGGTCATTCGCACACCTACCAAATTACCACTGATTGAGTTATCGCGAAACACACGCTTACTGCCTTTAGGGGGTGTTGAGGGGTTCTCATCCATGATACCCGTCCAGTCTGTTTCCAGTGACGATGTCGTTTTCCGCCCCATGGTAGCCGCCATCGTTCGATCAGGCGAAGATCCATCTAAACGATTCGCGTATCATTATTCGATGCCCAAGACAGTTATTCTCTGGGTGATCCGTTTTTGCTCTCAAGCGGACGCGTTAAGATTTTATGGTTCTGGTTATCCTCATTTATTCGAGGAGGCGTGACCAATGTATTTATCCGTGAATAATGAGGTAATGCGCGGGCGTGTGCAGGAGAGTAGGGCCATGCGAGGTTAAAAATATGCTCACGTTCGGTTAACTCGCGGTGTCTTGCGCCTTGAAAGTCCAGGGGTATCGCACCAGCCCCCTCGTGCTCCCAGCACGGTATACCGTTTATAATATTTTCATCTCCCGATCTTTCTTCTTCGACTTCTTCCATCCTTTCTGCTTCGACTTCTTCTTCTGAAACCGTAGGGGTTCGACTCTCCTCCTCCCCCTCCGATATCTCCTCATCGCTGCCGCAGCGGAATCGTAAATATGCTGCAGAGATAAGGTTTTTTTACAAACACTGGCCAATCACAGAATCTAGATGACGCGACGTTGTATATTAATACTCACGATCGTTGGATGCTGCCGAATCTAAAAGCGCTGCAATCCCAGGTGTGCACCGCCGTCGTATTGACCCACATCTTAAAACTATATCTCGCGCTGGCGACTCAGCCTCTCGCGAGTTATTCAGCACACCGTCAATAAATAGACGCCCTATGATACGCCTCGGTAGGTTGTACAAGATCATGGAAAGTTCTTCCAGAAGGTCTTCGTGATTAAAACTGGCGATGTACACCATGCGCGCGTTGTCATAAAACGAGGAAACAAAATGATTGGTATGGTGCACTCTTTGCACTATCTCACGTATGCATGTCAGCAGGTTCGCACTTTGGTTTCTTCGGAATTCACGCATAGGCAAATCAGCCATATTGAAATAGATTATAATTTTTCGGAAACTCGAACACGATAAAACTACAAACGTGTGAAACACGTAACTTTCACAGAGGGTTACGGTCACTCCTGCTATCTAGGATGCAAGCACGTCTAAGAAAAATTGGAAGGTGCTACAGCAACGACGGTAACTCTTATTATCAAAATATTAGAATTCTCTCGATGTTATCTTTTTATATTCAACGCCCCCTCCACTTTCGGTGTGGGTGTTACTTGTTTATAAAAACGGGGGGCGTTGCCATCCTCTCCACGATATTGTTTATATTCGTGGTGGGGATATTGGTTATAAGCATATTCATTTTCCATGGAGTCTTTCTAAGAATCGTAGCTGATATACATTTTCCGCGGAGACTTTCTAAGAATCGTAAATTAAAACGATATTATGCAGACACATGTGTCTCTACCGAACTGCCTGTGCTATACCTCCCCTGAAAATACGAGAATGATAAGAAGTATCCTACATCGTGAACGCAAGATGCAAACATCGTCCCCCGCATTCAAAATTTTCACCCAGGCCGATTATCTCTACGGTTTTACACGTGACACCATTGTCTCAAAATTTCTCCAATACGCGGTTCTAGAACGATGCGGTCTAGTCATATATTTTTCGGGTCTGTCACGTGCTCCGCAATGGCTACGGCAGTGGGTTCTTGCTCTAAGAATTGTAAATTAACACAAGCGCCGTGGCTTTTATTTTCCTACTTCAAGGTCCAATATTCAATGCCCCGTAGAAAGTGAGAACCGGGTATACTCGTATTTTCGAGTAATATTGACAATAAACCATTATGCGCTTCCTGTGTACATCAAGACCATTGTACCTTGGATTCTCCATAGCATCATGTGCTAGCTGACGGCCTCCCAAGCTGTCCAAATAATGAGTCATGACTTCGTGGCGCAAGAAAATATATCATAACCATTTCTATAACCCTATTTCCCCGTCGACGCTCCGTATAAAAAACCCTTTCCTATCACACACGTGTTACCCCCACTCTCGTTCTCTTATCGCCACCCACGTAAATCTTCAATCGTCTTATAAAGCGCAGTATTATCGCTTCAAACTGTCAGTTTTATTCGTAATACCAGCTAAGAAGCAGGATACTATCGAGTTGATCACAGCCAGTAAAGACACCCCTTTCTATTATTCGTGTTTCGAAATATCGTCGAAAAATGGCTCAATCCAAGCTTAACACGAGTTTGTTACCGGTGCGATACCTCGAAGCAAAAGCAACGGAACCCGCTAGACACAACCTTCCCCTACTAATGTCGATGACGTATCTGCTTAATAGCTCTGGTAGTAAAAAAATCACGGTGGGTTTGCAGCCGCAGTCGACAACCGTTTTGAACCCGTTGTGAAGCTGTCGGGTAATTATTCGTTCCGTACAGTGATCTTCAACCAGAGCGAGTGGGTGGATTTTCAAACCCATTTAAACACAATTCGTCAGTACTTTGCAACGAAACAATCTGGCCCGACTCCTGCCATACAACTCGGGAATTATACGATTTCTTTCTCCACGTCGTATGGGCTGAAATCTATAACGTTTTCCCCGGCAAATCAACTACCATCTACAGAAAATGCCGCACCCAGTACCCCAGCACCGTATAGCATCGCACCACGCAGGAAGCGGGAAAATTTTGTCAATACTATCGTTATGCAAAAACCATCGTTTGATGGTCTTCTCAACATGGTAACGTGCGTGGATGAACGATTTCGAAGAGTACAGCGTTTCGCCGGTGATGTGACAAAATGTCTCTCGGACATAGTCATATCGCCACACACGCAGATGTCTGGTCAACAATCAACCCGTTTCACCGATACCGCTGCTGAACAATACATACTCGAAAATATTCATAAATTCAAAGACGCTACACGTGCCATCTGCGCGAACCCTGCCTTTGCTGAACATTATTTCGACATTGTCTTCTTCGAAATGGTGAGCATGTGCAAGAAAATCCTGTTGAGCGAATTACGAAGCCTCGACCAAATAATGCGGGTGGGATCAACGATGCAATTCAACTCGGGATAGCGGTTTGCAACCGTTTATCCTTTTTCCGACTGAATCGTGAAAAGACTCGGCTCTGTGACGCTGACCGCCTGACCTGACACCGTCGACCGCCTGGCTGCTGGCACAATCGAAGACCAAAGCTCCACGCTGCGAAAGAACCATCCGAAGGGCCCCGAATACGAACAAGTGCTTCGCGCGTAGGCCGAGCGTGTAAATTATCAGCTGAGAGACGAAGGCTCAATGGAAATTAAGCGATAGAAAAATGAACACTCTAAGAATCAATCTAGAAAAAGTTGCGTTTTCAATCATTCGATGGTTTTTATAAGTAATTCTGTGTTGTCATGTATTCGATGGTTTATTTATAAAGAATTAGTATGTGTAATCTCTAGTTTATAGTTTCTGTGGACATCTTCGACCATCACCCTCTCGCATCGATTCCGTTTTGTTAACCCTTAGCATGTAACTCTATTTTTACCATTTACCCCTCGATGTAATAAAATATACTATTATAATTAAATTTTTGTGTCGTCCGTTTTTTCGAAAATCCGCTGATCACGACCTTAATATACTTAAGCCTAGGGAGAGAAGGAGTTTTGGGAAATAAAAGGTTCAAAATATCGAGGTTTCGATAATTATCTCCATGGTATTGTCACAGGCTAATTATACAAGTCTCAGCTATGAAAAAAATCACACGACACAATCTCGTGAAATTCGCTGAACAACACGAGTCGCGCTCGATCTTGCCCAAATGGTTGAATGACTACCCCATTCTTCTGGTAGCGCACTCCTCCGAGGATGAAGCTCTCGACACCGCTGCTCACACACGCCTTGTACGCCCACATACGCATCGTTCCCTTGGGTAACATTGCCCACTCCGGTGGCGCAAATGAACCGAAACTCACGGGTATGTACACCGGTGCAACCAGGTTGCCTCGCTCATCCACCTCGTTGAGCTCGACGGATACAACGATACCGGCCATCGGAATTCGTCCAATCGTCTTGTGAACAGTCAGTGGGATACCCTCGCGTTACTCCGTTCGCGTGTAGCGAGCTCGCGAGATGCAGGCTGATCGTAGCGAATCTTCAGTTGCACCCAATGTTGATTCGCAAGTTGACACCGGGTGCGAGACAGGTGTTCTACGACAGATCCCCGATTTCTCTGGTGAAAGTTTTCCGTTTGTGCACGAATATGTTGAAGGATTTTTTTACTCAGGGAATTCTTTTAACGTTCACAGCTTGAGTTCGAAAATGCTTAATAACTACATCATCGAGGAAACGTAGAAACACTCCGACGAACCGAAAACAGACCAATCGTAAACCGCTTTCTAATAGCTGCATATTTAAGCGCTTAACAAGCGCACCCCCTACAGGTACATAATCTCTAAACACATGAAAAATACATCGCTATACACGCATCTAACTTTCTCTCTCTCCTAAGGGCCCACGTTTTCACAATAATGCCCCCTCCACAGAACTCCAGCTTTCTATCTTTACACAATACTATACATAATCTACATATTATAACCACATCCCTATACAATAGTCTATTTTCTTAAAACTACGGAAACCCCCGTGGAGAACTCGCCCAACAACAAATTTCGCTTATGACGAAAAACACAACTCCCTCGAAACCTACACTTCCACATAATCCGTACATCTCATTATCTTATACACCTCTACGAATAACCCATATACATATATCGCGACACCGCCCCCACATCTCTACGATTCTCCAAAATGGATCCTCTACCCCCACCACACACCCCCGCCACAAATTCTCCACACGGGCATCGCGATGCACCCGCGACGGACCCCTCACCACAAATTAACCATAACGGCCCCGCGCTGCAGCCGAGAGCGACCCCCACCACCACCACCACCACGTCTGGCAGACAGCACATGTGACGTCACGTCTGTCTCGCTATAGGGGCCCTTTACTACTTTCGATATTGAAGGAATCCAGAATGGACAAGCAAAAAATCCATTAAAAGATTATGACGTACTAGCGAATGTAGAAAACGGACAAGCTAGATTTCCAATTCGAAATTGGACAAATCAAGATGGATGTATTAGAACCCTAAAAGCTGAACCAATAAATCGTCTCGATCTCAAAGAATATGATATTCCAGAATTAAGCATTAAAAGAAAAAAACTCCTCGCACAAAGTACTAGACTTGATCATATAAAAGAAGAAAAAGATGAAATTTGGACAATCATAAAAAGATACCGCGATATTTTCGTTTTACCTGGAGATCCGCTTCCAATCAGACATTTGAAAGAGCATTTAATCGATTTAAATGACGGAAAGCCAATCCACGTAAAACAATATCGATATCAAGATATCCCATACATCAAGAAGAAATAAAAAAACAAGTTTAAGAAATGCTAGAAAAAGGAATAATTAGAGAAAGTGAATCCCCATTTCACTACCCGTTATGGATAGTTCCAAAAAAAACGGACTCCTGTGGCAAAAACAAATCGCGCATCGTCATTGATTATCGCCTACCCTTTACCAAATATCGATGAATTTCTGGATAACCTAGGTAACTCAGAATATTTTTCTGCTTTTGATCTTGCTTCGGGATTTCATCAAATTGCAGTGAAAGAAAGAGACAAGCCCAAAACAGCATTTTCTATAAAAGACGGACATTTTGAATATAACAAAATGCCATTCGGATTGAAAAATGCTCCTCCAACATTCCAAAGAATGATGAATAGACGACTTCAAAGACTAATCGGCAATAATTGTTTTGTATATATGGATGATATAATTGTTTACGGAAAAACTCTCAAGGAACACAATCGAAATGTCGAGACACTATTTTAAAGACTTCGCGAGGTAGAACTTAAATTACAACCGGATAAATGTGAATATCTAATACCAGAATTAGCCTATTTGGGACATATAATATCTGAGAGTGGAATACAATCAACTCCTGAGAGAATTAAAAAAATCGTAAACTACCCGAGACCGAAAAATCAAAAGGAGATCAAGCAATTTTTGGGACATGTGGGATATTATAGAAAATTCATCAGATTTTTCAAAAAAGGCTTTACCGTTAACAAATTTACTAAAAGTAAAAACGCAATGACAATGGACATCCAATGAAGGGAATGCTTTTGCAACATTAAGGAATGCATTATGCACAGAACCCGTTCTCGCATATCCAGACTGGAATAAATCGTTTATTTTATCTACAGACGCAAGTGGTAAAGCAATCGGGGCAATTCTCTCACAAGGTAAATTAGGAAAAGACAAGCCAATTTCATATTCTTCAAGAACTTTAAATCCTGCTGAACAAAATTGTTCTACAACACAAAAAGAATTACTCGCAATCGTATGGGCTGTAAAATATTACCGACACTTTTTATACGGAAGGAAATTCAAAATCGTTACGGATTACAAACCATTGACTTGGCTTATGAATCTCAAGGACCCTTCTTCCCGACTAATGCGATGGAAATGTAAATTAGACGTATTCATCTAATTTCCATTTCCAATTATTCCAAGATTATATTAATTTTGAAATAATTCACAGAGAAGGAAAATCTCATAGTAATGCAGACGCCCTAACTCGAATAAACGCACTCGGAGATGATGATCTAGAAGAACTTTTAAACGAAACATGTCCAAGTTGTAATAATTATCAAGATGAAAAAGATTCGTATAAAAAATCCGACAATATTTTTATCAAAGAGGGTCGACCTAACAAAAAAGGTCTGGTTATAACGGATGAACAAAATGGAAAAGGAATTATAATTGATCCAACAGAAGACGAAATAATCTGGTACGCGAAAATACGAGCAAGAATACCAAATCATCAATCTATTGAAATCAGAATTAAAGATCCAAGAATACGAAAAATAATAATTGACATGATCGAATATATTTACACGAAGCTTAATTTAGAAAAGGAATTAATAATTTTCGTAAATCAAGTAAAAGATCCCATTTCCCAAGAAGAAAGAGACAAAATCATAAAGGAATTGCATGAATCGACAATCGGTGGACATTATGGACCACAAAAAACAATTGAAAAATGAAGACAAAAATATAACTGGTCTGGCATAACTAAAGACGCAGAAAAAATCATTAAAAATGTGAGATTTGTCAAAAGGAAAAAACAACTTCACAAATAACACGGCCTCCACCAGGGAACCGAGACATTCCAATGAATCCAAACGATAAAATTTCCTTAGACGTTATAGGACCTCTTCCTCCCAGTCGAAATTACAAATACATCCTAGTAATCCAAGACTATTGAGGGGGCTATACCAGTGTGACACGTTCAAACATCGATTTTTTTTGTCTTTTTCGACAGTTTATACTGTCAAGAATATCCTGTAAAAATCTTTTCATCTTGCAAATATTATTTTATCTTGCAAAAATCGATAGTTAAATCTTTAAACGCGTTTTTCTAGAAATGAGATTTTTCAAATTTGCTGACATTGTAACTCAAAGAGCAATTATCCGATTGACTTGAAATTCGAACTGAGTACTCTTGATTATATTTACTCTACAATGACGTAGGATTATTGATTGGATGAAAACTGACGATTTGGCATTGAAAAAACGACCATTTTATAGGCAAGAAAACAGACTTTTTTTTCTCAACTACGCCATTTTGTTAGATTTTGATATTCTTCGAAAATCCTACGTCATTGTACAGGAAATACCTTCCAGTTTAACGACATTTTTTCCTTTTTCGGTTTCAGCTACTCAATCGGCGGAAAACATGTCAGCAAGGGAGGAACTTTTTTTTTTGGCGCCTCCGAAGGCAGCGTATGCGATGGATCTCAATATTTTTCTATGAAAAAATTATGTAATATAGGTCAAATATAGCCAAATATATTCTTAATTTTCCGAAACATTTAATTGAGTACTTTTCTTCCAAAAAATTCCCGAAAATAACCCAAATTTTCAGCGTTCACACTGGTATAGCCCCTTAACGCGATATCTCGTACTGGTGTTACGTCTTGGCGATCCTGCCCTCTACTAAAAAACGTAAAGTATAAAAAAGAATATAAATACCTATATACTTACTCGAAGAACCGTATTATTCTCCTTAAAATAGCTTAAGACTAGGTAAAAATGTAATAAAGATGCGTATTTCTAGTTGTAATATGATAGAGAAATATTTTTCGGTTATGACCATATTTTTTTTCGAATTATTGCGACATTAGAAACATTTATTCTCGATTTTTAAAGAAAAATTGTAACCGGCCCCCGAATTCCGCAACCCGTCTTGCTTGGTCGCGATACCTCCTATGCTATCCTGTTCTCCTGATACTCCAATTTTATTTCGCGACTCCGCGAGCGAGTTTCCCTGAGAACCGCGAATTAATTCGCGGTCTCGCGGGTGCCAAATTAACCCCTTTACCTACCCGCGGACCCGCGACCCAACTCGCGACCCGGCCAACCGCCCCTTTCCATAAAAACACTAAATAACCCGCGGATTCGCGAATCTCCCTTATGGAACTATATCTATATTGTACCCCATATTCATCTACAGTTATACTAAGGTAGGGCTTCACCTTTGTAAGCCGCCATGACAGTTCCGCTATGTATCAGAATTTCCCCTTTCCCTTGTAAGTCGCCTAGCAACTTCCGGTCAGGTAGGACGGTCACCTTAAAAAATCACGTTCCATCAATATTATTATTAAATTAAATATGGATACCTCCGAATATCGCGTATCACCATAACCTAAACATCCTGCAGGCGGTAAGACGCCATTAATTATCACCCTTTTGCGCTTTATCTTTATTCGCTGCGCACTCATTACTATTATTATTATCAAAAGATTATTAATAAAAATGTATTTTTAATTAAACAAAGAACCATAGTTCGACAGCACGAACATATGCTTTTATCGTAAAATATTATGCAACAACTATACATATATTTTGATCATCATTTATTACATAAAAAACCTAATTAGATAAGTAAGAAATTATTGTTAAATAATCTCTAACGATATCAAGTATTTTATAAACCAACATGAAATAATCAGCGAACAACACGCGAAAACGTTATCAATGTTAAAATTATATAAAATGCGTTTTAGAATATTCAAAAGGGAAATTTAAGAAAGAAATAATTGTTTAATAATCTTTAATCGTATGAAACGTTATAAAATAATCAATGAACGAATTTTATCATCGTTAAAAAATATATAACACATTACCTACCTCCAATAAAAAATACCTTCTAACATTCAAAAAGGAAATATTTAATATTGTTTAACAAACATGTTATAAACCATTATGAATTAATCAACGAATAATATGTAATAAGTCTTATTAGCCACTAAACAAAATAAAAGACGCTATACACGTACACATATTTTTATATAATATTTACTAGAAATATTTTATAATAATATTTTATAATATAAAATACTTTATATATATATATTCAGAAGTAATATATTTTATAATATTCAAAAGAAATACTTATTCACAAAATAATATATGTTCTTATTATCCTTTATTCAAAAATCATATCTTTTATAGATTATATTCAATTTATAAGAATTACATGCGAATATACGGAAATTATGCATAAAAGTATTATCTACAGTCACGAACACGTTGCGAATTATATTGTTAATGAAGAAAATAACACCATACGAAGAAATTCCGAAATTCCGAATAATTAAAAGCGTTCAAGACGAGTGTTTCTATCCAATGTTTCTATAACTTTGAACATTTTACAACAAGCTATTACTTTTAAAACATCTAATTATCCAAATGCGTTCAAATCTCTTATTGTATTAAATCTGGAAACATGAATACATAAATTACAACATTGTAACAAAATTGTAAGACCCACGAATAATTAATTAAAAATTAATTCATCGTTGGTCCCATTTAACTCTGTAAGAGCGAGCGAGATGAGAGCATTCGACGTCACCATCACCGTCCACTTCCCCTACGCTCGATGCTGCTCCTCCACCGAAGTTCTATAAAAAGAGGGGTAACCGCTCCTCTCGCCAGTTCTCCGGTCTCTCCACCAGTCAATTGCGCTTCTCCGCTCGTCGTGTCGTGACGGACCTGCACGCTGGAAAATCGGTTATTTTATATCTTTTGTATTTCTTGAATTTTAATACCTTTTTATTCGTCGGTGCAAGACAACCGTTTTGTATTCCATTTTAAGTGTATTTTACCAATTTTGAAGTGTTACAATATATTCTATTCGTGTTTTAATATAATTTCGTATTGATTTATCAACCTTTAATTCACCCATACTCGTATTTTGTTTAATCAATCAAAATAATCAAACAGTGCATCTTTCACGTACTTTCTTGGCAATTCTTTAGATTTATTCAGTTTTGTGATATTGAGTTCGGGAATAGATAAAATCGTGCAGTTTTCGATATTCAGTGCATCTTCACCGAGCACGAATATATCCTAACTCCGTGTTACCACCGATGGGCACAGACTCCTGAATTTTACCTGCTTATTACCAACCCGTGCGATTCGTTGTTCGAAGTGCTACCTAGGTGCCAAGCACGCAACGATTTACCTATCTGACCTTTTTCCTGAACGCTCACCTTTTTCCGAACCGTTGTCTTGCATGCCGCCCAAGTGCTTAGTACGTATCCAACGTTTTACCGTGCGATTCGTTGTTTGAGTGCTACCTAAGTGTGAGGCACGCAACGATTGACCTATCTTGCATGTTGCTATCAAATTTCGATTTGATCAAACTCCGGATTTTTCGATCTTTTATTTAAAATATAACATTGTGGGTTTTCCGAAATGCCAAGAAGACGCGCTGGTGCCTCGTTTCAACTCCGTCGCACTAAAGCTTTGGAACAACGTAAATCCGTTTCAGCAAAGCGCGGAAATAACGTTTCTCACGAAAAGCAGTTTAATCGACTTCCCAAAGACGTGAGATTCCGTATAATATCAGATACCTTGTGCCAATCCAAGGTCTACATAGTCGACGATCATTCGCTTCGTCGTGTTATTCTTCCATCTCCGAACAACGATTCCGAAGCTTCAATAGTCGTTGTCGATCCTGAGCCTGAGCCGTCGCATCCTATTATCTCGTTCGACCTGGAATCATCGAGCATCGTTGGTTCACCTGCGGTCGAATCTTCTGTCGATTAATCCGACTTTCCACTAAATGGGCGCGTGTACGTCAACTCGAAAGGAACCTGCTGCTCAACTCGTCATCCCTGAGCTTGTAATCAGGCTTGAAGTGGTTCAAACCGATAGGAGGAATTATCTCCAAATTAGCCAGGTCCCTTCGCATCAACCCGCCACGCACCGCCGCTCGTAAGGGAAGTCACAACTATTACGCTACTATCCCCTTTTCTTTGCCCTTGACTCCCCTTTTTCTTTCAAAATAATGCATGACTGACCAATCGTGGCTGGTCCTCATCCCCGTCGGGCGCATTCCTGACCAAAGGCAGGATCTCTGGGCTGGCGTCTGTTTAATATATTTTTTTGTCTACAATATATTCTAGGACGTAACACTGGCTCCATTAAAAACTAAAAATTCTCAAGAAATCGTGGAAAAATACTGGGAAAACTATTACAAAATCTTCGGAATACCGAAAGAAATACTAACGGATAATGGAGTTGAATTCAAAGGCAAATTTTCTGAAATCATGAAGGAAAAACTAAAAGTCAAATTGACAACGACATGAATTTATCATCCACAATCAAACGGGAAAAACGAACACACCCATCGGGAAATTCTCAATTACGTACGGAGTTACATGATGGTGTTACGTCCGGGAATTTATTATAGATAAAAAATATATTCGAAGGGAAAAATACGCGATTTGGACTTCGAACTGAATTTCCGTATGATTTTAATTTAATATTTTATTTTCGGGTAAATGGACGCCAGCCCAAGATCCTGCCTTTAGTCGGGAATGCGCCCAACAGGGATGACGATCAGCCACGATTTGATCGGTAAGTAAACTATCACTCGCGAGATACGGTAGTCGGTAAAGAAAATAACAGATGGTAATGCGGACATGCGACTTACCCTACGAGCGGCCGTGCGTAGCGAGTGTATTTGATGGAGTACGGATAACTCAGATGAAACCTCGTGAGTCGATGAGGAAGAGCTCCTGGTTGACCGGGACATTGGTAACGATCGTTGGCTTTGACGTTTCCTTGATTTTCCGGGAAGAACTCATGTGGAGGAAAGGGATCACCGGATGATTCAGGATGAGCGATGATGGATGGAATCAATTCAGCGAAGTCCGTGCAGAAATCGATTATTGGAAAATCGTTGATTGCTGAG
Source organism: Ophion ventricosus (assembly GCA_963932345.1). Classification (NCBI taxonomy): domain Eukaryota; kingdom Metazoa; phylum Arthropoda; class Insecta; order Hymenoptera; family Ichneumonidae; genus Ophion; species Ophion ventricosus. Next base: position 15,330,466 of record OZ010722.1, read on the forward strand.
TCGTTAGATGATGGTTAAATGTTAGACGATGGTGACGAACGAACACGACGCGAAATTGACCGAATTATATCACCATTAGGACTGATGATGTGGAGACGAATGTCCACCGGTACGATTGAGACAACTTTTACTTTATTGTTCAATTGTTGGTTCGATATTTGATGAACTTGCGTGATTATTTTAGATATGGGTTTATTATTCCCCCTGGGCCCGCGGGGCCCAGGGGGGATAATAAACTAAACCTAGTATATTACCAATCTAAACTAAACCTAGTATATTACCAATGGCCCGGCGGATTTGGAAATGCGATCCACCTCGTCGTCTAGGCATACGGAAGAGATTGAGTTTTGCTTTTAATTTGTGATGGAATAAATTTGATCTGGGAAGAACTGCCGTGCAAGTGGGCTGCACGTACAATTAAATTAAGGAAAGGATAGGGTGCAGGTGTATTAGCTGCACGCCTATATTTAGTATTGGTAATTTGGGTAAACCAGGATTTTAGGTAATTCTGAGTGCAGGTGTACTAGCTGCACTTCAGTGTTAGTGTAGGAGATAGGATTGATAACAATACTCGAACTGTCCCGTATTATTTGTATTCTATTATTTTGGAATTTAATTGGGGTATTCAGAGTTAAATGTTAATTGACGAGGAATTAATTGAATGAACACCAATATGCTACCTTTTGCTACCTGATGTGATGTTACTATTTGAAATAATCTATGTAGATAAATTGTTGCAAAAGTTACTTTTGCAAGCGGTAGGGACGTTTCTGTAAGAAAATCGTGTATCTTCCCGAGCTTTTTTTCTTAACCATGCACGCCAAGTCGTTCCCCAGCTTTTCTAGTGATACATACATAGAGTACTTGTGTGATGCATACGTTGTACTTTTATATAATCGTGATTCGTACTTTTATTATAATAGTAAAATGGTTTTTGAAAACAAAATATCGAGAAAAATAGTATTACTAGAGTTTGGTAATTTTCTGTACGTTTCTGGTAAATTTGCTTGGCTTTTTCATAAAAAGTTATTTCACTTCTTTTGTACGTTTGAGTTGAAAAATTAAAATCTAAATAAAACTATTGTTTGAAAAAAATCACAAATATTTCGAGGTTAATTAGAATCTCGTAGATAGTGAAACAACCGATAATTTTTTCGAGGGCATTTTTTATTACTTGGCGTTTTTTTTTACTTGTTAAAGTTTTTTTAGGGGAATTTCATATCTTTTTGAAACGGAAATACTTCATTTTCTATAGTTATAAACTTAACCTAGTTATAAACTTAACGAGTTTTTGGGCGATTATTGATAATAATAAGATTATCTTAACGTATTAATTGAATTTACAAATTGAGAAATGTTTTTGTTGTCCAGTTGAAACAGATGTACAGTCACTAACAAAACCTCAGTCAAGCACACGCCAATATCGTTGAATTTGACTTCAGTTGGTATTGAAAGTGGAAAATTAACATCTCTCAGTGTTAATTTATTATTAAATTAGCCGCTTGTAAGGCTAAACTTGTACGATATGATCTAGACTTGTAAATTTACAATTCGCCCATTTTGGACAAATTTTTGGTCTGCCGGTCCATCCAGCAATACCGTAAAATTAAATAATGTATTTTTTTGAATAAATTATAAACAAGGGAAAATAAATATTCATGTGTTTTACAATTTTCATCAACAGTAAGCCCTGAACAGTAACTTGATAAACTTTATTTTTCAAACCACCCCAACATATTTTTTCCATTTCTTTATTTTTATTATTATAGAGAGTAATCTTTGTGAAAATTTAACTTGTCTAAGACTGTGTGAAAATGTTGTAACCATCTGTTCAGCATGAAAATAAAAAAAATTTAGGCTATTAAAATGAAAAAGTTTTTGATGCATCTTACAATACAAACTTCAACGTCATCAAGTTGTATACTATAGAAAGTACCGCACCTACCGATCATAATCGTGGTCGAGAAAAAAAGCAAAAATACTTGTTTAAACAATTATTTTTGCATTACTTTTACCGTTGATTTTTCAGCGCGTACGCAACAATCATATTTGCTGAGGGGTACAGAAAGTACCGCGCTTACCGATCACAATAGTGGTCGAGAATAAATTCTTTAATGGTTTAAACAATTTTTTACGCATTGCTTTTGCCGTTATGTTTTGCAGCGCGCAAGCAGTAATCATATTTGCTGAGAGGTATAGAAAGTACCGCACCGACCGATCACAATCGTGGTCGAGAAGAAATGCTTTAATTGTTTACACAATTATTGTCGCATTATTGTTACCATTGAGTTTTGCAACGCGTAAATAGCAATCATATTTACTGAGAGGTATAGGACGTACTGTATCTACCGATCACAAACGTGGTCGAGAAAAAACAAATTGATAATTGTTGAAACAATTATTTTTGAATTATTTTTTACCGTTATGTTTTGCAGCGTGCAAACAGCAATCATATATACCGGCAGGCAATCATATATGCTCAAATTACCGTATCTACCGATCACAATCGTGGTCGAGAATGAACGCATTCATAATTGTTTAAACAATTATGTTTGCATTATTTTTATTGCTAGGTTTTGCGGTTCGCAAGCAGCAATTTATTTGCCGAGATGTACTGAAAGTACCGCATCTACCGATCACAATCCTGGTCGAGATAAACGCATTCATAATTGTTTAAACAATTATGATTGCATTATTTTTATTGTTATGTTTTGCGGCTCACAAGCAGCAATTTATTTGCCAAGAGGTACTGAAAGTACCGTATCTACCGATCACAATCGTGGTCGAGATAAACGCATTGATAATTTTTTAAACAATTATGATTGCATTATTTTTATTGTTAGGTTTTGCGGCTCGCAATCAGCAATTTATTTGCTGAGAGGTACTGAAAGTACCGTATCCACCGATTACAGTCATGGTCGAGATAAACGCATTCATAATTGTTTAAACAATTATGTTTGCATTATTTTTATTGTTAGGTTTTGCGGCTCGCAATCAGCAATCTATTTGCTGAGAGGTACTGGAAGTAAATACCGTATATACCAATCACAATCGTGGTCGAGATAAACGCATTCATAATTGTTTAAACAATTATGATTGCTTTATTTTTATTGTTAGGTTTTGCGGCTCGCGATCAGCAATTTATTTGCTGAGAGGTACTGAAAGTACCGTATCTACCGATTACAATCATGGTCGAGATAAACGCATTCATAATTGTTTAAACAATTATGTTTCGATTACGTCAGGATGAGTCGAGTGGACTGATGAAGATCGGTACGGCCGCGGTGGTGGGTGGTTCGCCAATAAGTTGTTTGGGTTTGGTTTCCAATTATTTTCTCCTTTATTTTCTAAACATTAAAATACAATTACACTAATTTAGGCCGCCAGACTAGGCTGGGCAGCGTTTTCGTTCGCCGCCAAGGACTTGGCAAGGGTGGAGTGCAGGGTTCCGCCAGCGTCTCATTTGACAGCTTCCTCTCCGGAGTGTGAGGTGGGGTTAGAGTGCTGCCTCGGACCTGGACTGGTCTTGGAGGCTGGTCCTCGATCGTTGCTCGTCGAGACTCGAGGGCTAGAGTAGTCTCCCACTCACTCCCGGAGAGATCGGAAGTCTGGCAGGCTTGGTCGGTCGCTGGCCAACTGCTCGTCTGGGTGCCGCTACTGGTTGCTGGTGCTCGGCGTCGTTGTGGTAGCGTGACTGGCAGTGATGAGAGCGGAGTGGGCTCGATGGTCCAGCGCGGTGACTCCGAGCGCCTCCGCCGAGGATCTAGTGGCCACAACAGGCTAGCCTGTGGTCGAGTTAAGGGACAACACCACTATGACGGCTTCAAAAAATCGATTTTTTGAAAACCATCTAGAAAAATCTAAAATACATTTAAGATTAAGATGCCGTTGGACCCAGGTCGAAAAAATAATTATTTTCGGAGATATTGAATATTTTGTGGAGCGGTGCAGCGCTCCGTCACGCTCGGGGTCCCGCGCAGCCGCCTCTTCCTGAGGAAGTATTGGAGGCAATTACGCCAGTCTTCGAAAATTTGAGCAGAGACGATTTGCTGCAGCGTTGTTTGGGCGGCTTCACGCAAAACAACAACGAAAGCTACAACAAATCAGTTTGGGCAATAGCCCCCAAGTGACAGTCCGGGAGCAAACAAATCGTCGATATTGCAGCTGATATCGCGGTATTATTATTCAATGATGGCCTGAAAAGCCTCATGAAAGTTTTGGAGACGTTGGGGATAACTATCGGCCCAAATTGTTTCAATTTTTGCGTTGAAACCGACGCAGCGCGGATCGAGCTCGCGGAGCGCTCGCTCACAGACGCTGCAAAAGAGGCAAGAAGAGCCTCTACAAGTTCGAGAAAAGATGCTAGGGACAATCATTTGCTTCTTGAAGGCCAGCTATATGGTGCCGGCATCGCTGATTAAAGGTAAAAAGTTTTTTTTCCAATTTATCGCATAAATTAACAAACCTAAAACTTTGAACGCGTTTTTCTCAAAACCACTTTTTTGAGTGCGGCACTCAGCAGAACTCGAGCAATTTTTATCCGATCGACTTCAAATTTGGACTGCATCAATAAAACTAGATTATCTAAAGAAGTACATAGGATTTTTTCGATATCTCAATAATAAAAAAAGTTATAGCCTATTTTCGACGAGAAATTTTGCTCGAAAATCGTCCTTTAATTTCAAAAGCGTGCCTATTTTTTAAAAATCAATATTTTTTCAAATCCCTATGTACTTCTCTTCAAAATATCATATTATTAACGAAAACACTCGGTTTTTTTTTTCAGATCGACTTTGAAGAGAGTTCTCCTGCGTGCCGCGAACCACTGCAGAGGCAACAGTACCTGACGCGGGAGCTTCCCCAGCGTCACCATGGGGCGTGAAAAATTTGAATTTTTTTTTTTATATATCTTCAATAAACAACGAACAAAACAAAAAAAAATTTTCGAATATCTCTTTTCTTTCCCACAAAAAAAAATTCTTGAAGAATGGCAAAAAAACAGGGGGTCACAGTGGTGTTCTGCCTTAACGGTGCTTGTGGTCCCAGCAAGGGGACTGGCTTCCACGGCAGCGATGGTTGCTGGATGCGGCTCGGTGCTTGAGTGCTCCCCTCGATTTGATTCCGAGGGGTTGTGTCCTCGATAGCTTTACTGCCGCTAGGCAAAAATGCTGAACTCCGGTTCTCGTGCATGGACCTGCCGTAGAGGCAACGATCAGCTAGGATCTGGTTCGATGCGAGGACTGTGCTTGTATGGCACGATCAGCTAGGATCTGTCCCGAGAGCTAGGCTGGCCAGTGCCGGGCGCCCTCGTCTCTTATAGGGCTCTGAGGGCGTGAGCGCTTGCGAGAAAGTCTGCGCTGGATCGCCTGCGCGCGTCGTGGCTCGAGAGAAAGTCTTGGCCGGGTTGCCTACTTGTAGTCGCTGGCTGGGGCGCCTATCGGCCTAGTCGACGCGGCTCGTTTCTCAATCATTCCGCCCGCCTCATCATGGACTCATGATGATGATGTTGTCGTGGTGGCGTTCGAACTTGCTACAGGTAGCAGCACCAACTTCGTAATTGGTCGCCTGAGAGTAGTGGTAGCAGTTTAGAGTTCGACCACCCGGACGAGACCATCAGCGCCGGGTAGCACCTTTTTGATCCGTGCTAGTGGCCATCTTGCAGGAGAGGCTGCTTCGTTGCGGATTAGGCTTAAACGACCTTCGTAGTAATCGTCGACCTGATCCAACCATTTGGTTCGAGGGGTCAAGCTGTGAATGTACTCGGTTGACCAGCGAGCCCAGAAGTGGTCTCGCATCTAACTAATGTGCTGCCATCGGGTCAAATGATGGCGAGGTGGGTCCAACAGTGAAGGCTCAGGAATGGCGGTTAAAGCTGTCCCCACGAGGAAGTGTCCTGGGGTTAACGCTGCGATGTCCTCTGGATCGTCACTAAGCGCACATAGTGGCCTGGCGTTAAGGCATGCTTCGATTTGGGCTAGAAGAGTGGCCATCTCCTCGTAAGTGAGGGCCGCCTCCCCAATGACGCGTTTGAGATGATGCTTCGTAGACTTGACCACTGCTTCCCACAATCCTCCGAAGTGTGGAGCACCCGGAGAGTTGAAGTGCCACGAGATATCTTGGTTGGCCGCGGAGGTTTGAATGGTGGCGAACTCCTTTGAGCTAGCATTGAATAGGCGTTTGAGTTCGTTGTCGGCTCCGATGAACGTGGTGCCTTGATCACTGTAGAGTGCGGTGCAAACTCCGCGCCGAGCCACGAACTGTTGTAGAGCTGCGATGAAGCTTCTTGCGGAGTAGTCTGAAGCAACGTCCAGATGCACGGCTTTGGTTGCCATGCAGACGAAGATGACTAAAAATGCCTTCGTTGTTTTGCGCCCTCTGCCCGGTGTGGTCCGAAGGAGAATAGGTCCTGCGTAGTCGACGCCTGTATGGCTGAACGGTCGACTTGGTGTTGTCTGGATGGTCGGTAAATCGGCCATCCTTTGACTAGCAGGAGCCGCCCGCCATCTGCAACAAGTGACGCATTTGCGGATTTGCCTTGACTAGGCGGCGCCCTCCTGGAATCCAGCATCGTTGTCGAAGTTGGCAGAGCGTCAACTGGGTTCCTCCGTGCAGAGTCCCGACATGATGATGGCTCACCAGTAGCTCGGTTAGGTGAGAGGTTGCTGGAAGAATGAACGGATGTTTTTCAGCCCATTGCAGTAATGAATTTTTTAACCTCCCTCCTACTCGCAGGATCTGATTGTCATCCAGGAATGGAGCTATTGCTCTAAGAGGCCCCCTCGTGTCCGCTGGTTTCTCCTCGCGAAGGTGCCGTATCTCGGTGGGATAGTGATCGTTCTGGGCTATTCGTATCCACGGTTGTTCGGATTCGGCTAGTTCGCGGGCTCCCAAAGTTGCGCTTCGAATGGTGTCTCTTAGCTTCCATCGTTTGCACCAGGCTGTGATTCGTATTAGCCTGTTGTAGGAGGAGAATTGACTGAGAACCGGGTTTGAGGGTGACTCGTCAGAGGCGGTCACTGCATGTGAGGTGGCCTTAGCCTCGGGAAGCTCCTTTGGCGTTGGTGCTATTTCTCTCGTGGCCGTGTTGAAGGGAGTGGCTAGGAAGTCTGGGCCTTGCCACCAAATACGATGCCTCAGAAGTTCTTGCGGGTTCAATCCTCTGGAGGCGCAGTCCGCGGGATTCTGTTCTCCAGGGACATGATGCCAGCTCGCGTCGGGCACTAGCTGCTGTATAGCGGTAACTCGATTTGCTACGTAAGTTTTCCACTCGGAGGGATGCTGCCGGATCCATCCAAGAGTTACTGTCGAGTCAGTCCATAGTTGAGTACGGATAGGCGGTTGGCTGATGATGCGCCTGATTTGACTAACCAGTCGCGAGAGCAGGAGGGCCGCACCTAGTTCCAGCCGTGGCACAGTAAGTGGCTTGAGGGGGGCCACTTTTGTTCGGGCGGCAATGAGGGATACCTCGTAATTTTGTTTCGGGCCTCTGATTCGAGCGTATAGTACAGCGCCCATTGCGCTCTCTGATGCATCAGCAAAGCCGTGGAGTTCGAAGGCGTGGTAACCGGATGTTCCTATCCAACGTGGAATTTGAAGTCCTCAAAACAAGCCCCATTGAGATCGGAATTCCTTCCATTGACTAGCCATTTCCTGGGGGAGTGGTTCATCCCAATTTAGCCCTGTCGACCAGCAAGCTTGTATGCTGATTTTTGCCTTGACGTTTATGGGAGCTAACCACCCAAGCGGGTCGAACAGCTGAGCTGCCTCTGCTAATAGGGATCTTTCGGTAGCGGTTTCCTTGGTAGTTATCTCTACTCGGTAACGAAAGACGTCTGCTGCGGGGTCCCAGAGCAAGCCCAGAGTTTGATGATTTTCCGGCTCCGTGGTCCAGGATCGAGGAGCTCCATGGAGGGGTTGATCGCCGATCACACCCTGTAAGAGCTCTTTGGAGTTGGAAGCCCACTTTTTTAGTGGGAATCCGCCCGCCATGCAGAGCTGTTGGAGTTCTCGTTGTGTTGTTTTCAGAGCCTCCAGTGTTTGTGCCCCGGTGAGGATGTCGTCCATGTATGTGTCTTCCTGTAGAACTCGTGCTCCATGTGGATACTGATCTCCGTCATCCGCCGCCAGCTGGTGAAGAGTTCGTATAGCCAGGAAGGGCGCGCATGATTTGTCGGTACATCTTCTCGATATCCGCTGCCAAGACGTAGCGATGTGTTCGCCATTTGAGCAGTATATCGTGGAGCGCCGGGAGAAGATTGGGTCCCGTTAGCAGTGAGTCGTTGAGAGAGGGCTGTCCTGGAGCGTGCCAGGACCCGTTAAACACGACTCAGAGAGGTGTCGAGGGGCTGGAGGCTCGTACTACTCCATGATGAGGGAGGAAGCAGACTCGTCTCGGCATTGGGTTGCAACAGGCTTCCTCCATATGCCCAAGTTTCTCATAGGTATCGAGAAACTCCTTGTAAAGCTCGTGAAGTCGTTGATTCTTGTTGAATCTTCCCTCGAGATGAGCCAATGCGCGGGAGGCGCCGTAGTATGAAGGGGAGAGCTCAGGTGGTTCTCCCTTTAGAGGTAGGCGTACGGTATAGCGCCCGTTGTTTCTGGTGCACCCTGCGGAGAATAGTTCCTTGCATAGTTGTTCCTCAGGAGTGGGGGGAATCGAGGGGCTTGGCCCTTCTTCCTGTTCCCAGAACCGCTTTACCGTCTCGGCGAGGTTGTCTACCGTCACGCACTGTTGGACAGTACGAGTGCGCTTGGTGGTCCATGCATGGTAGGTCCAGTCAAGATCCATCCGAATGTTGTTCGTTGAGCGATTGGTTGGTGCTGACGTCCTTTCCGTAAACCCGATTGTACTATTGTGGAGTACGCGTCGGCGCCTAAGAGGACGTCAATTTAGTCAGAGGCGTAGAAGGTGGGATCTGCGAGCCGCAGCCCCTTGATGTGCTTCCATGCCTGTGTCTCGTCGCCTTGTTGGTGAGAGTATAAGGTTAGTCTTGGAAGCACCAAGGCGGTGACGGAGAGTTTGGCAGAGGTTTGCTCCGCCTTCATGTTTACTACGACCTTCCCCTTTGCTCTGGTGGTTTGAATACCTCCGATCCCACTGATGTTCAAGGAGGTCTTCCTTCTTGGTAGTCTCATCCGTTTGGCTAGTCTTTCGCTGATCAGACTAACTTCCGACCCTTGATCAATAAGTGCTCGAGCTGGGTAGGAGCTGCCTTGTTGATCGTAGAGAAGCACCCTGGCTGTTGCTAGAAGAACGGAAATGGTTTTGCTCCGGGCAAAGTGGCTGCTCACGCTAGCTAGGCCCATTGCTGAATGTAACGTGGAATGGTGTTTTTCTGCACACGTCGTGCACACCTTCTCGGATTCACACTCCGTTTTTTGATGATTGCCGAGGCAGTTCATGCAGCGTTTCAAGCGTTGGACTGTTTGCAAACGTTGCTCCAGCGCTTGATCCTTGTACTTAGGGCAGTACATAAGGAAGTGCTGTTGGTTGCACAAACTGCAGTTGCCATATGAATTGTCCCCCCTTTGCGTGACAAATGAGCGAGGACGTGGCTGCTCGCTCGATTTCCCCTTTTCCTTGGCGGTCCGCTGAGGTTGTAGTGCTTCCAGGATCTGGAGGCGACGCTCCAGAAATCTCCTCAGGTCCGCGCATGAGGGCCTGTTTGGTAAGGAGTTGACCTTCTCCTCCCAGTCGCGCCTTGTCTGATGGTCGAATAGCTGTACTGCTAGGAAAACTAAGAGGTCCTCTGTTTCGCCTATCGGCCTCCCTAGACTTGCAAGTCCGTTGAGAGTCGAAACAATACCATGGAAGATTCGGCGGATTTCCTCTGATGTCTCCCCCTTCATCCTGGTTAGAGAGGTGAATGTAGTAAGACGTGAACTAATAAGCAGCTTTTTTCATCGTACAGACTACTCAAGGCTTCCCAAGCTCTCAAGTAATTATCCCCTGTGGTTGGAAAACTACTGATAACCTTGCTGGCATCTCCTCGCAGACTGGTCTTCAAATAGTGTAGTCTCTCGACGTCGGTGAGGCGTTGATCCCTGCCGACAACTGATTGGAAGAGATCCTTATACGAAGGCCAGTCGCTGTATTGACCGGAGAATGTTGGTAGAGTAATGCGCGGTAATACTGCGTGACCTGCACTGGAATTTTCGATTCTTGGGCCGGGTTGAACAGCGGTGCTGGTCAGCTCTGTAAACCAGTCGAGGAGAGCACCCCTCTGCTCGAAGTAAGTTGCCTCCGTGATGTTAAGGAGGTCCTTTCTTGAGTAGTCGTGAGCTTGTAGTTGCGGGCTATACTCCGGCTCAAGATGCTGTGCTGTTCTTCGAACTTGTCCCAGTATTTTTCCAATTCGTTTAGTCTAGTCTTGACGGCTCCTTTTGTAATGTTGGCTTGCCCTATCTTCTTGAGGTTGTCCACTAGGCGAGCTATTCGTCCATGTAGCTACGCTTGGCTCTGTATGAGCGCGTCGAAGGAATAGCTCATGATGCAGCTGGTTGAAGTCCGAGTTCTTTGGTTGGCTCGGATCCGGCTCGAAGGACCAATGTTTCGAATACGTCAGGGTGAGTCGAGTGAACTGATGAAGATCGGTACGGCCGCGGTGTTGGGTGGTTCGCCAATAAGTTGTTTGGGTTTGGTTTCCAATTATTTTCTCCTTTATTTTCTAAACATTAAAATACAATTACACTAATTTGGGCCGCCAGACTAGGCTGGGCAGCGTTTTCGTTCGCCGCCAAGGATTTGGCAAGGGTGGAGTGCAGGGTTCCGCCGGCGTCTCGTTTGACAGCTTCCTCTCCGGAGTGTGAGGTGGGGTTAGAGTGCTGCCTCGGACCTGGAGTGGTCTTGGAGGCTGGCCCTCGATCGTTGCTCGTTGAGACTCGAGGGGTAGAGTAGTCTCCCACTCACTCCCGGAGAGATCGGAAGTCTGGCAGGCTTGGTCGGTCGCTGGCCAACTGCTCGTCTGGGTGCCGCTACTGGTTGCTGGTGCTCGGCGTCGCTGTGGTGGCGTGACTGGCGGTGGTGATAGCGGAGTGGGCTCGATGGTCCAGCGCGGTGACTCCCAGCGCCTCCGCCGAGGATCTAGTGGCCACAACAGGCTAGCCGGTGGTCGAGTTAACGGTGCTTGTGGTCCCAGCAAGGGGACTGGCTTCCACGGCAGCGTTGGTTGCTGGATGAGGCTCGGTGCTTGAGTGCTCCCCTCGATTTGATTCCGAGGGGTTGTGTCCTCGATAGCTTTACCGCCGCTAGGCAAAAATGCTGAGCTCCGGTTCGCGTGCATGGACCTGCCGTAGAGGCAACGATCAGCTAGGATCTGGTTCGATGCGAGAACTGTGCTTGTATGGCACGATCAGCTAGGGTCTGCCCCGAGAGCTAGGCTGGTCAGTGCCGGGCGCCCTCGTCTCTTATAGGGCTCTGAGGGCATGAGCGCTTGCGAGAAAGTCTGCGCTGGATCGCCCGCGCGCGTCGTGGCTCGAGAGAAAGTGTTGGCCGGGTTGCCTACTTGTAGGCGCTGGCTGGGGCGCCTATCGGCCTAGTCGACGCGGCTCGTTTCTCAATCAAATTATGTTTGCATTATTTTATTGTTAGGTTTTGTGGCTCGCAATGAGCAATCTATTGGCTGAGAGGTACTGGAAGTAAGTACCGTATCTACTGATCACAATCGTGGTCGAGATAAACGCATTCATAATTGTTTGAACAATTATGATTGCATTATTTTTATTGTTATGTTTTGGGGCTCGCAAGCAGCAATTTATTTGCCGAGAGGTACTGAAAGTACCGTATCTACCGATCACAATCGTGGTCGGGATAATCGCATTCATAATTGTTTAAACAATTATGATTGCATTATTTTTATTGTTAGGTTTTGCGGCTCGCAAGCAGCAATTTATTTGCCGAGAGGTACTGAAAGTACCATATCTACCGATCACAACCGCGGTCGAGATAAACGCATCCATAATTGTTTAAACAATTATGTTTGCATTATTTTTATTGTTAGGTTTAGCGGCTCGCAATCAGCAATCTATTTGCTGAGAGGTACTGAAAGTACCGTATCTACCGATCACAATCGTGGTCGAGATAAACGCATTCATAATTGTTTAAATAATTATGATTACATTATTTTTATTGTTATGTTTTGCGGCCCGCAAGCAGTAATTTATTTGCCGAGAGGTACTGAAAGTACCGTATCTACCGATCCCAATCGTGGTCGAGATAAACGCATTCATAATTGTTTAAACAATTATGGCTGCATTATTTTTACCGTTGGATTTTACATAGCGCAAGCAGCAATCATAATTGTTAAGAGGTTTGAAAGTACCGTATCTCCCGATCACAATCGTGATCGCGGAAAAATGGAGGCTCGCGAGTAGCAATTTATTTGCTGAGAGCTGCTGAGTGGACCGTATCTACCGATCACAATCGTGATCGAGGAAAAATGCGAAAATAATTTTTTTAACAATTATTTTTGCATTATTTTTAGAGTACCGTTTTACGGCTCGCAAACAGCAATCTATTTGCTGAGAGGTACTGAAAGTACCGTATCTACCGATCACAATCGTGGTCGAGAATAAATGCATTCATAATTATTTAAACAATTATGTTTGTATTATTTATACCGTAAATGTTTACTGAGCCAATCGCTACACTCAGCAAGGACTCTTTCTGCGAAATTCGTGTTCTTGAATTTCTTGCGAAGTCGGCGTTGAGAAAAGACAATAAAGTTCTTTCTCGACGCTGACTGTGTTTATGTATGTTTGTACATGTATATACGCTCACGCGGTGTATATGCGCTCACGCGGTGTGTACGCGCTACGAAGGATCAGCCCGCGGAAAGATAAAAATCTTAAACCGCGTGCCGCCGACGTAGTAATGCACACCGACATTCACGCACGCACGCGTTGCGAGACGCAGGAAGGCATTTACAATCTCCCGGTAGGTAGCAGGGGCTCGTACGAGTTCTGCCCTACCGACTGGAGCCGGGGCTGCGTCGAAGCCTTGCTGCGGATACCGTTCCCTCTTAAGGTCAAGTGTCACACCGACCGAGCGACCATGAGTGCGAGAGAGATAGCTGATTTGCAGATTCCCGAAGATTTCTGAAACGGTTGATTTTTGGGAAAAAAGAAAAGAAACACGTTCCGCTCTGTTGAACGACGAACAATGGCTTTCTCTTCTTTTTCCCGAAATATGTTGCGTATAGGAGAAAACTTGGCAGTACGATTTTTACCGGCTGGATGTGTGACAAATTGCCTTAAAGCCGACACAGGCCATACATTCGAAGAACCCGACTTTTGAGATTTCTAGCGCGCCATTGTTTGTTTATAGTAGTACCTCTCTGAAGCGAGCAAACAGTGCACTTCGGGCTGAAACGCCAAGCGTTCCCATCATGTTAACGCTTTCCCCAAAAGGACGTATGTAGTATAGCTTACGATGCGACCGAATAACTTTATCCCTCCAAGAAGACCGACGAGTCTGGAACGTTCTAAAGTGTTGAAGAATTTTTGTGGTACAAAAGTCGCTCGGAAATTCGGCTAATATTACGAGATCTCAAGTTTGAGTAGGCGGATCGAAAAATGACCCAAACAAAATCGATAGGAAAAAATAACATTTCATTGGTAAAATGTCATTAGATTGTCGATTCGTCTCCGCGTTTTCGCGTAATGTCGATTATAAGTTAAAAAGTCGTCTGCTAAAGCCCATCTTGGCGTATAAAGCGTGCGCGCCGTGTCGTGTCGTGACAGTCGTTTTTTTTTATTACTTGGCGTCGAGACGCTGCCGCGTCTCTTGATTAGAATGTAATTCTTACTTAATTAATAACGAAATATAAGGATGCAAATGCGAATTTATTTATTCACAATAAACGTAAAGGTTTGAGTATACGATGTCGCAATTATTGTTTAACTATTTATAGAACGCTTGTTCTTTGACATATAATTATTATAACGAATAATCATATGTTGTGTGTAATATATTTATTATTGTACGTATTGCAATGTATTTACGAATTATTTATAACGCAGGATAACAGATATAATATTTAATATTATTACGTAATATTTATTAGTATTTCATGGTTAAATATATTTTATTCTTTATTATAATATTTGTTTCGATTAATAATATTGTTGAATAATGAATTTATTAATTAACATGTTTGTTAATTTATTCCTACGTATACTGCACGTGGATAATATTAATAATAATAATAATAATAGCGGATCGAGGACAAAGGGGACAAAGGAATGATACGTGATATTATTCCTTGGAGCGGATGTTTAGTCTACGAGATGTCGGTGAAGCGACATGAGATATTCGAAAGGATGTATACTCGGATTGTTATTAATGTTTATAGAACGTGAACTGCGTTGGTCTTCTCGTGTGTGCCATGACTTTGTGCCATGACAACTTCAATGACAACTCATTGAAATTGTCATGGCACAAAGGAAGAAGGGTATGCACTAGCATATCTATAGGTATATGTAGTATATATATATATAGGTATATATATATACAGGGTGACTTTTATAATGTGGCCATGCTTTTTTTAAGGTTCTTGCCCGAGGATTTTGGGACTAAAAAACTATGATTCTTAATGGTTTTTCAAGCCCTCTTCGAAAAAAAATTAGCAGAATTTTCTCTTCAATAATGTGTGCCAGAGAAAATAAGGCATTCCGAGCGCATGAGAATGAAGTTTTTTACATTCCAAAAACAAAACACCCCCGAAAAACTTGAATTGTGCCAGCCATCATGGTGAAAAAAATTATCAAAGATACGACTAAAAGTGGATAGTACGGGATAAAAGTAGTGAATCAAGCGATTAAAGTCAGACGCGTTGAACCGTTTGAAATATGTGTTATGGTGGACCTCGCTACGAGCCATTGTGACGGCTTATAACAGAGGTCTACTGAGAGGTCACAGAGTTCTCATGTGTGCGTTTGAAGAGCTACAACGTCGAAATCTCGAGAATACACCATGCACGCGTAATCTCACCAATGAAATAAACCGTAAGTTGCACCGAATAATGTGTGAGTCCCTTTTACGCGAGATACCATGGTGATACGAAATTGAGTGTAGATTACCGGCGCCTCTACGATGCAACTTCTAATGAAGAAGCTGTACTCATTGAGGGGGTACTAGCTGTGGAGGAGGAGGAAGAAGAAACAATGCGCACTGCTCAAAGTGAACGTACCGATTTCCCACCCTCCGCGATTGAAGAAGAAGAAGCATTTCAGGATACCCACAATCCCTCTGTCGTATCTGTGGCTACTCCTGATCTCCAGCCATGCCTCGGTAATAATGAGGTGACCAGGCAAACTACGCACATCGATTACATCCAGCTATCCCCTATATCAGGCGCTGAAGAAGAAGAAGAACTACATGAAGCCACCCTGAGTTCATCGGATATATTTGCGGATAATTGTGATGCACATTCACGGCTCAGCAACAATGAGACCATCGATCAGTCGACTACGTAGAGCATGTGTCATCCATGCGAAATATTTACAAGCAGTAACGAGCGTGAGTGTTGATAAATCATCATACATTAGCAATACATTTAGCCTTATTGATAAAAATAAAATATATACAGGTTTGAATTCTCATTTCAACGGCAACAACTCTGAGGACGATGATCAGACTGTAAGCGAGCGAGGTAATATTATGCTGGAGCAACCGGCACGCGAGATTGCCAATGACGATCATCAAGCTGTTGAGGAATACGATCAGAGAGAAAACGAGCTTTGGATGTACGACCTCGACTCGCCTCAAGAGCACAATGATGATGATCTACAGCTCGATGATGATGGCTGGGTAATTGTCTTTTGAATTCTAGCACCGACTCGGGTAAGCGATCCCTGCTCTATTAAATGTTATTTACATTTTGCAATTTTATTCTTAAAACATTTAAATATTTTGAAAACTAGAAAATGAGCTATCCTATTTTATGACAGGTTATACATTAGCATCTCTATTGTTTGATGAAGACGTTTTGTAGATGACCGTGGTTAAATTAACAATAATATCAGGTACACGATGAACTTGCTTATTAACTAGGGTTAAACAATTTTACGCATTCGTGCTCATCTTTACAGAGATGCAAGAGGGCGGTGGACGTAGACGACAACACGATGAACCCTTCAATGATGTGCAGCCACCAGGCGCGCGCATTAAGATAATCGGGGACGCTCGCCGTTACTTCAAACGGTTCAAACTTCGTGGCCGAGAAATCACCGTGCGCATCCGTCAACCACCACCCAATAGTCATGTATTGCCATGGCTGGAAGGAGCGTTTCGCGATCTTTTGACGCACATTACAACGTCTTGCGAAGCTAGCGATTACATAGGTATTTCGTTTGCCTCGAGTAGTTTGCCGCACGGACCCGTATGGCACTCATTTCGGCCCGTCAGAGATTGTACGTTCGATGATATTCGGCAATTAATAACGAACGTTGCTCAGAGTGCTGCGTCATTGAATATTGACAATGCATACACAATAAAAGCAAATATTGTCAGGGGTGTCGAGGGTTCCGGTAGAAAGCGCCTAACGCACGAGGGAGTAGCGAATAAATCCATTCTAACAATCCGCAACACCGATAATTTATGTTTACCACGATCACTGGTGACGGCGCGCGAGTATGCTGAGCGAGGTGAGATACGCTCGGGTAGTTTACACGCTAATTGGCAGCGTATGAGACAGATTAACGGCTCACTACAGAGAAACGCTGCTCTTGAGCTAACGAATGCCGCCCACGTCATAGTACCGCCAAACGGTTGTGGTGTTCGTGAGATTGCTCTCTATCAATATTATTTGGCGCAGCACGGTATTGCCATAGTAGTTTATGAATGTTTGACACTGGGACGGGGGGACGCGCCTTTGTTCGATGGCACGCAGCAGGTCACGAATACTTTTGGTAGTATTCAGCACACTCTGCACATTTTGTATTATGAACGCTCACATCATTTTCAGCCGATATTGAATTTACGAGGTGCGTTGGAAGTCGCGATTCTTGCTCCTCGTGTAACTCGCAATACCGTAGAATCGGCCATAGATGTTTAAAAAAGAGATGCCCCCGCTGTATGATATCGCCAACGTGCGACCCCGAAGTAAGCGCCTCTATTCGATATGACGCGTGTGCCCGCGAATTTTACGGTCGGCAATGTTTCGAAAATCATCTGGCTGTTAAACAGCACAGAAAGCGCAAATCAAATAGCGTTAGCGCCTCTCTCAAGCGATGTCGTGAATGCTTAAGAATAATACGACCCCTGGATAATAGGAAAACACACACATGTGGTGTTGTCTTTTGCAAAACCTGTAGAACGGATCGTCCCAATAATCACTTGTGTTTTATGAAACCTATTCGGGGCGGTCAAAAAAAGGGGAAAATTCTTTTCATATTCTATGATTTTGAGACTCAGCAATGTACACAGGTACCAGACGATGCGAATACTTTTCTGCACGAGCCGAACTTGTGTGTAGCTCAGCGAGTTTGCACGTATTGTTGCGTCCATGATTCCTTAGCCGAACCATGCGAACATTGCAGCTCTCGTCAGTATGTATTTCGGCAGCACCCTGTGGGACAATTGGTCGAGCTTGCTATACAACGTAACGAGCATTTTTCGCGTACTATTTGCATCGCTCATAAAGCCGGGGGCTTTGACGCACAATTCATTTTGCGTTATCTAATTGAAGAAAAAACGACCCAACTGCCGGCTATAATTATGAACGGTACGAAAATCATCTAGATGCGCGTCGAAAAACTTGTCTTTCTCGACAGTCTAAACTATTTTCACATGCCTCTGAGTGCGCTTCCTAAAGCCTTTGGTCTCACAGGCACTATCGCTAAAAGTGTTTTCCCTCATCTGTTTAACAGACCGGAAAATCAAAATTATGTAGGACCACTACCGCCTGTAGAGTATTATTCTCCAGATACGATGCGTTCCGCACAGCGCGAAAATTTTTTAGCGTGGTATCGTGAATCGGAAGATAGCGGTTACGTGTTTGACTTTTTGAAGGAGATCGTAAACTATTGCACGGACGATGTCATGATTTTGAGACGCGCGTGTATGGCTTTTCGCGAGATGTTTATGGCCAGTGGTCGCGTTTACCCGGTTGACGAGAGCACAATAATAGCTTCTGCCTGCTTTAGTGTCTTTCGGAAAAATTTCCTCAATTTCCTCAAAGATGCATACACTACGGCACAAGCGCGCTTAAAACTTTATAACTACTTGGAGCGCCTGGATCGGCGTGTATTATACTGCGATACCGATTGCGTAATTTACGTGACGAGAGGGCAATCTGACAAATACGAGCCCCCGATAGGCCAACTGCTTGGCGATTTGACTAACGAGCTGACCGTCTATGGAGAGGGTAGTTACATAAAAAGTTTCATTTCCGGAGGGCCAACATTTTACGCGTTCATAGTGCGTGCGCCTGACGGGTCAGAGAGTGAAGTTTGCAAAGTGAAGGGTATCACGCTCAATTTTGCAAACAATTCATTAATAAATTACGCGTCCGTACGAGCTTTCATCGTTGGCGATCGAGAGGATCCGATCGTACTGAGCTACAATGCCATCAGGCGTACAGAGCTCATATTGTCACACGAGGCGAAACAAAAACATGTAAACCATCGAGTGTTAAGCGAAGACGTAATGGGCAATACAGGTCGCTACCGTACGGCTATCGCCAATTGTAAAATATGTTGTAAATATATTTTTATGAAAAAAAGATCGCCAAATCTTATTTAATGTTGCTCAAAACCTAAATTTCCGCATTTACCACGATGGATGCGAGGTGGCAGCATCCCTGGACTTCTATGATCTGCGGGCCAACAGGTTGTGGTAAAACGTATTTTGTTAAAAAATTTCTAAAATCTATCACCCGCATGAACAGCGAGCCCTTCGAGAGAATAATATTTTATTATTCCGAGTGGCAGGCGGCATATACGCAGTACGGTGAAGCTATAGAATTTCGCGAAGGGTTACCCCAGGCTGCTGATAACTCAAATGACCCCCGCACCAAGCTTCTAATTATCGATGATCTAATGCGTGAAGCATCGAACAATACCGTTGTCGATCTATTTACCAAAGGCAGCCATCATAAAAATTTAAGCGTTATTTTCATAACGCAAAACCTGTTTCATCAGGGTCATGGCCAACGAGACATCTCTTTGAACGCGAATTATATTGTTATTTCCAAAAACCCCCGCGATCGCGCTCAGATACAACACTTGGCGCGCCAAATATGTCCTGAAAATCCGCGATTTCTACAGGAGGCTTATTACGACGCAACGTCTAAGCCGCACGGCTATTTACTACTAGACCTGAAGCAATCGACACCTGACAATTGTCGGTTCCGCACATCTATTTTTCCGGATGATCCTCATCAATTCGTTTACGTACCGCGAAAGAAATTAAAAAGCGGTGACACAAGTGGAGAATTACCAGTTCTACGATTGTAATGGCACGCAACGGATCGTCTCTCTGTAAGAAGAGCGTTGCGATATTGAACGCTCTTCAGCATCTCACCAAAGAACAGCGTGAGGCAATTTTGCGGAAAGCAGATTCTCGCATAATACGCTGCATTTGCGAGTGCGCTTTGAACGTTCTTCGCGGTAATATTCCACTCAAAACTGACCAGCGGAAAAAACTGCGTCGCCACGCTCCCCTTCTCAGACGTTTAGCCTCGAGGAGCAGCTGTTGGAAAAGTAAGAAGAAGTTTGTCGTTCAAAGTGGTCGATTTTTACCCCTGCTGCTTGCCCCGATACTCGGCACCGTATTGTCAAATCTAATTGCCAAATAATGGAGCACGCTAGAAAAATGGTTCTGGTGCCCGAGGAGCATTTATTACAGTTAGATTCCCAAAGGCAGCATAGCAGCGTCAATGATAATGAGGCACGGCCCATGAAGCAAGCGGAGAAAACAATTGTGGCGACTCTCAACCGTCTGGATATGGAAATGACCGAGATTTTGAAATCTAATACGTACACTGATGAACGAGAAAAGTGGTTAGCGTATTTGAGCGTACTACAGCGCTATCTGCATTTCGTCGGTGGAGAACGAGCACAACGGTATCATGATCTTATGAAGGACCAAAAGGACGGCATGCACCCAATGGAAACCCTACAACAGCAACAACAACAACAACACGAATGAACGACTCCTTTATCGTTGAGAGTGTACCTGTGAAATTTCGCAATAAAGCGAAACTCCTATTGCGACGCCTACATGACGCTCCTTCGTCAGACTTTTCGTGGGATGCAGCCGGCGTCGTTTCCGTCAACGGGGAAGCAATCAAGGATTCAAATATTGTTGATCTTGTGAACGAGAAAGACGGCTAAACCGACGTGCGTAGAGCCTTTGCAAAATTTTTGAGGGCTATACAGACGCCTCGAAAATTTGTGGGAAACGACGAGCTATGGCTGAAAACGCAAGCCAATTCAACATTACGGTGGCGCAGTGATAGTACAACCACTGACGCTGGCCATGACGGGGACGTCAGTGATACTAGTCATTCCGAGTTCTACAGTGGTAGCGAGAGCAACAAATTACAGAGCGGTCATGGTAAGAGAAGACGAGTCACCTGGACCTGTCTCAAACTGTCAGCATGAAAACCCTCGAAAAAGTGTACTTTGATCCTTCGCATGAAGCATCTTTTTCCGGCTACTAGACTGTTGCGCGTAAGTCGTAAAAAGAAGATTTCCCGTGAAAAAACGATACAATGGCTCGAGGCCCAGGATGCTTACACCAAGCACAGAGCGACACTTCGGCGATTTCCGCGACGATCCTACAATTTGTGGAGCATTGATGATGTTTGGGAGGCTGATCTTGTAGACCTCCGTTCACTCAAAAGTTATAATGACGGCTATACCTATCTCCTTGCTATCATAGATGTACTCAGTAAGTACGCGTGGGTCGAGCCCTTGTACGACAAGTCTTCTACAGCAGTGGCTAATGCTCTGGCACATATACTCTCACTAAAGAGCACAAACGGCCGATCTCCCGTTTGCCTGCAATCGGACAAGGGTAGAGAATTTACGGGCTCAGTTTTTCAGGCTTTTTTGCAGAAGCATAATATTCAGTTTCGGGCGATCCGCAATCCTGATGTAAAAGCAGCTATTGTAGAACGCTTCAATCGAACGTTGAAAGAAAGAATGTGGCGATATTTCACGTATTCTCGCCAAAAACGCTATATCGATGTTTTGCAGAATATAGTTTCCGCATACAATCGTACGGTCCATAGCAGTATTATAATGACGCCAGCGTCTGTGACACTGCTTACGGCTGCCAAAGCGCGTGATGATCTAATGCGGCGATACAAGCAGCTTGCACAAGGGTCACCTCCTAAATACAAGGTGGGCGACATTGTTCGTATCAGTAGTGCGAAGGCGGCGTTTGCTAAAGGATACGAGAGCGGTTGGAGCAGCGAGCTGTTTAAGGTACATCGTATATCCGTGAGTAGCTGGCCTAACCTGTACATGCTGCGTGATCTCAACGACGAGGAGATTGACGGCATTTTTTACGAGCCCGAATTGTCTAGAGTTCAAACGAAAGGACGGGGAAAGCAGACACGATGAATGACAACGAATTTTTTGTAGTTCTGCCTAGCAATAGCAGCATGAAATACTACCCGAATAACAGGACAACACAATATACCACATACTTACCACAAAGTGTAAATTTGCATGGTAAATGGGGCGTTTCTTTAGCTGAAATACACATACCGATGACTATTTTACACGTACCGCCTGAAGGTGAAAAAAACTTTATCAGCTTAGTGACGAACGTTGCGACACCAGGTGCTGTGGCCCATGTCGATTTTAAAGATGAGCGCGCTTGTGTACCGTCTGGGGTATATCGTAGTATCTCTACGCTACTTGCGGCAATTAACGAGATTCAATGTATCGCAAGACACTTGAAATTTCAGCATACTCGTAGCGGCTATGTCTCGGTAGAACGTGTCTGCACAGGGTGCAAAAATCTAGAGCACGCTTTCCACTTTTCCCCCATAATGAGCAAAGTTTTAGGCTTCACTCATTGCGCGGGTCTTGTGGTAGCGAGCCGGTATATTGCACCACAACCGGCTGGTCTCACCAATGGCATTCCCAATATGTTGTTTGTTTATACCGACATTAGCGAGTCCTACGCCACCGGCGATGTACACGACTCGTTGTTACGTGTCGTTTCGTCTGACGCCGATAATAATTATAATTACGGTTCTGTGAAAATCAAAAGTTTTTCGCCACCGCGGTTCATACCTCTTCTACGTACCAGCTTTCAAACGATAGATATCGATATAAGAGATGAATTGGGGCAGTCGATACCATTCGAGGGGGGGAATACTAACCGTGACGCTCCAGTTCAAGCGTCTAACGTAGGTGCGACGGGAAGGGAGCAAAATGAATTACTACGATGCGTACTTCGACATGCAGGAGGGTGGGGGTAGAACAGGGTACGGGGGAATTAGCCAAGTTTACATAGGATCACCAAATCAGAGGGGACACGGCATCGGTAGCTTTCTCGGCGGTCTTTATCGCCATATTTTACCTCTCTTAAAGCAGAGGGCTCGCGCGGTCGGCAAAGAGGCTATACGTTCAGGTCTCAATGTAGCGAGTGATATAATGGACGCGGGATTGCATCCTAAGGAGGCCTTCAAATCGCGTTTGCGCGAATCGGGTGTAAATTTGAAGCGAAAGGCTGAGGAAAAACTCAGTAGCATTATGCAGGGCTCGGGATATAAGGCCTCGAAAATTCATAGGCTTGCACATTCGCTCGGTAGCTACGGTACGCGTAGGGTCGGTCTAAAAAAGAAAATCGCGCGAATTGTGTTAAAAAAAAGAGAACAGATGTGAAAAGAACGTCTAGAAAGAGAGTGGAATCGTCAAAGAAGAAGAAGAAGACGAAGAAGAAGACGAAGAAGAAGAAGAAGACGTCACGAGCTAGGACCGTCTCAGATATCTTTTCGTGAAAATGGCGTTCTTGCATACCCATTCGTTTGAGTGCTTGAAGTCTGAGCTGGAGCTATTCTCGCTACCGCCGACTCAAACAACCATCGAGGGAACGCAATGGGTACACTATAAACCGATCTCATCTCTGACGAACGATTCACCAATAGAATTTGTGGTGCCTGGCCATGGCGAGGAATACATTGATCTTGCTCATACTATGCTAAGTATAAGGGTCCAAATACGCTCGACTGCTGTAAAACCCGACCCTGCTGTTAAGGCGGGCCCTGTTAATAATTTACTTCATTCATTGTTTAATCAGGTCGATGTATTCCTCAATCAGAAGCTTGTATCGCCACCTAATAACGCTTATGCATACAGGGCCTACATTGAAAACTTATTGAATTATGGTCATGGTGCGAAAAGCTCCCATCTTTCAAGCTGTCTGTGGTACAGCGACACGGCCGGAAAAATGGATGATGCAGCAGACGCTAACGTAGGTCTTGCTAATCGTCGAGCGGTTCTCAACGTGCGCAACGAAGTCGATCTACTCGGGCACCTCCATTGCGATATTTTCAATCAAGAGAGATTTCTGATAAACGGTGTGGAGATGCGATTACGTCTTGTGCGTACCAGTGATGCGTTCTGCCTTATGACTTCTTCAAAAGATTTCAGCATGCATATTACCGAGGCATCGCTTCTCGTACGTCGCGCTAAAATTTCCCCGGGCATACTTTTAGCTCATGCACGAGCATTATCCAAATCTACGCCTAAATACCCTTTGACACGTGTCGAGGTTAAGTCTCTAACGATGCATACGGGAGTGCACGGCGATACTTTGGACAATGTTATACTGGGTCAGCTGCCAAAACGCATAATTATCGGCTTTGTCGATAATAAAGCGTTCAACGGCAATCGAGCGTTGAACCCGTTTAACTTTCAGAATTATAAAATTAATTATCTCGCATTATACGCTGACGGTGTGCAGATACCATCAAAGGCTCTCCAGCCTAGTTTTGACGATACGTATCTGTATGTGGACGCGTATCATACATTATTCTCTGGGACGGGTATTCACTTTCTCAATCAGGGTAATACAATCACCCGCACAGCATATCCCTGGGGCTATTGTCTTTTTGCGTTTGATCTTACGCCCGACCTTTCGGCGAACAGTAACAGTCATTGGAATTTAGTGAAACACGGCAGTGTCAGGATAGAAGTACGTTTCGGCGAGCCACTAACTTCAACGGTGAATTGTGTCGTGTATGCAGAATATGATAATGTGGTGGAGATTGACGCTACCCGACAAGTCATTGTAGATTTCAACGGTTGAGCGCTTCAGTTCTTACAGAGTGCTCATAGCAGAATCATGAATATCGCGATTGACATAGAAGGCTTGACGGATAAGCACTACAATTTCGTACCCAAAGAAGTGGCCGTCGCGTCAATCGATTCACCGTGGTATGATCATTGGATCGTTGCTCCACCTCACACATACAGGCAATTGCCACTGAGTGTGAAAAGAACGAACGAGTGGGTGACTCGAAACCATCATGGCATAACATGGCTCGAGGGTCATACATCGCTGCATACTATTGAGAGAATTTTGAGGGCAATTTCTACCGATTCTAGGCGGATATTTGTAAGAGGTTCCGCTAAATCGGCCTATCTAGCGCAGCTCACGGGATTTTACATGATAAATCTGGAAGAGGATGAGGACGACATCTCATTTCAGCATCTTCCGGGGATCGGTACACGCTGCTCATACCACGCCATGATACATAAAAACCGTTCGTATAAGTGTGCCCTGGATAATGTAACGAGACTTAAAACATTGCTCTGCCATAACGAGGGTCGCGAGTCGTTATGGGAATATAGGACCACCACAGCATGATCGCCTGCTTTGCCTGACGGGGAATCCTGTTATGAACAGTCTTTAGATCCTCAACTCTCTACGTAATATAAAGAATCACGCTGTTGGCGTATACCCCGCAGATCGCATACCAAAAGTTTGGACAAAGCCAACGGCTATTGTCGCGAATACAGATGGGCATGAGCAGCCCGGAACCCACTGGGTCGATCGAGTATGTACGTCGATCGAGACGGACGCGGATGGTACTTCGACAGCTACGGACTACCACGAATCATCCCGCAGCATCTCCGTCGACTCCGGGGAAACTGTAAACTCTTCCGGTACAGCACTGATCAACTTCAAGCTGCGGATTCGCAATGTTGCGGACAGTATTGCATTATGTTTCTTCATTATATGTGTACTGGCTTCGGTATGCATAAGTTTAGAAGTATATTTTCAAATGATTTATCTCACAACGACAAAATAGTTAACGACTACTACAAGGCTTTTGTCAATAAGAGCGATAAAACTACAAATAAAATGTACAAGAAGGGTATGGGCACTGAAAGTGTTAGCAGCAGCAGCTCCTTCAACCATAAAAGTTTACACTGTGTACAGCGTTGCTGCCCCGTAATCGCTAATTGTTGAACAAAATTATTGTATCGAAATATTTTTACTGTGTGTGTGTGCGTGTGTGTGTGTGTGTGTATGTGTGCTTATTCTCCAACTTTATTCTTCACCTCGGCGCGTAGCAACGACACCGTCAGCAATTTTTGCAAAAAGGCTCCACTTGGAGAGCGTCAGTATCAGCCATTTTGTTTTCTGTGGTTCTTGGCGAATTAGTGGTGGGGACACAGCGGTTGTAGTGGGGGAATCAGCGGTGATATAAGAAATCAGTCATTTCACATTGTCAATTGTTCTCGGGAAAAGACTCCGCTTGGAGAGCGTCACTATCAGCCATTTTGTGTTATGTGGTTCTTGGCGAATTAACGGTGGGGGCACAGCGGTTGTAGTGGGGGAAGCAGCGGTGATATAGGAAATCAGTCATTTCACATTGTCAATTGTTCTCGGGCAGCAACAGCAGAAGTATATGCAAAGGAAAAGACGCGAATTGAAAGTACGCGTTGAAGCTTTCCGGCAAAACTTAGCCGCTCTTCAAGCGCTCATACAGAGAAGAACCGCGTTACAGATTCTAACACGTAAAATTCAACAACTCGATATCAACGATGGACTTCTCCCAGATCAACAAGATCGGAAAGACGCCTGAATTTTTACCGACGAAAAAAATGTCGGATCTGTCGCTAAAAACCGACTACAAAATTTCCGATTTACGCGCAGTAAAAACACGCTACGGGCTCCGGATCATCATTGAAGTGGACAAGGAGTTCACTTGCTTTCTGCCGTCCAGATTTGCCAAAATTCTGGAAAACGAAACGCTGTTCAAACAGATGGTAACAGCGGCCCATGAAAATAATCTTCTCATGGAATTCCTCGGAGAGAAATTCAACAGTCTGGAGTTCAAACCAGCCGTCGAATAATGCAACGTCTGCAGTTACCGAGAGAGAGAGAGAGAAAGAGAGAGGCGACGGCTACTCTGCTCGTTCGAGTGATTCAATCAGTCCGGAGAAGCCATGACGGACCGAGTCTTCCAATAAATGCCCCTATAAACTATACCCGCTGCTACTACAAATATCCTACAATCTCAACGACCGTTTGACAAAAAGTGTGCGGCTGGGCATTGAAGCTGTCGATGCTAGTCAATTGAGCCCCGTTATTCGCTTCATGTGCGACAGCAACGGCGGGGCAACGCTAAATACGTCATCGTGGCTAGATTTTCGTAAACGTCTCTCTACGATCGCTGCTTATCTTATTGGGGAAGGAAACGCTCCCGCTGTCCACACCGTAGTTTCTTGTGATAGTTACAATCTAGAATACAGCGAGCATCTCAATCAACCCATCGTAACTATCCAAAATTTCAACGACTACGGGGCACACGCAATACACCACGCGGCGCTGCTCTTCAGTTTCCTAAAAGATGACTTCGCCGTGCTGAAATTATTGGAGGAGCGCGTAAACGCATACATAGTGTGGCTTCATCGCGCTAACGAAGACGTGAGAAAGTGTAAAAGTGTACTTGTCACCGTAATAGCGTCAGAAATATTCAACATGACCGCGCGTCGTTTGCGACGACGGATTCGTAAATGAAGAACTAAAATTCGCGAGAGTGTTCAGCGCACCCTATCCACTATTCCCGGTGAACTCTCTGCACACGTCAGGACAAGCGTCACCGATAACCTCATAAATCATCAATTGAAACGGATAATTAGCAGCGATACCATGTACATATCATGAAAATGTATATTTTGTAAATATATGTATATTTTAATAAAAGTAAAAACAAAGGGACCACTATGGCGAGCTACGCTCCGGTCATCCCCACTCCAGTCCCCCCACCGCCTCGGCTGCCGAGGAGTGGGGGCAGGAGTGGGGATGTGGAGTGGGGGTCGCCATAGTGGTCCCTATACTACTTACGCATATTATTATTTTTCTAATATTCATAAATGCGAGTGTTGTGTGAGCGTGTTCGCACATGAGGTTGCATGAGTGCACGTGCGCGTGTGCGTACCATGGATTTATCCCACGTTTCGCGCGCGCTCTCAACGCAGGTTCAGAGAGCGCGCTCCGAGGTTCGGCCGAAACGCACCGTTTGACGCGTTATTTGACGTTTCGGGTTTGTCAGCTGATATTTTTTGCCATCTTGGATATGCAAATTCAGAGAGCACGCATCAACCGTCCGCCGAAACGCACAGTTTGACGCGTGATTTGACGTTTCGCGTAGCGTCGGCGATGAATTTCTGCCATCTTGGGTACGCAAATGCGGAGCGCGTGCGTCGAACGTCTGCGGAAACGGACTGTTTGACGCGTGGTTTGATGTTTCGTATATCACCTGCTATCATCTTCAGCCATTTTGGGTGTGCAAGTTCGAGATTCGGGACAGGCGAGCCGATTTGACGGGTCATGTATCGTCTGATATGATTTTTATTTTACGCGTGATTCAATATTTCGGGTCAAATAAAAAATTACAGTACGAGTCTTTGTCTTTTTTTCTTTCAGAAGACGAAAATGGAAACGCATCAACGTTCTGGGAAAATTTGCCTTTTAATCATTATTTGAAAAGTCTCGAACATCGAAAAAATCGAACTTTGGTAATTTTTTCAGACAAATTGACAGTGCCTTTATTTGAAGCTCTTATTTTATCTGTGTTTACGCAACAAAGATTGAATCGATGTTGGCCATGGTTCTGGAGGTGTAAATCCGTTATTCCCGAAACAATGATCCGAGGTTCTCCTCTGCTATTATCTTGAATACGGTCGTACTGCGTCTAGAAGTTGAACGATGAAGCGAAAACAATAATAAGGGTATTTGTTAATAAAAGAAGACAAACGCGGTGCACGTGATGGTACTGGGGTCCTCCATCGAAAATTCCTGATATGGACGCCCGGAGCTTTTCTCCGCTTTTTACCATAAAAGCGGTGCTTATGACGGTTTTGGGGGACTCAATCGGATATTCCCGATTTCCCGGGCCCGAGTGCGTCTCCGCTTTTACCTTACTTTCGGTCATATTACGTCATCAATTCGGACGATGCTTCGAGCACGATAACAGGCGCACTTATTAATAAAAAACAAAGATAATAGCAATACTCGTGATGGTTCTGGGGTACTTGTGTAGATATTCCGGATCTTATTGTCTCGAGTTGCCCTTCGCTTTTACCTTACTTTCGATCATTTTGCGTCAAGATCTATCACGACGATCGGAGGACGATTACAGGCGTATTTGTTAACGAATAAAGGTAAAAGCAATGATGATGAAGGTTTTCGGGGATTCGATAGGACATTCCTGATATGACGGCACCGAGGTTTTCGCTGCTTTTGCCTTACTTTTGGGCATTTTGCGTCAAGATCTATCACGACGCTCGGAGGACGATTATAGGCGCATTTGTTAACAAACAAAGGTAAAAGAAATGATGATGAATGTTTTGGGGGATTCTATGGGACATTCCTGATAAGACGGCACAGAGGTTTTCTCTGCTTTTACCTTACTTTCGGTCATTTTGCGTCAAGATCTATCACGACGCTCGGAGGACGACTACGGGCGCATTTGTTAACAAACAAAGGTAAAAGCAATGATGATGAAGGTTTTGGGGGATTCGATGGGATATTCCTGATATGACGACACCGAGGTTTTCTCTGCTTTGCCCTTACTTTCGGTCATTTTTCGTCAAAATCTATCACGACGCTCGGAGGACGATTGCAGGCGCATTTGTTAATAAACAAAGGTAAAAGCAATGATGAAGAAGGTTTTGGGGGATTCGATGGGACATTCCTGATATGACGGCTCCGAGGTTTTCTCAGCTTTTCCTTACCTTCGGTCATTTTGCGTCAAGATCTATCACGACGCTCTGAGGACGATTACAGGCGCATTTGTTGACAAACAAAGGTAAAAGCAATGATGATGAAGGTTTTGGGGGATTCGATGGAACATTCCTCATATGACGGCACCAAGGTTTTGTCTGCTTTTACCTTACTTTTGGTCATTTTGCGTCAATATCTATCACGACGCTCGGAGGACGATTGCAGGCGCATTTGTTAACAAACAAAAGTAAAAGCAATGTTGATGAACGCTTTGGGGGATTCGACGGTACATTGCTGATATGATGGCACGCAGCTTTTCTCTGCTTTCACCTTACTTTCGGTCATTTTGCGTCAATATCTATCACGACGCTCGGAGGACGGTTACAAGGGCATATGTTAACAAACAAAGGTAAAAGCAATGATGATGAAGGTTTTGGGTGATTCGATGGGACATTCCTGATATGACGGCAACGAGGTTTTCTCTGATTTTACCTTACCTTCGGTCATTTTGTGTAAAAATCTATCACGACACTCGGAGGACGATTGCAGGCGGATTTGTGAATAAACAAAGGTAAAAGCAATGATGAAGAATGTTTTGGGGGATTCGATGGGACATTCCTGATATGACGGCACGGAGGTTTTCTCTGCTTTTACCCTACTTTCGGTCATTTTGCGTCAATATCTATCACGACGCTCGGAGGACGATTACAGGCGCGTTTGTTAACAAACAAAGGTAAAAGCAATGATGATGAAGGTTTTGGGTGATTCGATGGGACATTCCTGATATGACGGCACCGAGGTTTTGTCTGCTTTTACCTTACTGTTGGTCATTTTGGGGCAAGATCTATCACGACGCTCGGAGGACGATTACAGGCGCATTTGTTAACAAACAAAGGTAAAAGCAATGATGATGAACGTTTTTGGGGATTCGATGGGATATTCCTGTTATGACGCCACCGAGGTTTTCTCTGCTTTTACCTTACTTTAATTACCTATCAGTGCTAGTCTGACGTCACAGCTGCAACTTCCGGATGCTCGGCTGTCACAGGGAGATAGTTGAGACTCCTATGACACGCGGTTGAACCAACGGATCCGAATGTGTCCCTATGCGAGAACGTTACTGCGAATAATATCAATTTCGACAATGTTCGAAGATTTCGTGCTCCGCAAATAATATTTTCAATGATTTGCGATTCGCTAACAACTCTCGGAATAAATAATTCTAACAATAAATTTTAAAGTAATGTGTCGTGAAATTATTACTTTTTACCAAATCCTACGAGCATTTTTTAAAATGTTTCTCAAATTATCTTAATATTCTGCAACTCAATCAATTATCTGAAAATTCTCTACTCAATCGGTTAGATTGCGTCGAGAAGTCTGACGCTGCAGCGAGAATGGTGACAGGAGCATTGTTTACCTAACAAATATAAAATCGGCCCTCGCAATGATTCTCTGGGCCTCAATCGGAGATTCCTGATATTACTGCCCCGAATTCGTCTCCGATTTTATCTTACTTCCAGTCGGACTGCATCGAGAAGTCAAAAGATGCTGCAAGAATGGTGACAGGAGCAGTGTTTCCCTAACAAAGATAAAATTTGTATACCTAACAAATTTTACCTAATATTCTAAAATATTACGTAAAAAAATATAAAATCGGTGCTCGGAATAATTCGCGGGTTCTCAATCGGACATTCCTGATATTACTGGCCCGAATTTATCTTCGATTTTATCTTACTTCCGGTCGGACGGCATCGGACATATCAGGAATGTCCCATCGAATCACCCAAAACCTTCATAATCATTGCTTTTACCTTTGTTTGTTAACAAATGCGCCTGTAATCGTCCTCCGAGCGTCGTGATAGATATTGACGCAAAATAACCGAAAGTAAGGTAAAAGCAGAGAAAACCTCCGTGCCGTCATATCAGGAATGTCCCATCGAATCCCCCGAAACCTTCATCAACATTGCTTTTACTTTTGTTTGTTAACAAATGCCCCTGTAATCGTCCTCCGAGCGTCGTGATAGATATTGACGCAAAATGACCGAAAGTAAGGTAAAAGTAGAAAAAACCTCGATGCCGTCATATCAGGAATGTCCCATCGAATCCCCCAAAACCTTCATCATCATTGCTCTTACCTTCGTTTGTTAACAAATGCGCCTGTAATCGTTCTCCGAGCGTCGGGATAGATCTTGACGCAAAATGACCATAACTAAGGTAAAAGCAGAGAAAACTTCGGTGCCGTCATATCAGGAATGTCCCATCGAATCCCAGAAAACCTTCATCATCATTGTTTTCACCTTTGTTTTTAACAAATGCGCCTGTAATCGTCCTCCGATCGTCGTGATAGATCTTGATGGAAAATGACCAAAAGTAAGGTAAAAGTAGAGAAAACCTCGATGCCGTCATATCAGGAATGTCCCATCGAATCCCCCAAAACCTTTATCATCATTGCTTTTACTTTTGTTCATTAACAAATGCGCCTGTAATCATCCTCCGAGCGTCGTGATAGATATTGACGCAAAATGACCGAAAGTAAGGTATAAGCAAAGAAAACCTCCGTACCGTCATATCAGGAATGTCCCATCAGATCCTCCAAAACCTTCATCACCATTGCTTTTACCTCTGTTTGTTAACAGCTGCACCTGTAATCGTCCTCTGAGCGTCGTGATAGTTTTTGCCGCAAAATGACCGAAAGTAAGGTAAAAGCGAAGGACAACTCGAGACAATAAGATCCGGAATATCTAAACAAGTACCCCAGAACCATCACGAGTATAGGTATTATCTTTGTTTTTTATTAATAAGTGCGGCTATTATCGTGCTCGAAGCATTGTCCGAATTGATGACGTAATATGACCGAAAGTAAGGTAAAAGCGGAAACGCACTCGGGCCCGGGAAATCGGGAATATCCGATTGAGTCCCCCAAAACCGTCATAAGCACCACTTTTATGGTAAAAAGCAGAGAAAAACTCCGGGCCTCCATATCTGGAATTTTCGATGGAGGACCCCAGTACCATCACGTGCACCGCGTTTGTCTTCTTTTATTAACAAATACGCTTATTATTGTTCTCGCTTCATCGTTCAACTTCTAGACGCAGTACGACCGTATTCAAGATAATAGCAGAGAAGAACCTCGGATCATTGTTTCGGGAATAACGGATTTTCGCCTCCAGAACCATGGCCAACATCGATTCAATCTTTGTTGCGTAAACACAGATAAAATAAGAGCTTCAAATAAAGGCACTATCAATTTGTCTGAAAAAATTACTGTTACGTCGTGGCACTCTCGCACGTGTCGCAAGAACCTTTCTCACGATCAGCGGAAACGCTCAAGGTCCCGAGACAGCGTACCGGATGCATTTTTGCAAATCCGGAATACTCGGATGTTGCGAACCCGACTACAGGAAGTTCGACAGTGCGTTTTCTATCCTCGGCAGCCTTCTGCTACGTCAACAATTTTGGGCCGCCTCGCGACAATTGTTCGGCTTACTTAGGGAAGCGCGAAGAATAATAAGTCAGTCTATTCTCAGCGGATCACCGGGTCAGACCTTCTTTAAATCATTAACGCGGGCTAGAATATTTGTCTAAATAAAACCAGTAACGACAGCACCATCAACCTCGACTTGTTGATTTCAATCATTAATCGAAGAAGACACATAAGTTTCCTTAAAGATCCTATTCGCCTCTTCACGTTTCGACCACTTGTTCCTTTACGCACGAATCTTTTTCACACTCTAGTAGACCGTCTCCGATCAAGTCCTCACTAAACCTCTGAGTCACCGATGACCAAGTTAAGTCGCACCTCTGAGTCACGGCCGGCGAAGTTACCAAATTCGGACCTCTGAATCAGTTCCCCGGTCACGTTCCCGTGATCACTATTCAAGCGAAATCCGAACCATCTGGTCGAACGTACCCCCGAGACGTAACATAGTAAAAATTTTTGGTGTCAGAAGTGGGATCTTCGAGAGTCGAGATTACACGTAAACAAGTGTCGGCAGAGTGAAACTGCCTCGCGTTACTGTGTTTGGAATATCCTTCAGGAAACTATACATACTACAGAAGGAGAATCTTTTCAACGATCAAGACGACGTTGGTCCGCCGTCAACCAGAACCCGAAGCTACAACCAGGAAGCAACAAATCCATAGAAACCCAGTATCGACCCAACTAACGGAAGTCTAAAATAGAATGTTCCTCGCACTAACGTTTCTTCTCATCTGCTTGACATACGTACCAGTTTCTTTTCTGTTGTTACCATTGGTATATCATTCATTCGGTCCGAGAATAATTTCCCATCTTGACTCACTTAAAATTTGATATTGTTCGCGTTGGTATCATATGACACTTATGGAAATTGGCGACTGATTAACCACGTATACATTTCTTCAAAAAAAAAAAAAAAAAAAATAAATAAATACAAACTCCAAACTCGGTAGCGTCTAGATTCTTATACCTAATCAAGTGATTTTTGAATTTCAAATCGAGCTTTACACATAATTTCAATAGACCATTTTCATGCAAAATTGCGCACACTAGAACTTAGAAAATACGTTGGTCACATCGCGTTAGTAATTCTTTGACTCTAGTCACGATGTCGAATCAGGATTCCTCCACCTCCTCTAATCTTCCTTCTGATGGCGCGCCCGCTAATCCAATTCGTGTAGCGTCAAACAATTCGTAAGAAGACGACGTTACTGACCACATTCAAAGATTAAACATACGCGGCATGGAGTTCGATTGGGTGACCAAAGCCTTGTTGCCCATCCCAGATTTCGATGGGAAGAACATCGCGGTAGAAGACTTTATAGCCGACGTCCAATATGCCCACAGAACAATCGATTGTGATGACAGACCGAAATTCCTATACTTGTTATTTTAAAAATTAAAAGGTGAAGCTCGACATCGTCTGCGGTCTAAGCGCAGTCAATACTCTCACATTGAACAATTTACCCACGATTTACGAAACCTCTTTACCTTAAGAAAAGGTACCCTCGATCTAAGGGTAGAATTATCAAATTTGGCGCAAGGATCTCTTGAGGAGATTGACGATTTCGCCGCTCGCGTTCGCAACATTGTCGATATCCTGAATCGCCGCGTTTGCGAGAGTACACGCCGGAGTGCCGGGTGTATGGCAGAAATGTGTGCCGAGAATTGTTCTAACGGCTTAGAAACCTTCATTAGAGGGTTACGTGACGATCTTACCACTTATGTATACTCGAAAGAACCTCACGCTCTGGAGTTGGCAATAGATTATGCCAACGAAGCCGAAAACATGATCCAATCGCGCTCACGGGTTAATAGAAATCGCGCAAAATTCGACGTTAGGAAGTCATCATCTATTATGTCTCCCCGCGAAACTAACGTTGAGTTCTTAAGCGACGAAGACCGCAATGATCATCCTGAACACGTCATCAGAACGGGTCGTCGCCGTCCTCACTCTCGTAGCTCATCCGTAAGAGTCAGAATCGCAGACGCGAGAGAGTCGGAAACAGTCTGCAGGTATTGCAAAAAAAGGGGACATACCATCGATTCGTGTTGGAAGTTAGAAAATCGCAGAAGGTACGAAAGTCAAGAACGAAAAATTAATCGTCGCTCAAGTCGTACTCGGGGTGAACATCGGTCTAGTAGCGCTGATTCCTATGACGCTCGGGACAGATACAACCGCGACTTTTCTCGGGAAAATTATCAGAACCGACGCTACAGCGATCGACAGTACGGAGACTACTCCCCGAGTCGTGAACCGTATTCGTACGCAGGTCGAAACGATTCTCGAAAGAGTCGTGACCGTAGCTCGTCGCGGCCCCGATTCAGTATAGAAAATCATCAAAGTCGACGAGATGAGTGGTAACCCCGACCGCCTCGTGTTGGACATCACTCTAGGCACAGGGACGACACCAGTCGCCACGACAGGCACGACTCCCGATCTCACAGTAAAGACAATTCTCGTCACCGTGAACGCGGTAACACATACCACCACGGACGAGATCACTCGCGCCATCGGAGCCGAGGCGATTCGCGCCGTCAGCGCACAAGAAATTTGGGTGAGCGAAGTCAAGACCCTGGCTCTGAAAGCGATCATACTCCACGTCGCCTTCCGGGTGATCGTCGCAATTACTATCGTAAGTCGAGCTATTCCGATTCCAATCGCTCCGGCAGTTCAAGCGACGAAGGCGACAGAACCAAGCGTTCTCAAGGGAGCCGAAAAGCTTCTCGTAAAGGCTCTCAAGACAAATCCCGCGACGCGAGGCGAGACGGCTCGCAAAGTCGCCCTTTAATGAACAACAAGTCCACCGAAACGTCTAAACCTTGTTCACGTAATTCGTGCTCTGGATCGACGGAGTCTTTAAACTTAAGGACAGCTCGGCGCCAAAGCGCAGCGCCGAGCAACGACATGAAAGCGCTCCCTCAACCCGTATCCAGATCCGTAAGGCTCATATATCGCGGCAAGCTCCCGGCGAGCACTTAGACCGCGCGGTTCGCTTATCATCTCCCGAAGTCCCATCCGGGGAGGTGACCCTCTTTGTCGATAACGGTTCTGACATTAACATCGTTAAAAGGAAAACTATCCTACCGGGTTTGGCAATAAACCGCAATTTACTCTATGAAATTGCGGGGGTCACCAATGGGGTCGAAATGTCACTAGGTGGAAATTAAAGTTAATGGAATCCCGACTGTTTTCCATGTGGTGAGGGATGATTTTGGTTTGGAGGAGCAGGGACTTTTAGGTATACCCTTCTTCCGCGAAAATGGCGCAAAGATCGATTACGTCAATGGTTGGATAACTTTGGAGACAAATAACCAAGTAGTCCCGTTCGTGAACACTGAAATATTGACCATCCCAGCTCGCTCCAAAAAACTCCTTCGGGTTAGGGTCTCAACCGATTTCAAATACGGATACATTCCCCAAATCAATTTCCACCATGGCATTTATTGCGGGAACGCTGTGGTCGAAAATCGCGACGGCTTTGCTTACCTCTATGCTATAAACAGTAAAGAAACAGATGTAGATCTCGTCGCGCCGAAAGTCACTTTAATGCCGTTAGAAGAACTGCCGCGTTGCGAAATTCCAGCTGACCGCGATGAGCCCAATGAACTCGTCCTACTCACACCAGACACCCTGGATCATAAGAATGTGTCGCGAGTCGCACACGTACACTCTCACAGCGATAATGGCGTGAAAGAGATATTGTCGTTGCTAAGATTAGACCACCTGGAAGATGCGGAATACGACCACGTACTTATGCTGATGAGGGAATATCAACACCTCTTCCATCTGCCCGGCCGACCGCTGCACTACACAGACGTGGTGACTCATAAGATCCCCACGGTGGACGACCTGCCTATCAACACGAAGCAATATCGCTTTCCACACAACATAAAAACAGAAATCAACGCCCAAGTCGCGGATTTACTCGACAGAGACATAATCCAGGAATCTTCATCACCATACAATTCTCTCATTTGAATCGTTCCCAAGAAAGCGGATTCGCTGGGAAATAAACGCTGGCGGCTAGTCGTCGATTTCCAAAAAATCAATGAAGAAACCGAACATCGCCGACATTCTGGATCAGTTAGGGAAAGCTCGTTACTTTTCGGTCTTTGACCTCGCATCTGAATTCCACCAAATTCGTATGGACCCTGAGGATAAAGAAAAAACAGCATTCTCCACACCACATGGTCATTACGAGTTCAATCGCATGCCGTTCGGGCTGAAGAATGCCCCCGCTACCTTCCAGCGTCTAATGGATCAAGTTTTGTCGGGACTACAAGGGAACGAGATATTCGTGTATCATGATGACATCGTGATTTATGCAGACTCCCTCGAAGAGCATGATCGGAAATTTCGTAGACTGGCAAGTAGGTTATCCGATGCACGACTATCCTTGCAGCCTGACAAATGCGAATTTCTTCGCCCCGAAGTAGTGTATCTGGGTCACATTATCAGTCGCGATGGCGTTCGGCCTAACCCTTTGAAACTGAAAGCCGTGAGAGAATTTCCGATCCCGAAAAATCAAAAGAATATCAAACAGTTTTTGGGATTGGTCGGGTACTACCGTCGATTCATCGACAACTTCGCCAAAATAGCGAAACCACTCACGCTGCTGTTGAAAAAGAACGTTCCTTTTGAATGGTTAACGGAACAACAACACGCTTTCGAAGAACTACGGGATAAAATCTGTGAAGAACCCATATTACGTTATCCTGACTACAGCAAACCATTTATCATTACCACCGATGCTTCGAACGTCGCTGTAGCCGCGATCCTAAGCCAGGGACCAATCGGCGACGACCTTCCTATCGCCTACCTTTCAAGAACCTTGACTGACCCAGAAACGCGATACGACGCGACAAAAAAGGAATTGCTCGCGATAATCTATGCCGTTGAACACTTTCGATCGTATATTTATGGACGTAAATTTTTCCTCGTAACGGACAACAAACCGCTCACCTGGCTAAAACGTCTCAAGGATCCGACATCTCAATTACGACGATGGGCTGCGGTGCTCGATGGCTGCGATTACGAGCTTATACATAAACCTGGACGCCAAAACACCAATGCTGATGCTCTATCCAGAAACCCAATTGCTGAAAATCGAAAACAGGACACTGTTGGGTCGCGCAGTCTCAACGCCAAGAGGAGACGCGTAAATAACGAATCAAACGGGAGCTCGTCTTCGGAGATCCTGGCATTCCGGAGAACAAAACAGACCAGGCTACTTTCGGACTC
Source organism: Ophion ventricosus (assembly GCA_963932345.1). NCBI lineage: Eukaryota > Metazoa > Arthropoda > Insecta > Hymenoptera > Ichneumonidae > Ophion > Ophion ventricosus. Next base: position 15,368,395 of record OZ010722.1, read on the forward strand.
GACACAAACATCGTCATCGGCTGACCCTTCACTTTCTTCGTCGGCCGATATCTCGGGCTCGTCGGACGATGAGAATCCTGACGTTTCGGTCACCTTGTCGAAAAGGGTACATCCTACCACTGAATCGTCTGACAATACTCATCCACCCGCCAACAAAAGACAACGGAAAGGGGAGGCTGGGCCTCCCGTAATCGCCAGTGATAAAACTTCAAATGCTGACAAACGACTTCGCAGTCGACCAATAGACGAATTCCGTCTACCTCGTCGTCGCTCATGGAACATGAATTATTCCTCGCCATCTTCCGATGAAGCTCCGGAGACCTTTCATTACGAAGTGCCGGTAGATGTCCATTCTCCTACTTCGCGTCTGACGAATGAGGAAAAAATTCAAAGCAAACCACCTGTATCACTGCCCCTGCGAACAATTGGAAATCGTCGAGAAGGGTTCTGCGTACCTTCCGCGGTACTGATGAATCCGGACATCATCGAACAGCTACCAGAGCAGGGTCTTGGTAAGCAAACCTTAAAGAACGGTACTTCACGTCCTGCTCACGAAACATCAAAGACCTCCCTCTCCACGCGAAATGACACAACAACTAGCTCTGAGGATTCACGTGCACTAACCAATTCGTATTTCGACAATTCCCGAAATGCGTCGAACATCCTTGAGGAAACAAGCGAGTCGCGAACATCGTCGATATCCACATCCGACACGGAGCTAGACGCCCGAATGACCGATTCGATACGGTACTCGACCAGTCACATTCTGAGTAAAGAAACGCACGGCGTTCATCGGATTATCCACAAGGGCACGTACCCCCTAACATCTTCAAAACTACTCATAGAAAAGAAAGGGCTGGTTTGGGAAACACTGCGCCAAGAACGCGGAGCAGCGGGGGAGGTGATAGTAACTAAGAGAGGAAAGTTGTACGTGTACGGCCTCGTATGTAAAAAGTTGCGCGACAAATCTCTTGACCCCCTCACGCTCAGATCATGCATAACTACACTACGGGAACTCATGAGAAAGCATGACGTTTATCATATACACATCCCTTGCGAGAACGATTTGTTCAACTTGGCTGATCGCAGAACTATCGAAAAGATTCTGGTGTCCACCTTTCACGGGACCGAGGTTAACATCGTATTGTGCAACGGTTCTTTAACCGTCTCATCACCGCATCTCAGAGGCGAAATCGTCCGCGAGCACCACGATTCGTCAGTGGGTGGCCACAAGGGAATAACCAAAACAGGTCAATTGATTCTGCACCCCTACTATTGGGACGATTTGAAACGCGACGTCGAACGCTTCATCAAACGGTGCCCGACTTGTCAACGCAAAAAATTGGTGCGAGTAAAAAATCGTTCGCCCATGATTATCACGGATACCCCAACCGATGCCTTCGAAAAGGTCTCCCTCGATATCTACGGCCCATTGCCTCATACTCGGTCTGGCCATGTGTACCTCCTAACTATACAGGACCTACTCACGAAGTACTCAGTGGCAGTCCCCCTGGCTCAGACCACGGCAAGTGAGTTAGGTATCGCATTCGCTACCAAATTCATCTCCATCTACGGTGCGCCGAAAGCTATTCTCACTGATCAGGGGAGGAATTTTATTAGTAAAGTTTTCCAACAGTTCGCAAGGCTATTCAAAATGCAACAATACCGTGCGTCTGCCCATCATCCACAGTCTAACGGGTCGATTGAACGTAGCCACCATGTCCTCACCGAATACCTGGAAAGCTTTGTCGATAAACACCGCGAATGGGACCAATGGATACCTTTTGCGATGTTCTCAAACAACGTCAGCATCCACGAGGGGACGAAGTTCTCTTCATTCGAACTGGTTTACGGAAAGGTTGCCCGAATCCCGTCGGAGTTTAAAGTTGACGGAGAAGACAAAACGTACGATCACTTGCTACGAGACCTAGTTACTAAACTACAAATTTCAAGAAACATGGCCGCAGAAAACCTCGTAAAAGCCAAACACAAGTCGAAACGACTCTACGATCGACGTATCTGCACCCATGAATTCGACGTAGGAGACCTAGTTTACTTGCTGAAAGAACAAAAAATTGGAACGTTCGATGACGAATACACTGGTCCGTACGCGATAGTTTAAGTACTTCCCAATAATAACGTTAGGCTCCGTTTGAACTCCAACCAAATGAAAATAGTCCATTCTGATAAAATAAAATCCGCATACTTGTAGAAGCTGTAAATTACTGTTAAAGGCTAAGACGCTTCCTACGAAAATCAGATTCAACTTCTGTTGAATCTGATTTTCGTAGCTTTTCTGAGCTCATTCTGTTGACGTGCCGCGAGTATAAGTGGCTTTAACCGGCCTGTACCGACTAAAAGGTTTAAGTAAGCTAAGATTCCATCAGATAATAAAACCGAATACTATTCTCGGTGCTCCTTGTTACAGGTCGGGCCTAGTATTAGATGAGTACACCGTCACTCCTATCCCAGTTAACCCCGGCATCTACTCCGACCGATGGGGGTCGTTGAGAACATATCAAACTTCGTGGAAACTTGTTACACACATCAGTCTTGGAAAATTTATGGAAAGGAAATCCGACATTACTTCAGCATGGGAAATCTTAATGCAAAAATGCTTCCTTTTAAGAGAGAAATGCGCCGTGGGGACCCAACTAAAGGAAATCCAAATCGAACTCAAAATCATAGCGAAAGACCAACAGGGTATAGATGATCTGACCGAGGAATTTTACGATTCGACTCACGAACGAGAAAAACGTGCCCCCTTAAAGTTCATTGGATCCATCAGTAAAGTACTATTCGGAACACTGGACGCCGAAGACGCCGAGTTCTACAAAACGCATATCGAGGCACTAGAAAACGATACTAGAGCAATAGTCGAACTAATCGCCGATCAGACACACATGATCAAATCCAAATTTAATGAGGAACGAATCCGCCTCGTCAACATAACAAACTCATTCGCTATCAAATTCAACCGCGTCTCTGAGACATTTAGCCGAATAAACGAACAAATTAGTGCATTAGGACTGAATGAAGAATTGAACGATGCCGTCGGTGCCCTCTCCCACACCGTTTCTGAGTACCGCCTAGACTCTACAGTTTTAATTGATGCCGTGCTTTTCGCTAAACAAGGTCAACTACACCCACAGCTTTTGCCTCCTTATCAGATCATGCAAGCCGCCAAAGCTATCCAACGCGTGCAAGTAAATATGGAATTCCCTGTACCTCTTAACCAGCATTCGGCTCCTGAACTTCTAAAACTGTCGGAGTTAACAGTCTACCATTCCAAAGGACAATTAATATATATTATAACGATTCCTTTGTTGGAACTAAAATTCTATAATCTTTTTAAAAACATTCCACTACCGATATACCAACATTCCGGCCCCAAGGGAACAAATTTCGCTTATATCCGACCTACAGCCCCATTCACTGCAATTTCTGACAACTTGGAAGAATATTTTCGACTCTACTATGAAGATATACAAGGTTGTAAAACACTATATGACCGATTCATTTGCAAGCATCTAAACGTTCTCTACAGAGTCGATGATCACAGTGACTGCGAAGTACGAATCTTAACGGAACCCCACTTTCAAGATTTCAAATCCTGTGACGTGCGAATCAAAATTATCTCAAGAACTCACTGGTCCCGTATCCACCTTTCTAACGAGTGGCTTTTCTCCAGCGCCGACCGAGAAACACTGCGTGTCAAATGTGAAAACGAACCCTTACGCGTAATATCAATTAATGGCACGGGCATTCTCCATCTTCGCCCAAGGTGCGAAGCAAGAACGTCCTCTGCCGTCCTTGTCTCGTTAGACGAAACTTCAACTGTTAGTCGTACTGAGTTCGCGCCGAAAACATCTCTTAACATTTCGCTCATGCTTATCGCCGCCGTCGACCCCCCGGAAGCTATGAACGTTACCGAGCTTTTTTCCGATCTTGACTCACCAACAAAAACAAATCATGATCAGAACCGCGAACCCGGTCTAATGGACGGTGGAACTGAGTTCAATTCCATAATAATCCGGGCCAAGGAACTTCTTAAGCACCAAAATACCCATAAACGAATCTACCGGATCGAATCTATTGCGTGCTATTCAGGCATCGGTCTGGGCAGCCTCGTGGTTTTCCTCGGGCTTGCCTGGAAATGTTCACGGTTTTCTAAGTTTGGTTACATATATACATTCCTACGAGCACGTGCCCATCGCCGAAAGCATCGGTCGCACCAATCAATCCGCGAATCATCGATCGAGATTATTGACCTCAAACAAGAGCCGCCGCGCGCATCACCACCAACTATCGGAGGAGTAACACGCAGCGGGTCATCTGCAAGGTCCACTCAGAAACCAACCATCAAAGCAGTACAGACACTAGGGTCACACGAGGTACCCAACATGCTGACATCAACAAGGTCGACACGCGAAGTTAACCAAGGCCACCTCATACCGTACTCCAAACGCCTCGACGCTGCTTTCCTGTAAAGCAACATCAGGAAATAAGTATCGACTTCCCGAATTTACCTATTGCCTTTCGACACTCAGGTATCGACCAACTGCAATTCATTCATCAATTGTTTGTTCCACCCTCTTCGCCTCACATTTCGCCACGTCCACGTGGGGGCCTTGCTCTAGAAATGCGTGCGAACCGAGTCCTCAAAATTATAATTAGACACAACCGATATTAATATAAAATTCGATAGTTGCAGGCATGCGACTACACTACCAACAGGATGTATCGAGATGGTGAATCAAACTTATATTCTGTCCCATCAACATCGTAATGGTTTCGTCTGCAGTTCACCCCAACTACCTGTAAAATACCACCACCGCCGCGTGACGCTTACGCTGCTTCAATGGATCTACATCAACTCATTGGGATTGTCCGATAAAACGCCGTTCTCACCAACAATCCTGCCACGACTCGTCGGTTCTTGCAAATTGCCAGCGCTCGGCGTAGCCCTGGCAAATTATCAGAAGGGGAGGTGTTACGTCGTGGCACTCTCGCACGTGTCGCAAGAACCTTTCTCACGATCAGCGGAAACGCTCAAGGTCCCGAGACAGCGTACCGGATGCATTTTTGCAAATCCGAAATACTCGGATGTTGCGAACCCGACTACAGGAATTCGACAGTGCGTTTTCTATCCTCGGCAGCCTTCTGCTACGTCAACAATTTTGGGCCGCCTCGCGACTATTGTTCGGCTTACTTAGGGAAGCGCGAAGAATAATAAGTCAGTCTATTCTCAGCGGATCACCGGGTCAGACCTTCTTTAAATCATTAACGCGGGCTAGAATATTTGTCTAAATAAAACCAGTAACGACAGCACCATCAACCTCGACTTGTTGATTTCAATCATTAATCGAAGAAGACCCATAAGTTTCCTTAAAGATCCTATTCGCCTCTTCACGTTTCGACCACTTGTTCCTTTACGCACGAATCTTTTTCACACTCTATTAGACCGTCTCCGATCAAGTCCTCACTAAACCTCTGAGTCGCCGATGACCAAGTTAAGTCGCACCTCTGAGTCACGGCCGGCCAAGTTACCAAATTCGGACCTCTGAATCAGTTCCCCGGTCACGTTCCCGTGATCACTATTCAAGCGAAATCCGAACCATCTGGTCGAACGTACCCCCGAGACGTAACAATTACCAAAGTGCGATTTTTTCGATGGTCGCGACTTTTCAAATAATGATTAAAAGGCAAATTTTCCCAGAACGTTGATGTGTTTCCATTTTCGTCTTCTGAAAGAAAAAAAGACAAAGACTCGTACTGTTATTTTTTATTTGACCCGAAATGTTGAATTACGTGTAAAATAAAAATCATAGCAGACGATACATGAACCGTCAAATCGGCTCGCCTGTCCCGAATCTCGAACTTGCACACCCAAATTGGTTAAAGATGATAGTAGGCGATATACGAAACGTCAAACTACGCGTCAAACAGTCCGTTCCCGGAGACGTTCGACGCGCGCGCTCCGCATTTGCGTACCCAAGATGGCAGAAATCCATCGCAGACGTTACGCGAAACGTCAAATCACGCGTCAAACTGTGCGTTTCGGCCGAACCTCGGAGCGCGCTCTCTGAACCTGCGTTCAGAGCGGGCGCGAAACGTGGGATAAATCCATAGTACGCACACGCGCGCGTGCACTCATGCAACCTCATGTGCGCACACGCTCACACAACACTCGCATTAAAGAATATTAGGAAAATAATAATATGCGTAGTAGGAAAAAATCAATAATTTTGCCCGAAATTACGTTAAAGTTTATTGTTCCAATTGTTTTCTCCAAAATTTAAAACGAATCGTAAATTATTAAAAATATTATTTGCAGAGTATGGAATGCTCGAACATTTTCGAAATTCACAATAAGTAGATGTTAGGTGCGGGAGCTATGACAAGATTCCTACTTTACCGGCCGAGTTAGCCAAGACACGAACCATTGGTTCATGTCCGAGCTAAGTCAGGTTAGGATGGTCGAGTAGGATTTTGTCAGAGCCCCCGCACCTTTATCGACTGTCGATACTTACCGGTCGATGGTAAGGCTCCCTTGGTTACCGGCTGATGGTGGCCCCCCCCCTCACGAATGGGGGGGGCACGGAGAAGTCCGACTGCCGGCGAGGCCGCGCAATGACTGACAAAGAGTTGTGGTGCTTTGTAATAAAAGGGAGCCCCCCCCCCCCCCCGCCAGAAGGAGGGGCGGGAGGAAGAGTGGGGGTCTAATTTCTCAGAAAGATTGTTTAAACATTTGTGGGTGGTGAGTCGTCGGGCGCCGTGTCAAAGGGACCCCCCCTCCCCCTGCCAGAAGGAGGGTCGGGAGGAAGAGTGGGGGTCTCATTTCTCAGAAAAATTGTTTAAACATTTGTGGGTGGTGAGTCATCGGACGCCGTGCCAAAGGGACCCCCCCCCCCCCCCCCCCCCTCCCGCGCGACAGCTTTGCGACGTGTTGAAACCTGTCAGCGAATGACTTTTCTCAGAATTTGTTTATCTGGGCAGCGGCGGACGAGTGACAGGAGGTCAATATGGCCGCCGAATTTCGTGTCATTTTTTCTACGCATTGTTTTTATCGGACGTTTGAAATTTTGGCGGTGGAAGAAAAGCGACGGGATTTCGTCAGATTTTTTCTATGCATTGTAGAAATCAGACGCTTTTTCGGTGGTCATCAGAGGTGTTGAGTGAGAGGTGTCGACCGTCCGACGATTTGCTCAATGTGTAATTACCCTCTCGTCAGTAAGGCAGAAAATTATCGAGAAATTTGCGTTCAAGATTGAAGAGTCACACACACAACGTCTCGCTGTTTAGAACTCGATCTTGTGTATACAAACTCGACGTTCGGGCGGGCGGGCGCGCGTCCCTGCACACACACACACACACACACACACACACGCGCGCGCGCGCGTGCTGTTACATAGAGATTTTTCTCTCAAATATATTCATCAGCCCTTCCACATGCGTATTTGATTTCGATTCATTGAGCAGTCATCATGGACGATTGCGACAAAATTATCGATACGTTGAAGAGCGCGCGGTATTCGCAGGCGGAAAAGTGGCAAAAGTATTGCGATGTGCACGTCAAGCTCTTGGGGAAAACATTGAAAAAACCGGGGCTTAACGTTGGTCAAAAATTGAAAATTCAATCGACATTAGCAAAGTTGTCGTCGTTGAGGGAAAAAATCGCGCGTGGAGCAGGTGTAAGCAGTGCTGGTGTAAGCGGTGCTGGTGTGAGCGATGCTAGTGATAAACTAAAGTGGGTCGATCTTGAGGCGGCATTTCAAAGTCGGATAAAGACGGGCTCCATTGTGAATTTCGAGCACAAAGATGTGCAAAGTTTCCTCGAAGATGCGATGCACGTGGTTATCGCAAAATTGGAAAACATTGTGCGAGAGGAGGGTAACGTGAAGGTGAATGTGACATTAGCGTGCAAATTTCGCCTCATGAAGGTGAATGAAATCATTGAGGAGGAAAAGACATTTCAAACGAAAAACGCAATCATCTTACCGTCGAGCGATATTAGCGAGTGGTTCATCGAGTACGTCCAAACAAAACTCTCGACGAAAATCGAGGACTTTCAGGAGAAAGAGTCTGGTTGGACATTACATGAAATCTCACATCTTCTTGTAAACATTAACAAGTACGAACCACTGCGAGGAAGCTTATCCACGTACACGCGTCTCCCGCGGGATATACAGATGAAACGGGCCGTCATCAATATTGAAAACAATGACCCCTATTGTTTTCTCTGGTCCGTCACAGCAGCTCTCTCCCCACCACCTAGGGGGAATCCTGTACGTAAGAGTTCGTATCCTCATTACAGCGAGGTGCTCAACTATGAAGGCCTGGATTTTCCCATGAGTTTGTTAAATATTAAAAAATTTGAGCAATCGAATGGCTTATCGATCCACGTGTACGGGATTGACGGCGTGACAAAAGACGGCACTAGTAAAATTGTGCCGATATATTTGAGTAAACAAATGTCGGATAAACCAACTATTCATCTACTCATGATCAGAGCGGAAATCGATGAGGAGGAGGAGGAGGAGGACGCAGGTGTTCCCAAGGTGTATCATCATTTTTCGTGGATTAAAAACATTTCGAGGCTCGTGAGTGCGCAGACCTCCAGGGGAAAACGCTACACGTGGATTTGCGACCGATGTTTGTGCTACTTCATCAGAGAAGAAATATTGCAAAGGCACAAAAAGGACTGTAGTAATAATTGCCGGGTTATGTTTCCCAAAGTTACCAACACAATATTGAAATTCAAAAATTACAAGCACAAGGAGATAGTTCCATTTGTAATTTATGCAGATTTGGAATGTTTGCTCGAACCGGTCGCAGCATCGCAGACTAACACTGTAAACTATCAGAAGCATACTCCCCACAGTATTGCCTACTATAAGCATTGTAGTTTTAATGACGCGCTCTCAGAGTACAGAGTGAATCGTGGAAAAGACTGTATTGAATGGTTCATGCGCGACTTGGAAGAACTGGCCCACTCATTGAATGTAATTTTTCAGACAGTCGTACCGATGAAACCTTTGAGCGTTGACGAAAGTCGAAGCTTCAAGTTAGCTGAAAAATGTCACGTTTGTGAAAAATCTTTTGCTCCCAATCAAGTGAGAGTGCGAGATCATTGTCATTTTACGGGGAAATTTCGTGGTGCTGCTCATCAAGGATGCAATTTAAATTACAAAAATAGCCACGTTGTTCCCATAATTTTTCACAATTTGTCGGGATACGATGCACACTTTTTAATAGTCGCATTGGCTCGAACATTCGAGGGATCGATCAGTCTTCTCCCCATTAACAAGGAAAAATATATTTCATTTTCAAAGTGCGTCAAAGGCACACGCGTGCAGTACCGATTCATCGACTCTATGAGATTTATGGCGGGTAGCATTGAAAAATTAGCGTCTTATCTGAAAGACGATCAAAAAATAGTGACACGTAAGCATTGCGCTAAACCCAGGGAATTTGAATTATTGACGAGGAAAGGTGTGTTTCCCTATGACTACTTGGACTCTTGGCAGCGACTCGATGAGACGGAATTGCCCGCTAAAGATAAATTTTTCTCTCGACTCAATAATGAGGATATCTCGGTGGACGATTACGCACACGCTTGCAAAATTTGGACAGTCTTTGACATTAAAACGTTGGGGGAATATTCCGACTTGTACTTGAAAACCGATGTACTCCTACTGACGGACATATTTGAAAATTTTCGTCAAAATTGCATCAGCACATATGACCTCGATCCATTGCATTATTTCACCGCTCCCGGCCTATCCTTTGATGCAATGTTAAAATGTACCAATGTCGAACTCGAACTTTTGGTCGACGTTGACATGTTGATGTTCATCGAGAGAGGTATTCGCGGTGGAGTAGCGCAGTGCTGCAATAGGTATGCGAAAGCAAATAATCGCTACATGAAAGATGATTTTAATGCAAACGAGCCAGAGTCATACTTAATGTATTACGATGTTAATAATCTGTATGGTGCAGCTATGTGTGAGTCACTGCCCTACGGCGCGTTTGTTTGGGTAGACGATTTCGAGGAACGTATCGAGAGTATTCCGGATGACGGTGAAACGGGATACATTCTTGAAGTTGATTTAGAGTATCCTCGAGACTTACACAACACACACAAAGATCTGCCCTTGTGCCCCGAACACTACGTCCCGCCTGGGAGCACTCAGAAAAAATTAACAACCACGCTAATGCGAAAAGAAAAGTATGTAATTCATTATCGAAATTTGAAGCAATGCTTGAAATTGGGACTTCGCGTCACAAAAATGCACAGAATCCTCAAATTCAAGCAGCGCGCTTGGCTAAAAAAATACATTGATGTAAATACGGAATTGAGAAAAAAATCTAACAATGATTTTGAGAAAAATTTTTATAAACTCATGAACAATGCGGTCTTTGGTAAAACAATGGAAAATGTGAGGAAACATCGGGAAGTGCGACTTGTAACAAAGTGGAAGGGGCGGTGGGGAGCGGAAGCGCAAATCGCCAAGCCAACGTTTCATAGCTGCACCATATTTGACAATGACATCGTTATAATCGAGCTCAATAGAGCGTGCGTTCTATTCAATAAGCCCATCTACACAGGATTCTCAATCCTCGATATCTCCAAACTCTGGATTTACAATTTTCACTACAATTACATACTCGAAAGATTTAACAATCATGCAAAATTGTTGTATACAGATACTGATAGTCTCATTTATCACTTCAGCGTGCCTGACATTTACGAAACGATCAAGTGTGACATTGACAAGTTTGACACGTCCGATTATTCCCCAAACAATCCCTACGATATGCCCTTGCGAAATAAAAAGGTATTAGGCCTCATGAAAGATGAAAACAATGGCCATATTATGACAGAATTTGTGGGCTTGAGAGCGAAATTGTACTCGTTTAAGATCCTCGACTGTGGCGATTCAAAGAAGAGAGCTAAGGGCATTAGGTGGTCAACCCTGAAATCCATCACATTCGACGATTTCAAAAATTGCTTGTTTGCGCACGAAAACCTCGTCAAGGCGCAACAATTGATTATGAGTAAAAAACACATTGTTCACACGGCGATGCAAAATAAAGTTGCTCTCAGCTGGAGAGATGACAAAAGAGTGCTAATCCCAGATTCCACGGACACTCTTCCATGGGGTTATGTTTCTAATGATATGGAAACTGAATAAAAAGAAAGCTGTGTGTGTGTGTGTGTGAAGACTCATTTTTTTCATCCCCACTCCCCAGAACAAGCGACCAATATCGAACCCGTCTGAGAATGTAAACAAGAAAAACGTTGGCTCTACAACGTTTTTTTTTGACCCTTTGGATCAGTCGAGAACTATGTATCGAGTGGTTGACATTTATCGAGTGTACACACTTATAGTATTTCTATTCACGCGTTTTCCTTCGCTACGAAATCGCTGGCCAGACTTGAGATTACAAGATTTGCATTATCTTCCACCTTCAGTGATTTGGCGGAAATTGCGAAAAGTTTTGAAGGGAGCGCGAGAAGAAGACTTTGCTGATGCGTTTGACAAAGGTCTGATAAACACTTTCGGTCTTTTACATTCTGTGGTGCGTGTAATCAAACGACGAAATTGGGAAGAATCGGATCGTGTTGCGCCCATCGTTGATGAATACGGTAAGAATTCTCTCTTTCTGTTTCACACACACCCACACACACACACACACACACACACACACACACACACACACACACAGATATTACATTTTTTAGCAAAACTTTGTCTTCTTCAATCGAGTGACGACGAGTCCTTACCGCGATCACCACCATCATCATCATCATCATCATCATCATCTTGTTCATCACCACCACCACCACCATCAAAAAGATCGCGTATAATCGATGAATATGAGCAATCTGATTCGGACGTCGAGTCGCCATCGTGTTCAAAAACCCCATCTGATGAATTTGTGCAATCTGATGGTGCTGTAGCTGGACCATCGGGAATCAACGCTCGTAGATCATCATCATCATCATCAACAATTTCGCTTCCACCATCGCGAGAACCACCACAACAACCATCAAGTAAGTGGGGGGGATTTTTTGGTGCAACGTCATAAGGGGCAAAGACCCAAGGCGAGGATTTTTCCGTTGAACCCTAGCCAACGTTCTCATGTACAGTAGATGTCAACGGGTGGATTCACTGTGCGCCCATTCAACGCATCGACGTGCACAACGAACCTCTTGACGAGCCCGCTCAAGCTGACGAGAGTGACGACGACGAATCGAGTGAAGCCAGCGTACATACGAGCGAAGATCTTATTGAAGAAGACAGTGAAGATTCAGGTAAAAAGAAACATTTTCGGAAAAAAAAATGTTGGAACATAAAACGCATTTTCTTTGACAGGTTACGAATCGTGTGCTTTTGGCGATTTGGCGCGAAGGCAACAAGTCGAAGAATTTTGGAACCTCGACGAGGAATAATTTTTTTCTTCCCCCCACCCGAGCTCTATTGGACGAAAATTCTCTCAAGGTTTGACAGTCTTATTCAGAAGCGACCATAAGTCAAAATTACTTTCCCGCTTGACAATTCTCTCTTTTTCCCAGATGTCTTTCCACATTCAAGGTAATTCTATCGTTTTCGAAGGAATAAATATGACTTTGGTAAGTACGCACTGTATTTCGAGTATCCCCCCCCACCCCGCTAATATGTCATCTTTGTTTCTAGACCGTGGGACCAACAGAGAATCAATGGCGACATCAGTTTATAGCAGCGGCCAAAAATGTGAGAGCACAGAAGCGTGAACTACGTGAAAACACCCTCCGCGTGTGGAAGGAGGATGGCATGTCTTTGAATCGCGTCTGGTGGGACCCCGAAGCGCAAACATCAGATATCTTTCATTTCAGGCAATTATTTGGCATGAATCCGTTGCAAGATGAGAATCGAGACTCTGTGTGGGATGCTCATGTGAGCGCGATGGGTTTGGGGAAATGATGAACTTTTTTCAAAAACAACTTTTTAATAAAAAAAACTTTTTTCACAAATCTCCTTTATCGATCCAACTGTTGTGCGTATCATCGAAGCCTAGCCACTTGACGAGCATTCGATTTCCACGCTTCTTAACCACACTCTCAACGAGGTAAATGTCGGGATACATGACTTTCTGGAGCTCCTCTTCGTAAAAGCAGCCGGCGATGGGTTCGTTCCGATGGTCCTTGAGATTGTACGTCGTTGGATTCGTTCTTTTCTTCACTCTATATATCGTGAATATTTCGGTTGTCCAATTTGGCGTGTAACCCTTCTCAAATACATGCTTAAATTTGCTAATTCGCACATTATCGCCAATTTTTAATTTTTGTGATTTTTTTCCTACTCGAGGCTGGCGGAAAATACGATGGAGGATCTGTTTCTCATTTGCCGTATTGACATTTTTTGGTTTCACCTTGATGGTGCGATGCACGGTGCTGTTGTATTCGGTCATTAGAGAATACCTGTGTGTGTGTGTGTGTGTGTGTGTGTGTGAAACAGAAAGAGAGAATTCTTACCGTATTCATCAACGATGGGCGCAACACGATCCGATTCTTCCCAATTTCGTCGTTTGATTACACGCACCACAGAATGTAAAAGACCGAAAGTGTTTATCAGACCTTTGTCAAACGCATCAGCAAAGTCTTCTTCTCGCGCTCCCTTCAAAACTTTTCGCAATTTCCGCCAAATCACTGAAGGTGGAAGATAATGCAAATCTTGTAATCTCAAGTCTGGCCAGCGATTTCGTAGCGAAGGAAAACGCGTGAATAGAAATACTATAAGTGTGTACACTCGATAAATGTCAACCACTCGATACATAGTTCTCGACTGATCCAAAGGGTCAAAAAAAAACGTTGTAGAGCCAACGTTTTTCTTGTTTACATTCTCAGACGGGTTCGATATTGGTCGCTTGTTCTGGGGAGTGGGGATGAAAAAAATGAGTCTTCACACACACACACACACAGCTTTCTTTTTATTCAGTTTCCATATCATTAGAAACATAACCCCATGGAAGAGTGTCCGTGGAATCTGGGATTAGCACTCTTTTGTCATCTCTCCAGCTGAGAGCAACTTTATTTTGCATCGCCGTGTGAACAATGTGTTTTTTACTCATAATCAATTGTTGCGCCTTGACGAGGTTTTCGTGCGCAAACAAGCAATTTTTGAAATCGTCGAATGTGATGGATTTCAGGGTTGACCACCTAATGCCCTTAGCTCTCTTCTTTGAATCGCCACAGTCGAGGATCTTAAACGAGTACAATTTCGCTCTCAAGCCCACAAATTCTGTCATAATATGGCCATTGTTTTCATCTTTCATGAGGCCTAATACCTTTTTATTTCGCAAGGGCATATCGTAGGGATTGTTTGGGGAATAATCGGACGTGTCAAACTTGTCAATGTCACACTTGATCGTTTCGTAAATGTCAGGCACGCTGAAGTGATAAATGAGACTATCAGTATCTGTATACAACAATTTTGCATGATTGTTAAATCTTTCGAGTATGTAATTGTAGTGAAAATTGTAAATCCAGAGTTTGGAGATATCGAGGATTGAGAATCCTGTGTAGATGGGCTTATTGAATAGAACGCACGCTCTATTGAGCTCGATTATAACGATGTCATTGTCAAATATGGTGCAGCTATGAAACGTTGGCTTGGCGATTTGCGCTTCCGCTCCCCACCGCCCCTTCCACTTTGTTACAAGTCGCACTTCCCGATGTTTCCTCACATTTTCCATTGTTTTACCAAAGACCGCATTGTTCATGAGTTTATAAAAATTTTTCTCAAAATCATTGTTAGATTTTTTTCTCAATTCCGTATTTACATCAATGTATTTTTTTAGCCAAGCGCGCTGCTTGAATTTGAGGATTCTGTGCATTTTTGTGACGCGAAGTCCCAATTTCAAGCATTGCTTCAAATTTCGATAATGAATTACATACTTTTCTTTTCGCATTAGCGTGGTTGTTAATTTTTTCTGAGTGCTCCCAGGCGGGACGTAGTGTTCGGGGCACAAGGGCAGATCTTTGTGTGTGTTGTGTAAGTCTCGAGGATACTCTAAATCAACTTCAAGAATGTATCCCGTTTCACCGTCATCCGGAATACTCTCGATACGTTCCTCGAAATCGTCTACCCAAACAAACGCGCCGTAGGGCAGTGACTCACACATAGCTGCACCATACAGATTATTAACATCGTAATACATTAAGTATGACTCTGGCTCGTTTGCATTAAAATCATCTTTCATGTAGCGATTATTTGCTTTCGCATACCTATTGCAGCACTGCGCTACTCCACCGCGAATACCTCTCTCGATGAACATCAACATGTCAACGTCGACCAAAAGTTCGAGTTCGACATTGGTACATTTTAACATTGCATCAAAGGATAGGCCGGGAGCGGTGAAATAATGCAATGGATCGAGGTCATATGTGCTGATGCAATTTTGACGAAAATTTTCAAATATGTCCGTCAGTAGGAGTACATCGGTTTTCAAGTACAAGTCGGAATATTCCCCCAACGTTTTAATGTCAAAGACTGTCCAAATTTTGCAAGCGTGTGCGTAATCGTCCACCGAGATATCCTCATTATTGAGTCGAGAGAAAAATTTATCTTTAGCGGGCAATTCCGTCTCATCGAGTCGCTGCCAAGAGTCCAAGTAGTCATAGGGAAACACACCTTTCCTCGTCAATAATTCAAATTCCCTGGGTTTAGCGCAATGCTTACGTGTCACTATTTTTTGATCGTCTTTCAGATAAGACGCTAATTTTTCAATGCTACCCGCCATAAATCTCATAGAGTCGATGAATCGGTACTGCACGCGTGTGCCTTTGACGCACTTTGAAAATGAAATATATTTTTCCTTGTTAATGGGGAGAAGACTGATCGATCCCTCGAATGTTCGAGCCAATGCGACTATTAAAAAGTGTGCATCGTATCCCGACAAATTGTGAAAAATTATGGGAACAACGTGGCTATTTTTGTAATTTAAATTGCATCCTTGATGAGCAGCACCACGAAATTTCCCCGTAAAATGACAATGATCTCGCACTCTCACTTGATTGGGAGCAAAAGATTTTTCACAAACGTGACATTTTTCAGCTAACTTGAAGCTTCGACTTTCGTCAACGCTCAAAGGTTTCATCGGTACGACTGTCTGAAAAATTACATTCAATGAGTGGGCCAGTTCTTCCAAGTCGCGCATGAACCATTCAATACAGTCTTTTCCACGATTCACTCTGTACTCTGAGAGCGCGTCATTAAAACTACAATGCTTATAGTAGGCAATACTGTGGGGAGTATGCTTCTGATAGTTTACAGTGTTAGTCTGCGATGCTGCGACCGGTTCGAGCAAACATTCCAAATCTGCATAAATTACAAATGGAACTATCTCCTTGTGCTTGTAATTTTTGAATTTCAATATTGTGTTGGTAACTTTGGGAAACATAACCCGGCAATTATTACTACAGTCCTTTTTGTGCCTTTGCAATATTTCTTCTCTGATGAAGTAGCACAAACATCGGTCGCAAATCCACGTGTAGCGTTTTCCCCTGGAGGTCTGCGCACTCACGAGCCTCGAAATGTTTTTAATCCACGAAAAATGATGATACACCTTGGGAACACCTGCGTCCTCCTCCTCCTCCTCCTCCTCCTCCTCCTCATCGATTTCCGCTCTGATCATGAGTAGATGAATAGTTGGTTTATCCGACATTTGTTTACTCAAATATATCGGCACAATTTTACTAGTGCCGTCTTTTGTCACGCCGTCAATCCCGTACACGTGGATCGATAAGCCATTCGATTGCTCAAATTTTTTAATATTTAACAAACTCATGGGAAAATCCAGGCCTTCATAGTTGAGCACCTCGCTGTAATGAGGATACGAACTCTTACGTACAGGATTCCCCCTAGGTGGTGGGGAGAGAGCTGCTGTGACGGACCAGAGAAAACAATAGGGGTCATTGTTTTCAATATTGATGACGGCCCGTTTCATCTGTATATCCCGCGGGAGACGCGTGTACGTGGATAAGCTTCCTCGCAGTGGTTCGTACTTGTTAATGTTTACAAGAAGATGTGAGATTTCATGTAATGTCCAACCAGACTCTTTCTCCTGAAAGTCCTCGATTTTCGTCGAGAGTTTTGTTTGGACGTACTCGATGAACCACTCGCTAATATCGCTCGACGGTAAGATGATTGCGTTTTTCGTTTGAAATGTCTTTTCCTCCTCAATGATTTCATTCACCTTCATGAGGCGAAATTTGCACGCTAATGTCACATTCACCTTCACGTTACCCTCCTCTCGCACAATGTTTTCCAATTTTGCGATAACCACGTGCATCGCATCTTCGAGGAAACTTTGCACATCTTTGTGCTCGAAATTCACAATGGAGCCCGTCTTTATCCGACTTTGAAATGCCGCCTCAAGATCGACCCACTTTAGTTTATCACTAGCATCGCTCACACCAGCACCGCTTACACCAGCACTGCTTACACCTGCTCCACGCGCGATTTTTTCCCTCAACGACGACAACTTTGCTAATGTCGATTGAATTTTCAATTTTTGACCAACGTTAAGCCCCGGTTTTTTCAATGTTTTCCCCAAGAGCTTGACGTGCACATCGCAATACTTTTGCCACTTTTCCGCCTGCGAATACCGCGCGCTCTTCAACGTATCGATAATTTTGTCGCAATCGTCCATGATGACTGCTCAATGAATCGAAATCAAATACGCATGTGGAAGGGCTGATGAATATATTTGAGAGAAAAATCTCTATGTAACAGCACGCGCGCGCGCGCGTGTGTGTGTGTGTGTGTGTGTGTGTGTGCAGGGACGCGCGCCCGCCCGCCCGAACGTCGAGTTTGTATACACAAGATCGAGTTCTAAACAGCGAGACGTTGTGTGTGTGACTCTTCAATCTTGAACGCAAATTTCTCGATAATTTTCTGCCTTACTGACGAGAGGGTAATTACACATTGAGCAAATCGTCGGACGGTCGACACCTCTCACTCAACACCTCTGATGACCACCGAAAAAGCGTCTGATTTCTACAATGCATAGAAAAAATCTGACGAAATCCCGTCGCTTTTCTTCCACCGCCAAAATTTCAAACGTCCGATAAAAACAATGCGTAGAAAAAATGACACGAAATTCGGCGGCCATATTGACCTCCTGTCACTCGTCCGCCGCTGCCCAGATAAACAAATTCTGAGAAAAGTCATTCGCTGACAGGTTTCAACACGTCGCAAAGCTGTCGCGCGGGAGGGGGGGGGGGGGGTCCCTTTGGCACGGCGTCCGATGACTCACCACCCACAAATGTTTAAACAATTTTTCTGAGAAATGAGACCCCCACTCTTCCTCCCGACCCTCCTTCTGGCAGGGGGAGGGGGGGTCCCTTTGACACGGCGCCCGACGACTCACCACCCACAAATGTTTAAACAATCTTTCTGAGAAATTAGACCCCCACTCTTCCTCCCGCCCCTCCTTCTGGCGGGGGGGGGGGGGGCTCCCTTTTATTACAAAGCACCACAACTCTTTGTCAGTCATTGCGCGGCCTCGCCGGCAGTCGGACTTCTCCGTGCCCCCCCCCCCCCATTCGTGAGGGGGGGGGCACCATCAGCCGGTAACCAAGGGAGCCTTACCATCGACCGGTAAGTATCGACAGTCGATAAAGGTGCGGGGGCTCTGACAAAATCCTACTCGACCATCCTAACCTGACTTAGCTCGGACATGAACCAATGGTTCGTGTCTTGGCTAACTCGGCCGGTAAAGTAGGAATCTTGTCATAGCTCCCGCACCTAACATCTACTACAATATTCTCTGCAATGGCACCGGATGGGGACAAATTCAGATCCCTTAGTTTATCCGCGGGTCATGGGAATCTCAATTAACTTCTTGCGGTTGCCGAACATTCGGAAGTTGCAGCTGTGACGTTAGACTAGCACTTCCTATAGCACGATCGCGTCTGACTTTAATCGCTTGTTTCACTACTTTTATCCTGTACTATCCACTTTTAGTCGTATCTTTGATAATTTTTTTCACCATGATGGCTGGCACAATTCAAGTTTTTCGGGGGTGTTTTGTTTTTGGAATTTAAAAAACTTCATTCTCATGCATTCGGAATGCATTTTCCCTTTCTTTTCGGAATGCCTTATTTTCTCTGGCACACATTATTGAAGAGAAAAATCTGCCATATTTTTTTTCGAAGAGGGCTTGAAAAACCATTAAGAATCATATTTTTTTAGTCCCAAAATCCTCGCGCAAGACCCTTAAAAAAAGCATGGCCACATTACAAAAGTCACCCTGTATATACAGGGTGTGGCGTAAAGGGTTGTCAACCCGTTACCTGTGGTTGGGGGCATCATGACTGATCAGAAAATCAAAATTTGTGTTTAGTAAAAGTGTCATAGTTTTCGAGTTTTTGCCCCTTTTTTAAATTTCATAAATAATTAGACTCTTGGTCACTCTTTTCGATGGCATGGTCACAAATAAAGGTATTTTCTCAGTCTGTTTTTTGAGAAGTACTCTTTGATAGATGTGCTATCCAATGTAAACTTGTGTTTTTATACCGCTAGCTTAATTTTTTTATTATTCAAATTTTTTATGCAAAAATTAGTTGGACGAAAAAAAACGAAACTGAGCGCCCGTGGTGTAAAAAAAATTGATGGTGACCTGTGTGAAAAAAATTTATGGTGACCTGGCACACAGGTCACCAGACATTTTTTTTTACACCGCGGGCGCTCAAAGTTTCGGTTTTTTTTTCGTCAAACAAAGTTTGCATAAAAATTTTGAATAATAAAAAAATTAAGCTAGCGGTATAGAAAAGAAAGTTTACATTGGATAGCACATCTATCAAAGAGTACTTCTCAAAAAACAGACTGAGAAAATACCTTGATTTGTGATCATGCCATCGAAAAGAATGACCAAGTTTGTAATTATGTATGAAATTTAAAAAAGGGGCAAAAACTCGAAAACCATGACACTTTTACTAAACACAAATTTTGATTTTCTGATCAGTCATGATGACCCCCAACCACAGGTAACGGGTTGACTACTCTATACGCCACACCCTGTATACAGGGTGAGGCACATAAAGTGTTACAGAGCAATAGCACTCAAACTATTGATCATATCCAAAAATGTTTCAGACAAAAGTTTCAGTGTTCGAGAAGGCCGTCATACTGGACCACCCTATTTTATTATCGGTGGAGGCGCTGAAGCTACGTCAAGGTCAACTCCACTTTTTTAAATGGAACCATGTATTTTTTTTTCGATGACATTATTACCGATTTTAAGACGAATTCAGCGACCTACAACACAAGGTCATTCTAGTCACGCAAAGTATGAAAATAGTCGAAAAATCGACAAGTATCGGAATAATCGCTTTCAAAGGATCCACTAACCTTGGTTTGGGTCTACCTACAGAAGATGCTCGAAGTGATGACCCTCGACTTGTAAGCACTTGTTAATTCGCTGATGAAAAGACCGTCTAACTTCAGCCAACATTTGTGGTGTAATTTCGGTACATGCTCGGCGTATTCTTTCTTTCCTGTTGTCAGGCGTGGTAGGTGCTACCGCCATTACGCGTTCTTTGACAAAACCCCATAAAAAGTTCATTTTCGCGATGCGGTATAAAAGGCATAAAGTATGTAGGTATGTATGGGACTTATATATATACCGGGTGTCCATTTTATCTCTGCCACCCGAAATAACTCGGTAATTATCGACGTCACGAAAAAATGTTCCAGACAAAAGTTGTACGGTGTGATGGGGGCCATCAAATGCGACCATTTTTTTTTCGGTCTAGGCGTTGACGCACAGTGAAGGTCACCTCCACTTTTTTAACGGGAATGGTACATTTTTTGTCAACCGTCTTGTGGAGCACCTCAAGCCGCATAAAAACATTTGGGGGTCAAAGTCGTTCAAGGTCATTCAAGGTCAGTATCGATGATACAAATCTAAATATCTCGAATCACTGCCAAATATTTAGTAGTGATCCAAGATATTTAGATTTGTATTTCATTTTAATAGGTGTTCGAAATTAGCTTAAAATGAGAGATATCGGAGATCGTAGTCATCGACAACACTTCGAATACCTTCTGTTTGTTTGGGTATCCAATCGACAACACTTCGAATACCTTCTGTTTGTTGTCGTTGACTACGATCTCCGATATCTCTCATTTTAAGCCAATTTCGAACACCTATTAAAATGAAATACAAATCTAAATATCTTGGATCACTACTAAATATTTGGCAGTGATTCGAGATATTTAGATTTGTATCATCGATACTGACCTTGAATGACCTTGAACCACTTTGACCCCCAAATGTTTTTTATGCGGCTTGAGGTGCTCCACAAGATGGTTGAAAAAAAAGTACCATTCGCTTTAAAAAAAGTGGAGGTGACCTTCACTGTGCGTCAGCGCCTCCACCGAAATCAAAACAATGATCGCATTTGATAGCCCCCTTCACACCGTACAACTTTTGTCTGGAACATTTTTTTGTGACGTCGATAATTACCGAGTTATTTCGGATGGCAGAGATAAAATGGACACCCTGTATATATTAGGGTGGTCCTTATTTTTGGTAATTTCGAATTTTACTGCTCGCAACGGCCAAAAAAGTTACTAATGTATATCAAAAAAAGTACGTGAAAGCCGCAGCCTGTGAGTTAATTTTAAAGGGTGCCTCCAAAGGAGGGAATTTTTCCATTTCATTAACATGGGCGTATGGACCAGTTGCGGTATATTTTTTTTGTCTGATTTAATATTGCTCCGAAAAATTTGAAACTTACTGAGTGTCTCTATTGTAGTTATAGGTACTTCAGAAAAAAGTAAGAGATTTTTAGCGACACACGTTTTGTACATACCGTCCCGTTAAACTTTTCATGGAAATCACTTATTGTACTCTTTCGTCAGAGAGTCGCGGAATCACGGGCTTGGTAAATTCTCTGTAGTGCTACGCGCTACTGAGAATTAAAGGGTAGGAGAAATGTTTTGTTTTCATATGCGCTCACTCCTCCGTAGTGCCACGCAATGAGAGCAGGAAGACTGGTTTTCGTTTGCGAGTTGTTCAAAGTGTAAGGCAGCAGTTGTTTGAAAAAGTTGATCACCTAATGGCATAAACATGAATTCTCAACGAATATTACGTCAAGATTTATATTTAATTGGCAATATTTCATTTCAAATTCTTGGAAATCAATTGCCGCAGAAATCACAAGTTTTGAAAATTTTCTTTTTTCGTATGCGGGTTTTAAAATCAAATGCGCGAGAAAGTGCAGAAATAACATTGACTGAAGTCAGTGTTTTTTGGCAAACAGCTGGTTTGCCTACACAAGCAAAACACCACTGCATTGATAAAATATTAAAGTTATACAGTGAATATCGCGCTTTAAAAAAACAAGGCGAAACGAAGTAATCGCAAAAAAGAGCAGGATTTTGTTTCGTCCTTAAAAAATCTGTTCGATATTGCTCACGCGAATGTTTTTGACATGATTGATTCAAATAAAAAAGACTTTCTACTGAATCAAAGAAAAGATGGAAGGATTGGATATATTGCCAACATCGAAGTCGACTACGATGAAGAAGGGAAAGAAATCCAAGTTAATCCAATTCCAGGTATGATAACACGTTTTGTTATAATTTGTTCACATCAATTACGGCAGGCCAGGGCTTGAAAATTCGTAAAAAAAAAATTTAGAAAATATGGAAAATAAAATTTAAAGTTTTATAAATAACGCAGTTTCATACTTGTAATATTTTATCACAGACTATTTTTCATTTCATCATCATCAACGTCAATGACAGAAATGATTAATTATGTAACTCAGTTATTGTTAATATCTACGTTTTTCTTATAATATGCCCTGAGTAACATTTGCTTTTTTTCGTTCGACAATAACTCAAAAACACGGTATAATTTTCGATTTTTAGTGAAAATGAAGCTGGTAAAAGGTTGAATGCATATAATATTTCGTCAGATCTTTTTTTTTATCTTGTCTTCCTTATATCGTATAGTTAAACATTTTTGAACTGAAGTCGACTATTTCAGTTTGTAGTTGAATTAAAAAATATTGTTACTTGACGTTTAAGGAGACGTTCATTAGGTGGTTTCAAGTGATGCCATCGAAGAAATGATTCCTTTGAGCCAAACGTTTGAAAAAAGTTTGTCGTTTCATTCCAATTTCTCTGATGAATTGGATTTCAAACAAACGGCAAAAGATGAACAAGAGGCTGGACGATCGAACCCAAAACGACCACGTGGCCAGAAACAGATCTTGAATGCGGGATTGGTGGCAACATTAGACCGTTGTAAAATAAGTGACAGAAACGCGGCTTATATAATATCTGCTGTTGCTGCAGCTCTCGATTTTGACGTGAGTTCGTTGGTGTTGAATAGATATTCAATCCGTCTCTATCGTTAACAGATGCGAAAAAATAGAACCGAAAATATGAAACGGGTTTTCAAAGATATTAAGTGGGAAGCGGGAGTTTTGACGTGGGACGAGAAATTGCTTCGAAATACGGAAAATCACAAAATGACAGAGAGATTAACTGTCGTTATAAGTGATGGCAATATTGAAAAAATATTAGGTGTTCCAGAATTGGATGATGGAAAAGGTTCATCTCAGGCGTCTGCTGTTTTTGAAGTAATTTGTGATTGGGGATTTTCCGATTACATTAAGGCAATCTGTTGTGACACCGCGGCATCCAATTTAGGCCGGTCCCGTGGTGCTGCGCCTCTACTGGAACAATTCCTTGAGAAAAATCTGTTGTACCTGCCATGCAGACACCACATACTTAAATTGATTCTGAGAGCTGTTTTGAAAGAAAAAATCCCTTTCACCACAGCTCCCAACGTCCCTTTATTCAAACGTTTTCAAGAAAATTGGTTGAATATTAACAAGAATCAGTTTAAAACTGGCCTTGAAAACGAGTACATTCGTGGTATTATTCGGTCACGTCGATGATATCAACGAATTCGTAAAACATCAATTAGAAATCAGTCAACCCGGAGATGACTATAAAGAACTTTTACTCTTGGTCCAAATATTCATCGGAAAGATGTCTCCCGATATGGTTAAATTTAGAAAACCAGGTGCTTTTCACCACGCGCGATGCATGTCAAAGGCTATATATGTGTTGAAAATATTTCTATTCCGTCAGCAGTTCAAGCTAACGCAAAGCGAAGAAAAATCGTTATCGGAAATTTGTGTTTTTCTTGTATTAGTTTACATCCAAACGTGGTTCATGTGTACCTTCGCACCTGCAGCTCCAAATAACGATCTGAAGTTGATTAAAAAACTACACGATTACCAATCAATCGACAAAAAGATTGCTGAGGACTCGTTGAAAAAAATGAAAAATCATTTGTGGTACTTGAATGCAGAAACAGCTGCGATGGCATTTTTCGACGAAACCTTATCAGCTGATGTAAAAAGATAAATGGTATCGATGCTCGGTAAAGTTGATGACAATGTTGAATGCCCTAAACGCGTAGAGGTCCGAGATATGAGAGATTTATACAATTTAAATGTGGATTCGTTCATATCATCGTTATCGTTGGGATTTTTCGAACGATTCGGCATAAATCAAAATTTCTTCAAGAATAATCCGATACTGTGGTCTTATGATAAGGATTATAAAGCAGTTCTCCATCTGGTTAGTAATCTAAAGCTGGTTAACGATACTGCAGAAAGAGCAGTACAATTAATCAAAGAGTACAACAGCATACTCACGACTGACAGTGAGCAAAAACAATTTATTTTGCAAATACTATCGGATTGGAGAAAAAGAGTGCCTGATGCGCGAAAATCTAGTTCAATAAAAGAATTTTCATAAAATGCAGCGTATTGTCTTTATGTATTGCATTTATACATTGTAATATATGTACTATTTCCAAAATTGTAAAATCCTAATTGTTACGCAATAAAAGAACATAGCTGCGATTGATAAACATTAATTTTTTATTTTTTTTTTGTAACGGTGAAAATTATTTATTTCCTTTTTCAAGCAGTTCAAACAATATTTGATGTAAGTCAAGCGGTTCGTACAAAACTTGTGTTGCTAAAAATCTCTTATTTTTTTCTGAAGTATCTACAACTATAATAGAGACACTCAGTAAGTTTCAAATTTTTCGGAGCAATATTAAATCAGACAAAAAAAAATATACCGCAACTGGTCCGTACGCCCATTTTAATTAAATGGAAAAATTCACTCCTTGGGAGGCACCCTTTAAAATTAACTCACAGGCTGCGCCTTTCACGTACTGTTTTTGATATACATTAGTAACCTTTTTGGCCGGTGCGAGCAGTAAAATTCGAAATTACCAAAAATAAGGACCACCCTAATATATATATAGAGGGTGGTCCAATAACTATTAGCACCTTGGATATCTTCGAAACTATAAGGTTCACAGAAATATTTGGTGAAATGAAATTGCACAGTACGAAAGGGGCCATCCGATAGCGATAATAGTTTTTTTGCAGGTGAAGGTACTTCGGACATTTGAAGGTCAACTCCATTTTTTTAAATGGATCGGTATGTTTTTTTTCTGTATCATGCAAGAAGAACTTAAAACGAGTTCAACGACCTATAACATAAGGTCATTGAAGGTCATAGAAAGTACAGAAATGCATTTATCTCACTATAAACGTAGTAATTTCATTTACTACCGAAACTGTAAGTATTAACGCCTTTCTGTACTTTGTACGATCTTCAATGACCTTATGTTATAGGTCGTTGAACTCGTTTTAAGCTCCTCTTTCATGATACAGAAAAAAAATACCGATCCATTTAAAAAAATGGATTTAGCCTTCAAATGTCCGAAGTACCTCCACCTGCAAAAAAACTATCATCGCTATCGGATGGCCCCTTTCATACTGTGCAATTTCATTTCAGGAAATATTTCTGTGAACCTTATAGTTTCGAAGATATCCAAGGTGCTAATAGTTATTGGACCACCCTGTATATATAGGATAGATCGCGTACAAAAGGTGTATGGTATGAATCAGTATAGCTATGGATATACCTATACGAGGTATATATATATGATATACATATATATATAGGTATCTATGTGAGCATATGGAACAAAGGGGTATCGCGGACCGTGAATTATAATTTGTGTTTTTAGGGAAACTAAAAGTTCATGGTTTTGGAAGATAGGTCACAGGTTAGCTAAAGGTATGTAGGTAAGTATATCACTTATGGAGTCGCGAATTATTTCGCGGTTCCTACGGAAACGAGTTCGCGGGGTCGCGAAATAAGCGCGAGGTATCAGGAGAGCATGATAGCATAGTAGGTATCGCGCGCCTGCAGATAGGTGACTCCTTGATTAGACGGCAAGCGGGTAGACGGTATTCAGGCGCGAAACGCATAAGAAATATTAAAGAGAATTGTTTCTTAAGTTATAAAAATCCCAAATTACGTTATTTTATATTACTTGCGATATTTTATAACGGAAAAAATATTCCTATTTAATTTCATAGAGAGGTATATAATATGTATTCGTATATTAACGTACTCTTATCATGTTTTATGGACGGCGAGATCGCCAGGACGTAACAATGGAGAGTACCAAATGGATTGATCAATTATCGGGAACAATGATATTGTAGCGTCCTAGAATTTATTGTAGACAAAAAAAATATATTAAACGGACCCCAGCCTAGAGATCCTGCCTTTGGTCGGGAATGCGCCCGACGGGGATGAGGACCAGCCACGATTGGTCAGTCATGCATTATTTTGAAAGAAAAAGGGGAGTCAAGGGCAAAGAAAAGGGGATAGTAGCGTAATAGTTGTGACTTACCCTTACGAGCGGCGGTGCGTAGCGGGTTGATGCGAAGGGACCTGGTTAATTTGGAGATAATTCCTCCTATCGGTTGGGACCACTTCAAGCCTGATTACAAGCTCAGGGATGACGAGTTGAGCAGCAGGTTCCTTTCGAGTTGACGTACACGCGCCCATTTAGTGGAAAGTTGGATTAATCGACAGAAGATTCAACGGCAGATGAAACAACGATGCTCGATGATTCCAGGTCGAACGAGATAATAGGATGCGACGGCTCAGGCTCAGGATCGACAACGACTGTTGAAGCCTCAGAATCGTTGTTCGGAGATGGAGGAGTAACACGACGAAACGAATGATCGTCGACTATGTAGACCTTGGATTGGCACAAGGTATCTGATATTGTATGTAACTTCGCGTCTATAGAAAGTCGATTTAATCGCTTATCGAGAGAAATCTTATTTCCGCGCGTTGCTGAAATGGATTTACGTTGTTCCAAAGCTTTAGCGCGACGGAGTTGAAACGAGGCACCAGCACGTCTTCTTGGAATTTGGGAAAACCCACAATTTTATATTTTAAATAAAATATCGAAAAATCCGGAGATTGGTCAAATCGCAATTTGGGAGGAAAATGCAAGATAGGTAAATCTTGGGCGTACTAAGCACTTGGGCGGTACGTAAGACAACGGTTCGGAAAAAAAGTGAGCGTTCAGGAAAAAGGTCAGATAGGTAAATCGTTGCGTACTTGACACCTAGGTAGCACTTAAAACAACGAATCGCACGGTTTGGTAATATGCAGATAAAATTCAGGAATCCGTGCATATCGGTGGTAACACGGAGTTAGGATAGATTCGTGCTCACTGAAGATGCACTGAATATCGCAAACTGCACGATTTGATAAATTCCCGAGCTCAATATCACAAAGCGGAAAAAATATCTAAAGAATTGCCAAGAAGATACGTGAAAGATGCAATATTTGATTATTTTGATGGATTAAACAAAATACGAGTATGGGTGATTTAAGGTTGGTAAATCAATACGAAATTATATTAAAACACGAATAGAATATATTGTAACCCTTTAAAATTGATAAAATACACTTAAAACGGGATACAGAACGGTTGACTTGCACCGACGAATAAAAAAGTATTAAAGTTCAAGAAATACATGAGATGTAAATTAACCGATTTTCAAGCGTGCAGGTCCGTCACGACACGACGAGCGGAGAAACGCAACTGACAGGTGGAGAGACCGGAGAACTGGCGTGAGGAGCGGTACCCCTCTTTTATAGAACGTCGGTGGAGGAGTAGCATCGAGCGTAGGGGAAGTGGACGGCGAAGGTGACGTCGAAAGCTCTCATATCGCTTGCTCTTAGAGTGGTAAATGAGACCGACGATGAATTAATCTTTAATTAATTAATCGTGGGTCTTACAATATTGTTACAATGTTGTAGTTTATGGATTGATGTTTCTAAATTTAGTACAATAAGAGATTTGAACGCTCTCAATTATTCAGAATTTCAGAAGCTGTTCATAAGGTGCTATTTTCTTCATTAACAATATAATTCGCAACGTGTTCGTGACTGTAGATACTACTTTTATGCATAAATTCCATATATTTATATAATCTCATGTAATTGTTATAAATTGAATATAATTATAAAAGATATGATTTTTTAATAAAAGATATTAAGAATGTGTATTATTTTTTTAATAAGTGTTCCTTTTGAATATTATAAAATCTTTCCTTTTATTATATTCCCATGTGCGAATATCGGTATTGCGCCATAGTTACCAATGCGGCCCAGAGTTGTGCAAGTCCTGGCGAACGACACTCAGTTGTCGGTACTGCCCCAGTATTGGAAACTGAACGTATTGGTACCATCCCAGTCTTGGTGA
Source organism: Ophion ventricosus (assembly GCA_963932345.1). Taxonomy (NCBI): domain Eukaryota; kingdom Metazoa; phylum Arthropoda; class Insecta; order Hymenoptera; family Ichneumonidae; genus Ophion; species Ophion ventricosus. The sequence continues at coordinate 15,397,078 of OZ010722.1, forward strand.
CCGAGTCTTGGGTGAAATACTGGCCCAGTAATGGTCAACTATTTTATCAGTACGGTGCCAGTCCTGGTTACCAAGTATGGTTGAGTCTCGGCTGGAAATACTACGCCAGCACTGGCAACTGAACGTATCAGTACCGTGCCAGTCTTAGCTACCCAGTCTTGGGCGAAGTACTGCCCCGGTAGTAGAGGAGTAACGCCAGTCCGAACGCTGGGATCTCAGGGGGGAGCGGGGCGGGGTGCCCGCGCGGGGTACCTGTGGTGTGACGTCACGGCGGGAAGGGCCAGGTAGTGGGGGGAGCGAGACGGCGTCTCCGGCCGAGGGGGGGGGGGGGTCCACATGGGATATAGTAAGGCCGAGTAGTGGGGAGAGGGAGCGGTGTTTCGGGGGGGGGGGGGCAAAAGAAGTCATAATTAACTGAGAATTTTTTTTAATTAAATGAAATCAAAAATGTTTATTTTACAATAAAACTATGTACAAAACACTGAATTAGAACATTTTTTTCAAATCAATAATGCAACAGCATTTTTTCTTATATACAGGGTGAGGCACTAACTGTTGCCACCTTGAATATGTCTGTAATTATCGGCGTCACAAAAAAATGTTTGAAACAAAAGTTGTATCGTACGAAAGGGGTCATCAAATGCGACCATATTTTTTTATCTCAGTGGAGGCGCTGTCGCACAGTAAAGGTCACCTCCACTTTTTTAAATGGGACGGTACATTTTTTTTCCAACTATCTTGTAGAGCATCGAAAACTGCATAAAAAACATTTAGGGGTCAAAGTCGTTCAAGGTCATTTAAGGTAAAAAAGTGACATGAACTTTATTTTTATGTGAAATTACCTTTATTCACAGTAGATGTTCAAAGTGATTGCTATTGGAATCAATGCAGTATTGCAATCTCCTCATCACGAATTTCTTATCACTTCGGCACTTATCGCCGAAGTCTTGCCATTGTCTTGTATGTAAACAACGGCACCAAACCTATAATGTACACGGAACATTGTACAATGTTTCGCCCAAACGAACCCAAGATAACGATAGTAAGAATGGTGAGACTAGTATTAATGAATCAAGCGAATGTAAATGATGTATTCTTTTGAAGAGCAAACTGATATGCTTCTAATTTACGGAGAATGTCAGAAAAATGCAGTGTGAGCTAGAGACTTATACGCTGAAAGATTTCCTGAAAGTTCTCATCCTACACGCCGTACATTTCAAATTTTGTACACTAAACTGAGGACAACTGGATCCTTAACCCGTCGGGAAAGTAACCGACAAAAGCGAGTTACTAACGAAGAAACGGAAATTGGTGTTCTTGGAAGAAATACCTTTAGAAACAAGAAACAGAATGTGGTATCAACATGATGGGTGCCCGGCACATTTTTCGCTGATACCTAGAAATGAATTGCAAAAGAGATACCCAAATCGTTAGATTGGACGCGGAGGAGCTATATCGTGGCCGGCTCGCTCGCCAGACTTGACGCCTCTGGACTTTTTCTTGTGGGGATACTTGAAAGATCTTGTTTTATAAAGAACGTCCAACTACGCCGGATGATATGCGTGAGAGAATTCTTCGAGCCTGTGATTCGATAAGTGCCGAACTGATAAGAAATTCTACACAATCCGTGATGAGGAGATTGCAATACTGCATTGATTCCAATGGCAATCACTTTGAACATCTACAGTGAATAAAGGTAATTTCACATAAAAATAAAGTTCATGTCACTTTTTGATCTTAAATGACCTTGAAAGCCTTTGACCCCTAAATGACTTTTATGCAGTTTTCGATGCTCTACAAGATAGTTGAAAAAAAATGTACCGTCCCATTTTAAAAAGTGGAGGTGACCTTTACTGTGCGACAGCGCCTCCACTGAGATAAAAAAAAATGGTCGTATTTGATGACCCCTTTCGTACGGTACAACTTTTGTTTCAAACATTTTTTTGTGACGTCGATAATTACAGAGATATTCAAGGTGGCAACAGTTAGTGCCTCACCCTGTATAGATGTTACATTAAATTGTATATGTACATGTTACATTAAATTACATTAAATTACAATAAACAATCCTCGCGCGCATGTTTGTGTGTGTGTGTGTGTGTGTGTCCATGTTCAAAAATCCTGAATACTGCAATCATTCTGGAACAAGCAAAACATGCATTTTTTTTATATTAATATATGTAGGTCTATAATATTTAGAATGATAGTATTTACAGATAAAACTTACGACTAACCGGGAATCCATGTAGGCAGGTGGAGCACATGTTGCATGGAACAATTCGATGAAGCGGATTTCGACATGTGCTGCAGAAAATTCCACTCATCGCATTGAAGCGTTCCCTGTAGTGGCCCCGCACCGCTTTTGCTTCCACAAACATTTCCCGGTCTTCGAGGAAACATGAAGTGCAATACATTGCCCTTTCGTTCAAGGTTATGTAGCAATAATTTATACAAAATACAGCTCGCGGATTGAGAATACGATGATGTTGCAAATCTAGTCTATATTTTTGCACATCATGGTTTTCACCATCACAATCACTTTCATAGTCTGAATCGATGAATTCGAGATCATCTCGCAATTCATCTATGTCCATGACATCTAATTCATTATCACTATCGTCATTATTCATTATCATCATCGTCACTATCATCATTATTGTCGGCGATATTGCTCATTTGAACTCCACCAATTTCTTCAGGCACAGAAGGGGGGAATCCATTTAAGCAGGTCGTACACACGCTGCTTAGCACAATTTCATATAGTGGATCTCGACAGTTACGGCAAAAGATCCCACTCATTGTATCATATGCCTCTCGGTAGTGACCACGCACTGCTATTACTCTTTCAACCATTGCACCCATATCCAATATGCACTGAGTGCAATATCTGACACCACGAGATGGAACAAAGTAATAGTAATTGATGCAATAAACAATTTGTCGATTAAGGTTGTGAATAATTTGCAGGTCCAGTCTGCATTCTCGCCTATCATGGTTTTCATCATAATCACTTTCACAACCGGATTCATTAACTTCGAGATCACTGTACAGTTCTTCTTCTTCTTCTTCTTCTATCACATCCATCTCGTTGTCTTCATCGTCGCTGACGATATCAATCACTTCAATGTCGCGGATTTGATCAACCATTGTTGTACGTTTTTGTGCACCACTTTTCAAAATCACTCTTGGAAATTGGAGACTGGAATGGTGAAAAACGACTACCCGAATCCTTTTTAATTACTAGATCCTTATTGGATGCAGTATGGGTGGGGGGAATGAGTTGCTCACTTTTCTTTCTTGCTTGAACATTGGAAAAACAAGGAAAAACGAGGTTTTTCTCATTTTTCTCCCCACATGTTGGAAAATAGTGAGGGTGGGGGGCAGGTGTACAAACATATAGACCTTTCAAGATACCTCATCCAGGCTAAGGGTGAACGGAAAGATTTTTTTCTCTACCATCTCCAGAGCGGGGTTATCAGAAAAGAAACACTCCATCAGTAGAGGTGGAAGCCGGCCTGCTAGGGTTCAAACATATTATGATCCCCACAAAACCGCGTTTGGCAAGAGCGTATGGGAAAATCATACAAGTGATTATGATGTTTTCCTTACTATCGCCGGAGGGTTATCAGGAAAGTAAAACTCCATTGGCAGAAGCGGATGTTGACCTGCTAGGATTCAAGCATTTCACGATCTCCATAAAACCACGTTTTTGACGATGGTGTATGGGAAAATCATACAGGTGACCGCCATATATATTTGGTTTTTGGAATCTCGGATCCCTATGTGAATGAATAACTTGAGCACAGGTACCCTAGCGGGTTACAGCCCTGTTTCTCTCACGTTCCTGATATCACATTAAACATTTCAGTCCATATACTGGTGACATTTATGTTTTCCATCAAGACACCGGATACCGTTACATTTTTCACCGTGAACGCAATTCACACTTAAAAACTCCCATAATATGCCTCCCTCATATCTATATTAACCGTTCTATATATTTTTTTATGTGCTATCCCGACTGTAGCACAAAAGTCTGAGAGGGTATACTGTTGAACTTCTAAGATAGCCAGAAGATGATAGAGACGGAACATTTTTTTTTTAAGTTGTGGAGGGTGTGACCCGCTGCTTGGAAAATTGAAACATTCAGAGTCGAGCAGTCAACTCATCCACATCGTTTTTTCTTTTCTTCTTACTTCAACCATTTTTTTTGTCAAAAAACTTATAAACATGTCTAGTGATATATCAGAAGCAAGATTACGAGAACAAGCCACACTTATAAATTCACTGGAAGAGTACAATGTATGGGAGCATCAATACAGTGAATTCGTTGAGTTGTTGGAAAATCAAAGCCGAAATAAACGCCAGCGATTATCGATTGGATATCGACAGTCATTAATCGCTCAAATAGCGCGACTTGAAGGTTTAAAAAACTCAGTGCGTCAACGTTTCATTCATGAGGGTGCGGGATGTGGTGCGCGAGAAAGTGGTTTGATTTGGCGGAACATTGAAACGGCATTTGAAAATCGTGTATTGACTGGTTCCGTCATCAATCGCGATCATATTGACCCACGACAATTTCTCGAAGATGCCAGGGACATGGTGCTTTCACATGTGAAAAACATTGTTGAGGAACATTTGTGTGTAAAGATTAATACCACGTTCAGCGGCGAGTTTGTGGCAGGTGATAAGCATGCAAACAAAAGTGTCAATACGAAAAACTTTGAACTTTTCCAAACATCTGATTTAGACGAGTGGTATGAACAACGCGTTGTCGAACCCACTCTAGCATCCCTTGATGAATTTCAAGAACGCGACAGTGGGTGGACTTTGTTAAAAATTCTAAATTTAACCATAAGTGTAAATAAGTATAATCCAATGCACGCCGGGTGCCACCTACAATTGCCAAAGGAAATAATGATGAAGCGTGCCATTGTAAATGTAAAGTCCAATGACAATGCGTGTTTTGCGTGGTCCGTGATCGCCGCTCTGTATCCCGCGGAACGAGACAGTGCCCGTCCATCTTCATACCCTCATTATTCAACAATACTCAATCTACAAGATATTGAATTCCCAGTGACCATGCCGCAAATAAAAGAATTTGAGCTTCAAAACAATTTATCAATCAATGTATATACCACCACCAACAACAAAAATAACATTGCACCAATACGCGTGTCCCAGTACAAGAGGGAACAGCATATTAATTTGCTATACCTACAAGATACGGAGGACAACAACGTGGGACATTTCGCTTGGATCAAAAACCTATCGAGGCTTGTGAACGCACAACTCAACGGAAACGGTCATAAAAAGCATATATGTGATCGGTATGTAAAAGTTAACGTAACTAACACACACACACACACACACATTTGTAATGATATATGCTAGAAGACGAATTATAACAAAATAATATTTTTTGGCAGGTGTTTGCATTACTTCTCATCGGAGGATAAACTGCAATCACATGAGGTTGATTGTAGCGCCCTAAACAACTGTGCCATCCGACTACCGAACGATACCAATAAGTGGCTCCAGTTCGCAAACTTCAACCGGAAAGAACGACACCCCTTCATCGTGTATGCCGATTTGGAGTGTGTATTAGCAAAGACTGACGAGGTGGATGCCACAAAAGATATATGTCATCAGCATGAAGTATTTAGTATTGGTTATGACGTGTGCTGTTCATACAATGAATCGCTCTCTTCGTATCATTCACGTCGCAATGCCGACTCCATATCATGGTTTGTAGACGAACTTAAAAACCTGGCATTGCGCATAAAAAGCATTTTTTGTGATAATCTACCAATGATACCTCTAACACCAATCGAGTGGGTGAGTTTTCGAAACGCCACGCAATGTCATATATGTGAGAAACCATTTGCGCAAGACGATGTACGCGTTCGAGATCATTGCCATGTTACCGGACGTTATAGAGGTCCTGCCCATTCCAATTGCAACCTAAATTACAAGCAATCATTTTTTATTCCCGCAGTTTTTCATTATTTGTCGGGTTATGATGCACACTTTATTATCAAGGAAGTAGCCACAGCTTTCGAAGGAAAAACTGACGTACTTCCAATCACAAAAGACAAATACATCTCATTCACGAAGCACGTTGAAATTCTGGACGATTCAAAACATAAGATTCAATTACGCTTCATTGATTCTTACATATTTCTCTCCGCTAGTCTCAACAAATTAGCATCATTTTTTATCAACTGATTATCAACTGACGATTTCAATTTGTTGACACGAAAAGCGGTTTTCCCATATGAATATATAGACCACGTGAATAAGTTGGACGACACCTGCTTGCCACCACGCGATGCATTTTACAGTTCCCTGACAGATGAAACGGTTTCCGAGAGCGAGTACGCTCATGCCCAGAATGTTTGGCAGCAGTTCGCCATTCGAACGCTGGGTGAATATAGCGATTTGTACTTGAAGACAGACATCTTATTATTAGGGGATATTTTTGAAAACTTTCGGGATACCTGTATTGAGAGTTATGGATTGGATCCCGCGTATTACTACACTTTGCCTGGGTACACTTGGGATGCAATGCTTAAGCATACAAACGTTAAATTTGAATTACTAACGGATAACGATATGGTCTTATTCGTTGAACGGGGTATTCGCGGTGGTCTCAGTCAATGCTCAAACAGGTATGCCTGTGCTAACAATAGGTACATGGAGTCGTTTGATCCATCGAAAGCATCATCATACTTGATGTATTTTGATGTAAATAATTTGTATGGGTGGGCAATGTGCCAACCTTTACCATATGCAAATTTTCGATGGGTCGATGATGCGTCCAAGTTTGATCTATCATCAATTGCGCTAGATTCACCTACAGGCTACATCCTTGAGGTCGATTTGGAATAACCGCAATTCCTACATGATGTGCACAAAGATTTGCCGTTTTGCCCTACACACGAAAAACATGACGTTGAAGTTTGCATCGTTGGAACGCAACGAAAATTTATTTTTCTTTAATCGCACATATTTTATTTGGGCGATTTAGGCTGTGAAAATCACTCATACATTTTTAAGTATTTTTATTAGAGATTTACGATCTCAATTTGCAAAAACAGGCTTTGGATAATGATAAAATCAAAGAAATGAAAAATAAACAAAAAAAAATCGTTGCATTCCAACGATGCAAACTTCAACGTCGTCGAAAAACCGCCAGGTAGGCGAGAGGAGAAGCTTCTCGCAACCGTCTATGATAAAAAACGATATGTTATACATTATCGCAATTTGCAACAGTGTTTACAGCATGGACTTTGCCTTACCAAAATCCATAGAATTTTACAGTTTACACAATCTACATGGCTACGTTCGTATATTGAGCTGAATACTCAGTTTCGAACACTAGCCCAAAATGATTTTGAAAAAAATTTATTCAAATTAATGAACAATGCAGTGTTTGGGAAAACGATGGAGAATGTGCGCAATCATGTGGACGTAAAACTTTTGACACGATGGGAGGGTAGGTTTGGTGCAGAGGCAATGATTTCGAAGCCAAACTTCCACAGCCGAAGCATTTTTTCTGAAAACCTTATTGCCGTGGAATTGCGCAAACTCGAGGTGAAATTCAACAAGCCGATATATGTGGGTATGTGCATACTCGACATTTCGAAGACGTGTTTGTATGAATTTCATCATGAGTATATGGTACGTCTTTATCGAGATAAATGCAAAGTTATGTATACCGATACAGACAGCCTCATATATGAAATTGAGAGCGATGACATATATGCAGAGATGAAGCGTGACATCGACAAATTCGATACGAGCGATTATCCGATGGACAATAGGTATGGTATGCCGCTTGTCAACAAGAAGGTACACGGTCTCATGAAAGACGAGTGCAATAGTGCGATCATGACTGAGTTTATTGGGCTCCGGTCAAAAATGTATGCGACACGTGTCGAAGGAAAGAAGGACACGAAAAAAGTTAAAGGTGTAAAAAATTACGTTGTCGCTAGGACAATAACGTTTGAGGATTATTCTCGATGTCTAAATGAAGAAATCGAAATGATGCGTAGTCAAACATGCATCAGATCAGAATTGCACAAAGTCTACACCATTCGTGAGGCAAAAATCGCTTTAAGTCCACATGATGATAAGCGGTATATCATACCTGGCTCCTCTGAAACCCTACCATGGGGGCATTATAGAATACCGTCGTGAAAAAAAAATGTACATTTTTTAAAATGAAATAATGATTGACTTTGTAAATGGTTTTTATTTTTGTAAATAAAGAAAACGGCTTTTTGTATTTCACGTGTTTTTTCCCCCATTATTTTTCTGCCCTCTTCATCTATATTTTTCACGGAAAACAAGGGGATTAGAGAATGCAAGAAAGAGAGAGAGAGAGAGAGAGAGAGAGAGAGAGAGAGAAAGGTTGAGGTGCTTGCTGTGGAGTCGGTCTTGGAGGGCTACGTGCGGAACCAGGTGATTATCCAGCACTTCAGGAAAAGAGTCATAAAATACGAAGATTTTTTTTCACATTCTCTTTATTGTCGGCTACAAATCAGATTTACTTATCCAACTATTGTGGGTGTCGTCGAAACCCATCCATTTTACAAACATTCGATTGCCGCGCTTCTTCAATACTTTTTCAATGAGATAGATATCGGGGTACTTGACACTGAGAAGCTCTTGTTCGTAGAAACCATCGGCGATGGGTTCGTCTTTTTGGTCCTTTATACGGTATGTGACCGGATGCGTTTTCTTCACATGATATATCGTGAATATTTCTATTGTCCAATTTGGCGTGTAACCCTTTTCAAAAACACTCTTAAATTTGCTGATTCTCACTTTATCGCCAATGGAGAAATTCGGTGATGTTTTTATTGGAGGCTGAGTCTTATTAAAAACTTGCTGCAATATTTGCATCCCATTTCCTACATTTACATTTCTTGGTTTCATCCTAATGGTGCGATGTACAGAATCGTTATACTCAGCTAGTAGATTATCAAGAATATCAATCCACATATAATTACCGCGAAGACTAAATTGCATCCACATTTTATTTTTCAATGTACGATTGAAACGCTCGCAAATGGATGCCTTTAAATTGCTATATGTTGAATACATGTGAATACTGTATTGTTTCATTAGAGATTTAAAGTTACAATTGTAAAATTCTTTTCCCTGATCAACGGGCAGGTTCTGCGGTGTGCGTCCCTTAACGAGTATCGACTTCATTACAGCTGCCGCATCTTTCCCATTCTTACTCAGCATTGGTACGGCCCAGGCGAATTTTGAGAAAGTATCGATGACGGTCAGGAGAAATTTATGTTTGGAGTTTTGATGCGCATACGATGACATATCGACAAGATCGGCTTGCCAAGTTTCGTCCAAACCACGGATGTCCACATGTCGACGTGGATAGTTTCGTCGAGCAGGCTTATGTAGCTCCCGCACGACAGCGTTTTTTTCTCATTCATTTTCCAGTCCTCTCAGTCGTGCATCCAGTTCCGTAATGATGTTCGAATTACGAGTCACCAAATCTTGTAGAGATTTGACATCAGCCGCGAGCGTCTTTGCAATGTCTTTTATCGTAGCTTCAAGTCCATTAACCAGCAACAAGTTACTCTCATTTATTTCTTTGCGTATGTTCTTGATGATAATTCGGGATTTTTTTTGTAAAGCACTTAGAGTTATGGCATCGTCTTGTCCTTCCGGATCGGCTATATTACAGAATCTTTTCTGCTCCACGTCATAACGACCATCTGCGGTAGTTCTAAATCCAATACCCGGTCTGCCTGGAGGACCTTGTTTACTGAGGACTACACCCTTATTCAATTGCCGTCCAAACACATCGACACTCATTTTGAGAATGCGCATGAAATTTCCGATGTCGAGTTAATAAATGATTTTAGCTTCACGTAATTCCTCGATGATTGATATAATTTCATTCGAATGCGCAGAGTTTCCAGCTGCTTGTGATGCCAGCAGTAGACGAAGACGATCTACAAGTTCATTGGGATTATCCCAATAAACATAGTCGAAATGGGTGTTTTTTCTAGCTAGCTTATACTTTGGCATACCCTTTCCCATGTGCTTGTGTTGATCAACTATATTTGCGATATAAGTGTGGAATTTGTGACAGGTATTGCGCCGTATAGCCTCACTAGGCTTATAACATTTTTTGTGAGCATTCGTCGAGATTACAATTTTTTCATAGTTTTTCAAATCATCCGGTGTAAGAGCCTCGACATTGGGCTCTTTTTTAAATAGCAGCTCCGTTAACCCAACAGTTTTCGGATAGTTCACGTCTCCCACACGAATATGTTGAGGATCGAAAAATATCGGAGAATTGCCAATCATTAATTTGTTGTTTGCGAGATTCCGCACATCATATGATACATCCAAGCTCGCCTTTCTATTTGTTCGTAACAACAGGAGATATTCAGTGATTAAATCGTTGACACTTTGAGTTGGTGAGTCGTCATCCTCATATACCAATTTAAAAGAAACTTGTGTTTCACTATTGAAGGAATTTTGAGTTTCATTTTTCAATTTCACACTATTTGGCACATCTTCGTTTTCTTCAACATTATCACTCGCTTTTTCATTCTTAATCTCCTCCTTCATCCCCGCCACCTCATCGTTTTTGTACGACACCAATTTCTCCAATGGCCGCACTATAGGCTTAAAAACATCTTGCATTCTTTGCTCATCGCTATCTTTTCCAATCTTGATCATTCGATGCTTTCGTCTGCTGGCATCGCTCGCATTGGCAATTTCACGCAATACATCTTTCTCCTTCAACAGTTGTTCGCTCTTCATGTTGTCACTATCAACACATGTACAATACTGTCTCTCCAACCACCAGCGATGAGTCATTTATCAATGGTCAGAAAATAATCGAAACCTTGCCTATATCGACCCTCGTTGATATTGCTATCCTTGTCGATCGTAATAAATGCATACTTGTCGGAATTCCAACATTTCGTGCACATATTTTTGAAGCATGTATAAGTCATATCCGTATTAACGTGATCGTTGTACACATGCTTGAGATTCATATCGTCCTGCTTGAAAAGCACCACGAAATTTGCATTATCTCTCACGAGATGTTTTGGGATACGAGTATACGTCTGACAAAGATAGAAACTGTCAACAATCTCATGTTTTCCCATGAAAAAGAAGGCTCTTACATTATCCTGCTTTTCACATGCTATATCATCAAACGTAAATATAGAGTTGGCTCGTGCCTCGCCTGGTGCAATCACTTGTTCGTGCTCATTGAATGGATGATACGTAACTCCACTCACGGGTTCAAGTAATCGTTCGAGCAACTTGTGCTTTGGTTGCTTTAGCGACTTGGAATACAAATAAATGTTCTCAAATCTCAAGCCATTTGGATGTATGATGAGAGTGAGCAGAGCATTGGTTTTGCCGCAATTCGATGGACCACACAACACCGCACGTATGCTATCCGGCAATAACTGCCCATGAAGTTTTTGCTTCTTCTTCACACCATCTTCGACAAATTCATCGAAATTTATCACGGGAAGTCCGCCTCCGATACTTTGCTTCTTGGACGTCATGTCGCAGACGACTAACGGAAAAATCATATATATAGGATTCATATAAGGATTATCCGTCAGTCGATTATTGTCTTTAGACATGATTGTGCATAGCAAGAGCGGTAAAGGTTTCGTCAATCGCCTAATCAACAAACTACCCATTGAATTGCATCTGCCAGGTTAGCAATATTGCGGACCAGGCACAAAGCTAGCCAAGGGCCTTGCTCGTGGTGATCCGGGCATTAATCCATTGGATGCAGCTTGCAAACAGCACGATATTGCATATTTGAAAAATCCAGACAAACTTGAAGCGAGACATATAGCAGATAAAGCGTTGGCTGAACAAGCTCGACAACGCGTTACCGCTAAAGACGCAAGCATCGGTGAGAGAGCAAGTGCGTGGGGTGTGACAAATATTATGAAGGCCAAGAGAAAATTCGGTATGGGAATGAAGACTCGTCGGGGAGGCGTTTGTTTGAAAAAAATAATTAGCGCTGCGAAGAAGACAATGGTTCAAAGTGATCATCCGGATAAGGTTATTAAATCAGCTCTAAGAGGTGCTCGTGCAGCTGTAAAGATGCAAGGCGGTAAAGTCCGCACGCCTCGAGTTCTACCTGTACCTCATAAAATTGGTGGTTTATTACCATTCCTCGTGCCCATTTTTGCGGGTCTGAGTGCTGCTGGTGCTTTGTCAGGTGGAGCGGCTAGTATAGCTAAAGCTGTAAATGCCGCCCAAGCAGCTAAACGTGAATTGGATGAAAGTAAACGCCATAATCGAACAATTGAAGCGATTGCATTGGGCAAGGGCTTACACCTGAAACCGTATAAGCAAGGTTTGGGTCTTCATATCAAGCCAAAAAACTAGCAGTTACGCTACCTCACCGACCCCTTACCGACATCGACCTACACAAGTATGCAAAAATCCTGAAAATTCCAAATTTTCGTGGAGTTTACATGCGTGATACATTGCCAGTAAGTGGGCCCCTCAAATGTGAAGCAGCAGTTGTGAATTTGGATGAAAATGTGGGCACTGGCACACACTGGGTCGCTTACGAAAAGACTGGATGGAACGTCGTATACTTTGATAGTTTCGGCAATCTTCCACCACTATCCGAACTCATGAGATATTTTGGTGTTGGTAGCGTAAATTACAATTATAAGAGATATCAAGAATATGACACCATTGAATGTGGACATTCATGTCTGAAGTTTCTTTGTCGACAATTGCAGTACAAAGACAAATATACACTATATATAGATGGTAAATAAGGTTGAGAATTCAGTTATCAATTTACCAGAATCATGGATGATAGTTTAACATTGACCATATCCGGCTCATCATCCATACTCGAGGCGCAATACTTTCCCCCAATCGAACTCTCGCCACACAAAAATTATACTCTCGGTCTCGTGGAATTGTTAACATTCAACTCCATTCCCAACATAGACATTGACCACAATAAACTTTACGTGGGAGATGAGGTGTTGATAATACCTACTCGTAGCTATGAAATAGAGGATATTGAGACGTTTGTACAAGCCGAGCTCTCGCGTAGAAACATCAAAATCAGCATTAAACCTAATAATAATACGCTGCGCAGTGAAATCGAGTGTGATCGTGACGTGAATTTCGAGCCCAAAGATTCTATTGGTCATTTACTGGGTTTCACCGCACGCAAATTGGAAGCCAATAAAAGACACGAATCCGATCTTCCAGTAGCCATTCTCAAAGTGAACGCCCTCCGCATCGAGTGCAACATTACCACCGGTGCCTACATTAACGGACAAAAAGTGCACACAATTCATGAATTTTTCCCATCCGTGCCACCAGGCTATAAGATTATTGAAGTTCCATCACACGTCATTTATCTGCCAATCACGAGCCGAACCATTGACACGATACAGCTTCGAATAGTCGATCAGGACGGAGATCTAGTAAATTTCCGTGGTGAAGTAATCACTATACGCCTGCATATAAAGTCGTAATGGGCATAGTTTTCAATAGTTCCGCTAATAACAATAAACGATCATGGATAAGAACAATCAGTCATCGACCAGCACTCACAGTGCTAACACCTCGAAACGTGCTACTCTTGAAGAATTTGGGTCTCAAGGTGCGTGGCGGAAACGTGTAAAACATTATTTAGTTTGTGCTTTGTGTATCTGCTGTTTGCAATGGAAGAAGAAATTGTAAACATTCAGGCACCTGTGGTCTTTGATGAGTCCATCATCCATTGTGAGATTCATGCTCATCAGCCATATGCATCATCGACCTTTAATAACAGTGATGAAATTCGTATAGCCATCCAACATCAAGATTTATCCATCTTACCAAGCAAGAGTTCCCTACACATACGTGGGAAATTATCTAAGCTTGATGGGATGCCAACCACTGCCAGAAGTCTCGTCAACAATGCCATTTGTCATTTGTTCGAGGAAGTGCGATATGAGCTGAACGCCATAGAAATAGATCGCAATAAGAATGTCGGTATTACGAGTACGATCAAAGGATATTCATCGCTCAGTCCGGCCAAGAGCTCTATGCTTGAGAACACGGGGTGGCTCGATGTCGAAGAGACGAAGCAAATTGTCGATGTATCGGGAAATTTTGATGTGTGCATACCGCTCAACATGCTTCTTGGATTTGCCGAAGATTATCGAAAAATTGTCGTAAATGCCAAACATGAATTGATTCTCACGAGATCAAAGACCGATGATAATGCCATTCTACAAACAGCTCCCGAAGACTATAAACTCATATTGCATAAAATAGAATGGTTTGTACCGTATGCAACAGTCTCGGATCAACGAAAAATTCAGCTGTTAAAGTTTCTCGCCAAAGATGCACCAATTTCCATGAGTTTTCGAGCATGGGAATTGTATGAATATCCATTGCTCCCATCCACCTCTAGGCATGTGTGGTCTGTTAAAACCTCCAATCAGCTGGAGAAGCCGAGATATGGTATACTCGCGCTGCAGACGGGGCGGAAAAATAAAAAAGCACAGAATGCAAGCCACTTTGATCTTTGTAACATGAGCGATGTCAAGCTTCATCTAAACTCACAATGTTACCCATATGGGAATTTAAATTTGAACTTTGATCAAAATCAGTATGCTCTACTCTACGAAAGGTACACAAACTTTTAATCGACCTATTACAACAAAGAAGCTGAACCATGGCTAAGCAGGATCGAATTTTTGGAAAAGACCCCTCTCATTATCATCGACTGCTCACAGCAAAACGATTCTCTCAAGTCCGGACCTGTGGATGTGCGTCTTGAATTTGAATTGAATAAAAATATTCCACCACAAACCTCGGCATACTGTATGATCCTCCATGATCGTGTTGTCGAGTACAATCCAATTAGTGGTGGGGTTAAAAAATTGGTATAAAATCATGCCAATGACCCATGTCTACTTCAGTCAACATGGAGCTTATCGTCGACGTGCAAGGATTCAAGAGGCCCTTCAACGAATTTGTCCCAAAGGAGATGTCCATCGTCAAACTCCACGAGAAGAACGCTGAACCGTTGACATTCTTGTTCGACGCACCATTTGCCTGGGACGCTTTACCGGCCAAGTGCAAAATGACAAACAAGTGTCTGGAACGCAATTACCATGGAATACGATGGGATCACAGCGGCATACCATACGAGGCAGCTAGAACGATGATACGAGGAATCTTGGAAGGAGTTCCGACCATCTATGCGAAGGGATTCGAGAAGTGCTCATGGCTATCAAGATTCACGGATCCCGCAACAAAGGTCATCGACCTGGAGACTCTGGACTGTCCATCGCTGCTGAAGTTGCCGAAAATCCCAAACTTTAAATGTCCCCATCATTCCTTCAATACAAAATACAATTGCGCTAATGCGAATGTAAAATCGTTGAAAAGCTGGTTAACTGTATACGAAGCGTTGTGTGAGCGAGGGATTTTTGTAAATGAATAAAGAACATTTTGATCACATATCGTTTCTCCATTTATTGCCTATATCTACGACGAATACAATTTGTAAAGAACTTTTTTGCGTTACAATATACTCGATGAAACGTTTTTTTTTTTTTTCATTTTTTATATATACATTTTTACATAGTCTGTACTGAACGTAGAAAACTCTACGAAGATGACACACGACTGATGGTGATGCAAGTATGCGTTGCATTCTACGATGATGGCAACTGATGGCGATGCTGACAGCCGTTGACTTCGTTGTTTGCACCGGGCCTTCACAAGCGTTTTTTTTGTCCACCATGCTCAGAGTCCATGGAACTCGATGCTGTTGTATTTTCCACCAAAGTAATTCATGTAGAGTTGACCATTGCGTGCGAGTTGCAGCATACTCTCGAACATTTTTGGATCTTGATCGAAGGCCTTCACGAGTCGTGCTGGCAAGAAGATGGCGAACTCATTCGCGATGTCCACCACGTAGCGTTTTCCAAACTTGGTTTGTACAGCTCTCATATCGGAGACTTGATAATCCGATTGGACGTGGAGTTCTGATAGCTTCTTCGTGGGGAGGAATTCCGCCATCCGGCTGACGTTGTTGATACTCGAGAAATCCAGTTTTTTTTTCACGCACTCTCTCGTTCGAGATTTCAAAGTTCTTTTTGAAGATGTTGATGTTGTCGTGGAATAGTGCAGTCTGAGCTTGGTCCATGAAAATATAACCCTTCTCGACTTATAACCCCTCCACTCAATTTTTTAAACTTGTCCCCATTTGTCCAATCATATGCATGTGGAACGAGTTCAAACACGTTCCAAGAACCCGCGTGGAGAATAGCCTCTTCCACAACACTCTTCACGATCTCGACGTCGAGGTGGGGGGCCATCAATGTGATCTTTCATCTGTGGCGTATTATAATGCTCCTTGCATGGAAGATATGATATCACTTCACCGTCATTCCGAAGGTGTTCTGGTAAACGATCGCATAATAAAACAATATAATTACCCCAGTACTTTAGGAGCAAAACCTTAGGGACGTGTTCGAGCTCGTTTTTCGTCAAGTCCAGCGGGTGCTTGGCTGGATGCACTGCGTACATACTCGCACATGTGAACAGCTTGACGTAATCTTTCGGAATGAAACCACAACGGGTTGAATTTTCTTATCGAACAATAACAACTTTCATACCTGCACTTGCATACAATAAATAATGCATTTTTTTTATGGGTCTCTGAAAGAGCGCCCTCCATATGACAGCTAGCGTTTGATCATTGGTGGAAATTTTCCTAGTCATATATAGTAGTTTCCCACGCATGTGTCCATAATGAGGCTGATAATTCCGAGTTATATAATAAACTACAAAACGTTTATGGGTTTTCAACGCTTACCTACCACTATTTGACCCCCCCCCCCCCCCGCTCTCGCATAGATGGTGGCGTTATCTGTTATCGCAGACTCGAGCCCCCCCCCCCCCTCGACCGGAGACGCCGTGTCGCTCCCCCCACTACCTGGCCCTTCCCGCCGTGACGTCACACCACTGGTACCCCGCGCGGGCACCCCGCCCCGCTCCCCCCCTGAGATCCCGGCGTTCGGACTGGCGTTACTCCTCTACTCCCGGTATTGGTAAATGTTACGTCGTGGCACTCTCGCACGTGTCGCAAGAACCTTTCTCACGATCAGCGGAAACGCTCAAGGTCCCGAGACAGCGTACCGGATGCATTTTTGCAAATCCGGAATACTCGGATGTTGCGAACCCGACTACAGGAAGTTCGACAGTGCGTTTTCTATCCTCGGCAGCCTTCTGCTACGTCAACAATTTTGGGCCGCCTCGCGACAATTGTTCGGCTTACTTAGGGAAGCGCGAAGAATAATAAGTCAGTCTATTCTCAGCGGATCACCGGGCCAGACCTTCTTTAAATCATTAACGCGGGCTAGAATATTTGTCTAAATAAAACCAGTAACGACAGCACCATCAACCTCGACATGTTGATTTCAATCATTAATCGAAGAAGACCCATAAGTTTCCTTAAAGATCCTATTTGCCTCTTCACGTTTCGACCACTTGTTCCTTTACGCACGAATCTTTTTAACACTCTATTAGACCGTCTCCGATCAAGTCCTCACTAAACCTCTGAGTCGCCGATGACCAAGTTAAGTCGCACCTCTGAGTCACGGCCGGCCAAGTTACCAAATTCGGACCTCTAAATCAGTTCCCCGGTCACGTTCCCGTGATCACTATTCAAGCGAAATCCGAACCATCTGGACGAACGTACCCCCGAGACGTAACATAGTAAAAGTTTTGGTGTCAGAAGTGGGATCTTCGAGAGTCGAGATTACACGTAAACAAGTTTCGGCAGAGTGAAACTGCCTCGCGTTACTGTGTTTGGAATATCCTTCAGGAAACTATACATACTACAGAAGAAGAATCTTTTCAACGATCAAGACGACGTTGGTCCGCCGTCAACCACAACCCGAAGCTACAACCAGGAAGCAACAAATCCATAGAAACCCAGTATCGACCCAACTAACGGAAGTCTAAAATAGAATGTTCTTCGCACTAACGTTTCTTCTCATCTGCTTGACGTAAGTAGCAGTTTCTTTTCTGTTGTTACCATTGGTATATCATTCATTCGGTCCGAGAATAATTTCCCATCTTGACTCACTTAAAATTTGATATTGTTCGCGTTGGTATCATATGACACTTATGGAAATTGGCGACTGATTAACCACGTATACATTTCTTCAAAAAATAAATAAATAAATAAATAAATAAATAAATAAATAAATAAATAAATAAATAAAAACTCCAAACTCGGTAGCGTCTAGATTCTTATACCTAATCAAGTGATTTTTGAATTTCAAATCGAGCTTTACACATAATTTCAATAGACCATTTTCATGCAAAATTGCGCACACTAGAAATTAGAAAATACGTTGGTCACAGCGCGTTAGTAATTCTTTGACTCTAGTCACGATGTCGAATCAGGATTCCTCCACCTCCTCTAATCTTCCTTCTGATGGCGCGCCCGCTAATCCAATTCGTGTAGCGTCAAACAATTCGTAAGAAGACGACGTTACTGACCACATTCAAAGATTAAACATACGCGGCATGGAGTTCGATTGGGTGACCAAAGCCTTGTTGCCCATCCCAGATTTCGATGGGAAGAACATCGCGGTAGAAGACTTTATAGCCGACGTCCAATATGCCCACAGAACAATCGATTGTAATGACAGACCGAAATTCCTATACTTGTTATTTTCAAAATTAAAAGGTGTAGCTCGACATCGTCTGCGGTCTAAGCGCAGTCAATACTCTCACATTGAACAATTTACCCACGATTTACGAAACCTCTTTACCTTAAGAAAAGGTACCCTCGATCTAAGGGTAGAATTATCAAATTTGGCGCAAGGATCTCTTGAGGAGATTGACGATTTCGCCGCTCGCGTTCGCAACATTGTCGATATCCTGAATCGCCGCGTTTGGGAGAGTACACGCCGGAGTGCCGGGTGTATGGCAGAAATGTGTGCCGAGAATTGTTCTAACGGCTTAGAAACCTTCATTAGAGGGTTACGTGACGATCTTACCACTTATGTATACTCGAAAGAACCTCACACTATGGAGTTGGCAATAGATTATGCCCACGAAGCCGAAAACATGATCCAATCGCGCTCACGGGTTAATAGAAATCGCGCAAAATTCGACGTTAGGAAGTCATCATCTATTATGTCTCCCCGCGAAACTAACGTTGAGTTCTTAAGCGACGAAGACCGCAATGATCATCCTGAGCACGTCATCAGAACGGGTCGTCGCCGTTCTCACTCTCGTGGCTCATCCGTAAGAGTCAGAATCGCAGACGCGAGAGAGTCGGAAACAGTCTGTAGGTATTACAAAAAAAGGGGGCATACCATCGATTCGTGTTGGAAGTTAGAAAATCGCAGAAGGTACGAAAGTCAAGAACGAAAAATTAATCGTCGCTCAAGTCGTACTCGGGGTGAACATCGGTCTAGTAGCGCTGATTCCTATGACGCTCGGGACAGATACAACCGCGACTTTTCTCGGGACAGATACAACCACGACTTTTCTCGGGAAAATTATCAGAACCGACGCTACAGCGATCGACAGTACGGAGACTACTCCCCGAGTCGTCAACCGTATTCGTAGGCAGGTCGAAACGATTCTCGAAAGAGTCGTGACCGTAGCTCGTCGCGGCCCCGATTCAGTATAGAAAATCATCAAAGTCGACGAGATGAGTGGTATCCCCGACCGCCTCGTGTTGGACATCAATCTAGGCACAGGGACGACACCAGTCGCCACGACAGGCACGACTCCCGATCTCACAGTAAAGACAATTCCCGTCACCGTGAACGCGGTAACACATACCACCACGGACGAAATGACTCGCGCCATCGGAGCCGAGGCGATTCGCGCCGTCAGCGCACAAGAAATTTGGGTGAACGAAGTCAAGACCCTGGCTCTGAAGGCGATCATACTCCACGTCGCCTTCCGCGTGATCGTAGCAATTACTATCGTAAGTCGAGCTATTCCGATTCCAATCGCTCCGGCAGTTCAAGCGACGAAGGCGACAGAACCAAGCGTTCTCAAGGGAGCCGAAAAGCTTCTCGTAAAGGCTCTCAAGACGAATCCCGCGACGCGAGTCAAGACGGCTCCCAAAGTCGCCCTTTAATGAACAACAAGTCCACCGAAACGTCTAAACCTTGTTCACGTAATTCGTGCTCTGGATCGACGGAGTCTTTAAACTTAAGGACAGCTCGGCGCCAAAGCGCAGCGCCGAGCAACGACATGAAAGCGCTCCCTCAACCCGTATCCAGATCCGTAAGGCTCATATATCGCGGCGGGCTCCCGGCGAGCACTTAGACCGCGCGGTTCGCTTATCATCTCCCTAAGTCCCATCCGGGGAGGTGACCCTCTTTGTCGATAACGGTTCTGACATTAACATCGTTAAAAGGAAAACTATCCTACCGGGTTTGGCAATAAACCGCAATTTACTCTATGAAATTGCGGGGGTCACCAATGGGGTCGAAATGTCACTAGGTGGAAATTAAAGTTAATGGAATCCCGACTGTTTTCCATGTGGTGAGGGATGATTTTGGTTTGGAGGAGCAGGGACTTTTAGGTATACCCTTCTTCCGCGAAAATGGCGCAAAGATCGATTACCTCAATGGTTGGATAACTTTGGAGACAAATAACCAAGTAGTCCCGTTCGTGAACACTGAAATTTTCACCATCCCAGCTCGCTCCAAAAAACTCCTTCGGGTTAGGGTCTCAACCGATTTAAAATACGGATACATTCCCCAAATCAATTTCCACCATGGCATTTATTGCGGGAACGCTGTGGTCGAAAATCGCGACGGCTTTGCTTACCTCTATGCTATAAACAGTAAAGAAACAGATGTAGATCTCGTCGCGCCGAAAGTCACTTTAATGCCGTTTGAAGAACTGCCCCGTTGCGAAATTCCAGCTGACCGCGATGAGCCCAATGAACTCGTCCTACTCACACCAGACACCCTGGATCATAAGAATGTGTCGCGAGTCGCACACGTACACTCTCACAGCGATAATGGCGTGGAAGAGATATTGTCGTTGCTAAGATTAGACTCTCTGGAAGATGCGGAATACGACCACGTACTTATGCTGATAAGGGAATATCAACACCTCTTCCATCTGCCCGGCCGACCGCTGGACTACACAGACGTGGTGACTCATAAGATCCCCACGATGGACGACCTGCCTATCAACACGAAGCAATATCGCTTTCCACACAACATGAAAACAGAAATCAACGCCCAAGTCGCGGATTTACTCGACAGAGACATAATCCAGGAATCCTCATCACCATACAATTCTCCCATTTGGATCTTTCCCAAGAAAGCGGATTCGCTGGGAAATAAATGCTGGCGGCTAGTCGTCGATTTCCGAAAAATCAATGAAAAAACCGTCCTCGACGCGTACACATTACCGAACATCGCCGACATTCTGGATCAGTTAGGGAAAGCTCGTTACTTTTCGGTCTTTGACCTCGCATCTGGATTCCACCAAATTCGTATGGACCCTGAGGATAAAGAAAAAACAGCATTCTTCACACCACATGGTCATTACGAGTTCAATCGCATGCCGTTCGGGCTGAAGAATGCCCCCGCTGGCTTCCAGCGTCTAATGGATCAAGTTTTGTCGTGACTACAAGGGAACGAGATATTCGTGTATCTTGATGACATCGTGATTTATGCAGACTCCCTCGAAGAGCATGATCGGAAATTTCGTAGACTGGCAAGTAGGTTATCCGATGCACGACTATCCTTGCAGCCTGACAAATGCGAATTTCTTCGCTCCGAAGTAGTGTATCTGGGTCACATTATCAGTCGCGATGGCGTTCGGCCTAACCCTTTGAAACTGAAAGCCGTGAGAGAATTTCCGATCCCGAAAAATCAAAAGAATATCAAACAGTTTTTGGGATTGGTCGGGTACTACCGTCGATTCATCGACAACTTCGTCAAAATAGCGAAACCACTCACGCTGCTGTTGAAAAAGAACGTTCTTTTTGAATGGTTAACGGAACAACAACACGCTTTCGAAGAACTACGTGATAAAATCTCTGAAGAACCCATATTACGTTATCCTGACTACAGCAAACTATTTATCATTACCACCGATGCTTCGAACGTCGCTGTAGCCGCGATCCTAAGCCAGGGACCAATCGGCGACGACCTTCCTATCGCCTACCTTTCAAGAACCTTGACTGACCCAGAAACGCGATACGACGCGACAAAAAAGGAATTGCTCGCGATAATCTATGCCGTTGAACACTTTCGATCGTATATTTATGGACGTAAATTTTTCCTCGTAACGGACACCAAACCGCTCACCTGGCTAAAACGTCTCAAGGATCCGACATCTCAATTACGACGATGGGCTGCGGTGCTCGATGGCTGCGATTACGAGCTTATACATAAACCTGGACGCCAAAACACCAATGCTGATGCTCTATCCAGAAACCCAATTGCTGACAATCAAAAACAGGACACGGTTGGGTCGCGCAGTCTCAACGCCAAGAGGAGACACGTAAATAACGAATCAAACGGGAGCTCGTCTTCGGTGATCCTGGCATTCCGGAGAACAAAACAGACCAGGCTACTTTCGGACTCGACACAAACATCGTCATCGGCTGACCCTTCACTTTCTTCGTCGGCCGATATCTCGGGCTCGTCGGACGATGAGAATCCTGACGTTTCGGTCACCTTGTCGAAAAGGGTACATCCTACCACTGAATCTTCTGACAATACTCATCCACCCGCCAACAAAAGACAACGGAAAGGGGAGGCTGGGCCTCCCGTAATCGCCAGTGGTAAAACTTCAAATGCTGACAAACGACTTCGCAGTCGCCCAATAGATGAATTCCGTCTACCTCGTCGTCGCTCATGGAACATGAATTATTCGTCGCCATCTTCCGATGAAGCTCCGGAGACCCTTCATTACGAAGTTCCGGTAGATGTCCATTCTCCTACTTCGCGTCCGACGAATGAGGAAAAAATTCAAAGCAAACCACCTGTATCACTGCCCCTGCGAACAATTGGAAATCGTCGAGAAGGGTTCTGCGTACCTTCCGCGGTACTGATGGATCCCGACATCATCGAACAGCTACCAGAGCAGGGTCTTGGTAAGCAAACCTTAAACAACGGTACTTCACGTCCTGCTCACGAAACATCAAAGACCTCCCTCTCCACGCGAAATGACACAACAACTAGCTCTGACGATTCACGTGCACTAACCAATTCGTATTTCGACAATTCCCGAAATGCGTCGAACATCCTTGAGGAAACAAGCGAGTCGCGAACATCGTCGATATCCACATCCGACACGGAGCTAGACGCCCGAATGACCGATTCGATACGGTACTCGACCAGTCACATTCTGAGTAAAGAAACGCACGTCGTTCATTGGATTATCCACAAGGGCACGTACCCCCTAACATCTTCAAAACTACTCATAGAAAATAAACGGCTGGTTTGGGAAACACTGCGCCAAGAACGCGGAGCAGCGGGGGAGGTGATAGTAACTAAGAGAGGAAAGTTGTACGCGTACGGCCTCGTATGTAAAAAGGTGCGCGACAAATCTCTTGACCCCCTCACGCTCAGATCATGCATAACTACACTACGGGAACTCATGAGAAAGCATGACGTTTATCATATACACATCCCTTGCGAGAACGATTTGTTCAACTTGGCTGATCGCAGAACTATCGAAAAGATTCTGGTGTCCACCTTTCACGGGACCGAGGTTAACATCGTATTGTGCAACGGTTCTTTAACCGTCCCATCACCGCATCTCAGAGGCGAAATCGTCCGCGAGCACCACGATTCGTCAGTGGGTGGCCACAAGGGAATAACCAAAACAGGTCAATTGATTCTGCACCGCTACTATTGGCACGATTTGAAACGCGACGTCGAACGCTTCATCAAACGGTGCCCGACTTGTCAACGCAAAAAATTGGTGCGAGTAAAAAATCGTTCGCCCATGATTATCACGGATACCCCAACCGATGCCTTCGAAAAGGTCTCCCTCGATATCTACGGCCCATTGCCTCATACTCGGTCTGGCCATGTGTACCTCCTAACTATACAGGACCTACTCACGAAGTACTCAGTGGCAGTCCCCCTGGCTCAGACCACGGCAAGTGAGTTAGGTATCGCATTCGCTACCAAATTCATCTCCATCTACGGTGCGCCGAAAGCCATTCTCACTGATCAGGGGAGGAATTTTATTAGTAAAGTTTTCCAACAGTTCGCAAGGCTATTCAAAATAAAACAATACCGTGCGTCTGCCCATCATCCACAGTCTAACGGGTCGATTGAACGTAGCCACCATGTCCTCACCGAATACCTGAAAAGCTTTGTCGATAAACACCGCGAATGGGACCAATGGATACCTTTCGCGATGTTCTCATACAACGTCAGCATCCACGAGGAGACGAAGTTCTCTCCATTCGAACTGGTTTACGGAAAGGTTGCCCGAATCCCGTCGGAGTTTAAAGTTGACGGAGAAGACAAAACGTACGATCACTTGCTACGAGACCTAGTTACTAAACTACAAATTTCAAGAAACATGGCCGCAGAAAACCTCGTAAAAGCCAAACACAAGTCGAAACGACTCTACGATCGACGTATCTGCGCCCATGAATTCGACGTAGGAGACCTAGTTTACTTGCTGAAAGAACCAAAAATTGGAAAGTTCGATGACGATTACACTGGTCCGTACGCGATAGTTGAAGTACTTCCCAATAATAACGTTAGGCTCCGTTTGAACTCCAACCAAATGAAAATAGTCCATTCTGATAAAATAAAATCCGCATACCTGTAGAAGCTGTAAATTACTGTTAAAGGCTAAGACGCTTCCTACGAAAATCAGTTTCAACTTCTGTTCACGCTCATTCTGATGACGTGCCGCGAGTATAAGTGGCTTTAACCGGCCTGTACCGACTAAAAGGTTTAAGGAAGCTAAGATTCCATCAGATAATAAAACCGAATACTATTCTCGGTGCTCCTTGTTACAGGTCGGGCCTAGTATTAGATGAGTACACCGTCACTCCTATCCCAGTTAACCCCGGCATCTACTCCGACCGACGGGGGTCGTTGAGAACATATCAAACTTCGTGGAAACTTGTTACACACATCAGTCTTGGAAAATTTATGGAAAGGAAATCCGACATTACTTCAGCATGGGAAATCTTAATGCAAAAATGCTTCCTTTTAAGAGAGAAATGCGCCGTGGGAACCCAACTAAAGGAAATCCAAAACGAACTCAAAATAATAGCGAAAGACCAACAGGGTATAGATGATCTGACCGAGGAATTTTACGATTCGACTCACGAACGAGAAAAACGTGCCCCCTTAAAGTTCATTGGATCCATCAGTAAAGTACTATTCGGAACACTGGACTCCGAAGACGCCGAGTTCTACAACACGCATATCGAGGCACTAGAAAACGATACTAGAGCAATAGTCGAACTAATCGCCGATCAGACACACATGATCAAATCCACATTTAATGAGGAACGAATCCGCCTCGTCAACATAACAAACCCATTCGCTATCAAATTCAACCGCGTCTCTGAGACATTTAGCCGAATAAACGAACAAATTAGTGCATTAGGACTGAATGAAAAATTGAACGATGCCGTCGGTGCCCTCTCCCACATCGTTTCTGAGTACCGCCTAGACTCTACAGTTTTAATTGATGCCGTACTTTTCGCTAAACAAGGTCAACTACACCCACAGCTTTTGCCTCCTTATCAGATCATGCAAGCCGCCAAAGCTATGCAACGCGTACAAGTAAATATGGAATTCCCTGTACCTCTTAACCAGCATTCGGCTCCTGAACTTCTAAAACTGTTGGAGTTAACAGTCTACCATTCCAAAGGACAATTAATATATATTATAACGATTCCCTTGTTGGAACTAAAATTCTATAATCTTTTTAAAAACATTCCACTACCGATATACCAACATTCCGGCCCCAAGGGAACAAATTTCGCTTATATCCGACCTACAGCCCCATTCACTGCAATTTCTGACAACTTGGAAGAATATTTTCGACTCTACTATGAAGATATACAAGGTTGTAAAACACTATATGACCGATTCATTTGCAAGCATCTAAACGTTCTCTACAGAGTCGATGATCACAGTGACTGCGAAGTACGAATCTTAACGGAACCCCACTTTCAAGATTTCAAATCCTGTGACGTGCGAATCAAAATTATCTCAAGAACTCACTGGTCCCGTATCCACCTTTCTAACGAGTGGCTTTTCTCCAGCGCCGACCGAGAAACACTGCGTGTCAAATGTGAAAACGAACCCTTACGCGTAATATCAATTAATGGCACGGGCATTCTCCATCTTCGCCCAAGGTGCGAAGCAAGAACGTCCTCTGCCGTCCTTGTCTCGTTAGACGAAACTTCAACTGTTAGTCGTACTGAGTTCGCGCCGAAAACATCTCTTAACATTTCGCTCATGCTTATCGCCGCCGTCGACCCCCCGGAAGCTATGAACGTTACCGAGCTTTTTTCCGATGTTGACTCACCAACAAAAACAAATCATGATCAGAACCGCGAACCCGGTCTAATGGACGGTGGAACTGAGTTCAATTCCATAATAATCCGGGCCAAGGAACTTCTTAAGCACCAAAATACCCATAAACGAATCTACCGGATCGAATCTATTGCGTGCTATTCAGGCATCGGTCTGGGCAGCCTCGTGGTTTTCCGCGGGCTTGCCTGGAAATGTTCACTGTTTTCTAAGTTTGGTTACATATATACATTCCTACGAGCACGTGCCCATCGCCGAAGGCATCGGTCGCACCAATCAATCCGCGAATCATCGATCGAGATTATTGACCTCAAACAAGAGCCGCCGCGCGCATCACCACCAACTATCGGAGGAGTAACACGCAGCGTGTCATCTGCAAGGTCCACTCAGAAACCAACCATCAAAGCAGTACAGACACTAGGGTCACACGAGGTACCCAACATGCTGACATCAACAAGGTCGACACACGAAGTTAACCAAGGCCACCTCATACCGTACTCCAAACGCCTCGACGCTGCTTTCCTGTAAAGCAACATCAGGAAATACGTATCGACTTCCCGAACTTACCTATTGCCTTTCGACACTCAGGTATGGACCAACTGCAATTCATTCATCAATTGTTTGTTCCACCCTCTTCGCCTCACATTTCGCCACGTCCACGTGGGGGCCTTGCTCTAGAAATGCGTGCGAACCGAGTCCTCAAAATTATAATTAGACGCAACCGATATTAATATAAAATTCGATAGTTGCAGGCATGCGACTACACTACCAACAGGATGTATCGAGATGGTGAATCAAACTTATATTCTGTCCCATCAACATCGTAATGGTTTCGTCTGCAGTTCACCCCAACTACCTGTAAAATACCACCACCGACGCGTGACGCTTACGCTGCTTCAATGGATCTACATCAACTCATTGGGATTGTCCGATAAAACGCCGTCCTCACCAACAATCCTGCCACGACTTGTCGGTTCTTGCAAATTGCCAGCGCTCGGCGTAGCTCTGGCAAATTATCAGAAGGGGAGGTGTTACGTCGTGACACTCTCGCACGTGTCGCAAGAACCTTTCTCACGATCAGCGGAAACGCTCAAGGTCCCGAGACAGCGTACCGGATGCATTTTTGCAAGTCCGGAATACTCGGATTTTGCGAACCCGACTACAGAAAGTTCGACAGTGCGTTTTCTATCCTCGGCAGCCTCTGCTAGGTCAACAATTTTGGGCCGCCTCGCGACAATTGTTCGGCTTACTTAGGGAAGCGCGAAGAATAATAAGTCCGTCTATTCTCAGCGGATCACCGGGTCAGGCCTTCTTTAAATCATTAACGCGGGCTAGAATATTTGTCTAAATAAAACCAGTAACGACAGCACCATCAACCTCGACTTGTTGATTTCAATCATTAATCGAAGAAGACCCATAAGTTTCCTTAAAGATCCTATTTGCCTCTTCACGTTTCGACCACTTGTTCCTTTACGCACGAATCTTTTTCACACTCTATTAGACCGTCTCCGATCAAGTCCTCACTAAAACTCTGAGTCGCCGATGACCAAGTTAAGTCGCACCTCTGAGTCACGGCCGGCCAAGTTACCAAATTCGGACCTCTGAATCAGTTCCCCGGTCACGTTCCCGTGATCACTATTCAAGCGAAATCCGAACCATCTGGTCGAACGTACCCCCGAGACGTAACAGTAAACAATTTTATCAGTACGGTGCCAGTCCTGGTAACCAAAGTTGGTTGAGTCTTGGCTGGATGAACTGCCCCAGCACTGGCGACTGAAAGTATCAGTACCGTGCCAGTTTCGGTTACTGATTCTTGGGTTAAGTACTGCTCCAGTATTGGTAAACAATTTTATTAGTACAGTGCCAGTCTTGGAAACCAAGGTTGGTTGAATCTCGGCTGGAAGTACTGCCCCAGCATTGGCAATAGTACCATGCCAGTCTTGGTTACCGAGTCTTGGGTTAAGTACTACCCCAGTATTGGTAAACAATTTTATTAGTACAGTGCCAGTCTTGGTAACCAAGGTTGGTTAGGTCTCGGCTGCAAGTACTGCCCCAGCATTGGCAACAGTACTATGCCAGTCTTGGTTACCGAGTCTTGGGTTAAGTGCTGCCTCAGTATTGGTAAACAAGATTATTAGTTCAGTGCCAGTCTTGTTAACCAAGGTTGGTTGAGTCTCGGTTGGAAGTACTGCCCCAGCATTGGCATCCTTACCATGCCAGTTTTGGTTACCGAGTCTTCGGTTAAGTACTGCCCTAGTATAGGTAAACAATTTTATCAGTACGGTGCCAGTCCAAAAAATATGGATTGAATGAAAAATGTAAGTTTTGCTCCCTCATAGAGAAACTTTGTGACGATGAAAACATTTTTTTCAGTTTTCAATGTCAACGTCCTCAAAATGTCCCAAAACCTCGAAAAATCATATTCAGAAACAATGTCTGGACGCATGTGCGTGTGTGTGCGTGTGCGTGCGCATGTATGTTCTGGCACTGTAAAATTAAAACGTTTATAACTCGAGAACGGTTTGAGTTGAAGGGCTCTTGTTTCACACAGATGTTAATCTATACAATCTCTTCATTCTCTGCAAATTTTGTCGAGATGACTCAAAAATGACAAATTTAACGGCATTTTTTAATTTTCAAAAACGTCTGTGACCGAGTTATTTTGCAAAAATTTTCATAATTTTGTAAATAATTTTTTTAATAAATAGAGTATCATGAAAGGATGGCCGGTATTGAATTTAGGAATGATCGGTCGAATGGTCTAAATTTTATGAATTTTGGAAATATTCGAAATATGTCAAATCCCTCTAATTTGTGCATATATCAAGATATCGTGCTGATTTTTTTTTGCATAAGGTATTGTAAAAGTAAATTTGGTATAAAATTTGGAGAGAATCTTTCAAACGGTTCGGATATGATAAAGTTTTGATTTTTTAAATTGAATTGCTATAGTTTTTGCAAATTTCGAAAAAAATGGGCAGAATTTTATAGTACGAATAAAGTATTAAAAAAAGAATGTTGTCATCAAATTTGATTAAAATTGGTTGACGTATTACATTATGCTACGTTCAAACGTAAATACGTTTTAACGCGTATTTACGTTTTAACGTAAATAACGCGACAAGGCATTACAATGTATCGTGTATCGCGAAACGCGTGTGTGCGTGTGTGTCCGTGTGAACTCACTACGTCGGCCGCACGCGGTTGAAGATTTTTATCTCCATGCGGCTGTCCCTTCGTAGCGATCGAGCTACGATCGAGCATCAGTTTTTCTCGTGCCATCGACGTTTGAACTTGTCTTAACCCCCAAATTTTACGTGCTTCTTCATATATTCTCATACATTACATACATTGCATTTATCATAAATAACATTCATTGACATACATTGCATTCATTTTCATACCTTACATTATGGTAAGGTATGTTAAACCTTAACATACTAAACTGAATAAACATACATTATATTTTTTCAGTTCATTTCATACAGTTCATACAGTTATCATTCGTTCTTATACAATACAGTTTTTGTATTGTTATAAATTAATTTTTCTCGTGCTAAAACGAATTCAAGTGTTATAAAGTGGGTTATAAAAATTCGAACGTGTTATAAAGTGAAAACCAGGTAAGATATACAAAGAGTACATATTATTGCAGCGCTTGAATTATCCATCTCTTCCTTTTATATATTCCTTTCATAGCAATATTCAACACCCTCTTTCTTACACTTGCTTGTTCTCTAGTCTTCAAGCGGAATTTAATAAATTCAAACTTTTTATTTAACTTACTAAAGACGCATTTCACTATATTCTTTATATCTCCCATTAAGCCCAAACTCAAACGCAACTTTTTGTCAGGCCGACAGTGTATTTCGACAAAAAATTGTACATTCATAATATATATTTTTATATTTCTTCTAAGTATATGGGTACTTCGATGAAAATATATCTCATGCCTCATTAATAATATATCTCTTAATATCTCATTAGTAGATAGACAAAAAATTCTTTAAAAAATCGACAGGCTCTTCCAATAGGTATAACAACTGCAAAAATGTTCAGCAAAAAAAGGTGAGGTTCGGAAGTGGCTGATTTAACGTGGAATGCTCCATATGGTATCCTTCTATTTTTTGGAAATTCAAATCTTATTCCACAAACAATTGGGTTTTTTTTAAAATTTTACCTTTATCATAGGAAACTTTGTAAATTCAGAACATTTATGAGTTTCATTTTAAAAAAACGTTCGAATGTTCGAAATGTTGCGAAAGCAATTTGCAAGCTCTAGTTATCTGTGAGGAAGCCAAAATAGGGTTTCACTTTTCTTTTAATCTTCTAAAAATTTACATAGACTCCGCAGATCAGATTCGAGAAAAAAATCAAAGCGTTCTCGAAGCGAAGCATCATACAGCCCGATAAATTGCAATCGAATGCAGATTCAAGTGGTGAGTTTCAAAATACGTTTTAATAATAATAATTTAATGATAGTTTATTCGACGTTTTCTATTTTACTATACCAATACTTTAATTTTCACAACAATATTTTTATCGCGAATATATATATATATATTTGATGTTATGGTGTTGTTGCAAAATGATATTTGCACGTTGTTTTGCCACTGAACTTCAAACTTTTGGTTTTGGAACAGAAATTATTGAAAAAATTCCTAGAAATATTTAAAAATCTTATCTATTAAATGATGTAGAGAAAGTTTAGAATTAACATTTCATTTTTCTATAAACAAAAGGTATCACTTAAGATTTGGTTATTGTCTATTTTGTTAACAGTTATTTTCTTATATGCTTATATCCATGCTAAAAAAATCATTAAAATCAACACCAAGCATTGGAATGCGCGAAAAATCATTTCAATTAAGGCAGAACACCACTGTGACCCCCTGTTTTTTTGCCATTTTTCAAGAATTTTTTTTTGTGGGAAAAAAAGAGATATTCGAAAATTTTTTTTTGTTTTGTTCGTTGTTTATTGAAGATACATAAAAAAAAAATTTCAAATTTTTCACGCCCCATGGTGACGCTGGGGAAGCTCCCGCGTCAGGTACTGTTGCCTCTGCAGTGGTTCGCGGCACGCAGCAGAACTCTCTTCAAAGTCGATTTGAAAAAAAATACCGAGTGTTTTCGTTAATAATATGATATTTTGAAGAGAAGTACACAGGGATTTGAAAAAATGTTGATTTTTTTAAAATAGGCACGCTTTTGAAATTAAAGGACGATTTTCGAGCAAAATTTCTCGTCGAAAATAGGCTATAACTTTTTTTATTATTGAGATATCGAAAAAATCCTATGTACTTCTTTAGATAATCTAGTTTTATTGATGCAGTCCAAATTTGAAGTCGATCGGATAAAAATTGCTCGAGTTCTGCTGCGTGCCGCACTCAAAAAAGTGGTTTTGAGAAAAACGCGTTCAAAGTTTTAGGTTTGTTAATTTATGCGATAAATTGGAAAAAAATTAGTTTACCTTTAATCAGCGATGCCGGCACCATATAGCTGGCCTTCAAGAAGCAAATGATTGTCCCTAGCATCTTTTCTCGAACTTGTAGAGGCTCTTCTTGCCTCTTTTCCAGCGTCTGTGAGCGAGCGCGCCGCCAGCTCGATCCGCGCTGCGTCGGTTTCAACGCAAAAATTGAAACAATTTGGGCCGATAGTTATCCCCAACGTCTCCAAAACTTTCATGAGGCTTCTCAGGCCATCATTGAATAATAATACCGCGATATCAGCTGCAATATCGACGATTTTTTTGCTCCCGGACTGACAGTTGGGGGCTATTGCCCAAACTGATTTGTTGTAGCTTTCGTTGTTGTTTTGCGTGAAGCCGCCCAAACAACGCTGCAGCAAATCGTCTCTGCTCAAATTTTCGAAGACTGGCGTAATTGCCTCCAATACTTCCTCAGGAAGAGGCGGCTTATGGCGATATTCAGAAATATTACCGCTTGCGACCGTTCGCTGCCACGAACACCACGACTCGGCTCCCTCTGGGCAATCGTCATGTTGTGGCTCACTATCTGTGGATATTTTATGTTTGATAGTTGCCCAAATTGCCTTCCTCATTTTTTCAACATCATCGCTGTTCCTCCGAATAGCCAAGCCGTAATATGTGCTCAACTTCCTGTAACATCCTGTTAAATATAATTAAGAGAATATAGTCGAGATTGTAAAAATTATTAACAATTGTATGAATTACAGTTTATGATTAAACTCAAAAATATATATTTCCTTGTAGAACCAGATGCGGATCACGTCGATTCATCGTCTTCTATCGAGCCCGAAACGGACGACGAATACGGTAACGGCGAAATATTTGGTAATACTATTGTTTAGAAATTAATGCTAATGATTAAAGTTTTTGAATAAGAATTTTGCTTTATCCGTATTGCGAAAAATATTATTATATTGTTGCAATTTGATTATTTCACTTTTTTATTTAATGATTAGAAGCACATCAGTTTAATATCCCAACGGACTCGCCCGAAGCTGCTGATGATGTTTCGTTGGATGGCATCCCATCTCCACCTTCACCTTCCGTCAGCTTGCCGGAGGTTTCAGTAGGAACCAATCACGGTAATAAATGCAATATTAACTTCGTATCCAAAAACTAGAGAATTGTTATATTTTGAATATCGAAGGGACTCGCACTGTCTCTTATACCAGTTATTGTAACAGAATAAGGCTGCTGAGAAAAAAATCTCCGCAAAAAACGAAGACGTCAAATGAAGGCGCAGATCGGTGACGTCGAGGCTCGCACTTACGGGCATAAGAGACGAGCGAAGAAGAGGAAGAAGAATACACAAGGTAACATTACATGTTTGTAGAAGGTGAAAAATAGATTCCTGTAATAATTTGATTCGTTAGATTTTTTCTTCTTAATCCTTTTATCGATTGTTCGTTCAACGCAAAAAGGGTATTTGTTCTCTCTATAATCCATGCATTTCATAAACATTTCATTTGGCGAGTTCAATTTATAACTAACGGTCCGTAAAATATATGTAGCTGGCAAACTCAAATTCATGTTACTTTTTATCGGGAATAAATGGACTTGACCAAACTCCATCATCTAAAATATTATATTTATATTGGATAACTGTGTGAATACATTTTGCATCTTCAGTATTGTTACTACAGGCGTATGTTGTAAATGAAAAATGTTGACTATAATTTATTTTTTTATCTTAACTAATAAAGTAATACAGTAATACAAATAAAGTAATAGAATAAATAAATAAAATATAGTCAACTTTGTTACAGCAAACAAAAAGTAACTAAACATAACGGCGAAATATTATTAACATATTGCTTATATTTGTAAAAAACGCAAGGAAATCGTTAAAGCGTCAACAAAAAATACTAAAATAAGACAAGTTTGTATTGGGTAATATTGTATTTAAACGTTCGATTCGGACGTTTGTTATTCTTTTGAGCGGACAGGCTATTGTCCTGTAACTGCAATGATAAATTAATTTTCAAAATTTGAAAAATTAAAATATATTAACCGTCCTGTAAATTGCCACGTCTTCTTAAAATTTACATAAGTATTCAAATAATTGACCTATCAACACATAAAAATCGCATCAAGCATAGAAGGCCGGTTGCTCTAATTGTGTGCAAAATTTCAAATCGATACCTCAAGTTTTATTCGCGTTATAAACAAAGAAATACAGCAACTTTTGATTAGCCAATCCGATTTCAAGTGTGTCGTATGCATGCATTACGCAGCCGAGAGCACGTGTTCACCTAGCTTTTAGCGTAGTGAATTGTGTGCTTTTGCCCATACTTTTCAAGGTGTGGATGCGGACGACATTGTTCGATAGATGGGTTTTAATCTGAGTCACGTATATTCTTTGTTCATGACGCGATAGCAGACTAAGATTTTATGAATAAATTTTTGGCAGCGGAACGAAACAATAAGTAAAATACAGTAACTTTTGATTAGCCAACCCGATTTCGAGTGTGTCGTATGCATGCATTATGCAGCCGAGAGCACGTGTTCGCTGGGCTTTTAGCCTGGTGAATTGTGTGCTTTTGCCCACGCTTATTGAGGGGTGGATGCGGACGACATTGCTCGATAGATGGGTTTTAATCTGAGTCACGTATATTCCTTGTTCATGACGCGATAGTAGGCTAAAATTTCATGAATAAATATTTGGCAGCAGAATGAAACTACAAGTAAAAATACAGCGATTTTTGATTAGCCAATCTGATTTTGAGTGTGTCGTATGCATGCATTATGCAGCCGAGAGTACGTGTTCGCCGAGCTTTTAGCCTGGTGAATTGTGTGCTTTTGCCCACACTTTTTGAGGTATGGATGCGGACGACATTGCTCGACAGATGGGTTTTAATCTGAGTCACGTATATTCTTTGTTCATGACGCGATAGTAGGCTAAAATTTCATGAATAAATATTTCGCAGCGGAATGGAACTACAAGTAAAAATACAGCGATTTTTGATTAGCCAATCTGATTTTGAGTGTGTCGTATGCATGCATTATGCAGCCGAGAGCACGTGTTCGCCGAGCTTTTAGCCTGGTGAATTGTGTGCTTTTGCCCATAAGTTTTGAAGTGTGGATGCGGACGACATTATTCAAACGAAGGTTGATAATCTTTAATTGCGTACTTCGTTTCTGGCTGCACCTATTTCACAGGAATATAAATTGTAAAGCTCAAAAGAATCACAAACATCAAGACATTGTCTTACCAGATTAGCCGTCAGACATCAATTATATGATAACCTATTAACAGGCAAAGTAGTACAATCGAGTACCCAATGTTTGGTACCGATTATTCTATTTACTTTATTATTTTAGAGGTCGCAGAGGGTGGGAGCGGGAAAGGGAAGATATGGAGTAAAAACTATGGCAGATGGAGAGGAAATACGAGATAAAGGAAAGGGAGGAAAGAAGAAGAGACGTAATAATAAAAGGAGAATTAGGGGAGGGGTTTGCAAAGGAGGTGGCAAAGATACAGGTGAGGAATGTTGGAAAGAGAAGGGAGGGAAGGAGAAAGAGGAAACTAGAGATCAGGATGTGCGTGTGCGATAGTGGGGTGCGTGGAACACTGCTGTGGGCGTAGAGCACCTCGGATGTACGTGTGGAATCGTGGAGTGCGTGGAATACTGGTGTAGGCAGAGGGCACCTCGGATGTGCGTGTGGAATTGTGGTGTGGGCGCGGGGCATCTCGGATGTGTGCGTGGAATCGTGGACTGCGTGGAACACTGGTGTGGGCGCAGGGCACCTCGGGTGTGCGTGTGGAATAGTGGGCTGGGTGGAACACTGGTGTGGGCGCAGGGCACCTTGGGTGTGCGATTGGAATAGTGGGATGCGTGCAATACTCGTGTGAGCAATGGGCACCCTACATGTGCGTGTGGGACCATGAGTGCGTGGATTACTGGTATGGGCGCGGGGCATCTTGGATGTGCATGTGGAATAGTGGGGTGCGTGCATATACTCGTGTGAGCACTAGGCACCTTAGATGTGCGTATGACATCGTAGGGTACGTGGAACACTGGTATGGGCGCGCGGCATCTCGGGTATGCGTATGGAATAGTAAGGTGCGTGGAATAGTGGTGAGGGCGCGAGGCACCTCGGGTGTGCATGTGGTATCGTGGGATGCATGGAATACGGCTTGATGTATGTGAAGAAGTATGTGGAGAAGATGTATGTGAGACAGTGTATCGAAAGCCCTGCTAAAGTCAAACAAAACAAGTATCATCAATCGACCCTTATCGATAGCCTCTCTTATGCCATCACCAATTTTGAGTAGAGCAGACTGAAAGAGAGTGTATGAGACAGAGAGAGAGAGAGAGAGAGAGAGAGAGAGAGAGAGAGAGAGAGAGAGAGGAGAGATGAGAAAGGATGTTAGCATGCCATATTTACAATGTTAAAAAAAAATTAATCGATGCCAATTCGATATCAAACATAGGGTATTTGAACGTGTAATTTTCTCCATTAACAGGTTGAACGAATGGAATTATTTTGGAACAATGACAAATCTTTATTTTGCTGATATTCTTGGTTTTGTTCCCATAGCAGTTATATTGTTTTTTATTTATTTATTTATTTATTTATGACATACGGTAATGATTTTTTTTCTTTTACAGCACCAAAATGTGTGATGTGTCTGGACCACATTGTGACCCACGGATTTATTCCGTGTGGTCACAATTGCAGTTGCTTGCGATGCGCAACGATCCTGAACGAAGAGAGAATCAAGAGATGCCCCAAATGCAGAGCCGATTTTACGCAATTTATTGCTATTTATAATGAACCCGCGTAGAAAGGAGTCAAAAAAGTGTTGCGTTATAATAAATTAAAGTTTACAAAATTCGTGATCCGGATTATTTCTAAACCCTCCCTTACAATTTTGAATGGTATTTATGAGGTTGTGTCAGTAGACTCGGTAGAGTCTCAAGACAATTTATTTATACGTGATTTTCGTTAACTGTATCAATAGAAACTTGAATAAAAATAATGAATTTACGTCACCATTAATTCATGTATGTATATTACGAAATATATGTGTATTACGGTGGTCCATTTTTTATTTTATTTTATATTTCTTGCGAGACATCCGATCAACTTGTGACAAATAGAGAAAAAAAAAGATCCTAAAGGCTTCCTATTATCGGAAAATATTTAAAGGTTTCTATCAGGGCTTAACTCATTCAGGATACTGTTTAATGATTACCTGTAAAATTTCAAAACGATTCACCGTTCCGTTTCCGAGACATAGGCAATTAAAGATTTCATGGTTTCATACGTGTTCTTATGGAGAGCGGTGGAAATTTTCACATTTCACGCAATAACTTCGAAACTTTTCTACAATTTTTTTTTTAATTCTCCATTACAGAGGAACATATGACGAAGTGCAAAAAAATCATGAATTTTGATCATCTAGTTTCTGAGATATAGCGATTTAAATTAAGCAATGTTTGACGACGCTAGCGCCGCGAAGAGACTAGAGCAGACTAGAACTAGATACTACAATCGCGATACAACCTATATTATACGGATACCCGGTACAACCGATATTATAAGGATGAAATTTCGAAATATTCTGAAGCTTTCATCGATTGGACGGAGAATAAACTATTCAACGTGACTGTGGCGAGACTACAACCTTAAACACAATCCGATCGAGACCATGACATACTCGACACGTGCATGTCATAGAGTCACACTTCTTAATTTAAAAAATTCTTGAAATAATTCGTCGATTTATTGAAAATGATTTTCATCTATCCTACATCATCATGCTACGTAAAAATGTTAAACTTTAAAAACTTCTATAGCCGATTATTTTGACGGTGTTCAGATTTTTGGAGTTTTGCATTTAAGCCTATCGCGTTTAGATGGCAGCACCACCACTTGTTTTGACGGTGTTCGGATTTTCGGAGTTTTGGTCTTTCGGGTAAAATTCTTTCGGAGTAGTATTGTTACCGAGTTTTAATCTTTCGTGGTAGAATATATTTAGATTTTTGATCATCCATGACGTTTTATTGTGAACACATAATGTAAGGAAGTTTAGCTATCGAAGATTCTTATCGATATTCTTATTTTCGGAACTTTTCCCTGTACAAACCTTCGCCATTCAGGAACTCGAATTTCTAACACTACCATTTTTCGGAACTGTGGACTCTCTAATTATGGGAAGTTGACACTTGTTTTATGTGCTGTATTTTCGTGTCGACGCTTTATCAGTCGGTCCCATGGGTTATTGTCATTTAATTCCTTAGTGTAATATTATTATCGATTATATGATAATTCGGTTTACAAAATTTTGGATTGATAAATTTCCAGAAGTATCGAGTACTAGCTAATAAATTCGGAATTTTGAGCTTTCTAATCATTCAAAATTCGGAATTTCAACCCGACCCCCACTTATCATGTTGAAAAAGTCATATTAGGTTATTCTCGCAAATCCTATTCCATTCTTCAGTTTCTCAGCGTTCGATTAAAAAAAAAAAACTCTATGACAAACGGTTCGTTAGCAGCGTTGATTTCAAGGGCTGGGGTGCGCGTAACCCCAGTGTAGGTTATTTGTTTCATACAGATAGTGTAGAGTCCTAGGGTTAAGTACTCATGGAATGTAAAGAAAAAAAAATTTACAAATAAAAAATCCAACATTTTGAACAAAAAATATCACAATTAAAAAAAAAATCTAGTTATCTTTTTCACAATTTCTCATCAACTATTAATGAGATGTCCCGAAAGAAAATTCAAAATTTTTATTAAATTTCTTGGCTTCTTTTTATTTAAAAAATAACTTAAAAATTGTGAAATGTTTCTGCTCCTTGAATTTTTTTGTGTGCATAGAAGCCTTAAATGAAATGTGGTGAGATTTTTCCAAAACAATGCCCCGCTTCCCATTTGGAGCTCACGTAATTAATAGACGTCTCCTAACATGTACTTACCGTCGAAAACTCTGCCGTGAAGGAGGAGGTGGTCCAAATTCCTGCACGTACTCTCGCACACACCGTGAAAAATTATTTTCAAATCGCACGAGAAGCGCGTGCATCCGCAGTCTTTGGGCGTCATCCATGATGTTTATGCCCACAACAAACGATCGCGAGGAAACGAACGGCAAACAAATGCCGATCGTCGCGCTCGTCCGTCGATGAAACACATGCATATACACACCAATCATACAACTTACCTCCGAAATTGGCGACCTTGTTATCAATCTATAGACATACTCTCGTAAGATGGTAGGTTTTAAAACAAATACGCAGGCAAAACTGCGCATGCTATTATCGTGTTACTGCCGCCTTTAGAAGGGCAGGCTCTCAAGTGTCAAATTCAGGTTCGATTAATACTACCTGTAAATAAAAGCTCATGGCCAGAGGTGTAATATATGGAAAACCAGTAAGATGCGCGTCTTTGCCGTTATTTTTGATAGAAGGTGTTTAATACAAAAATCGAGCGTTGTTCTATTTCACTCTTCGCTGATTTATGAAGACTATTTTTTCTCAAATAATAGAGTCTTCTAGTATACATAAAAACACGTATCAGTATGAGCCAGCAGCTTCAGAAACGCAAAATGAATTTTTTTTAGAAAAGTGTAGTGTAGAACACTCTGAAGTGGCATCTTTCATCGCTGGCCGATTTTCTTAGCCCCGAGTTTTTTTTTTAATACCTGGAGAGTTAGAGTACACATACATTTCCCTGTAAGGAGGAGCCAGAAGATTCAGACACCCGCACCTTATTTTTTTTTTCGACAGTAGGTATTTAATACAACAATCGAGTCTTGTTCTCTTTCACTCTCTGCTGATTTATCAAGATTATTTTTTTTCAACTACTAGAGACTTCTAACACACAAAAACATGTGTGAGAATCAGCCCGAAGCTTCAGAAATTGAAAATAATTTTTTTTCAGAAAAGTGTAGCGTAGAACAGTCAAGTAGCGTCATGTTTTATACCTGAGTAATTTTCTGTTCCCCGAGATTTTTTTTAGCACCTGGAGAGTTCGAGTACACATACAAACATGTGTAAAGAGTAGACAGAAGATCCAGGCACGCGCACGATTTTTCTTTTTGATAGAAGGTGTTTAATACAACCATCGAGTGTTGTTCTGTTTCACTCTCCCCTGATTTATCGAGATTGTTTTTTTCCAACTACTAGAGACTTATAGTAAGCATAAAAACATGTGTGAGAATCAGCCAGAAGCTTTAGAAATTCAAAATGAATTTTTTTCAGAAAAGTGTAGCGTAGAACAGCCAAGTAGTGTCATCGTTAAACCCTGGCCGATTTCCTCTTCCCCGAGATTTGCTTTAACACCTGTCGAGTTCGAGTACACATACATACACGTGTAAAGAGTAGCCAGGAG
Source organism: Ophion ventricosus (assembly GCA_963932345.1). Taxonomy (NCBI): domain Eukaryota; kingdom Metazoa; phylum Arthropoda; class Insecta; order Hymenoptera; family Ichneumonidae; genus Ophion; species Ophion ventricosus. The sequence continues at coordinate 15,437,497 of OZ010722.1, forward strand.
ATTCAGATACCGGCACGATTATTCTTTGTGATAAATGGTTTTTAATACAACAATCAAGAGTTGTTCTATTTCACTCTCCGCTGATTTATAAAAACTATTTTTTCACAACTACTAGAGACTTGTAGTACATATAAAAACACGCATGAGTATCAGCCAGAAGCTTCAGAAACGTAAAATGAATTTATTATATTTTAGAAAAGTGTAGTGTAGAACAGTCTGAAATGTCATCTTTCATCCCTGGCCGATTTTCTTTTCCCCGAGATTTTTTTAAAAACCTGGAGAGTTCGAGTACACTTACGAAAACGTATAAAGAGTAGTCAGAAGATTCAGACACCCGCACGTTCTTTTTTTTTGGATAGCAGGTGTTTTATACAACAATCGAGTGTTGTTCTCTTTTACTCTCTGCTGATTTATCAAGTCAATTTTTTCACCTCCTAGAGACCTGTAGAACGCATAAAAAACGTGTGAGGATATTCCAGAAGCTTCCGAAAGTACTAGCAAGTTTCATGACACTTCAGACTGTTCTACCCAACAGTTTTCTGACAAAAAATCATTTTGCGTTTCTGAAGCTCCTGGCTGATGCTCAGGCGTGTTTTAAATATGTGTAGTAGAAGTCTCTAGTAGTTGGGAGAAAATAGTCTTTATAAATCAAGAGAAAGTGAAATAGAACAACACTCGATTCTTGTATTAAACACCTTTTATAAGATAGAAAATCGTGCAGGTGTCGGAATCTTCTGGTTACTGTTCACACGTTTTTGTATGTGTACTCGAACTCTGCAGGTGCTAAAAAAAAAATCTCGGTCAACAGAACATCGGCAAGTGACGAAAGATGACAATGCACGACTGTTCTATGCCACACTTTGCTGAAAAAACTTCATTTTAGATTTTTTGAAGCGTCTGGCTGATTCTCACACGAGTTTTTATGTGTACCGAAAGTCTGTAGTAGTTTGAAATAAATAACCTTGATAAATGAGCGGAGAGTGAAATAGAAGAACGCTCAATTGTTGTATTAATCACCTTCTATCAAAAAGAAAAACCGTGCGGGTGTCTGGATCTTCTGGCTACTCTTTACACGTGTTTGTATGTCCACTGGATGTACACTTGAACTCTCCAGGTGCTAAAAAGAAAATCTCGGGGAACAGAAAATCGGCCAGGGATAAACGATGACAATACTTGACTGTTCTACGAGACACTTTTTTGGAAAAAAATCATTTTCAATTTCTGAACATTCTGGCTGATTCTTACACGTGTTTTTATGTGTACTGGATGTCTCTAGTAGTTGGATTTTTTTTTTTTATAAATCAGCGAAGAATGAAATACAACGACTCTCCATTGTTGTATTAAACACCTTCTATCAAAAAAATAATCGTGTGGATGTCTGGATCTTCTGGCTACTCTTCACAAGTATTTGTATGTGTACTCGAACTCTCCAGGTCTTCAAAAAAAATAATGGACGACAGAAAATCGCCAAGGGATGAAAGATCACACTGCCCGACTGGTCTATGTTACACTTTTCTGAAAAAAAAAAATCATTCTCATTTTCTGAAGCTTCTGGCTGATTCTCACGTGTTCTTATGTGTTCTAGAAGCCTCTGGTAGTTGGAATAAAAGTCTTGATAAAACAGCGGAGAGTGAAGTAGAACAACACTCGATTGTTGTATTAAACACCTGCTATCAAGTAGAAAAATCGTGCGAGTGTCTGAATCTTCCGGTTACTCTTTACAGATGTTTGTATGTGTACTCGAGCTCTCCAGGTGTTAAAAAAAAATCTCGGGGAACAGAAAATCTGCCATCGCCGAGGAATGACACTGCATTAATGTTCTACACTACAGTTTTCTAAAAAAAAAATCATTTTGCGTTTCTGAAACTTCTGGCTGATACTCACGCGTGTTTTTATGTGTACTGGAAATCTTTAGTAGTTTGGAAAAAAATAGTCTTGATAAATCAGCGGAGAGTGAAATAGAATAACGCTCGAATGTTGTACTAAACACTTTCTATCAAAAAGAAAAATCGTGCGTGTGTCTGAATATTCTGGCTACTCTTTACACGTATTTGGATGTGTACTCGAACTCTCCAGGTGCTAAAAAAAAATCACGGAAAACAGAAAATTGGCCAGGGATAAACGGTGATACTACTTGACTGTTCTACGTAACACTTTTCTGAAAAAAAATCATTCTGAATTTCTAAAGCTTATGGCTGATTCTCACACATGTTTTTATGTTTATTAGAAGTTTCTAGTAGTTGAAAAAAAATAGTCTCGATAAATCAGCGGAGAGTGAAATAGAACAATACTCGGTTGTTGTATTAAACACCTGCTATCAAGTAGAAAAATCGTGCGGGTGTCTGAATCTTCTGGCTAAGGTTTACAGGTGTTTGTAGGTGTACTCGAACTCTCCAGGTGTTAAAAAAAATCTTGGGGAAGAGAAAATCGGCCAGGGATAAACGATGGCAATACTTGACTGTTCTACGTTACACTTTTCTGAAAAAAATTCATATGTAATTCATGAAGCTTCTGGCTGATTTTTCCACGTTCTTTTATGTGTACTAGAAGTCTCTAGTAGTTGTAAAAAAATAATCTTGATAAATCAGCGGAAAGTGAAATAGAACAACTCTCGATTGTTGTATTAAACATCTTCTATCAAAAAGCGAAATCGTGCGAGTGTCTGGATCTTCTGGCTACTCTTTACACGTTTTTGTATGTGTACTTGATGAACTCTCCAGGTGTTAAAAAAAAATCTCGGGGAACAGAAAATCGGCAGGGATAAACGATGACACTACTTGACTGTTCTACGCTACATTTCTCTGAAAAAAATTCATTTTGAATTCCTGAAGCTTCTGGCTGATCCTCACACATGTTTTTATGTGTACTAGAAGTCTCTAATAGTTGGAAAAAAATAATCTTGATAAATCAGCGGAGAGTGAAATGGAACAACGTTCGATTTTTTTTATCAAATACCTTGTATGAAAAAGAAAAATCGTGGTGGTGTCTGAAATTTCTGGCTACTCCTTACACGTGTTTGTATGTGTATTCGAACTCTCCAGGACTTAAAAAAAATCTCGAGCAACATAAAATGACTAAGGGATGAACGATTGCACAGATGGACTGTACAATGCTACACTTTCTTGAAAAAAAAATCATTTTTTATTTCTGAGACTTCTGGCAACTTGCTCCATGTGTTCCTATGTGTAGTAAAACTCTCTAGCACTACAAAAAAAATCATTAAACAACAATCTGTCATCAAGAGCTGAGCGGTAATACTGATAGACCGTTGTATGTTACACTTCCGATCAAAAAAATTTATTACGTGCGTCCGAAGGTCCCGGCTACTTCTCAGACGTGTTTTTAGGTGTCCTACAAGTCTCTGGTAGTTGAAAAAAACACCAGACTGAATAGATCATCAGTGGGTGATATAGAACAGCATCCGGCTATTGTGTTGTACACCTTGTACAAAAAACAATGCGTCTGTCTGAATCTTTTGGCTTCTTCTCGAGAACGCGTTTGAGTGGATCATCACAGGCATGTCCGATTGCGGCCCCAAATATCGCTCTGAGCGTCAATATCATTTTTGATCATTCGATGCGAGTCGGTAGCCGTTTGAGCTACGTTTCACCGATGCACCATTATTCGCACTCGTTTGCTGGATATACGATGAAATCGACGTCCGCTATGCAGGGCATGGTCGAACGACGTTCAACGTCGTCCGGAAACGTCAAGGGGAACGCCTATTTCATCTTTATCATGTAAATAACGATATTGTTCTTGGCGACTTGCGACACCCCACGACTTGTCCAGTCGCTCTGGCCGAAAATAGGATGCTAATTCGCCAACGGATGCCCGATTTAGGCTCCAAAAACCATTCCGAGCATCGGTTTTATCTTTGATCGCTTGCAGCGACACAGCATGCACAAACGAGGTTGACATTCGCGCGGACACATCAAGTGGAACAATGATTTTATATTTATCACGTAAATAATCCGTCGTACTCGCAGCTCGCTGTACTGCTCGAATTGTCTACTCGCTATGACCATAAGTAAAATGAATAGATAAGTTAAGTTTTTTTAATACGTCGCGCAAATTTCGACGTCTCAAACGACGCTGATATTCTCATATTCTTAAGCGGAACCACACACGAAGCTGCAACCCTTTTTGAATTCCGGAATCCATCGGCGAGAAAAGTGAAAATCGTACCTATCTCACGCGCTGAAGATATCATTTTTTTTTCAAATCCTTAAAAAACGTTATATTGTATCTGAACGTATTCCGTTCAAAATCACCAAAGTGCTAAAATTTCAAACAGCCGTAGTAGGCGGTTCTTTTGTTCGACCACGAAGACTCATTGGGGGTTGTCAAAAAATGACTTTAGTAAACTTATATTAATCCAGATAGCTCAATTGACTCACCCGAAAAGTGCAGTCGAAAAACGAACAAAAATTAGCCAGTCTTAAATTATGGCAGCACGATGATTCAAAGGGCATTTAAAACTACGAACGCTTACGAAAAGAATGAGCGCTGAGTGAAGTTTTTAAATAAAAGCACAGAGCAAATGTTCGGCCTTTCAATGAAGTCACCAATTTTCTGCCAAACTTCGAGAAAAAATTCGATTTTGAATATTTTTTATACATGTAAGTCCATGTCGTTGTACTCCCCTCCTCCGCCGCCGTTACAAAACCACCATTCATTCATCAAAAAGCTCTTACTATTGAAAAAAAATTGGCGATATATGGAATGCGGTGCACCCCCTTAAGCTTGGTATCCGGCAAAAATTCAAAAACACCTAAACTTTCAATGTATCCATCTTTCAAAGGATTACACGTTTTATTTAATTTTAAGCGGACCTTTTGAATGTGCAGTAAGAGGAAGAAAACTGAAGGGTTGCTTCGTCAACTTCGTCAGTTATTTTCATCCTCGTTTTTATCCTCGAATCTCGTTTTTCTTTCTTGGCAAACAAACATAGGTATCGAAGCAAATGATTTTGCTTCGCGACAAGTGGAAGTTGGATGAGAATGGTATTTGTCTACGCTTCTTGATGGCACACCAGCTCGAGCGGAGTTGCATATGACACTTTTCCCACATTGCGGTGCTGTTATTTGGCTCATCGACCAACGGTTTTGATAAATGCATTTAAAAAATGCGATTTTGATTTCGTCCTGAGCCTCGAAAACGACAAAATCATTCGTAACAACCGATAATCGAATGATTTTTAAACGTTTTCTCGCATCTCGTTGATACGCTCGATATTCAAGCACAGACTCGACATTGTCGGTTGCGTGGGTGTCAAACCTATTGTAAAACTCGCAGCGTCAAAAGCGGGCGCGATGACTCCGAATTATGGGTTGAAACTGTGCACGCTTCAACGAGCTTACGCTTTCCACAATTCGAACTGTTCGGATCGGCATTATTATTATCAAGATGGGGAGCGCAGCGGGAACTTTGGTTCTTTTAAAATTATTGACGCGTTCTTTGAAATAATTAACAATGAACAATGATAGTGATGAAGATTACGCTCTAATAGGGAATAATAGCGATAAAGACATGAATGGGGAACATTTTTCGTCATTTCCGGATATCTCTTTTAAAAGAAATCCCCTACCTTGGCTTGAAAACTACGATAAAGGGGTTATTTTATAGAAGTACGACCCTCAAATTAACTGAAAACCCTTTTTGTCAAGCAATTGTAGACATTTTTCAAACAATCTCATTAACAACTGGTAACCGGAGTTGCAATTTTCAAAAAGACCGCTAAAGGTTAAAAACAACTCTTTGGCCATTGCTACCTTGCTTCAAGAAGCGTCCGTGAAAAAAACACAGTCACAGAGAAATGTCAAGCAGCAGCTGACGTCTTTTTGAAACGTCAGCTGTGGCTTGACATTTCTCGGTGACGCTTGCGGACCCATGACAGCCGCGACGCGAAGATAGCAGCCGAAGCTCCGGCGCCTACTCCGTTCGCCGAATCCGCTCACGCTTTCCGCCGTTCCCGAGGTACTGCGGAAGTCAAACTCAACGCTTGAATTTTCGTTCGATTTCGAGTTTTTTACATTTTTTTTCTCTATCATAACATTTTTTCAACAATATCTATCCCGGTCTTCCGTGTTTGAAATCGAATCGACTTTGCTTCTGTCAGCGAGGAATGCCATTTTTGTTTTTTTTTTTTCAAAAAAAAAATCTTTTTTTCTATCAAATCTATTTTTTTCACATGGGCGCCATATTTGTTTTAAGAGGGCTCGAAAAACTACTTCAAAAACGTACCTCAATTTTCCAAAAAATTGAGCCGACACGATTTTAAAAAGGGGTGGCCACCTTAAAATTGTCACCCTGTATATCTTTCATAATGAGTCTCCGCAAGAAATACTATTTACAAAGATGAATTACGCAGAATAGACCGTCTCACTTGAGTAGAGGAACTAGGCCGGTTCTAACGCAGGGATCTCAGGGGGGAGCGGGGCGGGGGAGTCGAGCGCGGGGAAGCCGCGGTATGCATGGTTGGGGGGGGGGCACGGGAAAGCCTCGGTGTGACGTCAGGGGGGGGGGATCCTGCATACGGCAGCCGAGTGCGGGGTTGCGGCGGAAGGAAAGGGGAGGGGGGTGGTGTTGGAGAGTGGGGAGGCTAGTTTTTGGTGACGATGTCTTCCAGGCGATAGCTGGACCCGCGGGCGAGAGGGGGAAGCCGCTGTCGACTCTGTGGGGGAGGGGGCATCATAGAGTCGCGGGTCCTTGAAAACCCATAAAATCTGATAATTTATTATCAACATTATAGATGTAAGCGGAGCATTTTTTTCTAGACTATTCACAGGAGTTTACATATATATAAAAAACAACTTAGACAAATGTGTGCAGGTGTGTGTGTGTGTGTGTGACCCCAAATGCCCTTTTGGGGAAGTGCATATTTTCCAATCCCTATAGGTTTTTTTTTCTAGTATGGTGGGGATGCCTATCTGCTGTTCGATTTTTTTAACATAGTTTTAGTACGAGAGATGGAAAGCGCTTTCGCACTTGAACATAGGCGAAATACGACAAAAAAAAAAACGTTGTCTCTTAAGAAGTTACGTAGAGGGCTAAGAAAACGTGTATGAATTTATCCAGATGTTCTTTTTTTTTCAACTATCTGGACGGAGGCTCATGTCTGAGACACTGTTATACACTGCAACGTTTCAACCACCTCGTCCGAAAATCTCAAATTTTACGACGCTTTTTTTTCTTACGTCGAGCGCCAGGGACCGTCATACCCTATCGCTTCGCATGTGCAACTCGAGCCTCATCATTCCACTCTTGAAAACCCATAAAATTTTACGACAGCATGCGAGGAAGACAGTGATCCGGGGAAAAAAAATGCATTTCCATTTTACAGGGCTTTAGTTTTTCATCTCTGAATGATAATATATACAGAGAGTGCAACGTCAAACCTTGATGCCGACACTTGAGATCATGCAGGTCTGGACAAGTTAGCCCCATGGTTAAGGACTTTTTTCTTCGTTAACACCACTCTCCAAGCCATTAGAATTTTTTGTTTTATTGCTCCGCTATTCAGAGCATATATGATAACGGGGTGTTTATTTTGAAAAACTATAAACTTTCGGAGATCTGTGGATAAAGACCTTTTTTAGGCTTCGACCGTGAACCACTTGAGCGCTGATGGAGAGCCCATGAAGTTTTTTTTTTTTTTTTTTTACTACACGCATCTCGACTGAGATGCTCTTTTATTTTTCCCGGCAATCCAACGCAATATTAGAAAATTCTCGTGGGTTGGTGATATTTTCCGAGATGGTAGGGAAAGACGAAAAATGTCTAAAGGGGAGAACCATTTTTAATGATCTGCTGCGCTCAAAAGTGTTCGCACTTTGGATCGAGCAGTCAGTTAGTGAACATCATCTCTTTTGGGAAGCCTCGTTTCATCAAATATGGAGAGCAACGCGGAGAAGTCAGAACAAATCTTGCACGACCAAGCCGCGCTCCTAAGTTCATTCGAAGATTTTGCTGTGTGGGAACAACGGTGCGTTGAGTTTATCGAAGAATTGGAAACGCAAAGCCGGATTAAGCGCCCGCGACTATCAATTGGACTTCATCAGTCATTGATAGCCCAAATAGCGCGGCTGGAAGGGTTGAGGAATTCTGTGCATAATCATTTTATACACACGGGTGCAGGACACGGTCATCATGGGCTAATCTGGCGAGAGATTGACACATCCTTCAATAGTCGAATATTGACCGGTTCCGTAATCAATCGCAACCACATCGAACCACGGCAATTTCTCAACGATGCTCGCGACCTAGTGCTTCAACATGTGCAAAATACTATCTGCAAACACAACAGTATTAAAGTTAATACAGTGTTTAATGGCGAATTCGCGAGTGGTGACAACCATGCCAATAAAAGTATAAACACGCGAAACTGTGAACTATTTAACACAAGCGATTTGAATGAGTGGTACCAGCAACGCGTTATGGAGCCCACTTTAACCTTACTCGACGAATTTCAAGAACGAGATAGTGGCTGGGCTTTGCGGAAAATACTTAACCTTACAATAAATGTGAATAAGTATAACCCGATGCGTGCAGGGTGCTCCATATCGTTGCCGCGGGAAATAATGATGAAGAGGGCCGTGATTAATGTGAAATCAAACGATCACGCATGTTTCGCGTGGGCAATAGTCGCAGCTCTATACCCAGCCAAACGAGACAGTGCCCGTCCGTCATCTTACCCACATTACTCAAGCGTACTGAATCTACAGGACATTCAATTCCCGGTAATCATACACCAAATAAAAAAATTTGAGCTGCAAAACAATTTATCCATCAACGTGTACACCACCACCACCGCCGCCAAAAAGGACATCGTTCCAATACGCGTGACGCAAAATAAGAAAGAAAAGCACATCAATTTGCTGTACATGCAAGATACTGAAGACAACAATGTGGGGCATTTCACATGGATTAAGAACTTGTCGAGACTCGTAAACGCACAACTGAGCAAAAAGGAGCACAAAAAATATATCTGTGATAGGTATGTAAAGTTAACATAAGTTATATTCCGTTGGCATGTACTAGATGGATTGAACGAAACAACGTTTTTTTTTTGCAGGTGTTTGCATTACTTCGGATCCGAGGATAAATTGCAATCGCACGAGGTCGATTGTGGAGCAATAAACGACTGCGCGATCCGACTACCGAATGACACCACCAAGTGGCTCCAATTCACCAACTATAGCCGGAAAGAGCGACATCCCTTCATTGTGTATGCCGATTTGGAGTGTGTGTTAGCAAAGACTGATGAGAAGAACCAAGCAAAAAATATGCATCAACTCCATGAAGTGTTTAGTATCGGGTAGTACGTATGTTGTTCGTATGACGAATCACTATCTTCGTATCACTCGCGTCGCAGTGCTGATTGTGTCTCGTGGTTTGTCGAAGAACTAAAAAATCTAGCACTGCGCATAAAAGAAATTTTCTGCGACAATGTCCCAATGATTTATCTGTCACCGAGTGAGTGGACAAGTTTCCGCAAAACGACCCAATGCCATATATGCAGGAAACCATTCGCGCAAGACGATATACGCGTTCGAGATCATTGCCATCTGACTGGACGCTATAGAGGCCCTGCCCACTCTAATTGCAATTTAAACTACAAACAGTCATTTTTCATTCCAGTAGTTTTCCACAATTTATCGGGTTACGATGCGCATTTTATCATCAAGGAAGTAGCCACAGCGTTCGAAGGAAAAACCGATGTGCTTCCAATCACAAAAGAGAAATACATTTCCTTCACGAAGCATGTTGACATTACAGACGATTCAAAACATAAGATTCAATTGCGCTTCATCGATTCATACAAATTCCTCAACACCAGTCTCGACAAATTAGCCTCATTTTTGACCGAGGACAAACTCAAAATTTTACGCATGCAATTTTCAACTCTATCGACGGACAATTTCAATTTGCTGACGCGAAAAGGGGTCTTCCCTTATGAGTATATTGACTCATAGCATGAGTATCCGAGAGCGAGTACGCACATGCGGAGAACGTTTGGGAGCGGTTCTCCATTCGAACGCTGGGTGAATATAGCGATTTATACTTGAAGACAGATGTCTTATTATTAGCAGAGATTTTCGAAAACTTTAGGAATACGTGCATTGAGAGTTATGGACTAGATCCCGCGTATTATTACACGTTGCCCGGGTATACCTGGGATGCGATGTTAAAACACTCGAACGTCAAGTTTGAATTACTAACGGACATCGACATGGTTTTATTCGTTGAGCGGGGTATACGCGGTTGCCTTAGTCAATGCTCAAACCGATATGCACATGCTAATAATAAGTATATGAAGTCATTTGATCCATCGAAAGCATCATCATACTTGATGTATTTTGATGTCAACAATTTGTATGGATGGGCAATGTGTCAACCTCTGCCATATGCAGATTTCCGATGGGTCAACGACGTGTCCAAGTTTGATCCATTATCCATCGCGCTAGATTCACCTACAGGCTACATCCTTGAGGTCGACTTGGAATATCCAATCTCTACATGATGCGCACAAAGACCTACCGTTTTGCCCAATACACGAAAAACCACCGGGTAAGCAGCAAGAAAAGCTGCTAGCAACCGTCTGCGATAAAAAACGCTACATCATACACTACAGAAATTTACAACAATGTTTACGTCATGGACTTTGCCTCACGAGTATCCATAGGAAATTACAATTCACACAATCCCCATGGCTACGTTCATATATCGAGTTAAATACTCAGTTTCGAACGCTGGCCAAAAATGATTTTGAAAAGAATTTATTCAAAATGATGAATAATGCGGTGTTTGGCAAAACGATGGAGAATGTGCGCAATCATGTAGATGTAAAGCTTTTGACAAAATGGGAGGGCAGGTATGGCGCGGAGGCAATGATTGCGAAGCCAAACTTCCACAGCCGAAGCGTTTTTTCCGAAAACCTCGTTGCCGTAGAATTGCGCAATCTCGAGGTGAAGTTCAACAAGTCGATATATGTGGGTATGTGCATACTCGACATATCCAAAACGTGCTTGTATGGATTTCATCACGAGTATATGGTACCATTGTATCGGGATAAATGTAAAGTGATGTATACCGATACAGATAGCCTCATATATGCCATTGAGAGCGAACATGTATATGCAGACATGAAGTGCGACATTGAAAAATTTGATACGAGCGACTATTCAGCGGGCAATAGGTATAATATGCCGCTTGTCAACAAGAAGGTACCCGGTCTCATGAAAGACGAATGCAATGGTGCAATTATGACCGAGTTCATTGGACTTCGATCGAAAATGTATGCGACACGTGTCGAGGGTAAGAAGGATACTAAAAAAGTTAAAGGTGTTAAGAGCAGTGTTGTGGCTAGGACAATCACGTTTGACGATTATGCCCGATGCTTGAAGGAAGACATTGAAATGATGCGTAGTGAAACGTGTATTCGATCGAAGTTGCACAAGGTCTACACCATTCGTGAGACGAAAATCGCTCTAAGTCCTCATGATGATGAGCGGTATATCATACCTGGGACCTCTGAAACCCTGCCATGGGGGCATTACAGCATACCGTTGTAAAAAACTATCATGCATATAAACTCGATGTAAAATTGTGTACATTTTTGTAAATACTTGATGTATAAAACTTGTGAAAATTGTGTATATTTTTTGTAAATATTAACTCGATGTAAAACTTGTTTGTTGTAAATATTTGATATTGTAAAAATGGACTTTTGTAAGTAAAGAAAACGGCTTTTGTAATCCATGTGTACCCATTATTTCCCGCATACACTTTTCGAGAGTGGGGGGGAAGAAGGGATTAGAGGGAGAGAGAAAACGCCTGCTGTGGCGCACCACGTTGACGGGTAGAAAGAGAGTCATAAAAGTCTAAATGTTTTTGGTCTCTTTTATTGTCGACTACAAATCAGATTTACTTATCCAACTATTGTGGGTATTGTCGAAACCCAGCCATTTTACAAACATTCGATGACCGCGCTTCTTCAAATTTTTTTCTATGAGATAGATATCGGGGTACTTGATACGGAGAAGCTCTTGTTCGTAGAAACCACCGGCGATGGGTTCATCTTTATGGTCCTTCAAACGATACGTCACTGGATGCGTTTTCTTCACACGAGATACCGTAAATATTTCCGTTGTCCAATTTGGCGTGTAACCCTTTTCGAAAACACTCTTAAATTTGCTGATTCTCACTTTATCGCCAATGGTGAATTTCGGTGGTGTTTTTATTGGCGGCTGAGTCTTATTAAAAACTTGCCGCAATATTTCCTTCTCATTCTCCGCATTTACATTTCTCGGTTTCATCTTAATGGTGCGGTGTACAGAATCATTATACTCGGCTACTAGCTTATCGAGAATATCGATCCACGTATAATTACCACGAAGACTAAATTGCATCCACATCTTATTTTTCAATGTACGATTGAAACGCTCGCAAATGGATGCCTTTAAATTGCTGTATGTAGAATACATGTGAATATTGTGCTGCTTCATTAAGGATTTCAAGTGACAATTGTAAAATTCTTTTCCCTCGTCGACGTGCAAGTGCTGTGGTATGCGTCCCTTAACGAGTATCGACTTCATTGCGGCTGCTGCATCTTTACCACTCTTACTTAGCATTGGTACGGCCCAGGCGAATTTTGAGAAAGTATCGATGACGGTGAGGAGAAATTTATGTTTGGAGTTTTGATACGCGTACGATGACATATCGACGAGATCAGCTTGCCAGGTTTCGTCCAAACCACGGATGTCCACATGTCGACGTGGATAGTTTCGCCGTGCAGGCTTATGCAGTTCCCGCACGAGAGCGTTCTTTTTCTCGTTCATTTTCCAGTCCACCCAGTCGCGAATCCAGTTTAGCAATGATGTGTGAATTACGAGTCACCAGATCTTGTAGAGTTTTGACATCGGCCTCGAGTGTCTTTGCAATGTCTCTCATCGCAACTTCAAGTCCATTAACCAGCAACTGATTACTCTCATTTATTTCTTAGAGTTATGGCATCGTCCTGTCCTTCCGGATTGGCTATGTTACACAAACGTTTCTGCCCCAAGTCATAATGACCATCTGCGGTAGTTTTGAATCCAATCCCCGATCTGCCTGGAGGTCCTTGCTTGCTGAGGAGTAGACTCTTATTCAACTGGCGTCCAAACACATCGACACTCATGTTGAGAATGTGTAAAACTTCCGATGTCGAGTTAATAAATGATTTCAGCTTCACGCAATTCCTCGATAATCGATATAATTTCATTCGAATGTGCAGAGTTTCCGGCTGCTTGTGATGCCAAAAGTAGACGAAGACGGTCTACCAGCTCATTGGGATTGTCCCAATATACATAGTCGAATTCGGCATTTTTTCTAGCCAGCTTATACGTTGGCATACCCTTTCCCACGTGGTGGTCAGCTATATTTGCAATATAAGTGTCGAATTTGTGGCAGGTATTACGTCGTATAGCCGCACTAGGTTTATAAAATTTTTTATGAGCATTCGTCGCAATGACAATTTTTTCATAGTTTTTCAAGTCGTCCGGTGTGAGAGCTTCGACATGGGCACTTTTTTAAACAGCAGCTCAGTTAATCCAACAGTTTTCGCATAATTCACATCTCCCACACGAATATGTTGAGAGTCGAAATTTATCGGAGAATCACCAATCATTAATCGGTTGTTTGAGAGATTCCGCACACCATATGATACATCCAGGCTTGCTTTTCTATTCGTTCGTAACAACAGGAGATATTCGGTGATTAATTCATCGACATTTTGAGAGTCATCATCATCATCCTCATATATCAATTTGAAAGAATCTTGTGTTTCACTCTTGAAGGAATCGTGTGTCTCGTTCTTCAATTCATGTTTCACACTATTTATCGCATCTCCTTCTTTATCGTCGGCTTTTTCATCCTTGATTTCCTCCTTCGCCACCTCACCGTTTTTGTACGACACCAATTTCTCCAATGGTCTGACTATAGGCTTAAAGACATCTTGCATTCTCTGCTCATCACTCTCTTTGCCGATTTTCATCATTCGATGCTTTCGTCTGATTGCATCGCTCGCCTTGGCAATTTCACGCAATACATCTTTTTCTCTCAATAGTTGTTCGCTCTTCATGTTGTCACTGTCGACGCGTGCACAATACTGCCTCTTGAACCACCAGCGACGAGTCATTTATCAATGGCGAGAAAATCATCAAAACCTTGCCTATATCGACCCTCGTTCATATTGCTATCTTTGTCGATCGTGATAAATGCATACTTGTCGGAATTCCAGCATTTCATGCACATGTTTTTGAAGCATGTATAAGTCATATCCGTATTAACGTGATCGTTGTACACATGTTTGAGATTCATATCATCCTGCTTGAAAAGCACCACGAAATTTGCGTTATCTCTCACGAGATCTTTGGGGATACGAGTGTACGTCTGACAAAGATAAAAACTGTCTACAATCTCGTGTCTTCCCATGGAAAAGAATGCTCTAACATTATCCTGCTTTTCACACGCAATATCATCAAAGATGAATATAGAGTTGGAACGTGCATCACTTGGTGCAATCACTTGTTCATGCTCATTGAATGGATTATAGGTAACTCCACTCACGGGTTTAAGTAATCGTTCAAGCAACTTGTACTTTGGTTGCTTCAGCGACTTGGAATACAAATAAATGTTCTCAAATCTCAAGCCATTGGGATGGATGATGAGAGTGAGCAAAGCATTGGTTTTCCCACAATTCGATGGACCACAAAACACCGCACGTATGCTATCCGGCAATAAGTGTCCATGACGCTTTTGTCTCTTCTCCCGGCCATCTTCGACAAATTCATCGAAATTTATTAGGTGAAAGCTACCTCCGTGAGTTTGCTTCTTGGACGTCATCTCGCACACGACTAACGGAAAAATCATATAAATAGCATTTTTATAAGGATTCACCGTCAGTCGAGTATTGTCTTTAGACATGATCGTTCATAGCGGTAAAGGTGTCGTCAATCGCCTAATCAACAAACTACCCGTTGAATTGCATCTGCCTGGTTATCAATATTGCGGACCAGGCACAAAGTTGGCCAAGCGTCTTGCTCGTGGTGATCCAGGCATTAATCCATTGGATGCAGCTTGCAAACAACACGATATTGCATATTCGAAAAATCCGGACAATCTTGATGCGAGACATTTGGCGGATAAAGTGTTGGCTGAACAGGCTCGGCAACGTGTTACCGCTAAAGACGCTAGCATCGGTGAGAAAGCAAGTGCGTGGGGCGTGACAAATATTATGAAGGCCAAGAGAAAATTCGGCATGGGTGTGAAGACCCGCGAGAGGGGCGTTTGTTTGAAAAAAATAATTGGCGCTGCGAAGAATACAATGATTCAAAGTGATGACCCAAATAAGATTATTAAATCAGCTCTAAAGGGCGCACGTGCAGCTGTAAAGATGCGTGGTGGCAAAGTCCGCACACCACGGGTTCTACCTGTACCTCATAAAATTGGTGGTTTATTACCATTCCTCGTGCCCATTTTTGCGGGTCTCAGCGCTGCTGATGCTTTGTCAGGTGGAGCGGCTAGTATAGCTAAAGCTGTAAATGCTGCTCAAGCAGCTAAACGTGAATTGGATGAAAGTAAGCGCCATAATCGAACAATTGAAACGATTGCATTGGGTAAGGGCTTACATCTGAAACCATATAAGCAGGGATTGGGTCTTCATATCAAGCCAAAAAACTAAAAGTCACGCTACCTCACCGCCCCCTAACCGACATCGACCTACTGAAATATGCGACAATCCTGAAGATTCCAAATTTCCGTGGAGTTTACATGCGTGATACGTTGCCAGTGAGTGGACCCCTCAAATGTGAAGCAGCAATTGTGAATTTGGATGAAAATGTGGGCCCTGGCACACATTGGGTCGCTTACAAAAAGACTGGTTGGAAAGTCATGTACTTTGATAGTTTCGGCAATCTCCCACCGCCATCCGAACTCATGAGATATTTTGGTGTTGGTAGCGTCAATTATAATTATAAGAGATATCAGGAGTATGATACGATTGAATGTGGGCATTTGTGTCTCAAGTTCCTTTGTCGACAATTGCAATACAAGGACAAATATACACTATGTATTGGTGGTAAGTGAGGTGGAGAATTCAGTTGTCAATTTACCAGCATCATGGATGATAGTTTAACATTGACCATATCTGGCTCATCGTCCATACTTGAGGCGCAATACTTTCCCCCCATCGAACTCTCGCCACACAAAAATTATACCCTCGGCCTCGTGGAATTGTTAACCTTCAACTCTATTCCCAATATAGACATTGACCACAATAAACTTTACGTGGGAGATGAGGTGTTGACAATACCCACGGGTAGCTATGAAATAGAGGATATTGAGACGTTTGTAGAAGCAGAGCTCGCGCGTAAAAACATCAAAATCAGCATCAAACCTAATAACAATACGTTGCGCAGTGAAATCGAGTGCGATCACGAACTTAATTTTGAGCCTAATGATTCTATTGGACATCTACTAGGCTTTACCGCACGCAAATTGGAAGCCAATAAAAGACACGAATCCGACCTTCCAGTAGCCATTCTCAAAGTGAACGCCCTGCGCGTCGAGTGCAACATTACCGCTGGTGCCTATATTAACGGACAAAAAGTACACACAATTCACGAATTTTTCCCATCCGTGCCACCGGGCTATAAGATCATTGAAGTTCCATCAAACGTCATTTATCTACCAATCACGAATCGAACAATTGACTCGATACAGCTTCGAATAGTGGATCAGAACGGCGATTTGGTAAATTTCCGCGGTGAAGTGATCACCATACGCCTGCATATAAAATCGTGATGGGTATAGCTTTCAATAGATCCACTAATAACAATAAACGACCATGGATAAAACCAATCAGTCGTCGACCAGCACCCAAAGTGCTAACACCTCAAAACGTGCTACTCTTGAAGAATTTGGGTCTCAGAGTTCGTGGCGAAGGCGCATAAAAAATTATTTAGTCTGTGCTCTGTGCATCTGCTGCGTGCAATGGAAGAAGAAATTGTAAACATTCACGCACCCGTGGTCTTTGATGAATCCATCATCCATTGTGAGATCCACGCTCATCAGCCATATGCATCGTCAACCTTCAATAACAGCGATGAAATTCGTATTGCCATCCAGCATCAAGACCTGTCCATCCTGTCAAGCAAGAGTTCCCTACACATATGTGGGAAATTATCTAAGCGTGATGGGATGCCAACCACTGCCACAAGTCTCGTCAACAATGCCATTTGTCATTTGTTTGAGGAAGTGCGATATGAGCTGAATGCCATAGAAATCGATCGTAATAAGAATGTCGGTATTACGAGTACAATGAAGGGATATTCATCGCTGAGTCCGGCCAAGAGCTCTATGCTTGAGAACACGGGATGGCTCGATGTCGAAGAGACGAAGCAGATTGTCGATGCATCGGGAAATTTTGATGTGTGCATACCGCTCAACATGCTCCTTGGATTTGCCGAGGATTATCGAAAGATTGTCGTAAATGCCAAGCACGAGTTGATTCTCACGAGATCAAAGACCGATGATAATGCCATTCTACAAACAGCCCCTGAAGACTACAAACTCGCGCTGCATAAAATAGAATGGCTTGTACCGTATGTAACAGTCTCGGACCAACGAAAAATTCAGCTGTTAAAGTTTCTCGCCAAAGATGCACCAATTTCCATGAGTTTTCGAACATGGGAATTGTATGAATATCCTTTGCTCCCTGCCACCTCTAAGCACGTGTGGTCTGTTAAAACCTCCAATCAGCTGGAGAAGCCACGATATGTCATACTCGCGCTGCAGACGGGGCGAAAAAATAAGAAAGCACAGAATGCGAGCCACTTTGATCATTGTAACATGAGCGATGTCAAACTATACCTAAATTCACAATGTTACCCATATGGAAATTTGAATTTGAATTTCGAGCAAAATCAGTATGCCCTACTCCACGAGATGTACACAAACTTTCAACCGACCTATTACAACAAAGAGGCTGAACCGTGGCTAAGTAGGATTGAATTTTTGGAAAAGGCCCCTCTCGTCGTCATTGACTGTTCGAAGCAAAACGATTCTCTCAAGTCGGGCCCCGTGGACGTGCGTCTTGAATTTGAATTAAATAAAAATATTCCGCCACAAACCTCAGCATACTGCATGATCCTCCATGATCGTATTGTCGAGTACAATCCAATCAGTGGTGGGGTTAAAAAATTGGTATAAAATCATGCCAATGATCCGCGCCCACTTCAGTCAACATGGAGCTTATCGTCGACGTGCAAGGGTTCAAGAGACCCGTCAACGAATTTGTCCTAAAGGAGATGTCCATCGTCAAACTCCATGAGAAGAACACTGAACCGCTGACATTCTTCTTCGATGCACCATTCGCCTGGGACGCTTTACCGGCCAAGTACAAAATGACAAACAAGTGGCTGGAACGCAATTATCATGGAATACGATGGAAACACAGCGGCATACCATACGAGGCAGCTAGGACGGCAATTCGAGGAATCTTGGAAGGAGCTTCTACGATCTATGCCAAGGGATTCGAGAAGTGCTCATGGCTATCGAGATTCACGGATTCAGCAACAAAAGTCGTCGATCTGGAGACTCTGGACTGTCCATCGCTGCAGAAGTTGCCGAAAATCGCAAACGTTAAATGTCCCCATCATTCCTTCAATACAAAATACAATTGCGCCAAAGCTTATGTAAAGTCGTTGAAAAGCTGGCTCTCTGTGTACGAAGCGTTGTGTGAGCGAGGGATTTTTTTTAAATGAATAAAAACATTTTGAACAAATATCGTTCTCCATTTATTTCCTATATCTACGGCGAATACAGTTTGACGACAATTTTTTTTTTTACATTATATTCGATGAAAACGTTTTTTTTGTACATTTTTACATAGCACTAAGCGTTGAAAACTCTACGATGATAACTGTGATGCAAACAGTCGTTGCACTCTCTACGATGGTGACGATGCCGGCTGCCGTTGAACTCATTCTTTCCACCGGGCCTTCACGAGCGTTCTTTTTCACCATACTCAGCCTCGAGCGTCGAAAATTCTACGATGATGATGACCGTGATGCAAACAGTCCTTGCACTCTACGATGGTGATGATGCTGGCTGCTGTTGAACTCGTTGTTTCCACCGGGCCTTCACGAGCGTTCTTTTTTCCACCATACTCAAACTCGATGGAACTCGACGCTGTTGTATTTTCCACCAATGTACTTCATGTAGAGTTGACCATTGCGCGCCAGTTGCAGCATACTCTCGAACATTTTCGGATCTTGATCGAAGGCCTTTACCAGCCGCGCTGGCAAGAAGACGGCAAACTCATTTGCAACGTCCACGATGTAGCGTTTTCCAAACTTGGTCTGTACAGCTCTCATGTCCGTGATTTGATGATCCGATTGGACGTGGAGTTCTGACAGCTTCTTCGTTGGGAGGAATTCCGCCATCAGGCTGACTTTGTTGATATTTGAGAGATCCATTTTCACTCTTTTCAAAGTTCTTTTCGGAGAAGTTGATGATGCGGTGGAATAGTGCAGTCTGAGCTTGGTCCACGAAATCATAAGCTCCCTCGTAACCCCTCCACTCAGATTTTAAAAACTTCTCCCCACTTATCCAATCATAGGCATGTGTAACAGGTTCAAACACGTTCGAAGAACCCCGCACGTAGAGAATTTCCCCCCTCGCAACACTTTTCACAGTCCCGACGTTGGGGTGGGGGACCATCAATGTGATCCTTCATCTGTCGCGTATTATAATGCTCCATGCATGGAAGATACGATATCACTTCACTATCGTTTCGATGATGCTCCGGCAAACGATCCCACAGTAAACCAATAAAGTTACCCCAATACTTTAGGAGCAAGACCTTTGGAACCTGTTCGAGCTCGTTTTTGGTCAAGTCCAGGGGGTGCTTGGCCGGATGCACTGCGTACATATTCGCACATGTGAACATCTTGACGTAATCTTGTGGAATGAAAACTCGACGGGTTGAAACTTCTTTTGGAATAACGCTGCAGCTGCATGCAATAAATAAAGCATTTTATGGACTTTGAAGGGCCACCCTTCATATGGGAACTATCGTTATCTCACTCTCGAAAATTTTCCTAGCCATAAATGGGAGTTTCCCAGACACACACACACACACACACACACACACACACACACACACACACACACACACATACGCATGCACACATTTGTCTAAGTTGTTTTTTTTTATATATATAAACTCCTGTGAATAGACTAGAAAAAAATGCTCCGCTTACATCTATAATGTTGATAATAAATTATCAGATTTTATGGGTTTTCAAGGACCCGCGACTCTATGATGCCCCCTCCCCCACAGAGTCGACAGCGGCTTCCCCCTCTCGCCCGCGGGTCCAGCTATCGCCTGGAAGACATCGTCACCAAAAACTAGCCTCCCCACTCTCCAACGCCACCCCCCTCCCCTTGCCCTCCGCCGCAACCCCGCACTCGGCTGCCGTATGCAGGACCCCCCCCCCTGACGTCACACCGAGGCTTTCCCGTGCCCCCCCCCCCAGCCATGCATACCCCGGCTACCCCGCGCTCGACTCCCCCGCCCCGCTCCCCCCTGAGATCCCTGCGTTAGAACCGGCCTAGTTCCTCTACTCACTTGTGTTATATTCATCCTTTGCATAGAAATGCTCATCGACCTTTTGTATGATGATTTTTTGTGACGAGTAGTAATATCTTATATCATAACCAACCCAATAATAAGTCTTTGTCTCGGCTCAGTTTTTTTCGTATATTTAATATGTAATTTGACATCTCTCATAAAAGATTTTTCACTTTTGTTTATAGGAAGTTTTGATTGAACGGAAAAAGATTTTTCACTTTTGATTTAACGGAAAAGTCAACGAAGAAACGAATCTTCTACACACGAATGGAGTCGGATGAGTTTTTACAGAAACTTTTTACAGAATTTTCCGAATACACCTTTTGTCCGTCGTCCGAACGAACGGATGAACCATTTCATCATCATTTGTCAAGTCACCTATATGTGATTATAAATAAAAGCTTGGGGCGCTCAACTTTTTAAATATTTAATAAATTTGATTTGAATTTGAAATTTGAAATTGAATTTGGTACAAGCGTAATTTGAGAAATTATTATCACACATTTATACTCAGTTTACCGATTTTTATTTAAGAAATCTATGGTCGTTGTACAGTTTATTAAATACAGTTTATACGTTAACGGATTTATATAAATTAAAGATTATATGTGTAAATTTTAAACGCTCCAAGCTTTCATTTATAATCATATATAGGTGACTTGGTAAGAAAAAATATTTTCTACTTTTCAGTACATTAAATAAAAGCTTGCTTTTAAAAAATTATTTTCTACTTTGTAGTCTTTAATTTTTTAAAGTCGAAGCGTGCAGTGTCACCTCTTAGAGGCATATTTGCAAAATTTCAGAGTTCTAAGAAGACAGGCAGTGGGTGAAATATCGATTTTGCATCTCACAAAAAGTCGTTAGTTTTTACAAGCTTTTATTTACCTTCACTTGTGAAATGCAAAACGGAAAATCGATATTTCACCCACTTCCCGAATACTTATAGCTCTGAAATTTTGCAAACATACGTCTAAGAGGTGACAATGCATGAGTCAACATAAAAAAATAATAAATAATCAAATAAATAAAAATAACGACTTTCTGTGAGATGCAAAACTGACAATGCATGATTCGACTTTTAAAATAAAAAATAAAAACAAATCACGACTTTCTGTGAGATGCAAAACGGAAAATCGTTATTACACCCACTTCCAGACCACTTCGAACTCTGAAATTTTGCAAACATACCTCTAAGAGGTGACACTGCATGATTCGACTTAAAAAAATGAAAGACTAAAAAGTAGGAAATAATTTTTCTTAAAGAAGCCATCTATATGTGATTAAAAACAAACGCTTGGGGGGCTTAAAATTTAGACATATATAATCTTTAATTTACATAAATCCCTTAACATATAAACTGTATTTAATTTACTGTAAAACAACCTTAGATTTCTTAAACAAAAATCGATAAACTGAGTATAAACGTGTGATAATAATTCTCAAATTACTATTGTGCCAAATTCAATTTAAAATTTCGAATTCAAATCAAATTTATTAAACTTTTAAAAAGTTGAGCGTCCCACGCTTTTATTTATAGTCACATATAGATGACTTGGTAAGAAATATTATTTTCAACTTTTCAGTACATTGAATAAAAGCTTGTTTAAAAAAAATATTTTTTATTTTTTTACAGTTGAATCATGCATTGCCACCTCTGAGATGCATGTTTGCAGAATTTCATAGCTCTAAGTAGTCGGGAAATGGGTGAAATATCTATTTTCGCTTTTACATCTCACAGAAAGTCGTTATTTTTATTTTATTTTTCTTTATTATTTTTTTTGAAGTTGAATCCTGCATTGTCACCTCATAGATGCATTTGCAAAATTTCAGAGCTATAAGTATCCGGGAAGTGGGTGAAATATCGATTTTCCGTTTTTCATCTCACAAGTGAAGTTAAATAAAAGCTTTAAAAAAGAAAGGTATCGTTGTGCCTGTTAATAAACAGGCGCGACTATTTATGCATAGACATACTAACCCTTTTCCCCATCTGCAGAATGTTACAACAGTCTTCTAATGAAAACAAAACCATGAGATTGCTAAGAGACTGAATCGTGTACTATTTATCCTTCTGTCTCTTTTATCTTATACTACCAGGTGGAACCAAATCACAGATTTATTAGGAACAAAGAAAATATTTAGCTGTTAGAACACTGAATAGATCTTGATTTGTATAAATAAATAATTTTAATAATGAATGTAATAGGAAAAAATTTGATTTAACGAAAAATCTAGTCAGTTCAAATAAAAGAAATTCAAATTTCTACAGTAAATCCTTTGTCATATACTGAATATCCCCTCCAAATGTTGAATCGACCATTTCTATAAAATTTACAATTGAAGAAACACTTTTCAAAATAGAGCATTTAACATTACGACACTGATGACGAATTTCTCATAATGTACTGAGTGATTTCACAGTTTGTCATAACATTTTGAACATTTTTCACACTATTTCGTGCGTAAAACTGCCATTCAGCGATACGTGTAGGTAGTTAAAATATCGCCTTATGTTAAGAAGGGTTCTTTTAATTGTATATTTGATAAGAACGGTGTAGACAATCGGTTTAAAATTTGGAAGGTGCATTCAGTATATGAGAGAGAATTTGTATAAATTTATTGAAAGAACTGCATAAATTTGAATCGAATGGTAACACTTGACTAATTGTTCCGAAACTCCTTAATCAGTGTGCTGAGATACAAAAAAACAGACTAGTATGAAACACTTTTTACAACCCGTACCTTGATGTTTTCCATTTTAAAATGCTGGGACAGTGCATGTACTTAACTGTGATTACATATCTCTTATTAATACGAACATGTCTGTTATCTGCTAGCCTAAAACGGCAAAGCTACAAACAATGTTACAAACTTGCATTAAGGGGTGAGCTACAAGCAATGTTACAAACTTGCATTAAGGGGTGAGGGCTAGTCAGCATTTTTAAAAAACATCGTTTTTTTTGCATTTTCTCAAAGTACAGCATTTCAAAAGTATTCTCTGAAAATTTTAGACAAATCGGAGCATTATTCACGAAGATATACAACTTTGAGCACAGCCGCCTCGAGGGGGTAAAAGCTGCATTAAAGCCTATTTACGAAGATCTTACAAAAGACGAATTACTACAAAAATGTATCGGAGGATTTACGCAAAATAGTAATGAAAGTTTTAACCAGAGCGTTTGGAAGGTCATCCTAAAAACGTTACCTGCTAGCTTCACCACTGTTAGCATAGCAGCCAACATTGCTACCTGCACCTTCAACGAAGGTTCCTATGGCTTGTTAGCAGTTTTTGATGCTGTGGGGATTAAATTATGACCAAACGCCCACAATTTTGCCACAAAGGAGGAATCTGTTCGAGTTGAAGTGGCTAATCGACGTTCGGCGGAAAACACTCGAGAGGCCAGAGTAGTTCGACGACGGAAGAAAATCGCTTCTACTGCGACTGCTAAGGCGAAGGAAGGGTCACTTTATGGTGCCGGAATAGATGATTCAATGTAAGTCCAAAAATAATTTTTTTATTTGCATGTAAATTGTACTTAGAACTTTAAACGCGTTTTTCTCGAAAGCACGTTTTCAAATTCGGTGATCACTGTAAGTCCGGAACGGCTTGACCGAGCGTTTTCAAATTTGTATCACTTATTCTGTACATAATTGTCTCCTGGATGGACGAAGGATTTTTATCGGCGGTGAATAGTTTTTTTTTTATAACTGAAAATATGAGTGAAATTTTGGTCGAAAAACAATTTTTTACTTTGAACATCCGCCATTTTGTAAAAATTAGAAATTTTCATTAACCCTTCGTCCATCCTGGGCCCAATATGATTTACTAATGATCCCCGTTAATTTTTTCGGTTTCAGATGATCCAGTGATGAGCAGCAGTGATCACCGCGAAATACCTTTTCTTCTGGACCCCTCGTAGACTGACTGCATCTCGCTTATTTATCATTTCTTTTTGAATGAAAATTTTACTGTAGCTACTATTTTTTTAATATTTTTAAAAAATTTTCTTCCTAAGGTACACGCTGTTCGCGTTTGTTAGCTATTTTTTCCTCCACTATGACTGTTTCTTTCCTCCCTTTTCCACACTCCTTTTTCTTTACCTTTTCCCCCCTCCTTGCGGCCGCAGCAGACTTCCCCCTCTTTATCATATTCATCATGACATTTCTGTCATGGGTATAGGGAAACTGCGGAAAACCTATACCAATACAGCCGGTCATCAAGTTCGCCCCCCAGTCATGGAACTAGTCTTATTTCGCCGCGAAATGCCGAAGAAAAACATTTCACGACGAAATGTACGCGACTGGGATTCAAACCCGGGACCTCCCGGGTCCGCAGGTTTAGTGGCAAGCACGCTAACCACTAGACCATTGCACCGGTATTTCTGTAGCTACTATAAATATTGATTATTCATATGGGAAAACATGTTTCACTTAATAATAAAACCTGAAAAAAAAATCCCGTGAAAGCGTTTTTTTTGGCGTTACAAGTAGCCTTCACCCCTTAAGGGCGGAGTAAAGTTAATTCGGCGAAAAAAAGGCATGTTTTTAAGATTTTTTTTGGCGTAACGGATAGTGTTCGTTTATTGAAAAATTTACATATAATAAAGTAACATTTGAACAACATTCTCCTAAATTTGCATTGCAAAATATTTAAAATTGAGCGAGTGAAAATTAAACCCCGGAGGCGCCTCGAAAAAAAGTTGGTTTGCGGTGTGCACCATAACTCGCAACAGAATCATCTGAAACAAAAAAATCAAAATGCATTTGTTAAAGGAGATGTTTCTCGAGGTAATGACGGGAGGATTTTTTTTTTTCGATTTTTCGATTTTTCGTAGCACTTGGGAGCCAAAAACCCGATTTTCGCTAAAAAAAATGGGCTAATTTGTTGTTGAAAAATTAGTAATTATTAAAAAAAAACAAAAAAGCTCTCGACAATACCTGGTGAATTATGTGAAGAAGTACTGTGCAAAATTTCACAGCGATTGGTCCAGTAGATTTTGAGTTATCGTGCGCACGGACTTCAAATATGACAAGTCTCAGAAAAACGGTTTGAAAAACGCAGAAGAGTTTGGTCGCTTAGCGCTCATTGCACATAAGTTTGAGAACACTTCTCGATTGCATAAAAATCTGAGAAAATTCATGCATATTAAAGGTACTCAAAAGATTAATTTTGCATAATAATAATTCCAAAATGTTATTAACAAAATGATGAAAAAAAAAAATTAGTCAACAAATTTCCCCGCAACCCAATTTTTTTTCGTGATTCGTTCATTTTTCTGAATACGTATGAATTTTTTCAGATTTTTCAATTATCTTTGAATTTTTAGAAATTCAAAACAAAACTCGATAATTTTCTTATACTCACTCAAAGTCGTCGATGCCAGGTCCGTAGAGCAAAAGGCTTCGATCAAGATGATCGAGAGCATCTTTTTGCGTTTGTCTACGCAAAACTCTTTCTTCTTTACTGTCGTGCGCCGCTTGCTCCTCTGCTCTACTAATTCGCAAATCGTCAACTTGTCGGGCCCATTCGTGAGAACTTGGCCCTGTACTGATTTGCATTCGCTGACGCGCTATTAGCTAACGGTTCGTCGTTTTTACGCTTTTGAGGAGGTACTTTTTTTTCGGTCGGCACAATTGCCCAATACCGTTCTCACGATCTTGTCTGCTTATTTTTCGAGACATTTTTCGAGGTACGAACACGAACGAAAACGGACTCAAACTGTTAGTGTGACTTGCTACTGCTCAGCACGGCATACAGCGGTCAACTGATGTACAGAATAATGTGTATACTAATATACACCATGCCTCGAATATACATAACGGGACCGGAACAGGCCCGTTTATCAAGAAATTTATTCGGGGTCGAAAAATACAATAGCGCGCCGCGCAGCTGCCGCCCAGGTATAAAACCCGGCATGGAGCAATAGACGCTCAAATACTCATAACTTCGTCAATTTTACTCCGATCGACTTGAAATTTTAACACAATATTCTTGAGATATTATGCATTCATTTGAAAAATTAAAAAAAATTAAAAAAAAATTTTTAATACTTTACCCCGCCCTTAAACAAAAAGTTTAAACGAAAAATAAAAAATTTGAGTTGGTTCATTACTTCGTTACTACCAATCAAATTGTCAATCGGAAAACCAAACATGATCGTAATAGACGTATTGCTATTGAAGAAACATGAATTATGCACCGATTGTTATTTTCAAATGCTAAAGAGTTACAGGTACATACGTATTTCACTTCTACGTTATTCTCATACGTCATACTTGCTGTACTCTTTAAAAACGCATAACTGAAATTTTACTGTAGTTCGTCCTTAGGCATTTATATTAAAAAATATAAACATACTGATCTCTTTCAATATAGGAAAAACATACATTTTCGGGTACGGCGAATTAGGAATTCGAAGACAATAAGAAACGTCATATTTCTTCAGTGACCTTAAGTAGCGTCGGCGAAATAATCCACCATCCTAATAAATTTAACGTGTGGATATACAAATAAAAAAATATACCACACTAACTAGAGTGAGCAAATGACGCTGCAACCACGTTAAGTTTATAACGATAGAAAATGAAGTATTTTCGTTTCAAAAAGATATGAAATCCCCGTAAAAAAATGTTAACAAGTAAAAAAAACGCCAAGTAATAAAAAATGCCCTCGAAAAAATTCTGGGTTGTATCACTATCTACAAAATTCTAATTAACCTCGAAATATTTGAGATTTTTTTCAAACAATAGTTTTATTTAGATTTCAATTTTTCAATTGAAACGTACAAAAGAAGTGAAATAACTTTTTATGAAAAAGCCAAGCAAATTTACTAGAAAGGTACAGAAAATTACCAAACCCTAATAATACCATTTTTCTCAATATTTTATTTTCAAAAACCATGTTACTATTATAATAAAAGTACGAATCACGATTATATAAAAGTACAACGTATGCATCACACAAGTACTGTATGTATGTATCACTGGAAATGCTGGGCAACGACTTGGCGTGCATGGTTAAGAAAAAAAGCTCGGGAAGATACACGATTTGCTTACAGAAACGTCCCTACCGCTTGCAGAAGTAACTTTTCCAACAATTTATCTACATAGATTATTTCAAATAGTAACATCACATCAGGCATACAGGATTATTAGAAATGAGATGTACGACTGTACTTAGGCAGACTATCGGAAATGCAGCGATAAGTGTCGAGAGTAATATCGATATTCCTTTTCCACCAGTAAGTGGTGCGGACCGTAATTAAAACCTTCAGCCTGCCAAAACTATGTCCATTACATCAAAATTTATACGACGCAATAGATTTCATGAGATGTATGGTCGTTCTGCAATAGAGTACAAAGTGAATACTTCCAGGTAACTTTTCAAATTATGCAAATAAAGTGAGATTTCAAGAGCCGTGTAGTCTAGGGGTACATTACTGATTTTTTAATTTATACATTGCGGAATCAGAAACTTGGTTTGCAGTTACATAATAAATTGCGTCAATTTATGTCTTTCTTAAACTGATGGTCAAGTTGTTGAGAAAACATACTCCTTCGCTGAGCTTTTTTTCTTAACCATGCACGCCAAGACGTTGCTCAGCATTTCCAGTGATACATACATACAGTACTTGTGTAATGCATACGTTGTACTTTTATATAATCGTGATTCGTACTTTTATTATAATAGTAACATGGTTTTTCAAAATAAAATATTGAGAAAAATGGTATTATTAGGGTTTGGTAATTTTCTGTACCTTTCTAGTAAATTTGCTTGGCTTTTTCATAAAAAGTTATTTCACTTCTTTTGTACGTTTCAATTGAAAAATTGAAATCTAAATAAAACTATTGTTTGGAAAAAATCACAAATATTTCGAGGTTAATTAGAATTTTGCAGATAGTGATACAACCGATAATTTTTTCGAGGGCATTTTTTATTACTTGGCGTTTTTTTACTTGTTAAACTTTTTAGGGGTTAATTTAAAAAGTTGTTTTTGAAAAAAACAACTTTTAAAATGTTATTTGTTAAAAAGTTATTTCACTTCTTTTGTACGTTTGAATTGAAAAATTTAAATAAAATTATTGTTTGAAAAAAATTACAAATATTTCGAGGTTAAATAGAATTTTGTAGATAGTGATACAACCGATAATTTCTTCGAGGGCATTTTTTATTACTTGGCGTTTTTTTTACTTGTTCAAGTTTTTTGGGGGTTAATTTAACAACAATAATTTTATTAGTTGAAAGATAGATTTGACATTTTGTATTTCGTAACGGTGTGCCGTGAAAGCCTGTTATTCATTAATACGTTCAACTTATTAATAAAAGAATAAAAGGATATATTATGCATGCATGTATTTTATATATGTGTGTAGGCGAGTATGTATATATATGTGTATGTGTGTAGTGTGCTAATTTAACAATTAGATGCTAAACGCAATTGTTATTACAACGGATAAATATATTGGTTCGCCGTATTATTATTATTATAATGATCAACAATGCCTTATTAATAATACGCTGGTTAATAAATTGTCAATTAACTATAAGATGATACAATATAGACGATAATAATGAAGGTATGCATTTTAGGTATATGTAGATTTATATGCGTATTGTCCGTGCGTATGGGACTTACTTAACAATTACGGGATTAACAATGTAACGAATATGTATATATATATATATATATATATATATATATATATATATATAAGGCATTCCATGCCATTTCACCTAGCCCGTGACCCCGGCCATTTTTTATTTTCCTGATTTTTTTTTATAAAATTGTACCGCATAAAAGAAATACCCACACCAATTTTTTAATTTTTATCTATTCTCTTTTAGGAGTTATAATTTTCCAAAAAATGTTGGTTTCGGAAGTTTTGAAAACGTTTAAACGCTGATAACTCCTGAACTAATTGAGATATCGACAAATATCAGTATATATATTTTTTTCATTTTGAGTCATACTTTTATGAAAAAATATGAAAAAAATTATCAATTGTACTGAACCACGTATTTTTTGTTTCGAAAGTGGAAAGTATTTTTTTTAGGATGATTGCCATTTTTTATTTTTATCTAAAAATTCTCTAAAATACAGTGACCCATTCTATGATTTTTGAGACTAGTCTCATCGTGGGCCCATTTTTCCTTCTATTTTTTTTTTGCGAAATAATCATATTTTTATCCTTTTAATCTCCAATAATGCTATATATCTCCATTTTAATCTTGTATAATGCTAATACTGAAATGGTTCATTTTTCATTTGTGCTGAAATTAACGAAAAATAAGATCTTCTGTGCAAAATTAATTTTTTTTCACTAATAGTATTGACCAATACTAGTAAGACAATTCTCAATCGGATCTAACAGTCATCACTATCCCAGTTTCTATCCTTTTCATAAATAAAATAAACTAAATAAAGAATTATACGGGAATACGTTAATTTAAAAAAGAATGAAATTTTATATATATATATATAAGGAAAAATGTCACTATTCTTTAAATTCACGTATTCCTATATCATTCTCAATTCAGTTCATTTTATTTACGTAAAGGATTGAAACTACAATAGTTATGACTATAAGATCCGATAGAAAATTGTCATACTTGTTTTGATCAATATTATTATTAGGGAAAAAAATTCATTTTGCACAAAAAATCTTCTTTTTCGTTAATTTAAGCGCAAATTAAAAATAAACATTTTATTATTAGCATTATTCAAAATTAAAATGGAGATATACAGCATTATTGGAGATTAAAATAATCAAAATCTTCTAAAAAAATGTGTTTAATTCGCAAAAAAATATAAGGAAAAATGGGCCCACGATGAGTCTAGTCTCAAAAATCATAGAATGGGTCACGCTATTTTAGAGAATTTTTTGAAAAAAATAAAAAATGGGAATCATCTTTAAAAAAATAGTTTCCACTTTTGAAGCAAAAAACACATGTTCCAGTATAAATGATAAGTTTTCCATATTTGTTCACGAAAGTATACTTCAAAATGAAAAATATATATGAACTGACATTTGTCGATATCTCAATTAGTTCACGGGTTATCAGCGTTTAAACGTGTGCAAAAGTTCCGAAATCGACATTTTTTGGAAAATTATAACTCCTAAAAGAGAAGAGATAAAAATCTAAAAATTTATGTGGATATTCCTTTTATAGGGTACAATTTTACAAAAACAAATCACAAAAATAAAAAATGGGCGGGGTCACAGGGTAGGTGAAATGGCGGGGAACGCCTCATATATATATATTTATTGTTACGTCCCGATATTAATAACTTAATAAAAATTATAAAAATGAATTTAATTACATATGTCAAAGATCTCATTAACAGAATAATGAAGTAACTAAATGAGATTGAAGATATAATTAGAACGAGAAAATAATAAATTTCAATAATAAAATACTGAATTGAAAAATAATAAACTTTAATAACAAAATAATGAATATGATGAAATAATAAACTCAATTAAACCTTTTCTTATTTCAGGAACGTAAGCAGAAGACAGAATGATAACGATGCCCTACATTTAGACGGGAATGCGCCCGTCTGGGACTAGGACAGAAATCATACTGTGGTACGTTTCGACTAAACGAGGTGAGCTAAACCAACGAAATAAAGGTATGCGTGGATAGGACTTACCCTTCCGGCGGTGGTGCGTAGCGGGAGTTAGGTCTAATGATCCTAATGAATCCACGTTCGTCCACCAAGATGATCACGGAGCTGGATGACGCGTAAACAATTACCACTGGTCCTAGGTTGACGTCTTCCGGTTGCTCAGGGTTCATTAATCCGAGAGATGACCGTTTGGAGATTATGGAGGGATCAGTATTCGTGCGACGGGTAACCGGGTACGGTGATCCAAAGTAATCGGAACAGCTCGGTGAAACCCGTGTGGAAGTCGATGATCGGTGATTCAGGATTCAAGACGATATTTGACAATTCAGTACAGTGCATGTAAGTGTCGACGAAGATTTGATTGAGTTTTGAATCAATGTTCGATATTTCCACGGATGGATCGACAACGGCTGAATCGACGGTTGACACTTGAAGTTCGTTTCGCAATTCGGGAAGTAGAGTAGCTACAGCGGTTCTAACCCAGGGATCTCAGGGGGGAGCGAGGCGGGGGCGTCGAGCGCGGGGAAGCCGGGGTATGCACGGGGGGGGGGGGGGGTGGTCCGCGACGCAGCAGCCGAGTGCGCGACGTGACAGTGGCGAGGGGGGGGGGGGGGGGGGTCCTGCATACGGCAGCCGAGTGCGGGGTTGCGGCGGACGGCAAGGGGAGGGGGGTGGTGTTGGAGAGTGGGGAGGCTAGTTTTTGGTGACGACGTCTTCCAGGCGATAGCTGGACCCGCGGGCGAGAGGGGGAAGCCACTGTCGACTCTGTGGGGGAGGGGGCATCATAGAGTCGCGGGTCCTTGAAAACCCATAAAATCTGATAATTTATTATCAACATTATAGATGTAAGCGGATCATTTTTTTCTAGTCTATTCACAGGAGTTTATATATATAAAAACAAAACAACTTAGACAAATGTGTGCATGCGTATGTGTGTGTGTGTGTGTGTGTGTGTGTGTGTGTGTGTGTGTGCGCGTGTGTGGGTGTGCGTGTGTGTGTGTGTGTGTGTGTGTGTATGTGTGTGTGTGTGTGTGTGTCTGGGAAACTCCCATTTATGGCTAGGAAAATTTTCGGGAGTGAGATAACGATAGTTCCCATATGAAGGGTGGTCCTTCAAAGCCCATAAAATGCTTTATTTATTGCATGCAGCTGCAGCGTTATTCCAAAACAAGTTTCAACCCGTCGAGTTTTCATTCCACAAGATTACGTCAAGATGTTCACATGTGCGAATATGTACGCAGTGCATCCGGCCAAGCACCCCCTGGACTTGACCAAAAACGAGCTCAAACAGGTTCCAAAGGTCTTGCTCCTAAAGTAGTGGGGTAACTTTATTGGTTTACTGTGGGATCGTTTGCCGGAGCATCATCGAAACGATAGTGAAGTGATATCGTATCTTCCATGCATGGAGCATTATAATACGCGACAGATGAAGGATCACATTGATGGTCCCCCACCCCAACGTCGGGACTGTGAAAAGTGTTGCGAGGGGGGAAATTCTCTACGTGCGGGGTTCTTCGAACGTGTTTGAACCTGTTACACATGCCTATGATTGGATAAGTGGGGAGAAGTTTTTAAAATCTGAGTGGAGGGGTTACGAGGGAGCTTATGATTTCGTGGACCAAGCTCAGACTGCACTATTCCACCGCATCATCAACTTCTCCGAAAAGAACTTTGAAAAGAGTGAAAATGGATCTCTCAAATATCAACAAAGTCAGCCTGATGGCGGAATTCCTCCCAACGAAGGAGCTGTCAGAACTCCACGTCCAATCGGATCATCAAATCACGGACATGAGAGCTGTCCAGACCAAGTTTGGAAAACGCTACATCGTGGACGTTGCAAATGAGTTTGCCGTCTTCTTGCCAGCGCGGCTGGTAAAGGCCTTCGATCAAGATCCGAAAATGTTCGAGAGTATGCTGCAACTGGCGCGCAATGGTCAACTCTACATGAAGTACATTGATGGAAAATACAACAGCGTCGAGTTCCATCGAGTTTGAGTATGGTGGAAAAAAGAACGCTCGTGAAGGCCCGGTGGAAACAACGAGTTCAACAGCAGCCAGCATCATCACCATCGTAGAGTGCAAGGACTGTTTGCATCACGGTCATCATCATCGTAGAATTTTCGACGCTCGAGTCTGAGTATGGTGAAAAAGAACGCTCGTGAAAGCCCGGTGGAAAGAATGAGTTCAACGGCAGCCGGCATCGTCACCATCGTAGAGAGTGCAACGACTGTTTGCATCACAGTCATCATCGTAGAGTTTTCAACGCTTAGTGCTATGTAAAAATGTACAAAAAAAAACGTTTTCATCGAATATAATGTAAAAAAAAAATTGTCGTCAAACTGTATTCGCAGTAGATATAGGAAATAAATGGAGAACGATATTTGTTCAAAATGTTTTTATTCATTAAAAAAAAATCCCTCGCTCACACAACGCTTCGTACACAGAGAGCCAGCTTTTCATCGACTTTACATTATCTTTGGCGCAATTGTATTTTGTATTGAAGGAATGATGGGGACATTTAACGTTTGCGATTTTCGGCAACTTCTGCAGCGATGGACAGTCCAGAGTCTCCAGATCGACGACTTTTGTTGCTGAATCCGTGAATCTCGATAGCCATGAGAACTTCTCGAATCCCTTGGCATAGATCGTAGAAGCTCCTTCCAAGATTCCTCGAATTGCCGTCCTAGCTGCCTCGTTTGGCATGCCGCTGTGTTCCCATCGTATTCCATGATAATTGCGTTCCAGCCACTTGTTTGTCATTTTGTACTTGGCCGGTAAAGCGTCCCAGGCGAATGGTGCATCGAAGAAGAATGTCAGCGGTTCAGTGTTCTTCTCATGGAGTTTGACGATGGACATCTCCTTTAGGACAAATTCGTTGACGGGTCTCTTGAACCCTTGCACGTCGACGATAAGCTCCATGTTGACTGAAGTGGGCGCGGATCATTGGCATGATTTTATACCAATTTTTTAACCCCACCACTGATTGGATTGTACTCGACAATACGATCATGGAGGATCATGCAGTATGCTGAGGTTTGTGGCGGAATATTTTTATTTAATTCAAATTCAAGACGCACGTCCACGGGGCCCGACTTGAGAGAATCGTTTTGCTTCGAACAGTCAATGACGACGAGAGGGGCCTTTTCCAAAAATTCAATCCTACTTAGCCACGGTTCAGCCTCTTTGTTGTAATAGGTCGGTTGAAAGTTTGTGTACATCTCGTAGAGTAGGGCATACTGATTTTGATCGAAATTCAAATTCAAATTTCCATATGGGTAACATTGTGAATTTAGGTATAGTTTGACATCGCTCATGTTACAATGATCAAAGTGGCTCGCATTCTGTGCTTTCTTATTTTTTCGCCCCGTCTGCAGCGCGAGTATGACATATCGTGGCTTCTCCAGCTGATTGGAGGTTTTAACAGACCACACGTGCTTAGAGGTGGCAGGGAGCAAAGGATATTCATACAATTCCCATGTTCGAAAACTCATGGAAATTGGTGCATCTTTGGCGAGAAACTTTAACAGCTGAATTTATCGTTGGTCCGAGACTGTTACATACGGTACAAGCAATTCTATTTTATGCAGCGCGAGTTTGTAGTCTTCAGGGGCTGTTTGTAGAATGGCATTATCATCGGTCTCTGATCTCGTGAGAATCAACTCGTGCTTGGCATTTACGACAATCTTTCGATAATCCTCGGCAAATCCAAGGAGCATGTTGAGCGGTATGCACACATCAAAATTTCCCGATGCATCGACAATCTGCTTCGTCTCTTCGACATCGAGCCATCCCGTGTTCTCAAGCATAGAGCTCTTGGCCGGACTCAGCGATGAATATCCCTTCATTGTACTCGTAATACCGACATTCTTATTACGATCGATTTCTATGGCATTCAGCTCATATCGCACTTCCTCAAACAAATGACAAATGGCATTGTTGACGAGGCTTGTGGCAGTGGTTGGCATCCCATCACGCTTAGATAATTTCCCACATATGTGTAGGGAACTCTTGCTTGGCAAGATGGACAGGTCTTGATGCTGGATGGCAATACGAATTTCATCGCTGTTATTGAAGGTTGACGATGCATATGGCTGATGAGCGTGGATCTCACAATGGATGATGGATTCATCAAAGACCACGGGTGCCTGAATGTTTACAATTTCTTCTTCCATTGCACGCAGCAGATGCACAGAGCACAGACTAAATAATTTTTTATGCGCCTTCGCCACGCACTTTGAGACCCAAATTCTTCAAGAGTAGCAGGTTTTGAGATGTTAGCACTTTGGGTGCTGGTCGACGACTGATTGGTTTTATCCATGGTCGTTTATTGTTATTAGTGGATCTATTGAAAGCTATACCCATCACGATTTTATATGCAGGCGTATGGTGATCACTTCACCGCGGAAATTTACCAAATCGCCGTCCTGATCCACTATTCGAAGCTGTATCGAGTCAATTGTTCGATTCGTGATTGGTAGATAAATGACGTGTGATGGAACTTCAATGATCTTATAGCCCGGTGGCACGGATGGGAAAAATTCGTGAATTGTGTGTACTTTTTGTCCGTTAATATAGGCACCAGCGGTAATGTTGCACTCGACGCGCAGGGCGTTCACTTTGAGAATGGCTACTGGGAGGTCGGATTCGTGTCTTTTAGTAGATGTCCAAGAAGCCTCCATCCAGAAAGCCTAGTAGATGTCCAATAGAATCATTAGGCTCAAAATTAAGTTCGTGATCGCACTCGATTTCACTGCGCAACGTATTGTTATTAGGTTTGATGCTGATTTTGATGTTTTTACGCGCGAGCTCTGCTTGTACAAACGTCTCAATATCCTCTATTTCATAGCTACCCGTGGGTATTGTCAACACCTCATCTCCCACGTAAAGTTTATTGTGGTCAATGTCTATATTGGGAATAGAGTTGAAGGTTAACAATTCCACGAGGCCGAGGGTATAATTTTTGTGTGGCGAGAGTTCGATGGGGGGAAAGTATTGCGCCTCAAGTATGGACGATGAGCCAGATATGGTCAATGTTAAACTATCATCCATGATGCTGGTAAATTGACAACTGAATTCTCCACCTCACTTACCACCAATATATAGTGTATATTTGTCCTTGTATTGCAATTGTCGACAAAGGAACTTGAGACACAAATGCCCACATTCAATCGTATCATACTCCTGATATCTCTTATAATTATAATTGACGCTACCAACACCAAAATATCTCATGAGTTCGGATGGCGGCGGGAGATTGCCGAAACTATCAAAGTACATGACTTTCCAACCAGTCTTTTTGTAAGCGACCCAGTGTGTGCCAGGGCCCACATTTTCATCCAAATTCACAATTGCTGCTTCACATTTGAGGGGTCCACTCACTGGCAACGTATCACGCATGTAAACTCCACGGAAATTTGGAATCTTCAGGATTGTCGCATATTTCAGTAGGTCGATGTCGGTTAGGGGGCGGTGAGGTAGCGTGACTTTTAGTTTTTTGGCTTGATATGAAGACCCAATCCCTGCTTATATGGTTTCAGATGTAAGCCCTTACCCAATGCAATCGCTTCAATTGTTCGATTATGGCGCTTACTTTCATCCAATTCACGTT
This sequence comes from Ophion ventricosus, assembly GCA_963932345.1. NCBI lineage: Eukaryota > Metazoa > Arthropoda > Insecta > Hymenoptera > Ichneumonidae > Ophion > Ophion ventricosus. Next base: position 15,474,410 of record OZ010722.1, read on the forward strand.
TAGCTGCTTGAGCAGCATTTACAGCTTTAGCTATACTAGCCGCTCCACCTGACAAAGCACCAGCAGCGCTGAGACCCGCAAAAATGGGCACGAGGAATGGTAATAAACCACCAATTTTATGAGGTGCAGGTAGAACCCGTGGTGTGCGGACTTTGCCACCACGCATCTTTACAGCTGCACGTGCGCCCTTTAGAGCTGATTTAATAATCTTATTTGGGTCATCACTTTGAATCATTGTCTTCTTCGCAGCGCCAATTATTTTTTTCAAACAAACGCCCCTCTCGCGGGTCTTCATACCTATGCCGAATTTTCTCTTGGCCTTCATAATATTTGTCACGCCCCACGCACTTGCTTTCTCACCGATGCTAGCGTCTTTAGCGGTAACACGTTGCCAAGCCTGTTCAGCCAACACTTTATCCGCCAAATGTCTCGCATCAAGATTGTCCGGATTTTTCGAATATGCAATATCGTGTTGTTTGCAAGCTGCATCCAATGGATTAATGCCTGGATCACCACGAGCAAGACGCTTGGCCAACTTTGTGCCTGGTCCGCAATATTGATAACCAGGCAGATGCAATTCAACGGGTAGTTTGTTGATTAGGCGATTGACACCTTTACCGCTATGAACGATCATGTCTAAAGACAATACTCGACTGACGGTGAATCCTTATAAAAATGCTATTTATATGATTTTTCCGTTAGTCGTGTGCGAGATGACGTCCAAGAAGCAAACTCACGGAGGTAGCCTTCCCGTGATAAATTTCGATGAATTTGTCGAAGATGGCCGGGAGAAGAGACAAAAGCGTCATGGACACTTATTGCCGGATAGCATACGTGCGGTGTTTTGTGGTCCATCGAATTGTGGGAAAGCCAATGCTTTGCTCACTCTCATCATCCATCCCAATGGCTTGAGATTTGAGAACATTTATTTGTATTCCAAGTCGCTGAAGCAACCAAAGTACAAGTTGCTTGAACGATTACTTAAACCCGTGAGTGGAGTTACCTATAATCCATTCAATGAGCATGAACAAGTGATTGCACCAAGTGATGCACGTTCCAACTCTATATTCATCTTTGATGATATTGCGTGTGAAAAGCAGGATAATGTTAGAGCATTCTTTTCCATGGGAAGACACGAGATTGTAGACAGTTTTTATCTTTGTCAGACGTACACTCGTATCCCCAAACATCTCGTGAGAGATAACGCAAATTTCGTGGTGCTTTTCAAGCAGGATGATATGAATCTCAAACATGTGTACAACGATCACGTTAATACGGATATGACTTATACATGCTTCAAAAACATGTGCATGAAATTCTGGAATTCCGACAAGTATGCATTTATCACGATCGACAAAGATAGCAATATGAACGAGGGTCGATATAGGCAAGGTTTTGATGATTTTCTCGCCATTGATAAATGACTCGTCGCTGGTGGTTCAAGAGGCAGTATTGTGCACGCGTCGACAGTGACAACATGAAGAGTGAACAACTATTGAGAGAAAAAGATGTATTGCATGAAATTGCCAAGGCGAGCGATGCAATCAGACGAAAGCATCGAATGATGAAAATCGGCAAAGAGAGTGATGAGCAGAGAATGCAAGATGTCTTTAAGCCTATAGTCAGACCATTGGAGAAATTGGTGTCGTACAAAAACGGTGAGGTGGCGAAGGAGGAAATCAAGGATGAAAACGCCGACGATAAAGAAGGAGATGCGATAAATCGTGTGAAACATGAATTGAAGAACGAGACACACGATTCCTTCAAGAGTGAAACACAAGATTCTTTCAAATTGATATATGAGGATGATGATGATGATGACTCTCAAAATGTCGATGAATTAATCACCGAATATCTCCTGTTGTTACGAACGAATAGAAAAGCAAGCCTGGATGTATCATATGGTGTGCGGAATCTCTCAAACAACCGATTAATGATTGGTGATTCTCCGATAAATTTCGACTCTCAACATATTCGTGTGGGAGATGTGAATTATGCGAAAACTGTTGGATTAACTGAGCTGCTGTTTAAAAAAGTGCCCATGTCGAAGCTCTCACACCGGACGACTTGAAAAACTATGAAAAAATTGTCATTGCGACGAATGCTCATAAAAAAATGTATAAACCTACTGCGGCTATACGACGTAATACCTGCCACAAATTCAACACTTATATTGCAAATATAGCTGACCACCACGTGGGAAAGGGTATGCCAACGTATAAGCTGGCTAAAAAAAATGCCCAATTCGACTATGTATATTGGGACAATCCCAATGAGCTGGTAGACCGTCTTCGTCTACTTTTGGCATCACAAGCAGCCGGAAACTCTGCACATTCGAATGAAGTTATATCGATTATCGAGGAATTGCGTGAAGCTGAAATCATTTATTAACTCGACATCGGAAGTTTTACACATTCTCAACATGAGTGTCGATGTGTTTGGACGCCAGTTGAATAAGAGTCTACTCCTCAGCAAGCAAGGACCTCCAGGCAGATCGGGGATTGGATTCAAAACTACCGCAGATGGTCATTATGACTTGGGGCAGAAACGTTTGTGTAACATAGCCAATCCGGAAGGACAGGACGATGCCATAACTCTAAGTGCTTTGCACAAAAGATCCCGAACTATCGTTAAGAACATACGGCGAGAAATAAATGAGAGTAATCAGTTGCTGGTTAATGGACTTGAAGTTGCGATGAGAGACATTGCAAAGACACTCGAGGCCGATGTCAAAACTCTACAAGATCTGGTGACTCGTAATTCACACATCATTGCTAAACTGGATTCGCGACTGGGTGGACTGGAAAATGAACGAGAAAAAGAACGCTCTCGTGCGGGAACTGCATAAGCCTGCATGGCGAAACTATCCACGTCGACATGTGGACATCCGTGGTTTGGACGAAACCTGGCAAGCTGATCTCGTCGATATGTCATCGTACGCGTATCAAAACTCCAAACATAAATTTCTCCTCACCGTCATCGATACTTTCTCAAAATTCGCCTGGGCCGTACCAATGCTAAGTAAGAGTGTTAAAGATGCAGCAGCCGCAATGAAGTCGATACTCGTTAAGGGACGCATACCACAGCACTTGCACGTCGACGAGGGAAAAGAATTTTACAATTGTCACTTTAAATCCTTAATGAAGCAGCACAATATTCACATGTATTCTACATACAGCAATTTAAAGGCATCCATTTGCGAGCGTTTCAATCGTACATTGAAAAATAAGATGTGGATGCAATTTAGTCTTCGTGGTAATTATACGTGGATCGATATTCTCGATAAGCTAGTAGCCGAGTATAATGATTCTGTACACCGCACCATTAAGATGAAACCGAGAAATGTAAATGCGGAGAATGAGAAGGAAATATTGCGGCAAGTTTTTAATAAGACTCAGCCGCCAATAAAAACACCACCGAAATTCACCATTGGCGATAAAGTGAGAATCAGCAAATTTAAGAGTGTTTTCGAAAAGGGTTACACGCCAAATTGGACAACGGAAATATTTACGGTATCTCGTGTGAAGAAAACGCATCCAGTGACGTATCGTTTGAAGGACCATAAAGATGAACCGATCGCCGGTGGTTTCTACGAACAAGAGCTTCTCCGTGTCAAGTACCCCGATATCTATCTCATAGAAAAAATTTTGAAGAAGCGCGGTCATCGAATGTTTGTAAAATGGCTGGGTTTCGACAATACCCACAATAGTTGGATAAGTAAATCTGATTTGTAGTCGACAATAAAAGAGACCAAAAACATTTAGACTTTTATGACTCTCTTTCTACCCGTCAACGTGGTGCGCCACAGCAGGCGTTTTCTCTCTCCCTCTAATCCCTTCTTCCCCCCCACTCTCGAAAAGTGTATGCGGGAAATAATGGGTACACATGGATTACAAAAGCCGTTTTCTTTACTTACAAAAGTCCATTTTTACAATATCAAATATTTACAACAAACAAGTTTTACATCGAGTTAATATTTACAAAAAATATACACAATTTTCACAAGTTTTATACAACAAGTATTTACAAAAATGTACACAATTTTACATCGAGTTTATATGCATGATAGTTTTTTACAACGGTATGCTGTAATGCCCCCATGGCAGGGTTTCAGAGGTCCCAGGTATGATATACCGCTTATCATCATGAGGACTTAGAGCGATTTTCGTCTCACGAATGGTGTAGACCTTGTGCAACTTCGATCGAATACACGTTTCACTACGCATCATTTCAATGTCTTCCTTCAAGCATCGGGCATAATCGTCAAACGTGATTGTCCTAGCCACAACACTGCTCTTAACACCTTTAACTTTTTTAGTATCCTTCTTACCCTCGACACGTGTCGCATACATTTTCGATCGAAGTCCAATGAACTCGGTCATAATTGCACCATTGCATTCGTCTTTCATGAGACCGGGTACCTTCTTGTTGACAAGCGGCATATCATACCTATTGTCCGCTGAATAGTCGCTCGTATCAAATTTTTCAATGTCGCACTTCATGTCTGCATATACATCTTCGCTCTCAATGGCATATATGAGGCTATCTGTATCGGTATACATCACTGTACATTTATCCCGATACAATGGTACCATACACTCGTGATGAAATCCATACAAGCACGTTTTGGATATGTCGAGTATGCACATACCCACATATATCGGCTTGTTGAACTTCACCTCGAGATTGCGCAATTCTACGGCAACGAGGTTTTCGGAAAAAACGCTTCGGCTGTGGAAGTTTGGCTTCGCAATCATTGCCTCCGCGCCATACCTGCCCTCCCATTTTGTCAAAAGCTTTACATCTACATGATTGCGCACATTCTCCATCGTTTTGCCAAACACCGCATTATTCATCAATTTGAATAAATTCTTTTTAAAATCGTTTTTGGCCAGCGTTCGAAACTGAGTATTTAACTCGATATATGAACGTAGCCATGGGGATTGTGTGAATTGTAATACCCTATGGATACTCGTGAGGCAAAGTCCATGACGTAAACATTGTTGTACATTTCTGTAGTGTATGATGTAGCGTTTTTTATCGCAGACGGTTGCTAGCAGCTTTTCCTGCTGCTTACCCGGTTGTTTTTCGTGTATTGGGCAAAACGGTAGGTCTTTGTGCGCATCATGTAGAGATTGGGGATATTCCAAGTCGACCTCAAGGATGTAGCCTGTAGGTGAATCTAGCGCGATGGATAATGGATCAAACTTGGACACGTCGTTGACCCATCGAAAATCTGCATATGGCAGAGGTTGACACATTGCCCATCCATACAAATTGTTGACATCAAAATACATCAAGTATGACGATGCTTTCGATGGATCAAATGACTTCATATACTTATTATTAGCATGTGCATATCGGTTTGAGCATTGACTAAGGCCACCGCGTATACCCCGCTCAACGAATAAAACCATGTCGATGTCCGTTAGTAATTCAAACTTGACGTTCGAGTGTTTTAACATCGCATCCCAGGTATACCCGGGCAACGTGTAATAATACGCGGGATCTAGTCCATAACTCTCAATGCACGTATTCCGAAAGTTTTCGAAAATGTCTGCTAATAATAAGACATCTGTCTTCAAGTATAAATCGCTATATTCACCCAGCGTTCGAATGGAGAACCGCTCCCAAACGTTCTCCGCATGTGCGTACTCTCTCTCGGATACTGTAGCATCTGTCAGGGAACTATAAAATGCATCACGTGGTGGTAAGCAAGTGTCGTCCAACCTGCTCACGTTGTCAATATACTCATAAGGGAAGACCCCTTTTCGCGTCAGCAAATTGAAATTGTCCGTCGATAGAGTTGAAAATTGCATGCGTAAAATTTTGAGTTTGTCCTCGGTCAAAAATGAGGCTAATTTGTCGAGACTGGTGTTGAGGAATTTGTATGAATCGATGAAGCGCAATTGAATCTTATGTTTTGAATCGTCTGTAATGTCAACATGCTTCGTGAAGGAAATGTATTTCTCTTTTGTGATTGGAAGCACATCGGTTTTTCCTTCGAACGCTGTGGCTACTTCCTTGATGATAAAATGCGCATCGTAACCCGATAAATTGTGGAAAACTACTGGAATGAAAAATGACTGTTTGTAGTTTAAATTGCAATTAGAGTGGGCAGGGCCTCTATAGCGTCCAGTCAGATGGCAATGATCTCGAACGCGTATATCGTCTTGCGCGAATGGTTTCCTGCATATATGACATTGGGTCGCTTTGCGGAAACTTGTCCACTCACTCGGTGACAGATAAATCATTGGGACATTGTCGCAGAAAATTTCTTTTATGCGCAGTGCTAGATTTTTTAGTTCTTCGACAAACCACGAGACACAATCAGCACTGCGACGCGAGTGATACGAAGATAGTGATTCGTCATACGAACAACATACGTAATACCCGATACTAAACACTTCATGGAGTTGATGCATATTTTTTGCTTGGTTCTTCTCATCAGTCTTTGCTAACACACACTCCAAATCGGCATACACAATGAAGGGATGTCGCTCTTTCCGGCTATAGTTGGTGAATTGGAGCCACTTGTTGGTGTCATTCGGTAGTCGGATCGCGCAATCGTTTATTGCTCCACAATCGACCTCGTGGTATTGCAATTTTTCCTCTGATCCAAAGTGATGCAAACACCTGCAAAAAAAATAGATTTTTTGTTTTACTCATTTAGTAAATATAAATACGTATTAATAATGTTAAATTTACACACCGATCGCATATATATTTTTTATGCTCCATTTTGCTCAGTTGCGCCCTCACGAGTCTCGACAGATTCTTGATCCATGTGAAATGCCCCACATTGTTGTCTTCAGTATCTTGCATGTACAGCAAATTGATGTGCTTTTCCTTCTTATTTTGAGTCACGCGTATTGGAACGATGTCCTTTTTGGCGGCGGTGGTGGTGGTGTACACGTTGATGGATAAATTGTTTTGCAGCTCAAATTTTTTTATTTGGTGTATGGTTACCGGGAATTGAATGTCCTGTAGATTCAGTACGCTTGAGTAATGTGGGTAAGATGACGGACGGTCACTGTGTCGTTCAGTTGGGTATAGAGCAGCGACAACTGCCCATGCGAAACATGCATTATCGTTCGATTTGACATTAATCACAGCCCGCTTCATAATTATTTCCCGCGGCAATGATATAGTGCACCCGGCACGCATCGGATTATACTTATTCACATTTATCGTGAGGTTAAGTATTTTCCGCAAAGCCCAGCCACTATCTCGTTCTTGAAATTCGTCGAGTAAGGTTAAAGTGGGCTCCATAACGCGTTGCTGGTACCACTCATTCAAATCGCTTGTGTTAAATAGTTCACAGTTTCGCGTGTTTATACTTTTATTGGCATGGTTGTCACCACTCGCGAATTCGCCATTAAACACTGTATTAACTTTAATACTGTTGTGTTTGCAGATAGTATTTTGCACATGTTGAAGCACTAGGTCGCGAGCATCGTTGAGAAATTGCCGTGGTTCGATGTGGTTGCGATTGATTACGGAACCGGTCAATATTCGACTATTGAAGGATGTGTCAATCTCTCGCCAGGTTAGCCCATGATGACCGTGTCCTGCACCCGTGTGTATAAAATGATTACGCACAGAATTCCTCAACCCTTCCAGCCGCGCTATTTGGGCTATCAATGACTGTTGAAGTCCAATTGATAGTCGCGGGCGCTTAATCCGGCTTTGCGTTTCCAATTCTTCGATAAACTCAACGCACCGTTGTTCCCACACAGCAAAATCTTCGAATGAACTTAGGAGCGCGGCTTGGTCGTGCAAGATTTGTTCTGACTTCTCCGCGTTGCTCTCCATATTTGATGAAACGAGGCTTCCCAAAAGAGATGATGTTCACTAACTGACTGCTTGATCCAAAGTGCGAACACTTTTGAGCGCAGCAGATCATTAAAAATGGTTCTCCCCTTTAGACATTTTTCGTCTTTCCCTACCATCTCGGAAAATATCACCAACCCACGAGAATTTTCTAATATCGCATTGGATTGCCGGGAAAAATAAAAGAGCATCTCAGTCGAGATGCGTGTAGTGAAAAAAAAAAAACTTCATGGGCTCTCCATCGGCGCTCAAGTAGTCTACGGTCGAAGCCTAAAAAAGGTCTTTATCCATAGATCTCCGAAAGTTTATAGTTTTTCAAAATAAACACCCCGGTATCATATATGCTCTGAATAGCGGAGCAATAAAACAAAATTCTAATGGCTTGGAGAGTGGTGTTAACGAAGAAAAAAATCCTTAAACATTGGGGCTAACTTGTCCAGACCTGCATGATCTCAAGTGTCGGCATCATGGTTTGACGTTGCACTCTCTGTATATATTATCATTCAGAGATGAAAAACTAAAGCCCTGTAAAATGGAAATGCATTTTTTTTTCCCCGGATCACTGTCTTCGTCGCATGCTGTCGTAAAATTTTATGGGTTTTCAAGAGTGGAATGATGAGTCTCGAGTTGCACATGCGAAGCGATAGGGTATGAAGGTCCCTGGCGCTCGACGTAAGAAAAAAAAAGAGTCGTAAAATTTGAGATTTTCGGACGAGGTGGTTGAAACGTTGCAGTGCATAACAGTGTCTCGGACATGAGCCTCCGTCCAGATAGTTGAAAAAAAAGAACATCTGGATAAATTCATGCACGTTTTCTTAGCCCTCTACGTAACTTCTTAAGAGACAACGTTTTTTTTTGTCGTATTTCGCCTATGTTCAAGTGTGGAAGCGCTTTCCATCTCTCGTACTAAAACTATGTTAAACAAATCGAACAGCAGATAGGCATCCCCACCATACTAGAAAAAAAACCTATAGGGATTCGAAAATATGCACTTCCCCAAAAGGGCATTTGGGGCAGCAGTTTTCATCATTATAGTCTCGAACCTCCGGAGAGTGCACTTTTTGACTGTACATCGACAAGATAGCGTGAGAAAGATTAAAAATGGCTGAAGAAATCGTGATTTCGGATAGTGAAGAAGAAATGATCGTGGTTGACGATGTATATTTAGCTGAATATCACTATTATGATAGTGACGTCGTTGAAATCGATGACGGTGGTGAACACCGCATGGACGTCAACAATGGAGTTGCCGAACCGGACGATGATGATGAGCCCGAGGTCATCGTTATTGAAGATGAAGAGCCTGAGGTCATCGCTATTGAGGACGACGTCGACGACGACGCTGACGATGAAGATGATGATGATGTCGACAACGCCAACGATGACGACAACGACGATCAAGTCATCTCGGATGACTCGGATTATGCGAGTGATAGTGATGATGGTGAACACTATGAATACTCGGAACGCTATTTAAATAGAGTGGCCGTAAATAGTTTCAACGATATGGACAAAGTTTGCGTGCACCATCTGTTTTATGAAGGCGTGCACATGGATATTTCGCTGTGCATATCGTGTTTCACCAATGCAAGAGGCGTCTTTACGGAAATGCGTGAGGTCCGCGTCCACACCGTTGAAATACTAAAATTCATTGAGGGCAAATATTGCAAGGACTGCAGAGAGCCTTTATTCCAAGCGATGCCGAAATCAGCATGTTTGAGATGCACGGGATCAAAAATCATTGTGAGTGTTGTGAATTGAATCATAAGAATGAAATAAGTTTATGTAAAAAAAAAAAAAAAAAAAAAATGTCTTAACAATAAAAAAATGTTTTTCCTTGTTTGTTTCAGTTTGGTGACACGGGTTGTGAATAGAGACTCATTTTGTAACGCATGCGCGAACACACACACACACTGACACACACACACACACAATTAAAAATACAAAGTGATTGTTATAATAACAAAAAAGTGTATGTTTCATTAACCCTCTCCCTTCTCTCGCCCCCCCCCTCCAGCTTCCGCGTGTTGGATCCTTTTCCCCCACTCTCTGCCACCATCCCCTTCCATTTCCCTCCGCCGCAGCACGCACTCGGCTACCACATGCCGGACCCCCCCCCCCCCCCCCCCCCCCCCCGTGACGTCACATCACAGCGGCCCCGCGCTGACCCCCCCGCCCCGCTCCCCCCTGAGATCCCTGGGTTAGAACCGCTGTAGCTACTCTACTTCGGGATAATCCGCACTAAAACCAGCGACGAGAGGATCGGAACCCGCGACAGTATTCATACCCTGATTCACGGATTCAGGAGCGGTAATGTATCGTGATGTTTCCGAACTGAGATCGATGATGCTGAGATTTATGCTCACCGGTATATCGGATACAACATGTGGGGTATTTGCGACTTTACTGTGGATCTTTAGACTGTCAACGTGAATACTCGCAGTGGGGCTCGTTGAGGACGGTTTCCTGCTTCCGCGGGGCCCGCGTGGACTTAAGGCAGTAGTCTGCTTTACAGGCTTCAAAAAATCGATTTTTCGTTTTTGTCTTAAATCTATTCCAAAACTATCCAAGAATATGTGTTCAAAATTTTAGAGGCCAATTCGACATATTTTCGAAGCTAGATCAGTTTTAGTGGCCGAGCGTCGAGCAGGTGCGAATGCTCGGGCAGAACTTTACAGCCCGTTTTCTCGAGTTTTCATTTTCACAAGTTTTGGAAAACGGTGCCGGCGATAGTAAAAACAATATATGTCCGATCGAAAAAACCAAAGTGATCTAGCTTCAGTATTGAATTATCTTCTATTTGAACTAAAAAAGTTGGACAAAAGTACTATTTAAATTACTTGTTTTGCAACTTAAAGTGAATTTTTTTTTTCAAAAAAGTGAATTTTTTTTTCAAACTTCGAAAAAATTTGGAATTTCGTCATTTCTTCGGTATTTTTTTAGTTCATATAGAAAAGGAACTTATAAAAACTAAAAAAAAATTTGGTTCCACTGTTTCAGATGCATCGCACGACCTCCATCACCGGCACCGATTTACGAGTGCACACTCCAGGCGCCCCAGAAAAATCGTTACAACTTTGGCAAATTTCAATAATTTGTAATGATAAAAATTGTTTTTTAAAGCTTGAATATAATATACTATCGTCTCAAAATTTCGTTTACCGCAATCATTTCCTTCCCTTTCAAAAAAATTGTTGAAAAAACGCTTTTTTTTCGGCTCCTAAAGCAGACTACTGCCTTAAGCCCAGTGTCTGTGCAATGGCCCGCCGGGAGCGGAAATGTTTACCACCACGGCGCCTCGACATACGGAAATAATCCAAATTCAAAACAACTTTAAACTTTTTTTCAAAATACTGGGTTGATCGTATTGGGGAATGATGGATGCGAGTAGGGGATCTATCATGCATAAATTTCTGCACGACAGTGAACCAAAGGAGAGGAGCTGTCATGCATATATATCTGCACAACAGTGGATGAATCGTCAAAGGAGCTATCGTGCATATATTTTGCACAATAATGAATTAACTGAGAGGAGCCGCCATGCATATATATCTGCACAACAGATAGATCGAAAAAGGGAGGTATGATGCATATATTTCTGCACAACAGTGGATATTGGATTGTAACTGGAAGGTGGGAGAGGTTTACCACAATTGTATCACACGAACTAGATAAATTAAGACACTGGATTAATTCCGTATTGGGCAGTGTTCCGTGTGGTTTACTAATAACACTGAATTCTTATTTGTATGTTAGTAATGAGGATTGGGATCGATGAAAATAACTCGGTAACACTGATATCACCTTTAAACATTGTATTGTTATAAACTTCGTTAAAAAGACGAGAAATAATTGACAAAACTTAATAAAATAATTAAAGACCGATTTTCAGAGATGGGGCGGCTCAGCGCGATGTTGCTCTGTTGGAGAGACCGGACGAACTGAGGAGCTCCGGGCTCCGCGTGTATCTTTTGTAATTCGCTCGAATGGTGGGGGCTGTGCCGACGCTCCCCACTTTCGTGACGTCGCTCTTGGTACGTATATCTCCTATGTTTATTAGGTTTAACTGTTTTATAATTGTTCGAATATTTATAAACGTTGGTAAACGAATTTCATTAGCTTACCATCGTTTTTACAACTGTTTTTACGGTTTTTAATAATAAATTCTCGCTTTTATTGGGATCTTACAATGTTCCCCTTTTATTTTGCGGTTGTAAATGTTGATAAATTAATTTTATTAATTTGTCATGATTTTTACACATGAATCATTTATTTGCTTAAATTATAACTTGTAAATAGTCTTTTGTTGTTTACCGTGTTTTTACGTTGTCCGTTCTGCTTTGTATTGATACTATGTTTAATTTATTGCTAACAATATGGAATGGGTGCTGTTTATTATTATAATATATTTATTCAGCATTAACCGTGGTTGATTTTCTTTTGATTACTTTGTTGAGTTGTTATCTTCCTAAAAATGCCGGGATGACACTTTATAATTTATTATGTACGCAATTCGTTAATTAATAATAATTTTCTCTAATATTCGACGGATGGTGGGAATTGTACGTTGGGAAGTTCCCACTGAAGATGTACGTGTGCTGCTGTCTTATCACCGTGAGCTGCCCGCAGTGACACCTGATACCCCAGGAATGTGCATCGTCTTGTGAGAACGTCCGGCAAAGCCCGTTCTCTTGGGAGTGACCTGTGTCAGCACTGCTCATGGTGCTGGATGCTGCGATGTCCTCCTCGAAGAGTTCAGGGGTTTGTATGGGCGTTTCTATGCGGAATGGTCCCGTATAGGCACTTCTATATAACGTGCTACCTTCTAATGGCCGTTTGTAGCTATATATATTTTGAATTGCTTATACTGTTATTTATTCATTACTTCGGTACTATATGGATTCTTTTGTGCGTAGTTTATGTAGGTATGTATATTTGTAGTAAAGTCGATATTACAATACGTGTGTACGCACGTTCTTAGATAGATATATATTTGTTTGTGCACGATGCATAAGTGCTTAATAATAACGTGTACCGTGGATATTGACATTTGATTTTGCATGAAAGATATAGATATATAAGTATGTGTGTATATATATAAGTAGTATAGGGACCACTATGGCGACCCCCACTCCTGCTCCCACTCCTCGGCAGCCGCGGTGGTGGGGGGGTCTGGAGTGGGGATGGAGCGCAACTCGCCATAGTGGTCCCGTTGTTTTTGAGTGGACCACTATGGCGACCCCCCACTTCTCATCCCCACTCCTGCCCCCGCTCCTCGGCAGCTGTGGCGGCGGGGGGTCTGGAGTGGGGATAGAGCGGAGCTCGCCATAGTGATCCTTTTGTTTTGAGTGGGGGAGTCTCCATAGCGGCTTTTTTTTAAGAATAAAAAAAAACACTCACCGCTGTTGCTGTTGCTCGCCTGGAGTGGTGTAATTTTGGGATAGCACTGGAGTAACACACACACACACACGCACACGACTCCTCGTCCGCCCACCCCTCTACCTCGTCTCCCTCCAGGAACCCGTCGTCGGGCAACCCCGCGTCATAAAAAATGTCCACGTCCAGCTCTTCGATTAGCAAAGACGCTAGGTCGATGCCATCGCCGTTGAATAGCCGTACGCACGGACGCGGGGTGTTTTCCGCGACGGCGACGACCACGCGGTGCTCGCAAAGCTCGGCGAGTGCGTCCGAGGCAAAGGGGATGCGCTCGATGTGCGCGAGCCCCGATATCGCGCACTCGATCTGGAGAGTCGCGACGAACATACAAAACGGGGTGGGGGTATATATGCACCCGGGGCCGTAATAGGCGCTATACCCCTCATCCGGCAGAAAAACGTCACAATAACCATCGTCATCGCACGACAATATCTCACCCCTAAAAACGCCCGCACCGTTACCCGGCACCACCACGCACGAGGTGCCCGGCACAAGTTCATCAAAGGGTAGGAGCGAACCCGCGCGGCGTCTCACATAAAATTCATTTAAATTTTCCCTTAACCAGGCCAAAACCGCACCCATGTCTACCGTGCCTATCTTGACCGACATACCGTCCACGGCCATAATGCGGCACGGGAACGGCCCGGCGGGAAGCTCCGTACTCGCGGAAACAGTTTTTACACTTAAAAAAAAAGATCCGGCACACGGGTAGCAGCAGCTCTGTGCTGTTAGCGATCTCGAGAATGACTAAAGACCCCGAGACAGTCAAAGAGCATCTTTTGCAAATTTTGACAGCTCAGCAATTTGTCGGAAGACGCGCCACGCGCGCGCGAGGTAACCGATACACGGTTGACTCATCCGACGCTAAGCTCCTCGCCGGAGATCGCGAATTGTACGCTCCACGCGCGCGAGGTAACCGATACTCGTGGTCGCCCCGACCGCGAGCTCGTTCGACGGTCAGCTCATCTTTGGAGCTCGCGCTGACAATTGCGCGAATCCCTTGATCCTGAACCTCGTGTGCGACCGCGAGATATTGCAGGATGAATAATAATGCCGTATGCACTTTCGAAGGCGCAATAAATTGAAAGAAAGACAGAAATAAAGTGCCCTAGCTGTAGCGGAAGAGAGAGATGTTCTCCTGTAGAGCACTATGAGAGAGATGATGATGATGATTGGTTTATTATGTCCTAGTAAACTATGGGGCAATAGTTTTTACAAAGAATTTACAAAATACAATTTTGCATAATACAATTTTACATAATACAATTTTACATAATACAATTTTACATAATACAATTTTACATAATACAATTTAAATAATACAATGTTTCAGTTTGCGCAGCAACAATATCAATTTCATTTTCATGAGGGTAACGACGGGTTTCGGTGAAATTCGATCGTGGTATTATTATTCCGCACTTATATACCTCGCACATTACAAATAAATAAATAAAGATACTCGCACTTCACATCCTAAAGTTATACATACTTGAAGAGCCAGGAAGGCACCTAATTTATACAGCATTATCTTACTACTAAATTTTCGTGTAGCTCCGAACTGCAATTACATTATGGACAACAGAGTAACAGTAAACTCAGCAAGCAGAGGTCAGATTTCGCATCTCGAAGTTTCAAAGTGAAAGTTCGGTTTGAAGGAGATGAGCCTGTAATCGCGACTTAAAAATAGGAAGGGTGGGGGATCCAACTATTGTGACTGGTAGTGAATGCCAGAAATAAGCGGCAGAAATCCCAAAAGATTTGTGAAGAGCAGAGGTTCGATGGAGAGGGATGTGGAAAGTGACAGGCGGACGTCTAGGGGAAGTTCTCAATGAGCAATCGAAACGAGGTAGCAATTCACGGAGGTAAGCGGGAGACTGCATAAAAAGAATGCGATAGGTAATTACACCCAGAAAATACAAGCGCCTATTTCGTACAGAAAGCCACTGTAAACGGTGCCGAAAAACTGTGATGTGTTCATCACGTCGCAAGTCAAAAATGAAACGTATACAGCAATTTAATAGCCGTTGCAGTTTCGTATTAAGCTCATCAGTCAAGTCATGGTATACTAGGCAACAATAGTCAAAGTGTGGTAAAATTAGCGAGGTTACTAGTTTGATTCTGAGTTCAGTTGACAGTACATTTTTGTGAAATTTAAGCTTGTAGAGAGTGCCATGGACTCTTTGAGATATATTAGAAATGTGATTTTTCCATGAAAGATTTGTAGTGAAATGGACTCCAAGATTACAGGCTTCTACACTAAATGGTAATGAGGTGGTGTTCACTTTTATGGTGGGGCACGCACCCAAATCGATACTCCTGATATGCGCAGAGCTACCCACACTGAGAGCCTTTGTTTTTGACAAGTTTAGGATTAGTCCATTAGAAGTTGCATAATCATTCATGGCAGCCGCATCCTGGGATATCATGGTAATAGCATTTTCAAGATCGGATGGATGACAATGAAGGTAGATCTGCGTATCATCAGCAAACACCATAGCACTTGAGTACCGTAAGCAGCAACTGATATCGTTAATATATAGGGAAAATAAGAGCGGACCTAGGACAGAGCCCTGAGGGACACCCTTGGTGGTGGATGACCAATCAGAGCACTGCCCTTGTTCATTTATAACAGCCTGAGATGTACCAGTCAAATACGAGTAAAACCAATGTAGTGCGCTCATAGAAAATCCCATAAGCCTCAATTTCTTAAGTAACTGAAGATGTGGCACCATGTCAAATGCTTTACTAAAATCGAAAAGTATTAAAATTGTCAGCATTTTACTATCAATAGCCCGGCGAATGTCACCAGTGACTCGGAGCAGTGCTGTCTGAGTACTGATTGACTCTCTAAATCCGGACTGTCGTTGATTTAAAATATTGTGTTCATCCAGGAATGTTTTAATTTGTGAGAAAACTAGACGTTCAAGAATTTTTGAGAATTCCGGCAGATTTGCTATAGGACGAGTATCTGAAGGCGACCTTGGTGTTCTCATCTTTAATAGTGGTCTAATATAGGCCCTCTTCCATTGGTCAGGAAAATATGAGTATTTAATCGAGAGGTTAAAAATATTCGTTAGTGTTATAAGAATAGAGGTTTTCGCTTTAAGAATGCTGAAAGGAGAAAGCCCATCAGGACCAGATCGAAGTGTAGATGAAGTATCAGCTGCAATCTGTTTGGAAATCATTTCAGTTGTAACGGATGAGAGTGAAAAGGATGGCTGAGGGGCAGGAAGAGAATCGACGGTAATAAGAAATGCTTCCTTCGAGAGCTGGGCTCCGTCCTCGGAAATAGACGCAAAGTAGGAGTTTAATTGGTTTGGACTAAAGGAATTAAGTGGTGAAGTGAGATCGTTTTTTATTAAGCCCAAATTTGCAAGCTCGCTCCAAATCCGTGAGGGATCATTTAGTGATTCAAATTTATTAGCTAAGAACTGTTGCCTTGCACCGCGCAACTCTGCTGTTACTCTGTCTCTGTGTTGTCGATAGAGGGAATAAGCAGCGACAGAGTTTGATCGTCTCGCTCGCTTATATAGTCTATTTTTTCTAAAATCATAGCTTGAAACTCAGCTGTTACCCAGGGTGTAGGGTTATTACAAGATTGAAATTTGCGGATAGGTGCATGATTATCAACTACAACTGTGATCAGGTTGGTGAGAGAGGTGACTAACTGATTCACATTCTGAGATTCATCAGCTGAATTTGGATGCAAACCACGAAGGTGTAGAAGTGACGTATTAATCTCATCACAGTAATCTTGATGGTTAAAATTTTTCAAACAACGTTTTATTATAGTTCGTGACGACACTGGGAGACGTAGATCATAGCACAATTCCAAGAGATCATGGCCGGCAATAAACGGGGCTGGCGTTTTGGAAAATGACTGCAATTTATCTTCATTGTCAAGTATAAAAAGGTCAAGCCAGGAGTCGCAATAGGACGTGTGATAGGTCGCCTGAGATGGCACTAAAAAGAGAGATTGCGAGTAGATAAGATCCCTTAGCACATGTGCTTCATGATTATTCGAAAATAGATTACAATTGAGATCTCCCGTAATAATAATGTTATTGTATGCGTGGCTCACTCGATTAAAAGATGTCATAAAGTTAGAAAAAAATAATCCTTTGGGTCTCCTGTAGATAACACCAATCAATACTGAGTCATTTTTAATTGTAGATAAACTGAGAAGGATATACTCAGGCTCATTTGAGAATGCCGATGGGGACATGTCCAGGATTTTTGCTGTTAGACCAACTCGCACATAACATGCTACTCCGCCTCCTATTTTGCCCTCACGATCATTTCTGATTATATAATAGCCGTTTATGCTAACTAGTTCATCTGGAATGCATGAATGTAGCCATGTCTCGGAGACTGAGATTACATGATATTGATTCGTGTTGAGATGTAACTTGACCTGATCGATGTGAGTGAGGAGCGAGTTAGCGTTAAAGTGAGCCACTCGAAGGTAAGTTACAGAATGACAAAGATCAGCATTGAACTCCGCCGTACGAGGGTTAGACTGAGGGAGTCAACTTAGGTTGTTTAGGTCATCAAGCTTAGCAATAGTAATTATCGGTTCTCCATCAGCCTTGTGGACTCGGATAGAGCCACCCACAACCCACACATATTTATAATTAAATTGGCGTGCACGAGCCTTTGTTTGGCGAAGAAGCTCGTAAGTAATAGCTGGTAGGAACTCATTAACATATATTTTTCCATTTAGATTTTCACCCAGGGCCTCGCGAACTGAGAGATCACGCTTTTCACGCTTAGCTCGAATAATGACATCTCTAACTGCAGCTGATGTGAGAGTAACAAGCAGGGAGAAAGATTTTGGAGACGGCACAGAGGTCCCAGCACTTTGAACAGCAGGCGTAGCGGTTACTTTTCGTTTAAGGGTGCGCACTGATAAGACGTGATTTTCCAACTCAGTGAGACCAAGCGCAACAAGGACCTTGCCAACAAGGACCCTCGGAGATACAGATGTATTCGCTGACGTGGTCTCAGGAAAACCCGCAAAAATGATGTCATTTGATAGCAATTCCTGGGAAACTGGCCTATTTTTAACATCATCAATTTCTTGTCTAAGAAGCTTGTTAGCGTCGTCAATTTCCTGTCTAAGAAGCTTATTAGCGTCCATTTCCTGTCTGAGAAGTTTGTTAGCGAGTTCCAAGTTATTTATTTTAGTAGTATGCTCAGCTACTGCTTCTACTAGATTTGGGAGAGTACTCAGAGATTCATTGATCTTCTGTACCGCTTCGCGTTGCTCGTGTACAAAATCAGCGAAATTCCTATCCGAATT